>FR990043.1:36032948-36659615 GCA_905404095.1 Glaucopsyche alexis | reverse complement strand
AGGATGAAACCGAATGGAAAAGGAAAAGAATATAACAAAACATGAGGAAAAAATAAATTACGGGCGATTAAATTATATTCATTGATGCCTATTTATTACTATTTTAAGATAGGTTATATACATGAGTGACCTACGGATAATTTTAGCCCATCAAAAGGTATTTCAAAGAGAAGTAGGGAACGGGCTAAGCGGGTCTGGGCCTCACTACCTGTTTTTTTTTTATCCTTCCGAAGGCAGGTCAAGATCGAGCCTGATGTCACTGCGACCCAAGTGGATCTATTGTGACTCCTTCGCGTTATAGTACCTGCCCCAGGCCTATGCTGCTCATAAACTGAACGATATATATATATATATATATATATATATATATATATATATATATATATATATATATATATATATATATATATATATATATATATATATATATATATATATATATATATATGTATGTATTGTAAGCTTATAGTTGAAGGTTTTATAAAATACTTCTAATTAATAATATGTAAACGTGCAATGAATGGTTTAAATGTGCATTAATTATTATTATTTGGTTATGAGATGAAATGATTTTATAGTTTATTTCTTAGGCATAAGAAATAATATTCAGTGCCATGTTCAATTTGTATAAAAAATGCAAGATCAGTATCGTCGCTTGTTTGGTATGGACGCCGGGTTTGGCATTATTACCGAGAGACGGCCATGGAGGCACATGTTATGTTAATTTATGGAGAATAAATCCTGTATATTATTTATTTGAAGTTTTAATCACTGGATATGAATAAGGATTTCAGAGAGGACTTTACATTTCAGAAGTGTGATCGGCGAAAATTATATTTTTTTTCGCTCTGAGCCTGCGTAAGTATCGTTGTTTATATCGACATTTATTTTGAAAATTTTTCTTTGTTTTTGTGGTACCTAACTACCTACCTAATAATGATTAATGTTATGGTAAACTATAATTAATTGCTTAGATAATAGTAAAGTGAAAAATCGTAATATTATCTAAAGGGATTAAATTAAATTTTTGATGCATATCGTGAAAAAGGGGCATAGAGAATCGGAAGAAATTTGAAAATGGAATACATATTTTATTCTCGAACGTGCTCATGAGTCATGACGTCATATGAGTGCAAAAGAGATAGAATGATGATGGAAGAGATAATATTATTAAAATAATAATTTAAATAGTAGTTAGTTATTAATAAATAGGTTTTGCGATTTTATGATATTATATCAGATACTTTAATCGAGACGATATTGTTTATACATAATTATTGTTTATTAATATGTAAGTACAATTGGTTTTTCGAAAACAGTTGCAAGTATTACCTACCATGAAATTTGCAGAGAAATGTGGGGGAGTAAAATCGATCTCACTAAGGCTTATATCTGGAGAACTGTGCATTTTTTGCTACATTATGTATATGGTTTTTTTTTCGTCTTGTAACAATGTAATATAATTATTTCTATAATTTTGACTATTATAATTTATAAATGTTATGACAACTTGATCGAAATAGAACTCAAAATAATAATATGGGTTTTTTCGACTGGAGCAAAAGATTTGTATTTATGTTTAAAAGAGCATTTATTAGTTGAACTTCAATATATATGATTTATTAATTTTAATATAGAATAACGCTTAAGATTCTTAATTTCTTTTTATTTGGAGTGACATGGTATTAAGCTGTATTCTGTCAGTTTCAGATCAGATGGAATTCCGATTACGACTATCTATTTTGGGTATTTAAGGACCCAGGGAGCCCAAAATGAGAGTGAAAGTCAGGAAGTTCCAAATACCATTAGAAAGTACTAGGTGAGAAAATAAATGCCAAAATTAATATGCCAGTTGACCAGGACGACCCGGGTGTAAGCGGTCAGGTCAGCCGGTGGAGCAATACAGAGTGATACCCAGGGAGCCCAAGGTTAATGGGACAGGGTCAGGAAATAGACTTCTGCCGGTTGCTCAGGACGACCCAGGTGTAAGTGGTTAGATCAGCCGGTGGAGCAATACAGAGGGATACCCAGGGAGCCCAAGGTTATTGGGACAGGGTCAGGAAATAGACTACTGCCGGTTGCTCAGGACGACCCAGGTGTAAGTGGTTACGGACGGTGCGTCGGCGGTGCGGCCGATCGTGCTGCTGAACGAGACGGGCAAGGCGTTTGAGCGTGTCTTGGCCTCCCGTCTTGTTCGGCATTTGGAGGAGGGCCCGGGACCGAGATTGTCAGACGTACAATTTGGTTTCCGGCCCGGTCGGTCGACCATCGACGCTGTGAGGCGCCTAAGGTCGGTGACGGATGAACCGGAACGCGGGAGGGAGGTGGTGGTGGCGGTGTCCCTGGACATCGCCAATGCCTTCAACAGCCTTCCCCACAGCGTAATACGCGAGGCACTGAATTATTTCGAGGTGCCTCCGTATCTCGGGAGGCTGTTGGACGCGTATCTCTCCGATAGGGAGATCGTGTTCGAGGATCGGTTGGGGTCCTTAGAGAGGCGGAAGGTCGAGTGCGGCGTCCCCCAGGGTTCGGTTCTGGGTCCGAACCTCTGGGACGCCGGCTACGACTGGGTCCTGCGGAGCGGCATCCTCCCCGGAACAGATGTCATCTGCTATGCAGATGACACTTACGTCACGTTCCGGGGGAGGACGTATCAGGAGGCCGCGCGGCTGGCTGAGGAGGGGGCAGCCCTAGTAATCAGCCGCATAGAGCGATTGGGGCTTCGGGTACGTTTAGACAAGACCGAAGCCCTGCTATTCCGCGGACCTGGGAGGAAAGGACCCCCACCGGGTGCACGACTCCTTATCGGAGAGACGGAGGTCAGGGTGAGTCCAACCCTTAAGTGTCTCGGACTCACCCTGGACGGGAGGTGGACCTTCGGCCCCCATTTTCAACAACTGGGGCCGAAGGTTGTGAGGGTGGCGTCAGCGCTGGGCCGACTCCTTCCGAATATAGGAGGGCCCAGCGAGGCCTGCAGGCGGCTATACTCCGGAGTCTGTCGGAGTGTAGCTCTGTACAGTGCCCCCATCTGGGCGGATTCCCTCACTGCTCGCAACAAGGCCCAGCTGCAAAGAGCGCAGCGGGTCATAGCAGTGAGAGTAATCAGGGGCTACCGTACAGTCTCCTGGGTGGCAGCTACTGCCCTGGCGGGGGAACCGCCGTGGGAGCTCACGGCATGGGTCCTTGCCGAGATGAACCTCCTCATGTCAGAGAGGAGGTCACATGGCGAGGTCCCTTCGTGGGAGGAGCTAAGGCGGTTCCAAAGGCTGGGAGAGCAGTGGCTGCTGCGAAGGTGGGGTGAGGTCCTGGAGCAGTCGCCGTACGGCCAACATACGGCCGCGGCACTGCATCCAGTCCTTGCGGCGTGGATGCGTCGCAAGCGGAAACCTCTCACCTTCCGCCTTACACAGGTACTCACCGGGCATGGCTGCTTCGGTGCGTACCTGTGTAAGGTCGCCAGGAGGGAGCCAACGCCAGCCTGCCACCAATGTGGCGCTGCGGAGGACACGGCCCAGCACACCTTAGAGGTGTGCGACAGATGGGCCGTGCAGCGCCACGATCTCGTGGCAGTGCTTGGGCGGGACCTCTCGCTCTCGAGTGTGGTGCGCTGCATGCTCGAGAGCGATGAGGCCTGGCAGGCGGCGGTCTCTTTCTGCGAAGCCGTCATTTCGCAGAAAGAGGCCGCGGAGCGGGACAGAGAGAACGATCCATCCTCTGTCCCGCTCCGCCGGCGTAGGACGGGAGCGAGGAGGCGTCGCTATGCGAACCTCCTCCAATAGTCTCCTGTCCAACCGGGGCTCCGGGAGAGGATGGGAACCTCCCCGGCTTAGCTAGTCCCGGCGCCGAGGGGGACACTCCAGGTTGTCGAAGTGGCCCCTAATTGTGGTGGAAGTCCGGTCCCTATAGAGGTAGACCGGCCGGTCGCGGGGAGTGTCCTGTGTTAGACAGATCCGGGACATTTCCCATTAAAGCGGCTGATGGCAATCCGCAGTTTCAGTTTTAGTGGGTAAACCGGCGAGTCGCGTCGGGAGTCCCACATATCCCCGGGATACCCCTCTCCCGGGGAAGGCGTAACGACCTTTCCCCTGCGATATCAAAAAAAAAAAAAAAAAAAAGGTGTAAGTGGTTAGATCAGCCGGTGGAGGTGAGTGGTCAGGGGTGGCGCAGGAGAGTAGCGCTACCGAGACCAGAATTGTAAGGGGATCGGTGGAGGCCGATCCCAGGATTGGTGGAGGCCAATCCGAGACGAAACAAATTGTAAGGGGATTGGTGGAGGCCGATCCGAGACGAAACGAGACGAGGACTGTATTGACGGAGAGCACCTATCAGAGAGTATTGGTGGGTGCCTATTCAAGAGCATTGGCGGAGAGCGCCTATTCCAGACGAGATTTGAGGATGGGATTAATGGAGTGTGTCGATCACGAAACGTTTTGATTATTCATGGAGTATGAGGAGTGAGGATGGTGTATTTTTCTGCCGTAGCCAGGCCAGATCGTGGGTCTACCGTGGAACACCAAAAGTGTGATAGAGATCAATCATAATTATTTAAGAGCACTATATAGTACTTTCGACATAACAGTTCGAGTAGAGTGGAGAGAACGATATAAAAAAAAATGAATTTGAAACGAGGTGTAAAAGTGAGAGAAGTAAGGTACAGATTTTGTTTGTATCAATTTTATAGTAAGGGATTATATATGAGATTTAAATGAATTTACAGAATCAATATAGAACAAGGTTTTGACAATAATAGTGTCAGTCAATGGTTTGGGTAGACAAAAATTTATTAACCTACTTTTACCACAAATATTGAGTTTGACCCTATGTCTAAAGATAAGACAATGTTAATGTAGCTTATAGTAAGAGATTATATATGAGATTTAAATGAGTTTACAGAATCAATATAGAACAAGGTTTTGACAATAATAGAGTCAGTCAATGGTTTGGATAGACAAAAATTTAGTAACCTGAGATTTAAATGAATTTACAGAATCAATATAGAACAAGGTTTTGACAATAATAGAGTCAGTCAAAGGTTTGGATAGACAAAAATTTAGTAACCTGAGATTTAAATGAATTTACAGAATCAATATAGAACAAGGTTTTGACAATAATAGAGTCAGTCAAGGGTTTGGATAGACAAAAATTTATTAACCTACTTTTACCATAAATATTGAGTTGACCCTATGTCTAAAGAGCAGACAATGTTAATGTGGCTTACAAGTAATATAAGTATTAGTTATTGGAATGAAAGTTCCTATGGGGTGTTGCGGAGAGGTACTCTAGTCGGCAAAAAAAAAAAGGGTCTGTAACGTTAAATAAAACCGTAAGATTTTTATGTATTAGTAAAAAGCAAAATTCGATCGATCGATCAATTGACATCCTACATTATGGTCTAGTGGCAAGGATGCCTGGATTCTCACCCAGGAGGCTCGCGTTTGATTCCCGGTATTGGAATTAAACTTTTACATTATTTTAACTCAAATGAGTATTTATAATTATCACTTAATAATAATAATAATGTGACCTACACAAACTTTCTTCACATAAAAATAATATTTTTGCAAACAATGTTACGTAAAACGCCACCTGTGATCTAGAAACGGTACTTTATTAGGGTTCATATCGGAAGCGATCGTAGTTCTTATCGAGACAAAGTACAGTTTTAAAAGGTAAAGCTGATCGACTGATGTATTAATGCACAGACCATTGCTAGAAATTTGAAATTTTGCACATGTATTTCTCATAATATGACAGGAATTGGTTGCGGGGTTATTAGGGTGGAGGTAATTTTCATTATTTTTCAAATAGGATACACCGTTTCTGAGATAGAAGTATTATAGAAGAAAAAAATACGGCAATGCTCTACTTTGAGACACGAACGGTGTATAAATCTGTAGAAAATTTGGAAAATTCAGGAAGGATTTTTCAAAATTCAACCCCCCCAAGGGGGCAAAATATTGGATTAAAGTTTAAAACCTAACTTTACGCAGGCGAAGCCCCAGGAAATTAATATTGTTTTCTATAAACCTCAAATAGAACTTGAAATCAAAATTTTATAATGAGGAACTTCGTTCCTATCTGGTGTCCAACGACACCACACGGCTTTTTGTTCTAATGAATCGAATAGAACGACTAGGTATGTAAAAAAAATTGTTAAATCGATGTAAGGTTGTGAGCTGTAGATTTTTAACAGCTGTACGGTATAAAAGATAGGGTGATAAAGATATGACGTGAGGCACTAGTAAAATTTTAAAGACTAAAATTCTTTTAAACATGTGTACTTGAACGATTACAATTTGTAAAACTTAAAGAGATGAAACTTTGGATAATTGTCATTCTGATTTGAATAGACAATAACTACTTATCTAAAATGAAAATTTAACTAAATAATAATTATAGTTTAATATTTTCTTTGGGCTTTGGCTTTGAATATGGGCTTCTGACCGAAATATTAATCGAACTTGAGGATACCGAGCTGGCTGGTTAAAAAAATAGACAAGTGATAGAGAAAGTATATTTATAGTATACAATATAAATAATAACGTTTTCTTAGGTTTTTACAGTTTAAATATTTGACCTTGCGGACTATGATAGGTACTAGATGCAAAGATTCCACTTTCTTCCCCTGCATTATCGTAGGAACATCTCCGATCTAGTCTACTTATGTAAAATTATTAACAAAATAGATGTTCCTGACTTACTAATTTGATACAGTTTAACGTTCCCACTAGGTACTCATAGTTTTATGCCTTTTTATGTCTCACCATTTAACACCTATTATCGTCGAAACTCTTTCATCCTTAGATCAAGCGCTCAAATTAATACATTCCTTAATGAAAATCCACTTGAAGATATATTTTCATTAAATCCACCTAAAATTAGGAGACTCCTAACTGATACCCTTCTTCAATTGTAACTAATGAACCATTTTAAATATTAATCTTAATTACTAAACAAATATAAGACTATCAAATAATTATGTGTACGAGTGTAGTTTTGAATTTTAATATTAACATTCATTCGGTTTATTATGTTTGTGGTTATGGCCGCTTTTACTTTAAGGTATATATATGGATATTTTTTTGACACATTCAGGGGCTTAACTTGAGCTTTGCTAATTTGTTTTGTAGTTGTGAAAACTTATCATTGGTACTTTATTTTTTTTAATATGTTAATTTATTATCATTGTATTTGTTGCTGTAAGCTTTCATAACAAAATAAAAAAAATCGCCCAAGTGCGAGTCGGACACGCGCGCCGAGGGTTCAGTACAAACCGGTAGTGATTTTGTTACACCTTAAATGTACTTTAAAGCTGAGTGTTTGATATGAATTTCAATTTAATATCACTACGCGTTCATGAGGAAAGGGGTAGTAAGTTTAAAATTATTAAAAATATTTTTATTATATTATGTAAAAACTAAAAAGTTACGGTTTTCGTAATTTTTCCTTTATATGTGCTATAAGACGTTACTCTATGTATTTCAAATTTCAAGATTCTGAGTTCACGGGAAGTAGCCTGTTGGTTTTAAGTTTGTGAACTTCAAAAATTTGCGGAAATTTGCGGCATTAACAGCTGTATCTTTTGATTGCATTGGCTTAGAAGTTTGTTTTTTTCACAGCTCTAAAGGACCGTAGACCTTACCTCTACGCGTTCCTGAGAAAAAGGGTCTTGACAGACATTCGGACGGACAACAAAATGATTCTATAAGGGTTTCGTTTTTTCCTTTCGAGGTACCCTAAAAATGAATAAAAATAAAAATTAAAAAAATAATTATAGTAGTAGGAAGCGCAAGTAGAGAGGCAGATTCCCCACGATGCAGATGGTCAGTTTCAAAATTACTACTCAAATAAGTCCCTATCGGGGAGTGTACTGCAAAGTAAATGTAAATTATGTCATACTAGATGTTCATACGCGCAAAGAAAATTTTGTCACGAAAAGTAGCCTATTTAGATACTAGTGGTGACGATGATGTTTCTGAGAATGAAGAAGTGGTCCTAATAGTTATAAATATATTTTAATAACAATAGTCAGTAAGAAATTCATAGTTGTTATCTTTGAGTATAGTTGAGTATATAACCACGTTGTTATATCTCTACCTCTCAATTGTCAAAAGTGTCCATTTTTTATCTGTCGGACTAGATTTCGGCCTAGGTCTAGAAATAGCGCCCCGACGCATTAAAATGACGAAAACTTCCTAATTTTGTATGAAAGATATAATTATATAAAACATATGTTGTTAGAATCTGTGCAATGTAAACTAACAGAATTAATACAAGTTATATTCTTTTACCCTAAAATATTTTGTAATCCTAAGGAGAAAATAGGTGAAAGTAAGTGAAAGTATACGCGAATATTTCGAGTGATAATATAAAAAAAAATCATTCATTCAAATTTCTTATATTCTTCGTACAAATGGATATACTGTTTTACAATAATTCATTAAAAAAAACAACACCTTTACATACTGTGTTTTTTAAACCACAAGCTTTTTAAAAATATATATTTGGCACATCTATCGATACGCCTGTTTATAAAAACGCCATAAGATGGCATTCGACAGACAAGGGGATATTTCATTAAATTGAGCGTTTTTTTTGGTAGTTTCTCACTAGAGAAACTACCAAAAAAATAGTTAGTAAACTATTACTAACTATTGTTGTCTGTTATAATATTATGATTGTGTGTAGATAAAGTGTTATCTATCTATATAACTGAAGCGAAGGGACTCGCTTCTTGCAGGAAGGCCGAGCTGTAAGCTTATAGTTGAAGGTTTTATAAAATACTTCTAATTAATAATATGTAAACGTGCAATGAATGGTTTAAATGTGCATTAATTATTATTATTTGGTTATGAGATGAAATGATTTTATAGTTTATTTCTTAGGCATAAGAAATAATATTCAGTGCCATGTTCAATTTGTATAAAAAATGCAAGATCAGTATCGTCGCTTGTTTGGTATGGACGCCGGGTTTGGCATTATTACCGAGAGACGGCCATGGAGGCACATGTTATGTTAATTTATGGAGAATAAATCCTGTATATTATTTATTTGAAGTTTTAATCACTGGATATGAATAAGGATTTCAGAGAGGACTTTACAGTATGTTCCACCGTAGTGCCTAAATTAGTAACCCGATTTTAATTAATTAAACATAAATTACAACCTGTCAATTGATTTGTAATAATAGCTCGAATAACATATTATGTTATTTAATTTATTTATTTAACCCAACTACCTGATAACCCACTAGGGTTATCAGGTAGTTGGGTTGTTGTATAAATATCTACCACACACCTTCTACATTCCGTATCTTTTTCTATTCATGTTGTCCATGACACTCTGTGGACATTATACTTTATAGTAGTGTATTATCGCATATATGTATAATATTAAAAAGAGGAACTAATGTATCGTATATTTTTCTCTTTATTAAAGTGTATTCTTTATAGAGTAAAACACAAGTTTTTTCATTTAATAACAATACGGGTTATTAGGTAGTCGGGTTAAATTTTCTATAGACAACTATAGGTATAAATATATCATAATATTATTTTGGAAATGAGAAAATGTAGAGCAAATTCTCTTACAAACGCGCAACGCCACTCAACAATATTGAATCATGAAAACACTACACTTATTAAAGCGCTGTAATTTATCGATGAACTTCTGGAAATAAATGCGTGAGCTTTCGTAAAGTATGAGCATAAATTGCCACAGCTCATTGTGTTCGGAAAAACTGCTCGGAAAAATTGCTCGGACTGCTCGAGAAGGGTTTTATTGTGTTGTACAGTTCGATTTATAATTAACGGTCAACTTATTCCGAGGCGCTTATTACTAGAACTGAAGCTTATTGACCTAATAAATAAATGCACTAGTATAAAGTGAAGTTTATTCTAGTGCATTTGTTATGGTGAAAGTTTCACCTAGTCGTGGGAAACAGGGGTCTAGTAGGAATATTTGATAGCGGCGTAAGAGAGCGTTAAAATATTACATTACGCAATTTAGGGGGGAGGAGGGTTCCTGTAAAACGTTACGAAGCGTTTCACGGGGAAGCAAGGTGTTTAAACAATGCATTACGTAACATTCTGTTTCTTCTTTTATTAAAAAAACTGTAAAAGGGGGTAAATTCGTCGGTTTATTTCTTGAAATTATTATGACTTTTAGATAAAATTGTCTCTTGGGTGCTACGTAACGTTTCAAAGGAGGGGGGAGGGGGGTTCAGAAAATGTTACGGTGCGTTACACAGTTTATTGTTCAATAATTGCGTTACGTAATACTTGAACGCTCACTAACGTAACGTCATCGAATGTTTGTATGGATACCGTTACGTTAACACCGTTATCAAATATTCCTGCTAGACCCACAGATATCACAAACTTCAACACCCACATTATTATTCATGAGTAATTTACAGCTGTTTTACTTAGCAACTGCGGTTCTAAGCCTCTACTCTCATGTAAGCTTGAGAACTTGCAATGATACATAATGGATTGAGATCTCAGCCCCACCAGACTCCCCCTAAATTCATACTATAAAATGTATTATGTCATATTGTAGTATTCGTAATTATTGTGTACAATGAACGTTTGTATACCCGCCAGATTGTGCGGTACAACAGCCTCCGTGGTCCAGAGGTTTAGAGCTTGGCTCTCGACTCGGAGGTCGTGGGTTCGATTGCCGCATTGGAAAAACAATAAAATGTTGTTTCCAAGTTTGGTTAGGACGATGCAGACTAATCACCTGATTATCTGACAAGAAAGATGATCATGGGCATGTAAAAAGTTGGTCCTGCGCCTGATCTCTCGACAGTCGTGTCGGTCCGTCCGTCCCACTGGGTTTCGAGAGAAAAGGAAGAGAGAGTGCTCTTGTGTACTGCGCACACACCTGGGCACTATAAAATAACTCCTGTGTAGCTGGCCTGGTTTCAATAAAACCGGCCACCGTCATCGAAATCGGCGTGGGGGGGAGCTAGATTGTGCAGTGGCCCAATTCTCAGGTGCAGGGCGCACAAAGGTACAAAAAAAAAACTTACTTTACTTAGGTTCTGATAAAGATTCCATCTTATTTTTTGGATTCAGAATAATGTAAGGAACAAAACTTATTGAATCATTTTTTTTCTAAGCTTAATATGATCAGAGATATAAGGAAGTTTCATGATTTTTATTTCTACGTGGATGATTTTCCCATTTTTAATTTTTATGTTTTATCATTAAGGATATAAGGGTAGTTTGGCGGAGCTGAGATCTCCGTCCATAAGCTGTTTGCCAAGTTCTTCGTAACGCCAGTGACACGGTTGTTAGTACTTAGTGCTTGTTGCCGTGGTGGGACAACGGATGTTTACGTTTGTGCTAATCCCTGTTAGTACTTTAATGTGCAAATGTGAGTTTGATGACTGTATCGTCGCTGGGACATACTCGTGCAGTAGTTTTCGGGAATCGTCGTTTTAAGAGTTCCGTATCTAAAGGGTAAAAAGAAGTACGATGATTGCTGACGGACATTAGTATCGTGGTTCACAGTAAGCTTAGGCAGAAATTAGGCGTGTAACACAACTGAAGCACAAAATTTTTTCAAAGAGCACTGGCGAGTGCTACCGACATACTTTATATTTATATATTTACATAGAAAACTTTAGATTAACGTAAATAATAACATTATTTTTGTTATAAACTAAATATTATATTATATAATTATTTGTTATAACTAAAAATATGGTTAGTTTTATCTAAGCTTTTCTCGTCAAAATCGTTGTCTAGATGCTTGAGCTTATCGCGTAACTGTACTGTGCTATTTCAATTTAATTTATATAACCAACCATCTTAGGGTCAACTCGGAGACGCGACGTGAAGCGGCATTTTTAATATAGAGATAAAAAATTGAACTGTATTCACTACAAAATAACATACACGTTACTTTGCAGAAGCGGCGCCGAGCGGATCAGCGCCGATCATAAGATACACGTTCCTTTGCAGAAGCGGCGCCGAGCGGATCAGCGCCGATCGTAAGATACACGTTCCTTTGCAGAAGCGGCGCCGAGCGGATCAGCGCCGATCGTAAGATACACGTTTCAGTTCGAATTTGGAGCTGCAAAATTCAAACTCTTACAAATAAAATATGTATCTTATTGTGTAGTGAATAAAGTTCAATTTTGAATAAATATCTTAAAAACAAAGATTTTAAAACTAAACACCGGCTATGACCATTATTTTGCCTACTTACAAATTCCTTGCCATTTTGACTTACATTTGAAAGAAAAAAACTTCATACAAGAAAAAGTTACGCCATCTTGGTTTTCGCCATACCTTAAATATCAAATGACGAAATGGCCCCAGAGATTGAAAAGTGGGGCCATTTAAGTGGAGAGAGTTTTTGCCAAAACATGCCTCGTCTATAATATATACGCCTATGTTAAAACCGCTTACTTTTAAACGCAAGTGAACTCACCGGGTTTGATGCAGGACATGCCGCAGGCGCCGTCACATAGGCACTTCTTCTTCTTGCTCTTGCAGTCCTCGTCCGATGAACATTTGCGGAGGCACTTCTGTCCCTGTCACCAGAAAATTTAATTATACATGGCTATATATTGCCCACGACTTCTTGCGGGCAAAACGAAATCCCACGGTAACCGGAATACCATTTTGCCGCGATAAAAAGTAGCATATGTCCATCCTCGTGGTCAACTCTACATCTGTGCCATATTTTATCAAAATCGGTCCATTATTACGTAACAAACAAAAGTATATTACAGCAACATAATTATTACTTATTAGTACCGGTGCTGGATTTACAGGCTGGACCGTGAATATGGAACTTTATACCTTTTTACCCCAACTTTTTAGTTTGATACTTTGAATTGTTTGTTCTGTATTGTGAGTTTGAATTGTGGCTCGTTTAACATTTAGCTTGTTTGTATGTCACTTTGTTATAATATACTGACCAGTAGCGTGGCCTGCTCCTCATCCCTCGGGCACTGCGCGGACGGCGAGTTGCGCGGGTTCTTGTATACGCGGCCGTCATCATCAGCGTCGGGCCGCGTCGTGTCTTCGTCCTCCTCCTCCGCCGTGCCGTGGGGGAGGGATGACACTGCAAGAAGAAGAAGAAACGTCATTTAGCGCCATCTATTTTTTTTAATTATGGCGGTATAGCATAAATGATAAAAACTTGATGATGAGATTGGACCCCTGTCTCTACTCTTCATGGGCACTTAAATCGTCAATTCCATAATCTAGTAAAAGTCCAAATATGTCGTAAGTGCAGTCAATGAGAATGAAATCAGTTGATTTAGTAAAGTGGTAGACGATTCACTAAATTTTTTTAGGAAGTTATGGAGAGAGCACAAAATAGCACTTTTTAAAGGTGTACCGCTTGTGCACGTTAACGAATATTTATTGGTTAATATTCTACCAATATTACATGATTAGAACCGAAATAACACAAATTTATATAAGAAATACTTATTATTATTATTAGGTATTTATCTATACTAAAAGTTTACTTGAGTTTATGTAAAGAGGAAAAGTTTGTTTGTTTGCATTGAATAGGCTCCGAAACTACTGGACCGATTTTGATGAAATTTGGCACAGATGTAGAGTAGACGACTAATGTACGGTTTCTGCGAAATTAACTTATGCACGCACAAAGTCGCGGGAAACATTTGGTTATAAATATGGCTGATGCCTGCCTGTCAACTACCTGATGGAAAACAAAATTGTCGACCCTTGGCACGCAACGCATCATCAGTGGAGTCACGAGAATACTAAGTAATATGTGAACTTTATTCATCGAAATATTATTGATATTTATAATTAATATAATGAGCTCCGTAGCCTAGTGGGTAAACCGTTTGGTTCGCACTCGAGAGAGTGCAGGTTCAAATCCCAGGTTGTGGCGTGTACCAATGAGACTTTTTCAGATCTCAAGTACATTATACGGACGCTCTAACGGTGAAGGAAAACTTCGTGAGGAAACCCGCACATAGTTGGCCTCAGACGTATTGACCAGTTCATTCCTCTGGACTAGGCTGACTATGTTGTGAGAATGCCGTATGTGCTTGGGCAACCATACGACATTTAAAAACCAACTGTCCCAGGCACTAAAGTATTTCAAGAGTGGTAACTTTGCTCGGAAAATACTGTATAAATCATCCATTAACGGATGCAAAGGCCTAAGTTATAATTAATGGTCTACTCAATGTAAACTCTGGTATACATTTTTAATACCATGACAAGTTTTTTTACAAATTGGCTATGCACAAAATAAACACGGTTTATTGTATCCGGGCTTTAAAATGAAACAGCTGGTTAATTCGATTACCGGTTTTACCGAAGCCAGCGGCCAGTTGCCACAAACCGAATACCTCGTTAGAAATGCAGTTTTTACAACTAAATTGAATAGTTTCAAATAAATAAAAAACTTGAGAGGTGTCAAGGGACACCCGGATGGAACGAAGTTCCGGATGAAAATATCTGGCTTGCTTTCTATAAGAGAGAGAGAGACAGAGAAACATGCGACGCCGCACAGCTTACAATAGCTTACTATAGCAAAAAAAAAAAAAGACATACAGACAGACAATTGTACATGTATATATAAAATAAATAATAATACAATATCCGAACCGATATTATCCATACATATATTACATACATACATACATACATACATACATACATACACACATACATACAAACATACATCAATATAATAAATGTATACGCGTAAATATTTAATTTTTATAAAAAATAAAATTATCTTTTGTAATTAAAAAAGTGTCGTGACAACTTTTCGTAAGAATTTTTTCCGTCTAGCCCCCTTTCACAACGCGCGATAAGGAACTTCGTTCCAATATTTTAGTAACTACAAATTGTATAGAAAAATATATAACTGTACTACGTTGATTATATTTAAAGCCTATGCCACTGGGGCTATTATTACAAATCTATTGACACCTCTTTCATTAAAATCGGATCAGTAGTTTAGGCTCTACGGTGGAACAAACATACATGCATAGACTGCCAAAATAATTACTCTTCCTTTAAGCTTCGCCGTAGTCGGGTAAAAGAGAACCTTTATTTTTGAAGTCCGTTAACAGAAGAGCATCGATTGTTTACTTTAAGTCTTCTTCTTCTTTTTAATATATAAAAATAAATTGCAATTCCAATGCCTCGCTAAACTCGGGAACGGCTGGACCGATTTAGCTTTTTGGTCTTGAAATAATTGTGGAAGTTCAGGGAAGGCTTGAACGGTGAGAAATATTGGAAAAATTGCGGTAAAACACGAAAAACGTCGATTAAATTTTCCCATATACGTTGTAATTAATTAGTCACATGACTGTCAAATATTTAAAGGTATGTTCACGGTTCACTTTGCCGGTTTTGTTATTTACTTATTCTAGTTCACAGTTAAGACAGAACAACGTATGTCGGGAGACTCTAGACCTTCTAAATATCAATAAGGCCACCACAGACGAGAGGCCGATCGTTTCAGTTAGAACTGACGTCAGTTCGGCCTGAACGGATTCGAGCACACACACGGAAAAAATCGCATCCAACCCAATTTATGTCAGTTCGGCCTGATCGGCCGGATTGAATGAAAAAAATTTAATATAACAAAACCTAAAATGCATGGGTTTTTGGGGGCTTCAGGAATTCCTAAGTAGCTTCTTTAGTAGTTTTTTAGTACTTTATAGTAGAATTCAATACGAGTTTAGTAGTTTCACGAAAACAGAGCTGGCAACACTGGAACGAATCGCTTCAGTCCGTACGGCCGACTGACGCGATCTCGAAATTGCACACAGACGATACGATTTTGCATCCGTTCAGGCCGAACTGAAGGCCGACCGGACCATGTATGGGGCCCCTTATAGACAAGGCATGTTGAGTAAAAGTGTCTCCACTAAAATACCTCACTTTTTGATATTTTTGGGGCCATTTTGACATTTAAAGTATGGTGAAAATAAGATGGCGTAACTTTTTACTGTATGAAGATTTGTTTTGTCAAATGTACGTCATTGAAAGCCGAGTTTTGAAACCATTGCTCGAAGCAGCTAGAATATAATAAAAAGTACGTATAGGTAATAAAAAATTGTGTTAATCTATCGAATATCTTCCCGATGCGGTGAGAGATTCTATAACAATTGGCAGCTCGTAAGACTGTGACGATGTTATGGGCGGAAAACGATAAATGCATACAGTAACACCAACTTGCTAATGGACCTCGGCAATCAATCAGCATAAATGACAAGCGTTAATTTCCCGTGGCTTCGTCCGCGTGAAATTAGGTTTTAAGCTTACTCTTTTTTACCCACCTAGGGGCTGAGTATTAATAGAAAACACTGAAATACGTAACTCATTATTTTTTCCGTACTCAATTCATACGATATATCACGCAAATATGTCCAAGGAATAAAACGTTTTATACAAACTTTTATCACCTATTTTACACCCTTGGGGGTTGAATTTTGAAAAAATCCTTCCTTAGTGGTAGTGAGAAATATGTTTGCAAAATTTCAAATTTCTAGCTTTAAGGGTTTGGCCTGTGCGTTAAAACATCAGTCAATCAGCTTTGCCTTTTATATATTATTAAATAAATAGATAATGTATGAAAAACGATGACTCCCGAAATACATGGAGATGGTGGACCGTCCATCATCCGTGGATTCGATTTTGACGAAATTGGGCACATAATAATAATAATAATATATAAACCACAAGAAAGAACGTAGGGTACTTTTTATCGAGAAAAATGTACGGTTCCCGCGGTATTTTCTTTTGAGTCGCGGGAAAGATTTTTCATAAAACATAATACGAGACATCGCGAGAACCCCCACTCTCGTAATTATAACTATACACTTTCATTTTACTTTTATTACATTGTAAATCAATCGCCTTGACATCATAATAAACTAATTTGGAGTTTGGACCAATCAAAACGGATTTGACGTCGGTTTGACCTTTATGAGATTACAGTATTGTTTCCGGATGTAATTAGCAGAATCTACCTTCTGGTAATATTTTGCGCAAATCAGCCGTTTTACAAAATCTAACATTGGACTGCCAGATCTACCGCTGCTTGTCCACGCTTGTCGCTAATCGCTCCCGCTCCGCCACTCTCCGTCCCACGTCTCGGAGCTAACGGACTCACGTTATATAAGGCGGGAGAAACCGCAGGCGGAAGGTATACCGTAGTGTGTAGTATCGCTAACAATGATCGGGTTACGTAGGTACACAATGTAATGTGGAGCTCGCTGATTCTGTTATATCACGAGAACTAAATATTAATAACTAGATGTTGCACGCGACGTCGTGCGCGCCAAAGGAAATCCCGCGGTAACCGTACATTTTGCAGCCATAAAAAGTAGCATATGTCCTTCCCCGTGGTCTAATCTATAAATGTACCAAATTTTATCAAAATCGGTTCAGCAGTTTCGGAGCCTATTCAATGCAAACAAACACTTTTCCTCTTTATTATATTAGTATAGATATACACCCGTATATTTTACACACTAATGTCTATATAAATTATAAAATATATGTATTGTATAATACAATAAATATGAAATTGTTACAATTGAAATCAGTAATTTAACAAGCTGATATTTATTTATAAACAATATCGTTACGTTTGCTTTTTAAAATTCCACTTGAGTTTTCTAAAGAATCTTATTTATTTCTTTACGTTGCGAGCACCAGCTAGTGCTCGCAACTTCATTTGGGTGAAACTAACGGAAACGAACCCCTATTTTTTTAAACGGAACTCTAAAATAAATACTAGTGCAAGGTCAGTGAAAATCGGTCTGGCCGTTTCAGGGATTAGCCGGAACAAATAGACAAACAGACAGAGGGACAAACAAAAATTTTAAAGTTGATATTTTACCGTATACACTTTCATATGCAATTAGTGAAAAGTTGTTAATTTAAAATTACAAACATACACTTCAATTTTTTTTGTATAGATGTGGACATTTCTTTATTCATAATCGTTCGCTATACACCATCCCCCTAACGTATAAAAATTGTGACACTTTTTTCTAAATTGTCAGTGAAGTAGCGGGCATTACCACGAGACTACATAAGCCTACGAAGAAGAATAAACATTGAAGGATTATTAAAATCTCTGAGCCGTAAGCAGCTATCTGTCTCACAAAACACCAATCGTAAAAATCCATAAGAATGAAAGAGTTCATTTTTTCTAAGGTTGTGGTTTCTAAGATTGTTCTAAAGTGATCCATTGGAGTCTATTTTTACGACGTTGGAATTACGACTTTATGGCACTCATAATAAGTATTAGCACGTGGGATGAGGAACGATATATGTTTCTTCTCTGACCAATAGCCGGGTCTCTATGCTATAGTTATTACTCTGAGACCCAAATCACAAAAAAGTTTTGTGACAGCTAATTCGCTACGGTCTACGAGCAAGCTACGAGCGGTTAAACAAAATCAAAATGTCTACGATGAGGCTACGAGAATTGCTACGAGATTTGCTACAAACCACTTTGCTACGAGACTTGACTTCAGATTAAAAAAATACTTTTTAGCAATATAATACAGTAAACCCTTATCTTAACTTCAAATTTAGTTTCTGATATCAATACGATTAATTTATAATTCATTGACAGTAAATTGAAAGTCTCAAGTTCAGTGCCAGATTTAGAGGTCTGGTCGGGCATCAAAGTAGTGGAATCCCACTGGCCCCAGATTATGTTGCAAATTAAATGGTTTTTCAGTTTAAAAAAAATTCTGACGAGTTTTCCAGTAAATAATTTATTTTGAAACCATGTATTGATTCTTTTATTATTTGACAAAACATCTTATATATGGTCAACTACTGGGATAAAGACGGATGCATCGGTGACAGATTTACGTCTTGTGCTTCCCCGTTCCCCGTTTCTACTGTGGGGATTCCTTTTTTGTGAAGGCTCGGGGCTGTAACCCAGGTTGCCCTCCCCTAAATCCGGCCCTGCTTAAGATAAATACGAGAACTGGGGTTCTGTGGTTCTACCATGCTTACGGTCAGCGTGGTGGTAAGCATGGCGGGAGGATCACGGGCCACGCGTGTCAGACTGACGTTTGATAGTGACGCCCCAATTTTTTTTTAAGTTCCGTCGCGACTAACTATTTGTATACAAAACTAATTTGCTAAGTTTACAAGTTCTGACAAAATATATTCTTGGTTATTTTCAGAGACTTTATCTAAGTTATTCATGTTAAATAAAAGAATATTTTATACTGTCTTTTACGATTATATCACAATATTATACGGCGTATATTCTATGCATACTTTATGGACGTAACATAAAGTACCAGCTCCGAATTATTCAGAAGTTCGCTTGTTTATGAGATAACACATGTTAGCGTGTAACTAGACGGCTAAGTTTATCTGGAACGTAACCTAGTATTAGCATCGCACAGCTTTAACCATGTAAATGAGACAAAGACGTAGTTTAATTAGGTTTTGTTGCATCATGTATACAGTTTATAGGAAACTTCCTTAGATCTAATTTTAATTGGAAAATAAGACTTGAAATTTACTTTGAGAATAGCGGAGACGACTACATGTATGACGTATTTTATTAACTAGATGTTGCACGCGACTTCGTGAGCGCAAAAGGAAATCCGCGATAAAAAGTAGCATATGTCCTTCCCCGTGGTCTAATTTATATATGTACCAAATTTTATCAAAATCGGTCCAGTGGTTTCGGAGCCTATTCAAATTATATATCAAAACAAAATTTTCCACTTTATTATACTAATATCGATCTATAATAATATAGATTAAACGAGATTTTTTTAAACAAATTGTTATTCATTTGAGAATATTGATTTTTAATATACTGTTTCTTCTGAGAACTTACTTATATTTAAGAGTATATAGTACTCAAACAAAGATTTAAAAACTAAGGATGGACTATGAGGCACATTTGATAGAATAAATCTAGACAAGAAAAAGTTACATCATCTTGGTTTTCACCATTCCTCAAATATCAGCCATCTTGATTTTACCATATTTCAAATGTCAAAATGGCTCTAAAACTCCAAAAAGTGGGACCATTTAAGCGGAGACAGTTTTTGCATCAACATGCCTTGTCTATAATAATTATGAGTTAATTCTTCATTTATGCAATAAAAAAATCTGTCGTGTAGCCTAATATACGGGATAAATTGATTACGATCACCTACATCTAGAATTGATGCCAGATCCTTTGACATTGACAACTCGTGAACGTGACGCCATATTTAAAGAAGAAGAAGACCGCTGACAGTTTCTCCTTAATCTCCTTTGGTTGGTGATTTTTGCAGTACTGTTGCACACCGATTTGGATATAAATACAACTAAAAATAAATTGGTGCACATTCCATAGTGTCGTGACCTACATTCGCGACCTCTGCCGGCTCTCGGGTCAAGGTCAAGAGGCTCTCGATGTCCTCCCCCTCCCGAGAGGCAAGTATCTCTCAATTACCTAATGCCTGTTGACCTTCATATAGTCCACGTTTCAACCTGAACAAGAGCCGTCTTGAATTTTAATCAAATTTAAATTCAAAAAAAGTATTATAGTTTAAACTTAAAAGTTAACAGGCCTTTTTATTTTTCATTTAGATAATAACTTACATGATACAGTTTAGAAAATAATTAACTTATTTTAACTAATTTTTACATCGTCATTTTTTAATATTGTAATATGAACGTTTTATTGTAATTTTTCATAATTTAAGACAAACTTAGATATTATATTCACCAGGAGAAGCGAACCAGTAGTCTCGAAACACTAAAGTAGTATCAGTACTAAATAAACCGAAACTATTAACTCAAGCAACTCTCCAAGCAATTAACCTTCAATCAAAGTTCCCGAAAGTTCCAGAGTCCTGAAAGTTCCGAGCTGATACTTGCGTCGGGCACAATTAGCGACAAGTGGGCTTAGTAGGACTCCTAATTAGTAATGTTACTAGTTAAATTTAGGTAAGTCCTAAACTTAACGAAATTATGTCGCCACCCACCTAAAGGGACTAGTTGTGTTAAGTACAACTGACGGCAAGATCAGTTTCAAAGAAATCGGGTCCATTAATGTCCCTGGTTTATTTGTTAGGGTCATCTCATATCGATACTTTTTTAGGATAACGATTCTAAATTGAACTTTATTCTCTACATAAGAAGATACAGGTGTCATTGCAAGAGCGGCGCCGCGCAGATCGCGCCGAGTTGCGTCTCGCTATGATCTGACCTTAACATGTCAGTTTTACTTTATAGTGTAGGTATAAGTACCGTCATCTTAGTTAGAAAAAGGGGTCAACCTTGAAATCTAACAAAATTAGCGGCATTTTAACACGCTTATATTAACTTCACCTGTATGTAAGCTTGTTTGCTTGCTTGTATGTAACTCTCTCTTGCGCGCCTGCTGCCTTCCTCGGCTCTAGTAGCTTTAAAACATGCTTATAAAGAATATCGAACTAAAAAGATGAAAATAATTTTAAAAATTTTAAAAATAAACTTAAAACAGTAGTATATAAAAAATACTAGTATAATTGAGGGAAAAGCGTGGGGCGCTTTGTGCCCTGTGTTTGTGCCATAATTTTTGTATATCGAGCGACCCATGCTTTTCCCTCAATTATACTAGTATTTTTTATATACTACTGTTTTAAGTTTATTAAAAAAAAAAATGTCTACTTTTAAGTTCGATATTCTTTAAAAGCGTGTTTTTTTAGTTTTTTTTTTAACTATATTTATTTGTACAAACATTTATAAATGACAATAAGTAGAAACATTTATAAATGACAATAAGTAGAATAAACATCAAAAGTCACAATTGCCAACGTGTAAGTAACTTAGATATTCAATGTCAAAGGGTACATAAACTGTTTTTTTTTTTTTTGAGAATATTTCATTTTCCCTGCGTCTTTTTTTATCATTATCGTCTGTATAAAACAATTTTAGGAAATTAAATTCTCTACAACTTTTCTATGAATATTTTTTTTTATTTCATTGGACCATAACATGTATTTTATTACATATAATTTTGATAATATCCGCCTCTTCTTACTTCAATTCACTATTTAAATAATTATAAATAATAATTAAAAGAATCGATTCGACTAACTGTAAGAAATCTAATTTAAATATTAACTGAAAAACTATAAACTACAATGTCTATTCTAATACTCTGCAATCCGAAATATTTAGTTTCAGAACGAAATGTAGAAACTTTTTCAGTTTAACAGTTAGATAATAATTTTCATTTTATCCTCCATAAAGCCGGTCTCACTGGGTCGTAAATTTGATCGCCAATAAAATTTAATTTGACCCAATCGAATAACGCTGAGAGAATCGTAATAAAATGTAATGATATTAAACGATTTATATTATTCGAAATGGTTTTTGCCGATAAAATTATTTAAAACTTAATCATCATCAGTCCCAGCTACCTCATCCATCGTCAGCGTTAAGTAGGGTAGCAACTACAAAGAGCCCTTGTAGTTACTACTACTAGAACTATTTTCCCTCTGTCCGACCGTGTTTGATTACTAACTTCGGTAAATATGAATATAAATAGACGAAGTTTTATATAAGGTTCGGTAAAATCAATTACGGATATTTTGGGAATTTGATCTACTGCTTATGTATAGACGTTTAGGCAGAAAAATAATTGTCATACTTGAAAAAAAAAATTTTTCACTTTCTATGGGCGAGTTTGCGTTTTGCGGAGAGTCACCCATACATTAGGTGATTTTTTACTTTGAGTAAGACAATTATTTTTTTGCCTAAACGTCTTTCCAGAAGCTGTGGATCATGTGCCCGAAGTATCCGTAATTGATTTTCAGAGACCTTATAATTATAGTTATAGATCACAAATATACTTTTATGGAATCATAAAAATATAATCTTAATGTTATATTATTTTAGGGGTGGTGGTGGATGTTTTTTTTTTTTAATTTTACTCTATCGTGTACCGTACCTTCGAATAGGCCTTCTTAAATAAATGCTAGGTGTCATATACCTGAACCTTTTTTAATGTAGGTAAACCATTTTTAAGTGATCGACTTTCAAAGTGGTTTTTAATTTGGTCCCCTCCCTGACATTTTTAAACTATAAGAGTTAAAAAGGTATAACTTTCCATGGTAATAGGCCACTAAAATTGACATTCGATAATAATCTAACGAATACGAACTTGTCAACTGTTCGTGCTTACCCCTTTGATCCAATAGGTAGCTTCATGCTGATTCAGAGATATGCGTTATGGCAAGATAAAACTAAAGATAGGCTTTGACGTACATTTGACAGAACAATTGTTCATACAAGAAAAAGTTACGCCATCTTGGTTTTCACCATACCTCAATTGTCAACCATCTTGATTTCACCATACCTTAAATGTCAAAATAGCACCAAAAACTCCAAAAGTTTTTCATTTGTCATTTAAGTGGAGACAGTTTTTGCCTCAACATGCCTCGTCTAGATACATCTATCGAATGGCTACAGTGACATTTGAGACAAATTTCTTCTCAGTGTCGATATTATTAAACCTTGCTAGCTTCCTGCCAATTGGACTTCTCGTGTTATAAACCTAACCATACTGCGTATCAATCCGCCTCCGATGCCATTAATTTCATTTTATCTCGTCTCTCGCTACGCGTTAATTAAATTTTTTCTGAACATTTTTCGCGTTCCCCGGACAATCTTAATACTTTTAATTCCTTTCCGCTTTTCCATTATTCTGTGTTAGAAATACTCACTAAAAATATATTGTGGAAATGTCTTTATTACGAAAGAGATTTAGGTTTTAAATATTCGGGGAATCTAAATTATAGTTACTAAGTAATATTAATTAGTTTGTGGTAGTTTTTTTTACATCTTGGGCATGGTTTGAACAGAAGCCGTAGACATTTCAACAACAATAAAACAACTTTTTTAATGAAGTTTTTAAGGTTAATTGGAAAAGAGAGGGATATTCTTTTTTCTTTCTGGATCAAGAAGACAAACTTGTATGGTAGACAAATGCTAAAATATGGTCTATCTAAGACCATCTTGCCTTATCTGACAATATTAATTCTAACTTTTGACCGTGGCTTCGCTCGCATAAATAAAATGTACCGTGTTAAGGGGGCGTTCACAAATTACGTGAGGTGTTTTTTCTAATTTTCTGTCCCTCCCTCCCCCCCTGGTGAGATGTTGTGAGATTTTATTCAACCCCCTCCCCCATCCCCCAATCTCACATGAGATTTTTCAAAATGTGGGTTTCTTACGTAAACGCGTTGGATTGTTATTGTAAAAAGAAAAAAAAAATTTGCTTCGTGCTTTTATTTACGACGACCTCTGTGGCTCAGTGGTTCAGCGCTTTGGTGCTCAAGCCGGGGGTCGCAGGTTCGAATCCTGCCCAAGGAACAAAAAGTTTTTCTGTGTTCCTGGGTCATGGATGTGTATTAAATATGTGTATCTATACTAATATTATAAAGCTGAAGAGTTTGTTTGTTTGTTTGAACGCGCTAATCTCAGGAACTACTGGTACGAATTGAAAAATTCTTTTTGTGTTGGATAGTCCACTTATCGAGGAAGGCTTTAGGCTATATAGCATCATGCTAAACTCAATACGAGCGGAGTACCAATCAAGAATGTTACAAAATCGGGGGTCTTTTTTTCCTTTTGAGAGCTTTCGCTACGTACGCTGCGGAAACGGTTAAAGTTTCGCTAAAATGATGTATGGCAGAATTGTTCCCCTTTAAAAGTTCTAAAAAAAAGTCCGCGACAGTATATGTCTGTCTTTTAAGGTTGGCTCACTATAACCTTTTTATACTTACCAAATTTGTTCTAAAAGTAAGCATTATTTGTGAAGGTGTTTTCATAAAGATTATATTAATCCTTATCCAAGTAAATACGTTATTCATTACAAGCATTTAATCTAGAAGAAATTTGCCGTTTACATCATTTGATTTCAATGAGTATTTTAGAAGATATCGCAGTAATAAAATAATCATGCGCGCTATAGTAAGGCGCGCGGAGCGGGCGGGCAGTCGTGAGGTGGAAGCGCTTCTTCTACGTAAATGAAGTCGCGGGTAAATTTTAGCGATATCCCAAAGTAACTTTTCCACGCGGACGAAGTCGCGGGGAAAAGCTAGTAATATAATAAAAATCTTAAATACATGTATAGTATAAAAGTATTAAATATACTTCCCGTTTTCTGGTACCTGTAACACAAGTTCTTCGGTGAAGCGTGAAGCGTCCATAGATATTATAGATATTATTATTATTTTATTTACGACTAGTTAAGACTAGTAATCAATATTGCTGAGAAGTTTAATTATAAGTGTAATAAAAATTTAACAATAGAATACTTAAATCGTAACTACTGTGACTAAAAAAAGAATATCTACTCTAATTCAGTCCATGGAGAATCATGCGCGGTCTCAAGAGAGACTATTGGAACCAACATGTCCATATGATTTTCAGTAAAATCATCTGCTCCTTCAATTTCGTTCTGGTCTAGCCACTCTACCGTAAATTCAGATTATATTGAGCTATTTGGTATAAAACAAATATGGTGGTTTGACAGTCAGTAGATGTATAACGTCGAAGTATGAATGAAATTATTTTCTTTCGAACGAATTAGTAAATGATCTTAATCGTATTACGATAACGCTTAAGATTAAATCTTAAGCATGTACAATCTGGATTAAATGGACCAAAATAGTATATTTTTTTTTTCCAATCAGAAAAAAAATTGCGTGATATTTGCCGAGACCCCCCCTCTCTCCAACGTAAGATTAGATGTGATTTGACTCGACCCCCTCCCCCCTTAAACACCTCACGTAATTTGTGAACGCCCCCTAACATAACTTTTTCGGGATAAAAAGAAGCCTGTGTTTAATCCAGTGCCTAATCTACTACTATACCAAATTTCATCGTAGCATCAGTAGTTTTTGCGTGAAAGCGTAACAAACATACATTCATCCATACATCCATCGTCACAGACTTTAACATCCTACTAATATTATAAACTAGCTGTTTCCCGCGGCTCCGCCCGCGTAAATATACTATCGAGTATCCTGCGGGAATACTGTACTTTTCCGGGATTTGAAAGTTTGTAAGGATAGTAGATTGGATGTAGGGATGGATGGATTTCGATAAAATTTGGTGTGATAGTAGTTTAGGCTCTGGAATAAAACATAGGTAACTTTTCATCCCGAAAAAGTGCAGTTTTCCCGTGGGATATAGTATTTACGCGAGTGGAGTTACGGATAGTAGTAAGTTAAAGCTCTGTCTGTCTGTTGTTTATCTTCACACCGGCTCCGTCTTCGCACGAGTGCAATGAATCCTACTACAATATATTATGTAAACTTACTATAAATGTGAAAGTTTGTGAGCATGGGTGGATGGATATAATATAGATAGATTGATGTATAGATGTTTGTTACTCTTTCTAGCTAAAACTACTGAACGGAATTTGATTAAATTTTATATGGTAGCAGTTTGTGCTCTGGATTAACACTTTTTTTTAATCCCAAAAAATTACAGTGTTCACGTGGGATACTGTATTTACGCGGGCGGAGCCGCAGGAAAAAGCTAGTTATATATATTAACCTTCCTCCCGATTAACCTTCCTTTTAAATCACTCTATATTTATTGCTTAAAACTGAGTTACGACCCGTTGAGTAGTTTATAAGATCCAAGCGGACACTTCAATACAATGTTAAGATTTATCACTACCCTGGTGTTCGCTTATTGTTTCAATCATTTTTCCTGTCTCTAAAAACCTGAGTATTGTAGTTTAAAAAGATAATTGCGATAACAGAACAGAGGCTGTGTCGCAAGCGGTCGGAAGTGAGGCACAATGGTTACATGATACGGCTCATACGGCCTAACGTGAGAAGCGCCGCATAATGACGCAAAAAGTAAGCTCGATCTAGAAGGAACGGTTATGTATTGAAGAGTTTGTATTGTGAGTGTTAATATGGTAGTACTAGGTCAGTAATACTATTGTCTAGTAGACTGAGATATAGACTTCAGATGTCACTATTCTGGCCTTCAAAAAAATATACCTTTAAACAACAAACGAGCAATCGGATTGCATAATATCATAAGCGATTACCGCCGCCCATGGACACTCGCAATACCAGAGGAGTTACACTTGTAACTTCTCTGGTATTGTTCCGTTCCTGGTCCATAAATTCCTTAACCTCCCTAGGGTAACCCCACTCACTCGGCGAAATACAACGCAAGCGTTATATCACGCCGGTTTTCTATAAGGCAGCGGTGTTTATCCGGACGAGCCAACCCATTCGTGCCGAACTCTCCCATGTTAAGAGATGCTGAATCACAGTTGCAGAAGTTTTATTTACAATTTACGACAACGTTAAAACTATTTAGGTTCAATTAACCTAAATAGCATTTAAATTTTTTATTTCCATTAATGACAATAAATATTAAATATATTTTGCTTTTCATTAGTCAACCTATTCCTATATCATACAGGTCTTCTGGAAGACATTCCATTGTGGAATAAGATGTAACTTTGTACAAAATGTTTTATTTTTTAAGTAATGTTTATTAACCTATTTATTGTGTGTACATAAATTGTAAAATATATAAATATTTTCTTTAAATTATAACAAGACATTCTAAATTCAGAAACCAATTACCACAGACACCAGCGTCCAAAATTAACCCTCACAGCACTGCCATTTTTCTTATCCACCCTCCAATCCCTTCGGGGGTAAGATAAGCCGCTATTACGTCAGGAGACAATGTGTAAAATTATAATACGGCAAAGTTGGGACGAGTTTCATTTAAAACTTGCAATTGAATATAAACTGTATTTTCGCGGAATAGACTAGTGTCTAGTATTGTAAGCGATTCAAATTATAACTGGTATTTTCAATTGTATACGGGAATAAAATAAGACGCCATGATTCAAATTGATTTTATAAAGTTGTTCAGATAAAACATTTCATTGTACCCCACGTATTTTGCCAGATTCAAGAAATATGCTCAAATAATCTGTAGTAATCGAGCTTTGCTCGAAGATCTAGTACATTTAAAAAATAATAAATAGGATTAAAAAATATTTTACCGGAGTCCAAGCCCACCATATTCCGAATTTCCGGGAACTCTAGGCGCACCCTCTGAAGGGCTCACTCAAGAGGGCTCCTTGCGCCTCATTTCACTTTAATTCTATTTAATTTTTCGCATAATTTCTTTTCAATTTTGAGAACACTTGATAAATGAAAACCATTTTCATTCGCTAAAAATACATAAGGAGTGTCGATTGTACATTTTTCGTGGTATAAATTCATAAGCCTGAAGTTGGTGTGATTTATTCTTAAAATTTATGGTTTATTTTCGGCCGTTCAATATTTTTTTTAGATTTAGATTTGTAAAGATTTGTGCTAAAATACTATTTGTGTTTTTCATTTTACTTAAGAATTCGGTTTTATAGTTGAAAACATTATTATCATCAATAAAATATTAAGATGATTTTGTCTACACCATTATGATAAAGATAGGAAATATGTATTTGTGTGTTTGTTTGCATTGAATAGGCTCCGAAACTACTGGTCCGATTTTGATAAAGACAGAGTAGACGACGGGAAGGCTAGTTTTTTTGCGGGAAATTGTACGATTCCGGCGAGATTTTTCCTTTGCGCGTTCAAAGTCGCCGTAAACATAGATGTTAACACAAATCCAAGCTTACAATAACGATTCATGATTCATCAAAGCACACCACAAAGCGATATTAAATAACATTTCACTGAGGAATAACCAAAATGGCTCCGGTTTCAGCACTAACCGAACTAATATTTTACATGCGGAATGCGGGAGTAATATAATGAGTGCACCTTTGTGCAGGCTGCTGCTGCAATACGATATTCCGGTACATCGGTACGACATGTCGGTAAGACATAAAAGTAGACTTTCATCATACTTTTATTGTATTGTATGTGAAGCGACTTGTTATCATAAACTGATTTTATGAAGTTTCGACCAATCAGAGCGCGTTTCACACTGCCTTAACGTTTACGAGAATACCGTTTGACAGGTTTAGTGTGTCGAGACTTGATTGTAATTGTATTAATGCAGGTTTTATTTAGCAGAATTGATCCTCAGATATTAATAAATTAAAGAGATATCTATCGGTAATTAGCGAATTTCGATTACACTGTTTAAGCGTCAAAGGGTCATGCTATCGAATGAGCTGGCTAGTGGTTTGACCGGAGTGATATATAGATCACGTAAAACCGTCATGAAATAATGTATTCACTATGTTCCATCGAAGGTTCAACTTAAATAAATATAGTTAAAAAAACTAAAAAAACACGCTTTTAAAGAATATCGAACTAAAAAGTTGAAAATAATTTTAAATATTTTAAAAATAAACTTAAAACAGTAGTATATTTAAAATACTAGTATAATTGAAGGAAAAGCGTGGGGCGCTTTGTGCCATAATTTTCGTATATCGAGCGACCTACGCTTTTCCCTCAATTATACTAGTATTTTAAATATACTACTGTTTTAAGTTTATTTTTAATATTATTTTCAACTTTTTAGTTCGATATTCTTTAGAAGCGTGTTTTTTTAGTTTTTTTTAACTTTATTTATTTTCAACTTTTTAGTTATTTTATACATTCATTATTGATGTAAAAGGCAATTTAGGTGTAGATACTAGACTGTTGTAAGATAGAGGTCCATTTAATAAAGCATATAATTAGGAGAGAGTTGGCGTGTGGCACAACACGAGCACAAGTCACAACTCACAGCACGTGTGCGGTGTAACGCGTGGAATAACTTCAAACGGTTGCTTGGCGACCGCATTGTATTGATAGTTACATACAAGCAAGCAAACAAGCTTACGTACAGGTGAAGTTAATATAAGCGTGTTAAAAATGGAGTGTAAAATCCCGGAAATGCATTTATTTATTTATATTTAGTACACAAACAGGTAGCTAATAGTCAATAAGTGATAAGTTAAATATAAGATTAATAGCTAGACTAGACTGCAACTCAAAAAAGTATACATAACTTAATTATGTTTCGAATGTTGATAATCTACACTATACTACACTATAATAATATAATAAAGAGGAAAAGTTTGTTTGTTTGCATTGAATAGGCTCCGAAACTACTGGACTGATTTTGATAAAATTTGGCACATACTTATATAAACTAGACCACGGGGCCTTCCCTTATGTCCTTACATAGGCTACTTTTTATCACGGAAAAATGTACGGTTTCTGCAAGATTATCTTTAGCGCGCGCGAAGTATTAATAATAAACTAATAACTAATAACCGACACTGCTATGTCGGTTATTAGTTATTAGTTGGTTACCACATTGGTTGTCTGTTATGTCGGTTTACGGACGATAATTTACGCGATAACGTCATAACAAGCCGAACGCTCAAGGGGTCAATTCTGCTAAATAAAACCTGCATTAATACAATTACAATCAAGTCCCGATACGCTACGGTGTTTTTATGAACGTTAAACTAACGTGAACGCTCTGATTGGTCGAAACGTTATAAAATCCGTTCATAGTAACATGTCGCTACACTTTCAATCCAAACAAAGTAAAATGAAGTCTACTTTAAATACGAGAATTGAGGTTCAGGCCGATCATGCCTCTCTATCGCTCGTTCCGCGCTCTCGCTTGCACTCTTGGCTCAGGCGGAACGTGACAACGGACAATCAGGCGGAATGTTGACAATTTTTCGTGCGTGCAGACGGCGTTCATCGATTTATAAGACGTTATCTCGTCAAAAAATTACATTATTAGTAAAAGGACTTATATGCGATTTATTGCAACTCTAATGGAAATTATATAACAAATCAACAAAACCTAATCTACATCGGCGACAAGTACATTTAAAGTTTTTTTTTATGTATCGGACATGGGAGATCGTAGTTACATATTTGGCTTTCAATATTCCGTCATTGTTTTCATGAACTGCGAAAATTTACAGAAAATGTCTATGGTCGATTTTGCATGTGCTATCTCGTAGGTACTAGGTAGGACACATTCTGATCAGTGTTGTAGTAGGACATATTGTTCTTGAGACTTGAATAGTTTGTAACTTTGATGTTGCAGTAAACATGTACATCAGGAGTTTCGTCTGTGTGCTGAGTATGAGTCCCACAAATTTTTTCGATTACTTTACTACCTTGTAAATCGAGTTAGCGCAAATCGAATCGAAAATTAAAAGCTAACAAGTGCGAGTCATTATCCAATCTAACTAATCGAACGCGTTTCCTCACCGAGAGTACGCTTTATTATTTTTGTTATATTGGTAGCACGACGTCACTGTGAGATTAACCGTCCAAATTGAATGTCATTTCCACTGTATTATTTTGTTAAGAAGCTGCTGTCATCAAGATTGTGACGGGTTATATCGAGTGTTATTATTTGTGACACTGACATAGGTCGCCGAAATTTTGAATTTTATTTGCAAAGCATTTTACACAATTTTACATTTCGTTTATAATAAATTGTATTTAAACTTTAAAATGATGAAAACAAGTTTTTCTCAGTTTGATACTATAATAACATTCATGGAACAGTAAGTGTGACAATCGGTAAACAATAATGTCCAATAAAGGATCGAAAGATGCACGAGCTCTTGCTTTGCGTTTTGCATTAAAATTGCGGTCGTCTTGAAATTGAGCAGCCGCAAACATCCTCCACGTGAAAAAAAAACGTCCTGCCATAGCAAATTAATTGCTAAAATGTTCTTTTATAAATGCTTTCACCGCAATTCACTACCTAGTCACTGAGAAATTGGAAGTGAGCGCGGGGTGACAACTTTTCGACGTCGTTAACACAAATTTACTATTCGAATGTCAAAATGTGCAACTGGCACTCGCAAGACTTTTGAAACAATCAATCAAAGCGCTGAAACACCCACATTCGAACGTGAGTGTGAGACGACGCTCGATTAGTTAAAATCCACAAAACTCACACTCGCTAATTATGTTTCCTATTTTTGCCACTAGGGGCGTTGTTTCGATACCATACAAATTGTAGTTTACTTTTTCATGTCGAGTAGTGATAAAAACTCGCACTAAGCACACTGTGTGCTGAGTGCGAGTGCCACAATTTTTTTCGATTACTTAACTACCTTGTAAAACGAGTTAGCGCAAATCGAATCGAAAATTAAAAGCTAAAGAGTGCGAGTCATTATCCAATCTAACTAATCGAACGCGTTTCCTCACCGAGAGTACGCTTTATTATTTTTGTTATATTGGTAGCACGACTTCACTGTGAGATTAACCGTCCAAATTGATTGTCATTTTCACTGTATTATTTTGTTAAGAAGCTGCTGTCATCAAGATTGTGACGGGTTATATCGAGTGTTATTGTTTGTGACACTAACATAAGTCGCCGAAATTTTGTATTTTATTTGCAAAGTATTTTACACAATTTTACATTTCGTTTATAATAAATTGTATTGAAACTTAAAAATGATGAAAACAAGTTTTTCTCAGTTTGATACTATATTAACATTCATGGAACAGTAAGTGTGACAATCGGTAAACAATAATGTCCAACAAATGTCTTGAGATTGAGCAGCCGCAAACATCCTCCACGCGAAAAAAAACGTCCTGCCATAGCAAATTAATTGCTAAAATGTTCTTTTATAAATGCTTTTACCGCAATTCACTACCTAGTCACTGAGAAATTGGAAGTGAGCGCGGGGTGACAACTTTTCGACGTCGTTAACACAAATTTACTATTCGAATGTCAAAATGTGCAACTGGCACTCGCAAGACTTTTGAAACAACCAATCAAAGCGCTGAAACACCCACATTCGAACGTGAATGTGAGACGACGCTCGATTAGTTAAAATCCACAAAACTCACACTCGCTAATTAATTATGTTTCCTATTTTTGCCACTAGGGGCATTGTTTCGATACCATACAAATTGTAGTTTACTTTTTCATGTCGAGTAGTGATAAAAACTCGCACTAAGCACACAGATCCTTTGCCGGTCATACGATGAAATCAAATGAAACAAAAATCGCATCGGTATCGTAACGTTACCGTATAAACGTGACTGGCGCAGGCATAGCTGTCCAAACACGTATACATTTCGCAATATACCCTGCATTATGCGCAACCCCCACCTTAAATGGATATAAGGTAAGGCGCTGAGCCGTTGACATACGGAATAGTTTTATAGAATCAAATGTATTAACTATAAAAGTTAACTACATACTGGATTTTACCCATTGTAGGCTTGCGTACTACTCGTAGGTAAATTATTACAAACCTGGGGCTGAAACTCAATCATAATTCATATTTTAGTTTTTAAGTTTCAACGTTTTAGGTTTCTTATGCCTCTTATATACAAATAACAATATGTAAATATTATATTTACGGAATCTCAAAGAGAGATTTGTCGAACCCTCAGTCAAATCATAGTCAATATTCTGAAGTCAAACCTTCTGTAATGAGACAAAAACCTGCTAGACATTAATTTTATACTAATATAATATATATTAGTATGTCTAAGCATTTTTAAATATAAGCTTTTTTAAACACCTTTCTCCACTTACCCCCTTACTAATAAACGCTGTATAAGCTTTGAATAGTTAAACAGTGTTTTGTCTTCTTCAATCAAATTAAAAATGTCACTTGTGTGACGGGAACAAAACACTGTATAACTATTAAAAGCTTATACAGCGTTCATTAGTAAGGGGGATAAACTTTAATGGTCATTGATCGTATATGTCTGTGGTAATCATGAGACAATTTCTATGCCTACAAACTTTCATGACACTTAAAAAAGAAAAGAAATATCTTGTTATTAGCTAACAAGATATTTCCTTGCTAAAATAGAGTCAGATTTTCTCAATTATAATTTCTTCTCATAAACTTCATAAATTGAATCTAATCAGATGTTGAAACGCGACTAATGAAGCCTAAACATAGTACAATTAGCTGATGGTACAAAGGGTGGCTTGGGCGGCTTGGGCGGCTAGGGCGAGCTAACTCACTGACGATACCTGTTCAAGTTCAATTTTGTATCGCTATCTTAAAAATGCGCATCGAGTCTCGCCGAGAGCTGTAACTAGCTTAGCATGCGCACAGTAGAAACACTGAAGAATAGACAAATGCAAATGCAAAATTCGGAGCAAAATAGTTCTTATTGTAAGGCAGGCAGTTATTGCATCGATCATGCATCGTCGTTATAAGAAACAACATTTCTTTTCTTCCCGAGCATGAGCTCAAAAAATAACCTCTTTTGACAGCTAAAGTAGAAAATTCTTCTTTATTCAATGTCAAATAGTCTTACAATATTGTCAACTACTCCACATGTTAGTGGTCTTAGATTAATACTTTCTTTGCGTTCAGTCATTTACTTGAAAATTTGATCATTAATTGTGATAGAAGATTTCCTGGTAGCCATTTTAAAAACATAGCTATTTAGAAATGTTGACGACGTCTATTGACAACCTTGTTAACATGGATTAATAACTATTTTGCAACGAACTGTTTGGGCTAGAATATTTCTTCTTTAAAATTATATATTCGGATCGCCATGCTAAGCCCGCAGACTCGAGAAAACGGCTGTTTTAAAGCTTTTAGGGATGTCCTTTACTTATCGATCAATTTTTAAAATATACTTGCCATGTTTGATATTTAAATAGGTATCTATCTGCTACGTATGAAAAAGCATTGAGAAAATATAATATTACCTACCTATTAATCCGCTCACTATAAACTAATACCCTCAAAATTTTATGCAAACTGTTCTTACTGTCTGTAAAATAATTCCTGATTTGACAGACTATTCAAAATGTCAAATTAGAATTATTTGCCTTTTAAAAGGTTGACGGTTGACCGCAAAAAGGTAGTGAGAATGTAAAATATTCCTCAAACAGACGAGTAAACAGGCAGGTTATTCATGAGTTCAACTTTAATCCCGTGTTGGGGCAACTTTGTGTACCTTGTGCTCGAACAACGCGATTATAACTCTCGCCGGAGTTTAGTTACTTATTTGTTTTAAAATATGTTAAACACGACCACGATGATTATTAATGTTGCTTCTATATAAAAGTATGTAAAATGTAATCAATGTAATTCATAAAACAAATAAATTACCTGCAAATGCTATATTTTTGATGAAAGTTTTGGGTACAGACAACCAACAAAATGGTTACAGTTTGACTCACATTAAAAATACTAAAAACTAATAATAAAATTGACTTCAGCAATTTTTTTTTAATGTTCATAAGTGAGGGTTTTGTGCCGTTACAGCTTGATAAATTCGGCTAGAAACTGTAAGTGATTGATTGAAATTAAAATATATCGATATATTTGATAAAATTGTCACATCACTGGTTTCCAAACGTTCGAAGTAACTTCTTAAAGTCATTTCTTCAAACTGTATACCACGATAAATATATCTTTTTAGACTTTAGACCAGACACAGCAGAGATAAGTTCATAACTAGTATAAATTTACTTGTTGTATTAACTACTATTTATGTATTTACCCGAGTATTGTAAAGTTTACTTGAAACTGAGGTTTTTTTTAAAGCTTCTGTCGATGTTGTTTATATTTTTGTGGATTTACATAATAATGCTCGGAGTCGTAAGCTGATCCATATCGGTCATAAAATATTTCGTTTTTACATTTATAATCAAAAATTTAATTTAATTTTAAAAATGTTTTTCTTTGTTGTTAGTTAAGCCCTATATTTTAAACTGGGTGAGTTTTTATTTTATTTCCGTAAAAACACCGTACTTATAATAATATTAATATTATGTACGTGGTTACTATAAGTTTACTTTTTTCTTTTTTCTAACTCGGTGAAAATTTGTTCTACAACATCGATCTACTTATTTAAAACCATTATTTAGTAATTTATATAAATTTAAAAAGTATTTCAGAAAAAATGATAAAAATATTGAAATTACATATTATGGTCACCCTATTGACCCCTATTCGCTCGTTGCGCTTGATTGGAGCGTACAACGGCACGCGGTGCGGGGCGGCGCGCGTTCTGTCGCCCACCAGGGTAACCTAAATTCATGATTTTCAAAAGATTTTCCAAGCTTTGACACAAATGTTTTGTATATATGTCACCGTAAAATTGTAAAAACCGTTAGATTGTAATATTACTAGAGATATTGTAAAATAAACATTTCTCCTTACAATTGTACGCATTATTTTTCGTTATAATTATTATTATGAAAAAGCAAAGAAATATGGCGGCGCGGGGCATTTGCCGTTTAACCAATCGGCACGGTAAATATTACAAATATAACGAAAAATAATGCGTACAATTGTAAGGAGAAATGTTTATTTGACAATCTGTCGATATTTTACAATATCTCTAGTAATATTACAATCTAACGGTTTTTACAATTTTAGGGTGACATAATATGTATATTCTATTTTTGATATAAAAATGCATCAAATCAACATAGAGGTAAAAACATTTTAAGTCCGGAATAAAAACATCCTTGGTAAGTAAAAAACTTTTTACTTTAATATACTGTTACATAATCAAATTATTTTTTAAGATTTTATTTTTTGAAATTAATCCCTCAAAGTCCGGCTCGAACGCACCCAAAGTAATATCCGGCTCTCCAAACCGTCTGTGTCCGGTCGTAACCGGATAAACTGGTCGTGGCCAGATAAAACCGGATCGAGCCGGATGAAGCCGCCTGACCACCTGCTGCGTAATGGCTTTTAACTATAACCTGACCAGTAACCTCCGCGAGTAATAGTGTTCTGTGAACCTGACGTTGTGTACCTAAACTGTAGACGTACAGTTGAGAAAATGTACCTTCATTTACATTTTTAACCCCCAACGCAAAAAATGTGGTGTTATAAGTTTGATGTGTCTGTCTGTTTGTCCATGGCATCGTAGCTCGTAAACGAAAGGTTCGATTTAGATGCGTTTTTTTTGTTTGAAATTTTACATTATCGAGAATGTTCTTAGCTATACTTCATCATTATCAGCTCACTGTTTGACAATTCGGGGGTTTCTTAAATTTTTTAATTTTGTTTTTTGTTTGACAGCTGAAATAATCGGGAGTATTCCTAGCTATAATTCATCATCATCAGCTACCTCAATACTTAACGATTCGAGGGATAATATTTTAAAGTTCTACCCCCTTACTAATAAACGCTGTATAAGATTTGAATAGTTATACTTGAGTTATTGTTTGTTCCCGTCACACAAGTGACATTTTTAATTCGAGTGAAGAAGACAAAAGACTGTATAACTATTCAAAGCTTATACAGCATTTATTAGTAAGGGGGTTAAAATATTAGCTAACGATAACATCTATATTATATTTCTTAACATAAACTTCTGTTGATGTTATCGTTGAGATCTTTTGGTGCGAAACAAAAAGCTAAGTTTAATTTTTATCACTTGAGTTTTACTACACTTATTTTACGATATTAATTTATACCATTTACCTTAATTATTATGAATATTTTGAAAATGATATACTTACACAATCTTGATAATAATTAACATAACAGAAAATGTTATTGCGTCAAAGTTCGTAGCACGGCTACGGCGTTCGTAGCCAATTTCTGGGCGTAGACGTAAGCGTAGAGCCACAATGTAATGGCGAAACGTTTCTTTAAATTTTCTTTTTTATTTTATTTGTACCTTAAAAATAATTATTATAGTTTTATTGTAAGAGTCATGGCCCAAAATCCTTTAAATAACTAGAATCGACAACTATGAAAAGTTTGTTAATGTGATCTTTTTAAATCATATTTTATGTCACCAAAGCGTAAGCCCCGAAATACGCCAGTTATAGAAGTTACGAGTAACAATAAATTCTAAAATCATAGGAGATGTATTTGTTGGCGTAGGAATTGTACGAAAATGGTGTAGGTGTAGGTACAGATTAGAGTTTTAATGAACTTTCCGACTCCACAATTACCACCACCTCCTCACATTTCAGTTGACTGCAAGAGACTTTTGTAATTATGTATAATTGAAATCTGTATTGTGAGGAGAAATAAACATTATTATTATTACTAAAATTGCGAAACTTTATACAAGATGCATCCGAAATCGTACCTCATTTTGAAATTGTGGGCTACGAGTATACCTACAATTTTAGTACCTACAACTACACCTAACGTACTTCCTACACCGACCAGCATAATCTGTATATATCTGTAATACACCACCACGTTTTTAATGTCTATTAGGAATCGTAGTTTTCCATACATCGTCATACGTTTGTCATTTCCATAGAAAAACTGATTATATTCTTGCATATAACTTCTATGGCATTATTTTTCAGGATTACTCTTTTGGTGACATAAATACGATCTAAAGTGAACACATTGGCAACCATTTCGGTGCTGTCGACTTGGGTCAATTTTGGACCAACACCTTTAAGTGGCTAAATGAATATATTTATATTGATACGTGAAGCGAAAACTTTAAGTATAGTTTTACGAGAATAGTGCGAACGGAGGAGTATGAAATTTGGAACAGGTATAGTTTATGCGGAGGAAGGTTTGCAGAAAGCAAAAATTATATTTTAATTATGCTTAGATAAATTATTATTAAATAATAATGCTTAAATAATAATTATGCTTACATAAAAATAGCAACAACACAGTACTTCAGATTATAATCTGGTGCGATATTACAGTAACGATATATAGTTAACACACACTAACACACAACCGTGCGTACGATAGATACAATTTTGTAACACGTTGACATTTCTCAATCTGACAACAACTATTTTTTTTTTTCTAAACAGCAAAAGAACCCTAAAAAGTACTCACTATAAAATTAAAATATGAGTTATTATGGGTGAATTGTGGCCATAGGGCGACCTCTAGTCTATACTAATATAATAAAGAGGAAAAGTTGTTTGTTTGTTTGTTTATTTGCTCGCATTGAATAGGCTCCGAAACTACTGGACCGATTTTGATGAAATTTGGCACAGATGTTGAGTAGACCACGGGGAAGGACATAGGCAACTTTTTATCGCGGAACGGAAAAATGTACGATTTCTGCGAAATTAACTTTTGCGCGCACGAAGACGCGGGCAATATCTAGTATTTATTATGTATGTTAGTCTATACAGCCTGAACTAAAAGTTATACTGGACCGATTTGATGATGGAAGAAGGGGCAAACCGTCCCCACCCTTGTAGCACTACATGACATATTATATCAAATCAAAGGGCTTAAAAAGTGTGTCATTTTATTGTATGACGAAAAATCTCTAAAATAAAATCCTAATAAATAGCTATTTCCTTAATTTTTTCGCACATAATTACTTTCTAGAAATTGTTTCTTACTTGCGACGCTATTGAATGGTGCTATTGCACCCGCAAATTAGGAAAAAAATACATTCTGTATTTATTATACAGAATGTATTTTTTTCCTAATTTGCGGGTTCGAATCCTAGCCTGGAAAATTGAATCATGTAAAATCTAATGATGCAGATAAAACAATTACATTAAAATACATATCATTAAAGCAAAAATTGTTTTAAAACGATTATGCACTGAAAAAAAGTAAAAAAAAACATATTACATGGTGAACAGCTATTCTTCTGGGCGTTGTAAGAGAAGTCTAAAACAAATTAGGAATAGCAATTTAGCCCTATGGAGTATCAAGTTCAACTTGATGAAAACTTAAACTGCATCATTAGATTTTTGATAACTCAATTTTCCTAGCCAGGATTCGAACCCATAGATTGTAAAAAAAATACATCATGTATATTGCACCATTCGATAGTGTCGCAAGTAAGAAACAATTTCCAGAAAGTAATTATGTGCGAAAAAAATTAAGGAAATAGCTATTTTTTTGGATTTTATTACTATTCCATACATTTCTTCAAAATATGAGGCAGTTTATAAAAATATACCACTTTTATGAAGTTTGATGTTGCTACAGTAGTGGGGACGGGCTCCATACAAAAATGCTCCTTCTTCTTTGGCACAGATGTAGAGTAGACCACGGGGAAGGACATAGGCTACTTTTTATCGCAGAAAAAAATCAATTTTTGCGAAATCGGCTTTTGCGTGAACGAAGTCGCGGTCAACATCTAGTTACGTAATAAAATGAAAAATCATAAAATATGGCAAAAATAATTAAACAGCATCACTGTTTATCTACAAACAAAATGATTACATTCCACAATGTTTGGAAGCATCAACTTCACAGACTGTACTTCATACAACCGAGTCTTTGTTACATTAATTGATTTTCAGTTATCCGGTACACCGAAATATGTTGGCACGCAAGACACGCGATAATCACTCTTATCCACTGAGAACAGAGGTGGTATTCGAGTGCAGGCGGCAGTAAATACCAGAGGGAAGACGACCATCTATCTTCACGAGTTCAGAGGTGCTTTCTGCTTGCCATTATCATCATCATCATCAATTATACGGTATTTGTGGGACTAGCGTCGCTTAGAATACAAATGTGAAAGGAAAGTCGATCGCGAAGTGAAGCGAAGTACCGTTATCATTATTCAGCCGGTGCGGCGCCGGATGCTCGCCGGGTAGCTGCCGGGTCCACCACTGTGCGTCCGATTGCCGGGTAGGCATCATTTAGCCGGCTGTCGGCGTATGCAACACGTAGCACGCTTTCATACTCAGCGGCCGGGCGGTCAGTCGTCTAGTACGCCGACTGTGAAGGCTACCGGTAACAAAACCGGGCCGTGTGAAAGCCGAATGTCTCCCGGACCGATACCGGACAGTCAGCACCGACTACCCGACAGTTGGCACCGACTACCCGGCAACCGGGTTCCGGTGCCGGTGCCGGGTAGCCAGTCGCGAATTTCCAAGTACACCGGTACGTGTGAAAGCTATCGTACATGGCCATACACTTCGCGACCGACTACCCGCACCGGCTAACCGGCAACTGGGACGTGTGCAACGGCACTTAGATGTCATTACCGACTCCCTCGTGGGTGACCTCAAGTCGACCCGCCCCCGCCCCGCCCTGACCCGCCGCTGTCACATACAAGATGGCGATTTCTTACGTTATGTCCCGTAAATAATATTCCGTGATTAAGAACGTACGATTATTAAAAAAATTGTGAGGATGAATGGACGGAATGGTGGATGGATGTTTCTTTCTGTTTTACGCAAAAACTACAGAACGAATTTTGATGAAATTTGGTACAATAGTAGTTTAAGCTCTGGATTTACACATAAGCTACTTTTTATCCCGGGAAAGTACAGTATTTACGCGGACGGGGCCGCGGGAAAAAGCTAGCGATTGTATAAAGCACTATTCGTACCGAATCATGTCTTTTTCACGAAAAATATCGCCGCAGCTTCAGAGAAAACCAGCGTGAAACAATGCCGACGTTGTTCTCTAGTGAGGGTAAAGTTGTATTTAATGATCGAAGGGGTAAATGGCAAAATTACTACCGCTTTTTTCTGGTATCATAGGTTACAAATCGCTGATGATGCTCATTTCTAATCTTATATGTTGAAAAAAAAAGTTTTTAGGGTTCCGGACCCAAAGGGTAAAAACGGGACCCTTTTAGTAAGACTCCGACGTCTGTCACCAGGCTGTACCTCACAAAACGAGTTAGTCAGTTGAATTTTTACAGATTGTGTGTGTTTGCGGAAAAAAGCGCTTATTAGCGCTTGCTAGCGCTAAAGAATAAAAAACAAATTATCAGCCAGGATACGTTTGCTAACTTTAATACTCCTTTAACATAATCCGCCATTTTGCTTATTTAACGCCAGTGGTCGCCATTTTGCTTACGTTTTTAGTTAGCGCTATTTTCCGCGGAGAACTGCCAATGTGTATTCTGTTGCCGCTATAATAATAAATACTAAAAAAATAATAAAATAAATATTTAAGTGTGTAACACACACTACAACAAATGTAACTTTTTTATCGTTCTGTACGGAATGTCCGGTATTTTATTACACTGATTTAGCTTAAAGTGACCAACATGTAAGACTTTCGCATTTGTAATGGGGGATGTTAAATATGTAAATCATTTCAAACTTCTGACGCAGTAGTAGTATGCAAATTAAAGGTCAACGCTGCTCCAACTATTTTAAACACCCCAGAACTAAATCAGAAAGTTTTGTACCCATTCTAAAGTGTTCGTAGTAAGCGTCTGTCCCATAGAGGTATATATTATTATAGACGAGACATGTTTAGCCTAAGCTTACTTAAATGGCCCCAATTTTGGTGTTGTTTGGGGCCATTTTGACATTTGAGGTATGGTGAAATCAAGATAGCTGATATTTGAAGTATGGCGAAAACCAAGATGGCGTAGTTTTTTATTGTATGAAGATTTGTTCTGTCAAATGTTCTATGACGTACATATGCCTATCTTTAGGTTTAATATCATAGGTTTGCCCACGTAGACATTAACGAAACACTTCCAAGCTACTTCTATTAATAACTTAGCGACGGGAAAACTCTTCACTCCAGATCCACAGAGAATTTAATCCATACTAATATTACAATTGCGAAAGTTTCTAAGAATGGATGTATGAATGTGTGGATGTGTTTGTTACTCTTTCAAGCAGTAACTGCTGAATGGATTTTAATTAAATTTGGTATAGTAGTAGTTTAGACTCTAGATTAACACGTAGGCATCTTTTTATCGTAACAAAATGTACGGTTTCCGCGGAAACTCTCGCGTACGAAGTCGAGGGCAACATCTAGGAGCAGAAGTCCACTAAACATGCCTACTCTACATCTGTGTACCACTATCGACAGCGGTAAGAGTACAGCCTCTTAGGCTCAGATTATCTGATGATCCGGATTGCGGCGGGCCCAAAAAAAAAAACAAAGCACAGAAAATAAAAACTCTGCGCTAATATCAATAGAGTTGAAAATCGAAGTGTTGAGTGTCGAGCTGTCATATAAGACACTGACATTTGACTCGACACTCATGTGTTCGATTTTCAACTCTATTATCTTATCGCAGAGTTCTACTTTCAATGCTCCGAATTTTCACCGGTGTTCCGGTTTCCGGAGCATATAGTCCCAACTCCCAACCTTGGGCTCCGACTATATGATCCGGGATCCGACGGGCCCGATAAAGATCAGAGCATAGAAAATAGAACTCTGCCCTAATACAATAGAGTTGAATATCGAAGTGTCGAGCTGTCATATACGTATGACAATGACATTTGACTCGACACTCGAAATACAATGGCTATGTTCCACGGAAAATAGTGCTAACAAAAAAACATAAGTGAAATGGCAACCGCTGGCATTAAATAAGCAAATGGCGGATTATGTTAGCAGTATTGAAGTTAGCAAACATGTTCTGGCCAATAATAATCTGTTTTTTTTCTTTAGCGCTAACAAGCACTTTTTCCACGAAATGGTACAATACAAAGGTACAGCGATTTTTATACAAAATTTCGCGAGCCTCCTAAAAACGCTCCATACTAAAATCGCCATACAAATGACGTCACTATTGGATTAAAGTGTTAATACACCTACTTAATAAGTAGGTATAAAGTATACGGCCGCATGAATATATTTGTAAATATCTCCGATATTTGTGCGTTTAAGTTCATACTTACCATAATGAATGTTTTTGTATATGATGTGAGTAAACTAATGATGTAGGTTTTGTTTACCAATTTCGCAAAAAAAAAAATTTTTTTTGGTATAAAGTCTCGCGAAATTTTGTATAAAAATCGCTGTACCTAAGAAAATATTGACTTTTGATATACGGTTTCTTCTGAGAAGTTACTCATATTTAAGAGTACTATTCATTTATGCAATAAAAAAAAATCAGTCCGCTTGCCTATTTCAATAATCTAGCTATCACGGTTTATGAGGCTGAATAGCCTGGTGACAGACAGACAGATGGACAGATTTTAGGGTTCCATACCCGAAGGATAAGTCTGTCTGTCAAGCTACATAGTTCAAATTTTCACAGATGATGTTTTTTGTTCTCACTTTAGCAAAAAATGCTAAAGACAGAATTAAATAAATATTTATGTGGGGCACCCATACAACAAACCCTTCGTGTACGCGTCCGACTCGCACTTGGCCGGTTTTTAGGGTTCCGTACCTCGAAAGGAAAAAACGGAACCTTTATAGGATCACTTTGTTGTCGGTCCATCTATCTGTCAATACCCTTTTTCTCAGGAATCTACTGTCCCTTGGAGCTGTGATAAAATCAAACTTCTTAGCCAACGCAATCAAAAGATACAGCCGTTTATGCCACGAATTTCCGCAAACTTTCGACACTCGCAAACTCAAAACCTACAGGTTACTTCCCATGAACTCAGAATCTTGAAATTTGGTACGAAGCTACGTCTTATAGCACAGATAAAGGAAAAATTGCGAAAACCGTAAATTTTTAGTTACATCTTACAATAAAAATATTTTAATGATTTTAAACTTACCACCCCTTTCCTCATGAACGCGTAGAGGTTAATAATAGAAATTCGTATCAAATACTCAGTAGGTCTATAAAAGGTACATTTAAGCTACAGCTTAAAGGTATTAAACTATACTACTACAAAATCACTACAGGTTTGTACGGAACCCTCGGTGCGTGCGTCCGACTCGCATTTGGCCGTTTTTTAATATCATCTTGACTCTTTCTCGCTTATCGTGAAAAATTGTGCAGGTCCTTTAATATTTTTATTTTACTAGTGCAGTTTTACTCCGAATAAACCGTCCATAAAACAGTCTATTATAATGCAAATACAATAAACTTCCAAATCCGGTAATCCCACCTTACGGTTTTTATCCGGTGACCCGGTTCACCGGTCGAGCGCCTGGCGCGCCGCCAGCGACGTATAAATCTCCCCGGATACCCAGTCGTGATGGATGCAAGGCCCGGTAGACACCCGGGTATACCGTGCATCCAATTTAAACGTAAACAAAAGGAAATAGCGCGCTATAATGCTACCAATTTGAACTTTATTACTGTGCAATAAAGATATACAATGAGATAATATTTTGGTGAAATTTAATATTTTTGTTTAGGTTCGATCGAATTGGACCAGAATATCAATTCTCGTAATTGAATTATACTTTCAATCCATACTAATATTATAAATGGGAAAGTGTATGTGTTTGTCCGTCTTTCACGCCAAAACTACTGAACCGATTTAAATGAAATTTGGTACACAGATAGTCTAGAGCCTGAGAAAGGATATAAGCTACTTTTTATCACGGGGAAATGGTTCCCGTGGGATACTGTACTTACGCGGGCAGAGCTGCGGGCATCAACTAGTATATTATAAATTAACCGTCTCGTAATCATTGATTGACTTAAAATAGTTTACTACACGTTTGACGTTTATGAGAATACCATTTTGCTGTTAGACAGCTTTTTGCTGTTCGACTCTATCAAAACTTGATAGATGAAATGAAATTTGAACTATCTAGACGCCCGGAAACAAACCCGCGCGTGACGTATGTAAACCCTGCAGTATACCTCAGACACCCGGGCTTATACCCGGGTGTATAGACGGTTATCGTAAATTAACATTCGACTTGATACTGATTTATTATCACTGATACTATATTAATAGGCTGAGTTAATCAATTCTGGATTACTTGAATTACTAGCTTTTGCTCAGCATGGAAACATTGTATTTCTTCGGAATAAAAAGTAACCTTTATGCTATTCCAGAGCTTAAACTACTACCATGGCAAATTTCATCGAAATACATTATGTAGTTTTTGCGTCAAAGAGTAACAAGCATCCATCCATCCAACCTCACAAACTTTCACATTTATAATATTGATTGTAAATGACTTATTATTATTAATAATATTAATAAAATTATTCAGATTGCTGGGAAATAAGTTTTAAGTACGTTATGAAACTGAAGGTTAATATAAAATTCAATATGCCTTGTACCCTACCTACATTGATCGTATAATGTTGATAAGTTGTAAATCCAAAATACTTAACCAATTTGTTTTGCGTTATCTATACCTCTATACTAATATTATAAAGAGGAAAAGTTTGTTTGTTTGCATTGAATAGGCTACGAAACTACTGGACTGATTTTGATATAATTTGGCACATGTACATCCTCGTTTTGAGGGCACATCTTTAACCATCTCCCCTAGCATTGAAATACTTGGTGTTAGCATATCGAGCGAAGTCCAGTTCCGATATCATCTAGAGGGTAAGGCCAAGTTAGCCTCGAAGAAGCTTGGTGTTCTCAACAGAGCGAGACAGTACTTCGGTCCGGACCAACGCCTACAACTCTACAAGGCGCAGGTTCGGCCTCATATGGAATATTGTTCTCATCTCTGGGCAGGAGCACCAAAATACCAACTGCTCCCTCTGGATCGTATCCAACGAAGGGCCGCTCGAATTGTTGACTGTCATTATGTTTCAAACAGCTTGGACCCCTTGGAATTACGCCGAGATGTAGCTTCACTCTGCATCCTCTATCGGTTGTATCACGGGGAGTGCTCTGAGGAATTGTTCGGAATCATACCACCTGCAACTTTTCGCCATCGTCCCACGCGAAAAATATTCCATCCTCATCACCTTGATGAGTGGCAGTCTTCCACCGTGCGTTTCTCGCGTAACTTTCTGCCGCGCACTATAAAACTCTGGAACGAACTGTCACCAGCAGTATTTCCGGACCTATACGACCTACAAACCTTCAAGAAGAGAGCGTATTCCCTCTTAAAAGGCCGGCAACGCACCTGCAGCTCTTCTGATGTTGCGAGTGTCCATGGGCGACGGTAGTTGCTTTCCATCAGGTGACCCGTTTGCTCGTTTGCCCCCTTATTTTATAAAAAAAAAATAAAAAAAAAAATATAGAGTAGACTAGGTACGGAAAAGGACATAGATTACTTTTTCCGCAAGATTAACTTTTGCGCGCACGAAGTCACGGGCAACATAATATAGTTAGTTATATGTTAGGTATTTTTAAATAAGTCCATAACGCATGATTGTATAATATGACATGCTTCAAAAATGCGTTACATTTTTTCACTGCACATTATCCATTTTTCCATAAACTACATTTCTGTTTGTTTATAACCGGGTTTAAAGCCGGTAATTTATAATTTGGCGCGAGAGATGCAAACCTTTTGTCCTCCAAAATACGTTACTTTGTCGTGAAGAAGATTTATGGACTGTTTCAACCCCGGATAACGTAACGCAGAGGCGACAAAACGTCTGCCATATAAATAGTGGCCCAGGAATAGTTTATAAGGAGGATATTATATTCACATAGTAGCGGGCTTCATTAAACATTCAGTAAGTTTAAAATGGCCGCGTTTAGTACAATGAAACATCAACTTCTGAAGAAGTTGCTCTTACACTAAATTCTAATAATTCTCTTAATCGACATTTAAGTAATTTTTATGATTTGTTATGTACCACTATTTTACTTAATTCCTTTGAAATCTTTTAAAATATATATGTTAGAAGTTAGTGTAAGAGCAACTTCTTCAAAAGTTGATGGTGGCCACTACAGACCGGCTAAACATTGAAAAACTGAGATCTTTAAAACTATAAGTATGTATATTCATGTGCATTATAAAATCAAGCTTTTGCCCACCTGCGTATATAATATTTTTCGGGATAAAATGTAACCCAAACTAGTACCATACCAAAATTTTATCAAAATCCTCTCAGTACTTTTTGTTTGTTTGTTTGCTTCAGTTGCGTGAAAAAGTCACAAACGTCCGTTCGTCCTGGATGGATATATCCACCCTCACAAACTTTCACGTTTATAATAATCGTGGGATTATATAATATAGTGGTAGCAGCGAATTTGACATGTAAAGGTATGCAAATGAACAGGCCTAGCAGGAACATTTTACAGCGGCGTATACGAATGAATATCTGCCAAAATACAACACATAACTCCCCACCCCGATTTCGGAGACGGCGGCTGGTTTTATTGAAATCAGGCCAGTTACTCAGGAGTAATTGTATAGTGCCCAAGTGTGTGCGCAGTACACAGGAGCACCCTCTCTTCTTTTACTCGCATAATTCAGTGGAACGGATAACCGACACGACTGACGAGAGATCAGGCGCAGGGCCGACTTTTTACATGCCCATCCTTCGCATGGATCAGCTTTCTCATCAGACAATCAGGTGATCAGCCTGCATTGTCCTAACCAAACTTGGAAGCAACATTTTTTGTTGTTCCAATGCGGGAGTCGAACTCACGACCTCCGAGTCGAGAGCCAGTGCGCGAACCACTAGACCACGGAGGGTGTTATATATCAAATACTAGACCAAAATAAAATTCTCATTCTATAACGTTAAGTTTACACCGCCCGCGCCGCCGTCAATAGGGTATTATCCTATGATGAAAATATGCATCAGATTGTTGATATTTTATCGCTAAACATTAATTTAAACCAATTTAACCAACTTTTTACACAAAAATATGTATGATTTTTATAAAATATCAAAAATAAAATTATGAATTTTTCACGTTCGACCACGTGACTAAAAACGCACGAGATTGGAATTTGACGTCATATTCTTGTACTTCTTCTTCTTTTATTAATGCCCTCCCGATTTCCATAGAGAATAGCCAGCATCAGAATCATTAACGTCATGCGTCAGCGAGTAATAGCTACTTTTTCCGCATTTCGGTGTTCTTTGGTATGGTCACAAAGATTTTCCCCGGTGTTTTAATAGACATATTAGTGCATTTTGGCACTACGCACCATTTATAAGGCATTTTTAATAGGCTTAAAACATTTATTTAAAAACGTAAACAGGTAGGTATTCTGGGATTTAGCATTTTTAGTGTAATTTGACACTTGACACTTGACAGTTACAATGTTACAAGAATGTGACGTCATGACAACTCATTATAGCGTTTTCGCGCCTATAATATTAATTTAAACTTTAAGGCTAATTTGCAAGGAAAAGAAAGAAATTCACAAAGAATGGTTCAAACTACTTATGTATTTTGGTATTAGGAACAATTTGACATACTTTTCAAAAACTTGGAAAATACCCTATTGTAAACTGTTCCTGCTAGACCCTTCGTGTATTGTGATTTCGATATTCGATACTATATTTTGTACAAACCATTGGCTTTAACCAATGTATTTGTAATACATTGTGCCTTTTAAGTAAACCACGTAATCAATTCCACATTGTACCTACAAATCGACGTTACATTTTCCAGTAACTCGAGAAATTAATACCAGTAATGGCGAAATTATTGAAATTTAATAATTAAAGTTGTTTAAATATGTCAATTATGGCCGTAATCGCAAAAATTTATGTCGAAACGGAAGAATTTTTTTGAAAATATTTTAATTATGATTAAACTTTTCACCGGATGTTGAATATTTAATTTGTCGGATAAAAGTGTAAAAAGATATTATCGTTGAAACGACTAAAAAAACTTCCCTCAAGTGCTTCTCCAATCACCAATCTTCAGGTTGGCAGTCAAGCTCCGAAACTTTTCTTTGTCCAAGGCGAGTCTGAAAAGTTCTTCTACAGACTTTATCCCTGTCCACTCTTCGGATATTCCTCAGTCAAGATGTTTTAGGTTTTCGTTTCCCGTCGATCTTACCTATCATTATGGTTTGCAGAAGCCTGTACTGTTCATTTCTGAGGATGTGGCCCAGATACGCGACTTTTCTTTGTTTTATGGTACGGACAAGCTTCACTTTTTACGCATATGTTTTAGTACGTTGACGTTCGTAACTTTGTCCGTCCATTTTATCCGCAACATTCAAGAAGGTCGCGGCACCGCACATGGACTCCATGGAGTAGGTACCACAACTTGGGCCCGGGCCCTAAGTAGTTAAATAAGCATTTTATTTACTTTTTCAAGAACTACACAACGTAGTCTATTTGGTTATTCTAGCGATGCGACCCCAACGGGGTAATTACCTGTATTTTTTATAATAATCACCATAAATGAATAGACCTCTGAAGAAAAGTAAGTTTACATACAAAAACAAATTTTCCAAAAAAATTGCAGATTTTTTGAAGCACTTTTGTGAGTCTTGTGAAAACGCCCCATACAAAAGTCACACCGGCAGGTGACGTCACACGCCTATTAGTTGCGAAATGTCTTGTGCCCAAAATTTCTGATAAAATCTCCGAATATATTTTTTGATGTTGATGAGAATAACGTCTTTCTATTTTAACAAATCGAGACTGCGGAATTTAATTAGCGGAATCGACGTGATTAAATAAATTGTTGGTTATTCATGAATCTAGCTGTAAAACAGTAAATAAACGATTGAAACCTGCCGAACGTTTCATTGCATAAACTTCATTTACGATCATTTTCCCAATTGAACTCGTATCAGATAAAAGCATTTCTGTGTATCCTTTTTCACTTAAATCGCCTTTTTTGTGTCGTTCTGCGGCATTCTGCTGAAGTCTGCCGATTGCTGACTACAAAGGGTAAGTGCAAGTTTTTAACGAAAATTTATATGGCATCGAATTAGTTACCATTGATTGCCACTAGGGGCGTTGTGCAGCAGTGACAAAAACACGCATTCACCAGTCAGCGACCGATAGCACACGGCATATTTGAAACGCGCAAGAACACGCGTGTTTTAGGAGCGCAAGCTTACGGCGCCGAAGATTCTGATTTATAGAATTTTCAATGCCTACTGAATTCCGGACCATATACTTAGTCGCAGCCATAGAAATTCATTCGTATCCCCTGTACGTTTAAAATGCACCATACGCGCCTCATCAGCTCGTCTTCTGCGCTTTTAAAATACGCGTGTGCTATGACTCTAAGGTAAAATGAGTGTGAATTTGGTGCTCAAGCCTCATTCAGGATGTTAAGCTCAAAGCGTAGCAGGTTCTGAAATTCGGTCTAGCGTGCATCAGCCTTTAATCCAGCACCGGAAAACGTTTGGCTCTCAACATTTTCTTTAGGAAATCACGTACAACCTATTGTTTGGTCGTATTGTCTACCTGTATCGCGCTGGATCGGCTCCAAGACGTTTACCCGCCTCCCCCTACGGCTTCAGGACGTTTACTCCCCCCTCCCAGGTCCCCCCATCAGAGTCGATCAGATAAATACGAGCGACTGAACACTGATTCTAAATGAAATATCGATAGAGAAAATATAGAGCGTCCGTTTGTTGAAATAACCGACTGTGTGAACGGAGGTTAATATTTTAAACTAGCTGTTGTCCGCGGCTCCACCCGCGTAAATACAATATCCCTCGGGAACACTGTATTTTTTCGGGACAAAAAGCCTATTTTTTAATCCAGAGCCTAAACTACAAATATTCCAAATTTCATCGAAATCCGTTCAGTAGTTTTTGCGTGAAAGAGTAATAAACATCCATCCATCCATCCATACATCCTCACAAACTTTCACATTTATAATATTAGTAGGATGTTAGGGCTACACTAAAGTTTTATGGCAATGCTTCTTTCTCAAATCACATGTAGGTATACCATAGTAAATTATTTACGCCCGAAATCGCGACGATCAACGTAGTATAGATGCCAGATAAAACTTAGGCCTTTTCATCCGTTAATGGATGACTTATACAGTATTCTCCGAGCGAAGTGACCACTCTTGAAATACTGTAGTACCTGGGACAGTAAGTTTTTAAGGCTGCCCAAGCACATACGGCATTCTCACAACATTGTCAGCCTAGTCCAGAGGAATGAACTGCTCAATACGTCTGGCGCCAACTATGTGCGGGTTTCCTCACGGTGTTTTCCTTACCGTTAGAGCGTCCGTATAATGTACTTGAGATCTGAAAAGTCTCATTGGTACACGCCACAACCTGAGATTCGAACTTGCACTCTCTCGAGTGCGAACCAATGATACCAGATAAAATAACATAATAAACATTAATAAATAAATTATGAGCTGTACACCAGTAATGTATTGACTGGTTAAAATTAACGAACATTAAAATAATTATGTTCATAAATCACAGACTATGAGTCAAAATGAAGCCTAATTGTAATGACTATTGTAATGAGTCCGCGCCCGGTTCTATCCGGCTACATCCAGTTTCAACCGGATTTATAGAGCTACTGTAGAGACTCGATTATCCACACTACTAATCACCTAACAGCATCATCATCAAACCTTCGATACCATCTACTACAGACAAACTACTCTCCCGTCCCGTGGTAAACACAAATTAAACGTCGCCAAACTCGATACACGGTGTTCTTTTACTATTTTTTTTTGTTATCTATACTAATATAATAAAGAGAAAAAGTTTGTTTGTTTGTATTGAATAGGCTCCGAAACTATTGGACCAATTTTGACGAAATTTGGCACAGATGTAGAGTAGACCACAGGTAAGGACATAAGATTTTTATCGCGGAAAAATATACGTTTTCTGCGAAATTAACTTTTGCGCGGGCAACATCTATTTCCCTAGCAATATGTTTAAGCAAAAATTAATCACAATAAACTGTTTTTCTTCATTAATTTGACTATCCGGATTTTCGATAGTATCGAAATGCTAAAATTAATCCGGTAAATCGAGTCTACTATATATCCGGCTACATCCGGCTACATCCGGCTATATCCAGCTATACCCGGTCGGGACAGGTTTGATTTATACCCGGGTCCATTATCTGTCCGATCCACTGTCATTTTATATGGCGCCTCGCAATTTGTTTCATTGTTAAATTATGCGAAAACACGCCGCGCTTACATGGCGAAATTTTAAATTGCTCGCATGAATACTGCGGGGGCTTTTTGGGTTACCTAAAGTGTTCATCATCATCGATTCACAGCAGAGATGTTAAGGGTATGGCATTTCGGATCTGGATACGGATATAGGAACAAAATTATATCAATTTCGGTTACGGTCTACGGATATTAAATTTAACTGTTCCCACAGTTAAATTTAATATCCGTATTAAATTCCAGAGCCACGCTTCGGCATGAATGGGCCGTCTCAACCAGATAAATACCACGACTTTACAGAAAACTGGCGTGAAATAACGCTTGCGTTGCATTTCGGCGAATGAGTGAGGTTACCGAAGGTCCATCCCCTTGAAGGTGAAGTTTGGACCAATCAGAGCGCGTATCACGTTGGTTTAACGTTCACGAGAATACCGTTTGGCAATTTTAGCGTATTGATTAGATTGTATTAACAAATACAATCAAGTCAATACGCTGCCTGCAATAATACATTATTGCAGGTATTATTTAGCAGAATTGTCCTTCTAATCCACAGTACCTCAGATGTATGTGTGAGTGTTTTCTCCGTTTTCATTTTCCGATGGAGATAAATATAAATGTTCAAACTTTTGGGCTTAACGAAACGAGTCTTAAACCAAGTTAAACTTGGTTCAAACTCCGTATATTGGCGGTAAGTAAATTTTAAGCCGAATATTCCTGGGAGATGCTCCGCGAAAATGAGAAAGTTTTTTGTAGAGTTCTCAATTTCGGGAAGGTATCCGTATCGGTTAATTAATTAAAAGTTATTGAAGCGAATTTTCAAGTTTGTTTTAAAGTAGGTGTAGGTAGCTTGTGGTTTTGTCTACGGAAAATGAAAACTTATGCCACGAATACCTTTTATATTATACTTTTTCTGATTAAACCTAATCTAAATATAAACAAAAAAAAGCCGTGTGGTGTCGTGGGACACCAGATGGAAACGAAGTTCCAACTTCCATATGATAAAATATTAATTTCAAGTTCTATTTGATGCGGCTTCGCCTGCGTGTAATTAGGTTTTAAACTTTCATCTCCTATTTTTCATCCCCCTTGGGGATTGAATTTTGAAATAGTCCCTCCTTAGTGGATGCCTACGTCATTTGAGAAATACATGTGAAAAATTTCAAATTTCTAGCCATAAGTGTTTGGCCTGTGCGTTAATACATCAGTCAATCAGCTTTGTTGCAGTATAGATAGATATATAATTATTCGGGTATACATTTTTACCATGATTTTTTATCGATAAAAATAAAAAAACTACTTTACAGAATTATCTTAACACCTTTATTTTATTTACAATGCTTTATAAAAAAATATGGATATTATAATCTTATCTTCTTATATATAACAATTTATTGCTGTTCGTTAGTCTCACTAAAACTCAAGAACGGCTAGACCGATTTGGCTAATTTTGGTCTTGAAAAAACTGTAGAACTTCAGGGAAGGTTTAAACGGTGAGAAATATTGGAAAAGGTCTAGGTTGTTGGAGTATAAATGGAGTATAAAGGTGTAGGTATAGGACTAGGACGTAGGTAACGTAGATTGCTTTGTAGATGTAGTTATTTATTTATTTCAGTTCATATATTAAAGACAGAACAACGTGTGTCGGGACAGCTAGTGCATATATAAAAATGAATTGATGTTCGTTAGTCTCGTTAAAACTCAAGAACGGCTAGACCGATTTGGCTAATTTTGGTCTTGAAAAAACTGTAGAACTTCAGGGAAGGTTTAAACGGTGAGAAATATTGGAAAAGGTCTAGGTTGTTGGAGTATAAATAGAGTATAAAGGTGTAGGTATAGGACTAGGACGTAGGTAACGTAGATTGCTTTGTAGATGTAGTTATTTATTTATTTCAGTTCATATATTAAAGACAGAACAACGTGTGTCGGGACAGCTAGTGCATATATAAAAATGAATTGATGTTCGTTAGTCTCGTTAAAACTCAAGAACGGCTAGACCGATTTGGCTAATTTTGGTCTTGAAAAAACTGTAGAACTTCAGGGAAGGTTTAAACGGTGAGAAATATTGGAAAAGGTCTAGGTTGTTGGAGTATAAATAGAGTATAAAGGTGTAGGTATAGGACTAGGACGTAGGTAACGTAGATTGCTTTGTAGATGTAGTTATTTATTTATTCCAGTTCATATATTAAAGACAGAACAACGTGTGTCGGGACAGCTAGTACATATTATATAAAAATGAATTGATGTTCGTTGGTCTCGCTAAAACTCGAGAACGGCTGGACCAATTTGGTTAATTTTGATCTTTAAATAATCGTATCGGTTCAGGGAAGGTTTAAACGGTGAGAAAATTCAGTTCATAGTTAAGGCGAAACAACGTTTTTTGGGACAACTAGTAATAAATAAATATAATAACTCCCCACACCGATTTCGGTGACGGTGGCTGGTTTAATTGGAACGCAGGAGTAATTTTATAGTGCTCGAGTGTGTGCGCAGTACAGAAGAGCATTCCCTCTTCCTTTACTCTCGTAATCCAGTGGGACGGATAACCGACACGACTGGTGAGAGATCAGGCGCAGGTCCGACTTTTTACATGCCCATCCGACGCATGGATCATCTTTCTTGTCAGACAATCAGGTGACAGCCTGCATTGTCCTAACCAAACTTGGAAACAACATGTTTGTTGTTCCAATGCGGGAATCGAACCCACGACCTCCGAGTCGAGAGCCAATGCTCTAACCACTAGACCACGGAGGCTATTATAATAACCTGAAAAGGAATGTATGTAACTACCATGTCTAACATATTATGGTTGCCAGACTTGGAACCTAACAAAAAAACAAGCAGAGAAGCTAAAAGTATGTCACAACAGCATAGAAAGGAGTGTATTGGGAATAAGGGGAAAAGATAAAGTACGACTGGATAGTATAAAGGAAAAATCAAAGTTTAAAAATGTAAGTCTAGTAACTAGAAGATTCAAATGAAAATGGGCCGCACATTTAATGAGGGAAAAAATCGAAAAGTAGACAAACAAAATAACAAATTACCCAAAAATAGACATAGAAAGAAGGGAAGACAAAATAAAAGATGGGAGGATGATATAATATAAGGGAAGTAGCAGGACCGATGTGGAGAAGGAAGGTAAGGCATAGGGAATAATGGAAATAGCTTGAGGAGGCCTATGTCGAAAGACAAGCTAAATAGTATAAAAAACTGTTGTGTTTAGCAAAAAAGGCTAATAATAATAATATCTATAAAAAAGTAAAAAAGGCAATTCCGATACCGCGCGTTAATATTTTTATTGTTCGTAGATACCGCTTGATATTACCACAGTATTACTTATTTTCATATTCGTTTGATTACTTGCCCAAAGGTGACGTTAAAAGTTATTTTTAATTAGACCTCGTCAGTTCAAGGGTCGTTTGGTCGTTTGATCTCACGGAACCCGTTCACACGGAACAACATCACACGGAACCAAAAGTCGTTCCCTGTATTGGTAGCAGGGACCCGGGCAGGGCGCTGGTGTGGGAGCCCGGGATAAGTTAGTTCTCCGGTACAACAGTTTATTGAATACTTACGGGTCACGTATTTTGGAGATACGTTTTTATAATTTTGGAAAATTCTTTGATGTGATAATTCTCAACCGACTTGAGATTCTCAGTTTGTATGTTATGTATGTATGTATGTATGTTTGTCCAACATTTTCTCAAAAACTTCTAATGCCATTAGGATGGGGTTTATGTCATAAGTACGATTTTGATATTTTTTGAAGAAAAAGAAGAATTTAACGACGAGAGATTTTAAATAGGAAAGTTTATAACATCATCAAAAATTCAGTAACAACTCTTGTTTCTGAAAGCGAGCATTAGGAAATATGAACTCTATTCACTGCCAGGAGCGTTGAATTTAATTTGGAACAGTTTTGTTACATCACTACCTGTAGGAAGTGAATACAGTTTTTACTCAGTCAATACAATAATAAGTCTCTGGTTTCCGCGGCAAAACTAGTTATATGTATGTACTCATGTAGCGAGTAAAAGTTATGTACTATCAGGCATGGGCGTAGCCAGGGGGGTGGTTTAGGGGGTTCAAACCCCCCCGAAATGGGCCGGCAGGTATATATAATACAGAGATCTGACCAATATACAGAGGCGTATTTAGAAATTTTGCGCCCGAGGCCAATTAACATATTTTGCCGCCCCATTAAGATTTTTGAAGTTATTTTAGAAAAATAATCAACAGCCTAAATCAGAACTTTGATTACTACAAGTAGTCGTTTTATTTTCTTGAACCCTCCCCGAAACTAAAACCTGGCTACGCCCGTGCTATCAGGGAATCTAATTCATTGCTTATGAATAGAGTGTTCTCATAATCTATTTGTATTATGGCGGCAAGCAGTTACAATACAAATATACAATGACATGTCAGGTTTAAATATAATGTTAATTAATTAATACGATCAAATTACGACAACAGTCAATCTGCTTATGGATTAGATGCCCTGATAGTTTCTACATAATTCAGCGAAATAACATTTATTATTATTTAACATTTATAACTTCAACATTTAGTAGCTTATAACTAGATGTTTCCCACGACTTCCATCGCGTTAAAGTTAATTTCGCAGAAACCGTGCATTTTTCCACGATAAAAAGTAGCCTATGTCCTATCCCGTAGTCTACTCTATGTCTATGCTAAATTTCACAAAATCGGTCCAGTAGTTTCGGAGCCTATTCAAAGCAAACAAACAAATATTTCCTCTTTATTATATAGTATAGATTATCCCAAATATTTAAATTACAAAAGTAATATAATTTTCAATATTTCCCGGGAATTCCGGGTACCTATTTATTTGGTGACAGGAAAATAATTTGATGTGTCCAATCTTTATGGAAGCGGAAGGCGCTCTATCTTTAGTAGCAGCAGGGTAGAAAATTTATACACTCAAGTACGGAAAAACAGCATTATAGAACGATTTTGACGTCCCCTTAAACGACCTACATTTTTTCCACACAATCGTAGACACACATTTATTGTAGCGCAATCAAATCGAAAGCTAACTATATAGCTGTTCATCTGTTCCTCTTTCTTCAATCTGTGTTAGCAGTGTATTCGATTTGTCGCTACGCGGGGAAAGTCAACAGTTCCGGAGTCCGGACATTATACGGACACGAGTTTCAGACACGCGATACTACTTACACGGTGATTATGTCATAATTCATAACGTGAGTTAATAAAATACGGAGGGTATTTACTTTTTACACCCAAACCAACTAGCCACCAGGCTAGTAATAGCCCGATTAAGCTAGAGCGGTCTTAACCCGACCGCTAGCGTAGACCCTTTCGAAAAAAAAAAAACTTTTACAAAGTGACTTTTGACAAAGTACTTCTACTATACTTTCAAATATATCTATACTAATATAATAAAGAGGAAAAGTTTGTTTATTGTTTCCATCGGAAAGGCTCCGAAACTACTGGACTGATTTTGATGAAATTTGGCACAGATGTAGAGTAGACCACGGGGAAGGACATAGGCTACTTTTTATCGCGAAAAATGTACGGTTTCTACGAAATTAACTTTTGCGCGCACGAAGTTGCGGGCAACATCTAGTGTATAATATGTATGTTAGTCTATACAAGCTGAAATAAAAGTTTTTTATTTATTTACATTAAGAAATAGCAAACGGGTTCAAAAGTGGGAGATGCATCGGCACGAATGGGCCGGCTCGACCGGATAAATAACGCAGCCTCGCAGTAAATTAGCGTGATTTTTTTTCGGAGCCTATTAAATGCAAGTAAACAATTAACAAACAAACAAATCTTTCCTGTTTGTAATATTAGTGTAGATCATTGATTCCCAAAGTAGTCCAGGTGGACTTTCTGGAGTCCACGAGAGACTCGACGGGGGTTACGGTGGCGTGACAAAAATGGGGGTTCTCAATTCGTAAGTTCGGGGTCCATGAAAATTTATCTGGTTTCGATAGTGAAGAACTAAAGTGTTGGCTTTTCTTGAACCACTAGTATCATAAAAAATTGCTAATCGTACTTTATTATAAAGTTTTTGCGTACGTCAAAAGCTGCACGGGGTTCAGCGGAACCAGCAAAATTAGTGAGTGGTCTATTAGAAATGAAGTTTGGGAATCATATGTAGATTATCATAGATGCTGTCAGTTGAAACTTGAATCCCATTACACATGTCTGGGCAGTGGGCATGTCCCGCATGTCCCTCATGTACATACAAAACATAGTACATTATTGATTCGTGTAAACGTCGGCCACATTATATTGTGGCTATTAGACATTAGTACATATGGGAAATCAACATTACATATTATTATGTATCTCTACGCAGATCCATTGATTGTTATTACTTCTAGTGTAAATATTGTTAAATGATTAAAATACCAGTTTTAGGTTCGATCCCGAGTCGTGCTTCCAATGACTTTTCTTGAGTTGACATTTTATATGTAAGGTAAAACGCCCAAGAAAACCCACACGTCTATGGAGACTGTTCTCTTTATGAACTTACATTTTCATTTAACTTTTATCGAATATTAAATGAAATAAAATAAATTTATTTCGAGTATCAGAGACCCATAGCAACAAAATATCACAAAATTAATTAAAATAACAATATATTTTCAAATTAGGTACAGGTTGGTATATATATTAAGTTTATTATTATTATTGTTATAGATTACATTTACGGAATATATTTTATATTTATTTTATTATTATATTTTATTTGAATTTGTATTACTTTTTATTATATGAACCATCTTGATATCTTAAACTTACTTTTGGAGTTGGACCAATCAAAATGGGTATGACGTTGGTTTTACGTTTGAGAATACTATTTCGTAGTTTTAACATATCGGTATTGGATCGTTAATGAGTTATTGCCGATTTAATTAACAGAATCGACCGAATCTACCTTCTGATCTTGGAACCGTCAAACCGTAGAAGACAAATTATGACCTGAATGAAAAGATAATCCTCAAACGACGCAGAAAAATTATGAAGAAACCCGCATGTCTAAGAACTTCAAAGGCAGGTAAAGTATGCTAAAAGTAGGCTAGCTTTGTCTACCGAAGACAGGTTTGTAGTATTATCTCTATATACTTTGTGATATAACCTACTTATTAACCCCTGACTAAACATGGGTGTTATAAATTGACGTGTTTACGCGGACGAAGTCGCTAGCAACATGTAGTGTCCAATGTAAACGAGAGGACGATAATATTATATTAATCAAACTAGCTGTATCCCTCCGCCCGCGTAAATATACTATCGGGCATCCCGCGGGAACAATGTACTTTTTCGGGATAAAAGTAGCCTATGTTTTAATCCAGAGCCTAAACTACTACCATACCAAATTTCATCGAAATCCGTTCGGTAGTTTTCGCGTGAAAGAGGAACAAACATCCATCCATACATTCTCACAAACATTCACATTTATAATATTAGTAAGATTAGTAGGACATGTCTACCCAGTGTAACTCTATTGAGTCATCAGTCTAGTGTAGAGCTATGAGCTGTCGTAAAAACAACGAGATCTTCGGCTTCATCCGTCAGACCGGCCGGCGCAGCCCTCCGGGAGTCCCGGCCGTTACGACCTCCGAAATGGAGGTCACTCCCTGGGATTTGATTGCTCGTCCGTTAAGGCTCGAAGCAGACTGGCTACATGCGCCTGGTACTAATTTTCTCAATTATAATATAGTACTCGTAGTAGGATATTCACTAGAATATCCTACTACTATATTATAATTGAGAAAATTTGTGAGGATGGATGGATGTTTGTTACTGTTTCATGCAAAAACTCTCTTTCTCTCGTTTCAGCCTGGCGACGTCCACTGAAGGACATAGGCCTCCCCCATAAATTTCTAGAGCGACCGGTCGCTCGCGGCTTGTATCCACCCCTGCGACTTTTCTCAGGTCATCTGTCAACCTGGTGGAAGGCCGTCCTACGCTTCGGCGTCCAGTTCGTGGTCTCCACTCAAGAACCTTTCGGCCCCAGCGGGCATCGGTTCTACGGGCTATATGTCCAGCCCATTGCCACTTTAACTTGCTAATGCGCTGGGCTATGTCGGTAACTTTAGTTCTGCTACGGATTTCCTCATTTCTGATTCTATCATATAGAGAGACTCCGAACATAGCTCTTTGAGCTCTTCTCTTTGATGCAAAAACTACTGAACGGATTTTGATGAAATTTAGTATGGTAGTAGTTTAGTCTCTGTATTAAAACATATGCTACTTTTTATATTTTTATGAAAATACAGTAGCCGTGGGCAAAAGCTAACGTAACGTAACGTCGTTATAAGGACGGGGTTGAAAGTCTGGGGCTTGAACACGAATTAAAGCGTCTCGGTACCTCAAAATGATAATAATTCCCGCTTGTGAGCGGAGCCTAAAATATATTAGAAGTTATGTTTGTCATATAGTTTTTATTATTATGCTTTCATTATATTGTCTTCGTTTGGAAAATGTATTTTTTATTGCAAAGTTGTATGATGAAATGTATTTTTAATAACGCAGCTTGTGCGAAATAATATAGAGAGACTAGATATATGAATAGACTGTATTGCAAAGCATATCCAGTGGAAAAACGCATTGTGTTCGTTGGATCTGTCGACAGACAGACTCTGATATTCACTGCCATTAGGTTTATCTGCTCTTGTAGCAGATAAAATGGTCTGGAGGATAAAAAAAATTCATGCTACCTATTCTATGCAGTGTTAAAGCTCTTTTCAAACCACGCTATATGGTATCGCTTATAGAGCGCGAAATAAGGGGCAATTCTGCTAAATTAAACCTGCATTAATACAATTACAATCAAGTCCCGATACGCTTAAACTCTCAAACGGTGTTTTTATGAATGTTAAACCAACGTGAAACGCGCTCTGATTGGTCGAAACGTCATAAAATCCGTTCATGATAACATTTTGCTTCACTTTCAATCCAAACAAAGTACAATTAAGTCTATTCTTAATACGAGAATTGAGGTGGGAAGCTGGATACTTATAAATCAACTATCTGGCACAATTAATCATGATAAATGCGAGAATTATGAGGGTATCAATAGCACAGTCCTTGAAGTCAAGTGTCACGCGTTTTCACACCCTTTCGACTCTTTTGCACTTATCACGCTAAATAATGCTAGTAGGGGGAATATTATCTAAAATAATCTAGATTAAATCCCTTCATTCTAACGGCACTATATTCATAACTTTCAATACTTCGCGTTAAGTTTCCGCGCTCGTCTTCGTATTCATGAATAATTCACGCGAATCCCGGATCGCGGGACCCGGGCAAACATTACATAATTGACTGCAGAATGGGGATGATGACTACATGTAAAATATTTAGTTGAATTGATAAATTCAGAAATATTGAGGTTTTACAACTTGATAAATGTACAAAAATACAATAATTTATGTGTAGTTTAGTAATTAGAAAAGAGCTCCGTGGCCTAGTGGGTAGACCGTTTGGGTCGCACTCGAGAGAGTGCAGGTTCGAATCCCAGGTTGTGGCGTGTACCAATGAGACTTTTTCAGATCTCAAGTACATTATACGGACGCTCTAACGGTGAAGTAAAACATCGTGAGGAAACCAGCACATGGTTGGCCCCAGACGTATTGACCAGTCCATTCCTCTGGACTAGGCTGAATGTTGGGAGAATGCCGTATGTGCTTGTATACGACATTTAAAAACCAACTGTCCCAGGCACTACAGTATTTCAAGAGTGGTTACTTCGCTCGGAGGATACTGTATAAATAATTCATTAACTGATGAAAAGGCCTAAGTTATTCATATATTAGCAATAAAAAAAAAAAACAGTCATAAATGACTGAATTTTTTTTAATAGGCTAGAGCCTATTATATTCTCACCGAATTATTCTACAAATAAACAACAAAGAGAACTGGGATAAACTTTTTCTAAAGGGCTCATTATATGCGAATACAGTCGGACACAATATTTGTTAAAATATTTTAATTTATTTGTTCATTATTATTTATATCAATTTATATTAATTATTATAAAAATAAATATCTATTATTATAATAAAGAGGAGAAGTTTCTTTGTTTGAAATTATGTGCGGTACTTACAATAAAAGAAAACAATTTTGAAAATTTTTGTCTGTCCGTCTGTCTGTTCGTTCAGGCTTATCTGTGAAACGGCTAGACTGATTTTCATGGGACTCTGATGTTATAAAGAGTATAAGTTACTCTTTATAACATCAGAGTCCCATGAAAATCAGTCTAGCCGGCTTCTTTCGTCATATCAGCTGGTACGTTAAAATTGATTTTTAACTCCGGCTTTAGAGCAGGAAATGGCGTCAAAAAACACTAAACCATTTATCCAGAGTTGCTTAATATATTTCGCTCGATTATGCACACGCCAAAGTTGTGAAGAACGGTGTCGTTTTGTGTCCCGCCGCGAGTGTTGACATCGGTAGGACTTGATTGGTCTGTGTTGTAGCACACGTCCCGGTTGCCGGATAGCCGGCGCCGGGTAGTCGGTGGGGAAGTGGCCATGTATAACACCGGTACGTGTGAAAGCTGTCGTACATGTCCATATACTTCGCGACCGACTACCCGGCACCGGCTACCCGGCAACCGGAACGTGTGTAATGGCACTTAGCGACTAGCTACCCGGCACCGGTTACCCGGCAACCCGGACGTGTGTAATGGCACTTAGCGACTGGCTACCCGGCACCGGCTACCCGACAACCGGAACGTGTGCAGAGGCACTAAGACTGGGACTATTTGTACCGGAATCTGGTAGGCCCGGGAAAATTCAGAGAACTGAAAATAGAACTCTGCTTTAAAACAATAGAGTTGAAAATTAAAGTGTTGATATGTCGAGCTGTCATATATTGACATTTGACTTGTAACTCGTGTGTTCGATTTTCAGTCTCTATTGTAACAATTAGTTCTAATTAGCTAAGTAGCTCTGAATTCTCCTCGGCCCGCGAGTTCCGGATCATGTAATCCCAGTAGTCTGTGGTCCTAGCCTTAGTTAAGCACACTTATATCAAACTTAAATGGTTGCATTCAATAAAAATCAATAAAATAAGAAGGCTACAATACAGCTAGATTTTTGTGCTAATTTTGAGTAGAAGGAAAATATATTTACTCCGCAGGAATCGTACATTTAACGATAATCAAAGCGGTATTCGATAGTAAAAAAATAAAATAAAGCGGTAAAGTAGATTATACGATGAAATGAGATCATTGGAGAGCATTAAAACGCTCAATACAAAAGAATATGCACAAGTGTAAGAAGATAAATATAAAATTGATTATACTAACTTATTTATATAATCATAAAAATAATTTAATTATCCAAAATGGAGGCCGGCGATGTGGTTCGCCACCCATCACGTCTCGTTCTCGCGGAGGCGAAAAGTGGTCCATGGAGAGACGCTTCGCTACGTTGAATGTAAGAGGAGGAATGAAAGGTAAGAATGAAAGTGGACGAAGCGAAACAAGTGTGTAAGGATCGTAGCAAGTGGAATGAAGTGGTCTCTGCCTACCCCTATGGGAAAGAGGCGGTCTCTGCCTACCCCTACGGAAAAAGGCGTGATTATATGTATATGTATGTATTTATTGCGAATGTATAAAATTGTAATAAGAAAAATGTTACAAATAACGCAAGAATTTGAACAATAATTATATATGACAAAGACTCCATTAGGATAAGATGGCGAACGGTTGAAATATTCCAAGTTTAGATATTTATTACAATATTATCGAATAGCCCAAATGCTGAACGATCAGAAACGTGACAAGTTCGATGCCACGTATTTCACGACTTCCGTATTATCCTGATTCCTGAGCTTTTTATATCCAGTCATTCCCAAATTCCGGCAAATAATACCCCAGTCTCCATGACAACCCTTATTTTTCTATCACATCTGTCATTACTGGCATCGAACAAGTCCAAATAGTAAAACTACTTGACGTCTCCAATCAAAGACAATCTTAGCTTTAACACGCTCCGACACGGCCATTCTGACAATTCGCACGTCCCTGTGCGAAACAAATCCGTTGACACTCCGACAAGATCACCCTGGTGACTCTGAGATCCTTGTGTGAAGAATATTTATGTGCATCAACGCTCCGACACGGCTATTCTGTCCATGCATACGTCCCGGTGTGAAGCGTCTCAAGTCTTCGTTTCAAGTTTCTGAAAAAAACATTTGACAGCACAGTAAAGGTTCTCACTCGGTCAACCTGACCTCGGAAAATTAATAAGAACTGCTTTAATCCATGGACATAACATTTAATTTTATCATATTCTAACACATCAATACCTCCCTCCTGTGTCAATTACACTCTAATTAACATCCTTCATCTAACCTCTATCTAGTGTTCTCAGAGTTAAGTTTTAATTTACATTTTATACTCTCAGATTAAACACACATGAAGTATACAGATACAACACAATATCAACCATAATCTTGCTACCAAATAAATCATGACATGCTTTACCACACACTTCACACTTTACATGTACCAATCTCAATATCGAAAAACGATGCTGTTATATTCCCATCATGTACAATACAAGGCCACCTCCCTCCGGTGCACCTCACTACAAAAAACCACTGGGTTGCCTCCCTCCGGCACCCAGTCACAAGGCCACCTCTCTCCGGTGCCTACTCTCGTCAAGTAATGGGCTGCCTCCGTCCGGCACCCAATCACAATCCTCGCTCGCAATCCACAGTCGCAATTCGCATTCGCAATCTACAGTTGCAATTAACAGGTGCAAACAAAAATATTCACAGTTTACATCTTTTAACAAACAGTTTACAATGTACTTCAAAATCTTAATGTCTTTTGGACCGCTTAGATTATTACCGGATTGAGCGCGCCGAACATCTTGGTGAAATAACTAAACCTACTATTAAACCAAAAGCTAATATCATTTTACTTTAGTGCTAAACAGAGCAGTCGTATTGCATACACGTCACGAACTTTTAACAAAATATTTTTGCATTTAACTTTTTTAATAAATACATCCAGAAGCAGAGACGGGCGAGCAAAAAAAAAAACATTGACCGAACCGGTAGCACATTTACAAGAAATAAATAAAGATTTAGTGCCTCACATGACTATCGACTACTTTAAAAATTATTCCACATAATTCGAAAAAAAAAAAAAAATACTGTCGCAAAAATGTTAGACCGGGCAACCCGATCGTCTTTGTTTTAGGCTCAAATTGTAGCTGACTAAATTGTCCAGAGGAATTTTTCTCAAATTTAGAAATAATTCTCCGTTTCCAAATTATCGCGCTCCAAAAAATATAAAAAAGAATCTGAATAAAATTTAATTTTTATTTCACTGTTTCAGCAATAACTTTTTTCGTTTTTTTTTTTTTTTTTGTGAATACGCGTCCTTTGAGCTTTTTTTGAATATCATATCCTTCACAACTCTCCGAGATATAAGGGAATCTTAGTTTTTCATGAAATCGGAGCTTGCACTGGAGCGAACGAAAAGAAAGTTACAATGTCAAAAGTATTTCGTATTTTTTCTAGCTATACACACTGCAATTAATGTTGAAGGGTCAGGTGTTTCACAATACTCCCGCCGAATGTAAGCAGTTGTAACTTGTTACACTAAGTTAACATAACACATATTAGGACGATTACGCTAAAGATTGATATCAATATAAAACTTTTGAATTTTCAAAGTTTCTGATGGAAATTATACGTTTCTTTCTCATAAATTTAATAATCGTTTGGTCGTAAGCAACTTTGGTGCATTTATAACGAACGACAAGGGTATTCAACTCGAGGTTCATTTTCACGTTTACAGATGAGCAATCGGATTGTTGATGGAAAATAACCATAGCCGTCGCTTTTATTACCATACCAAAAGACTCATAAATGCGTTGCTAGTCGTTAAGATAATCTTAGGTCTCCTGTCGCACAATTTTTAAGTATTTTTGGTTTTACCTAAGTACCACAATATTCTAGGCAATTTGATTTTAGCATGTGTAACAATATACATTCGAAGCCCACAAAGTAAACCAAAAGGTCGATTCTACTAATCAAATTCCGTAACAGTACAGTTACGATCCAGTCCTGATAATATATTAAAACTGCAAAAATGGCACTCCCACAAACGTCTAACCAACGTCAAACCCGTTTTGATTGGGCACAACTCCAAAAATCAGTTCGTGACGTCAAGACTAGTCATCCACAACTCAACAAAAGCAAACTAAAAGTGTAAGTCAACTACGAGAATTGGGGTTCAGAATAACTGATAGTTGACACAGAGATGACTGAATATACCAGTAGTGATAAACCTCCTCCTGACATTTCATAAGCTTACTTCTACATCTGTTACTTTCTGGTCGATATCCTTTAACTTCATTGGAAGTAACTGCAATTTTAAGTAAACGGTTTTAATATGCGCAAGTAAAATTCAGGCTTCTGAAACTTTGCCATTACTTTCTACTTAAAACCTTACCGATCAATAATTAATTGACAATATTTATAAGATCAAATAGCTCATAAATATCAAAAAAAAGTAAGATCAGGACAAAGATTGGTGATTTGCTTTGATGTCCGTTTTCGCAAACTAGAGTATGTATGTTGTGTCTATATGATGACGTTGCCATAGGTTGACATTTCCAGTCAGGTTCAAGTAGTTCATTTTTCTGAAGGTTTGGGGGCCGTTATACCAAATACTCCATAGACCTTAGGAAAACAATTATTATTAGCAAAATCGGATATTGACTTTTCATTATGCCTGCTTTTTCTTAAAACAGTAACCTATATTCAGAAGATAGATGATTCGTCATTTCGATATATAATAGTAAAAAAAATTTAGTCATTCGTATCGTATCGAAATAAGTTGTTATTTCTTTGTTCTAAGTTAAACATTTTTTCAATGGCTCGGCTCTGATCACTAACATTCCCAACGCTGGGGCTCGGATCTCTCATCAACTGGAAGTTGCATCAGTCTACTACGCTACCTAATCACAGAACGCTTATTACGGAGAAGAATGTCGACCTCATACAAAAAAATTGGGACCAGATAAGCGCTTCTAGTGAGCTGCCTCTTCAAAATTTTAACCGCCTTCCAACAAAGGAGGACTACTTAATTGATTATATCAATATGGCGACAAATTTAAGATACGTAATCATAGTTTAAGATATCGTTAAATTCCTCTTTCGAATACATTTTGATATTCCAACAAAACCGATTAACCATCTCCATAAACTATTCATTAATACTGCAGAACAATATATTCATTTTTTTTTTCTGTTTCTTTTTTTTTCAAATGGGGCTACGTTAATGTCATTTAAGTTGTTTTAACTTAATCGGACTGGTGACTGCCATTTGGCTAGTCTTTATGGTACAATATATTAATCATTCGTGAGCCTCATGTACATAAGTCTAGCGTTTTCGATGGCGCAAGGCAGAAGCGACATAGTGTCATCTGTTGTGGTTTTAAGTAGCTTTTATGTAACGTTAACCCTGTAGGACAGAGCGATATATTGAAATGTCGCCATTCTCGTTGCACCGAACTGCCCCCTTGTACCTAATACTAAAACCAAGAGAGAAAATAATTTATGCAATCAATAATTATCTGTCAAAATAAAATCATCCCAAAGTACATACGTATCATTCCAAATTAATAAACAATTTCACTTGGTTAGATAATAATCTAGCGCCTGACACATGAATTTTCAACTACTATCTTAAAGTATCATGCGAATTCTTATTGCAAAGTTAGATTTTGACAAACGGACAAAACTGTATTTTCAATTTGATCCAAAGGTTGCGAAGTACTATAATTTTATGTTCGTTTTAAATATTCTTTTTATTTTGGTCTCATGAAATCAATTATGAGTTATTATGTACTCAAATAAAAATGTCATTCGTGAAAACGCGCAAGATCACGCTCCTTCTATATCATAACAAAGATTACTTAAATTTGCAAAATTTAACAACTATGTCATACATTCTTATAGCATCATCTGCAAAATAGCAGTACACTGTAAGAACTAAATTATTACACTCATGCACATCGTCTCAGACTTCAGCAGGCTATGCGTCGCTATATAAGTAGGTAGGTCCACACATATGCAGTCTTTCGATACACAAACTAGTATCTAACCTAAATCTTAGTTTGAGATGTGCTAACTCGCTTAGACCATGAAGCCATTAGCATCAAGAGAAGCAACATCTTATATGATCTTTATTAGCTAGGTAATTTCGCTATGTGTATCAAATGAAAGAGACTTCATAAACAATACTAGATCAATTCTACCAATATTTCGAAAAAAATATCGTAATGGAAGGAATACGCTCACCACAGTTATTGAGTGTCCAAGTTGGAATCTTTATGCCCAATATATTATCATTTACCAAGTTAAGAGAGCAAAACTGCATCTGCCACGTAATTTATCGTCAATTCCCTCCAAGTATGTCAATACATAGTGTCCTTGTCTCCCGCTGTAAAATAAAAATAAACAATACATGACATATCTCAGAATTGCTATTAAACTAGCTTTGATGTTCTGATGCAGCTAAACGTCTTTAACAAAACTTTTCCTCATGCAGGACAATCAATTGACTTGTGTCCCTATCAACCACAAACAAAGCATTTGCGAGCAGTGTGTTGACCACAGGATCTTATATTCTCTAGTTTTGGCTTTCCATCTCTTATGTTTGTTATTATTATATTTTTAGCGATCAATACAATTCAACTTCAACTCAAGAATCTTGTGTTCTAAGTCTCCGCTACGGATTAAGTGTACCCAATATCCTTTGTAATTGGAATGTGAATGCAGTCTGATTATTTCATCTTGCTTTTACACCATGAAGATTCACCCATGCTAAATGCATGTAATACACTCTTCTGACTCAAGTGTCATTGTGATCGGTTTCGATCTATTAATCTAGGTATTACTTTCGTCGGACAACTTTGTTTTCTCCACGTTTTAGGCTCTACGCATTTGTTCATTTGCGATTTAAGCAATTTGCTCATCCTGCGTGTCATGCTCATTCTGCCCTTTGCACGTTATGCTCCGAAGGGTCTTTCTATGTGGGTCGTGAGTTTCTTCGCACTTCTGATGACAAAGACTCCATTAGGATAAGATGGCGAACGGTTGAAATATTCCAAGTTTAGATATTTATTACAATATTATCGAATAGCCCAAATGCTGAACGATCAGAAACGTGACAAGTTCGATGCCACGTATTTCACGACTTCCGTATTATCCTGATTCCTGAGCTTTTTATATCCAGTCATTCCCAAATTCCGGCAAATAATACCCCAGTCTCCATGACAACCCTTATTTTTCTATCACATCTGTCATTACTGGCATCGAACAAGTCCAAATAGTAAAACTACTTGACGTCTCCAATCAAAGACAATCTTAGCTTTAACACGCTCCGACATATAGATTTTCAATCATAGTCATCGTTTTTTTTTTATAGTATTTTTAGTTCTGTAATTTTTTTATTTAGCAATTGATTACGTTACTTTTTGCATATTTCGGTGCACATTTATGTTGCCTTTCAGATAATAAAAGAATTTTGCTGATTTAAAACAACTGCAAGTTCCCTGTTGTGTGCTAAACCTTACACTAATCAGTAGGTAGAGTTTGCGTGAAACAACCATAGAACGTAATATTATTTTGTACAGTTTTAGAAACTACACATTCTCCTTTTTAGTACCCAGTACAGCCAAACGCTGGCTTTTCAATAAAAACACTACCTACTTATGTAGTTCAACAATTCTCATTACTTCGCTCAGGTGTTTCTGGCGCGAACTGTCCTGGGCACCTGCCAAGCGCCTTTTTTCTCTAGCCCGTATCTTCCTAATTTTTGTTGTAACGAATTTCCTTCCTTTAATTTGCGAAATCACGATGGAGAATTACGAAATATACTTAATCGAATTTAAGCATTCAATGTATCATGTAGATGTCGAAGAACAAGGACAATATTTTAAATGGACTTAGTATTGTCCTTTGAATGTAATAAACAAAGGACTAAGCTTTTAAAATAATTGTGAGAGTATCAGTGGCGTAGGGTTCTATAACTTAATTTCTATCGGCTTCACTACTTACCGCTTAACTTTTAAAGACCCTCTACTTTATTTACTAAACAGGCTAGGGATTCCCTATGACGGAGAACCAGCTTCGCCTTTAGCTTCGGAAAACTATCTAAGTATTAAAGTCAAAGTTAAAGTCTACCATCGGTTCGGGAACTAGTCCAGCGCGGCGAGAAGAACCGGGAAACTCGAAAAAAGATGGAAAATTTTAATTTTAAAATAATAGGTATTATATAACAATGTTATGACTAAAACTACAAAATAAGAGTACAATAATATATATAATTTAGAAGTAGGCTTGCAGGGGGCAACCTTATTCCCAAGGTGTGCTACCACTATTAAATTCATAAAATCATTAACTTAATTTGTTAGGCTTTAGCACACAAACGTTCTTTAACTACTTTTTTTTAATATTGATTGAATTTTTTTAACGCATTTTGGGATCTTTTTAGACGTACATAGTACATTGGCCTTTAAACTTATGTCTTAATGTTAAATTATAACTTTGTAAGTTACAATAGACAAGTAACTGTTAATTATATTTTAAAAAAGTCATGTATACTTCACACTACGAGTAGGTACGAAACTGACTAACACAAATCCATATTTTAATAGATAACCAGTAAAATCATAACATTCATTTATTCTTCTCATAAATAACTGCAATAAAAAAGTCTGTCGCTGTAAAGAACTGTATAATGAACAAAGTTTACACTTGCAGAAAAACTTCCCACCGAAGCATAAAATGGCGGAGGCAAATCGAAAAAGAAAAGCTCCCGCTGTTTGTGGTTATTGCTAACAATTGCTATATCTACCCTCTCTGCGGGCTTAAGCGACTCTAACAAAGGAGATTTTATGTAGTTCGGGAAAACGGTCCTATTTTATGATCATTGGTCAGTCGACGAAATACTACGATATTTAGTAAATACTTTCCTGTTAAGAATTGCTCTGGGCCTGCAGCCTCTTATATTCTTTCTTTTACTTTTTTCTTTATCTTGCTAAAACTCAATGACTGGACCGTTTTGGCTAATTTTGATCATGAAATAATTGTGGAAGTCTAAACGATGAGAAATGTTAGAAACGTTGCGAGGAACATACTAAAAACCACAATTAAATTTCCCCATACCAACTGTTCTTACCTGTCACATTTGATTTTCTTAACGTTCGGTAGCGTAAATTCGGGTTTCAAGTGTCACTTGTCTGAGGTTTATGCCGGTAGTTTATATTATATATCCAATAGAGCTTTTGATTGGGTGATTCAAACGCGGTAACCAATCAAAACCGCTATTTAATAGAAAAAACTATAGAAAAAACCTCAGCACCCGGGCATTGGGGGAAGTATTTTACGTGGCCTATATTTTAGGCAGGTTAAAGTAAAATGATTTTTTTTTATTGTCTGTAAACCTAAAGCCCTTTAGAGAAATTCCACAATTGATTTAACGTATAAGCCCATTAAGGGTCTGTAACACTGAGACGCGTTATTCAAAATTGAGCTTTATTCAATTTGACGCCGCGCCGCGTGCGTCTTGGTGTGTAGAGAACGCTAAGAACGTTTAGGGCTTCAAATATTCATAACTCATAAGCTACAGTTATGTGTTTATACACACAATTTGAGAGAGAGCACGTATTTAAAATTTACTTTTTCCATATTTCAAACACGCGTTTCAATCTTCGAATCAACTCCCAAAAGGTAATGTTTTTCCACGAGAATCTGAGTGGTAAATGTCACATAACTGAAACGAATTTAATGACATAATTATGTTACCATAGACTAATGATTGGTCTCGCTGGGCGCTCTCCCAGCGAGACCAATGATTTATCTATCATATGTATGTTACATTGAAAAACACCTCTTTTACATCTTGAATTCTTTTTGTATCCATTGTGCTGACACAATGGATACAATTTGGTTGGGTAAAAATAAGTTGACTGATATGCTCCTTGTGCAGGAAATATGGAAAGAAAGTAAATTTTACAGACGAGTTCTCTCTCAAATTGTGTGTATAAACACATAACTGTAGCTTATGAGTTACAAATATTTGAAGCCCTAAAAGTTCTTAGCGTTCTCTACACAATTAAACTCTATTTTGAATCACTAACGCGTTTCTCCTTCCATCGTCCTTCTCCTGGTATTAAAATACCATCCCACAAATTTTCAACCAAATCGGTTCAGCCGTTCTTGAGTTTGTAAATAGTGTAACTAACACGACTTTCTTTTATTGAATGGACTACGTTAATTATTATAGCCTACGTAACCCGGGCTATTTTATCGAATTTATTGACACCTCATTCATTAAAATCAGGTCAGTAGTTTAGAGGCTACGGTGGAACAAACATGGATACATATAATACATGCATAGACTGACAAAATCATTATCCTTCCTTTTGGAAGCCGTAGTCGGGTAACAAGTATTTAGGTACAATATAAGCTCGATTTCAGGAACAGACTTTTTGGCGCCCAAAATAATGAGTGCCACTTTTGCGATTGGAAATTTTTGTCCCACTAAATAAATAATTCCTTGAAAAATAGTAGTAAAACCATAGATTGATAAATAGTAACTACGCAAGTAAAACTAGGGTCTAAAAATAAAAAAAGGTTAACAGTGCGTCATTTATTTAGTATAGTTTCATAAACAAGTTTTTATATTCCAAAAAAAAAGATATTTTCTGATTATAAGATATTTTCGGTACCTACTTTTTATGGATTTTCCTTTTTTTTGTTGAGTTTTTTTTATTACTTTTTAACAAATAAAAACAATTTACGAGCAAATAATTTATATAATCAAGACAATGACTATTTAGTATTTATCTACAGTTTGTGATATAGTACAATATTAATATCACAAAATACATGAAGCACCAATACACGGGATACATCTTAAGCCTCTCGATATCTAAGATCCCCCGAGGCACTCCGAACTAAACTGTCAATCGCTAGCTCCCAAAGTCCCAATACGACTAGAATAAGCTACCAATATTATCTACTCACCGATGGCGACGCACACGATGAGGAACAGCAGAAGGTGGTGTTTTTTGGACATTTTTACGCAGTCACAAACACAGCTGTATTAGGACATAGCGGGTCGCGTGCGGTCGCGTCGCGCGCGGACTGCGATCTGCCGCCCCGCCGGCCGCCGCGCCCCGAGTAAAGGTGGGTGCACACTTGATTGATTTTGCGTGTCTAAGAACGTAGTGGCGACGCGTCATTCGCCACCGTAGCCACTGGAAGAGCTAATACCCGTATTTATATCACTTGGATACTTATAGGAGACTTGAAATGAGTATATCATACAATCGACTTGATCAGTTCGATTAAATCGGTTACTGTTAGACTGCTAGTGCTCGCAACTTTGCGTAGAACTAACGGAAACGGAACTCTTTTTTTTACAGGAACCCTAAGATAAAAGTAGCCTTATAACTTGAGCTATCAGCCAATGAAAGTCTCGTAAAAATTGCTCCAGTCGTTTCAGAAATTAGCCGGAACAAACATACAGACAGACAGACAGGCAGTGGCGTGGGATTCCTATAACTCCATTCCTATCGGCTTCACTTGCCACCTACCTTTTGGAAACCCTCATCCAAATACCTACCTATTATACAGGCCCTAGCCTTCTAGCCCTAGCTTCCCTATGAAGGAGAACCAGCCATTGTCACTGACACACAAAAAAAAGGTTAAGTACCTATCGTATATACTTTCATAATATGCATTGCATTTAGTGAAAAGTTGTTAATTTAAAATTACAAACATACATTTCAATTTTATTTGTCTATACAACGAATGGAACTGATCCAATCGAACCTATCTAATCGATTGGACGATAGACTGTATGGTGTATGGCTACTGTTACAGAGCCTGCGAGTGTATGGTTAGTATCTGGTTTAAAGCTGGGACTATAATATGCTCCGGAATCCGTAAGGCCGGGGCAAATTCAGAGCACTGAAAATAGACCTTTGCGCCAATACAATAGAGTTGAAAATCGAACATACAAGCATCGAGTCAAATGTCAATGTCAAGACAGTTCGACACTTTCAACTGTCATGTCAAATTGGAAGTGTCGAGTGTCGAGCTGTCATAAATGACATTGACATTTGACTCGACGCTTGTGTGTTCGATTTTCAGCTCTATCGTATTAGCGCAGAGTTCTATTTTCAGATCAAAATAATTTAAGCAATTCTAGGAAGCGTTTTTGAATAACGCGTAGCGGTCAGCGTGGGCATTTCATACATTTTGATGTCGGCACGACACTAAATCATCCATATAAGTAGCGTCACAAGACCTGGTACTTTTTAACCCACGACGCAAAAACGACGGGGTGTTATTAGTTTGACGTGTCTTTGTGTATGTCTGTGGCATCGTAGCTCCCGAGGGGATGAACCGATTTTTAACCGACTTCCCAAAAAAGGAGGCGGTTATACGTTCGGCTGTATATATATATTTTTTTTATTTTTTTTGTATGTTCAACGATTACTCCGCCGCCTGTGGACCGATTTTCAAAATTTTTTCTGTGATGTATAGGGTGTAATCCCAAATTGGTCCTTTTGATATCAAAGTGGTGACCTAATGATGGGATCCATGAGGAATCGAGGGAACTCCTCGAAATTTATATGGACACATATGGTGATTTTGACTTTTTCTGAAGTAGTTCAAGCATATGCTACCAAAAAGTAAGATTTTGCTCCAAGGTATACCCTGGATCCAAAAGTACAGAATAGAACTCCTGACTCCTTATAGATACATGTTTGGGGATTTCGGCGTTGTTTAAAGAACTGCAAGCATGTGGCATATGCTTGTCAGTTAAAGTAATCATCATCATCATCACCACTATCACACCATACATCATCAGATTATGATGATATAAAAGGTATTTCTCATAGTATTTTACACTAACACGGAGATCATTGAACATTACTCTGCCGTTTATGAACCTATTTGCAAAATTCTTTTGTTGTTGTAAAGGGTTTAATTCGAAATTAGTCCTTTAGTCACTAAAGTGGAAACCTGATGATGCGAGCCATGAGGAATCGAGGGAACTCCTCAAAATTTATATCCACACATATAGTGATTTTGACTTTTACTGAAGTAACACAAGCATATACTACAAAAAAAATAAGATATTGTACCTAGGTATACCCTGGATCCAAAAGCACTGTACAGAACTCCTCAGTCTTTAAAGATGTGCGTTTTGAAATTTCGGCATTGTTTAAAGAACTGCAAGCATATGCCACTTTATAACTTACAGTAATCATCATCATCATCTTAATAGCAATACCTAATGGAAGCTTGGCGAGTATTTAATTATACATTCGATCGTTTAGTTTAGACGTTCTTAAGACGTATTAATAACTTAACATAATATATCACTAAAAAGGGTGAAATTATTATTTTTAAACAAAAAATTAAACCGACTTCCAAAGTAAAAATACACAAAAAAGTATGAAATAAAACTTAATCTCTAAATAATTCCCCTTTCAAATTCGGCTAAAATTTTTACTATTTCTCTACTCAATCTTATTAATTTTGAAGTCGGTACCAGCAAATATGAACGTAAGTTGTATAAAATATTGTAGAATATTGTTTGGGCTGGTGCCGATTTCAAAATTAATAAGATTGAGTAGAGAAATAGTAAAAATTTTAGCCGAATTTGAAAGGGGAATTATTTAGAGATTAAGTTTTATTTCATACTTTTTTGTGTATTTTTACTTTGGAAGTCGGTTTAATTTTTTGTTTATGTTTCTTTTGTTTGAAAGGTGAATTATTCTTAGCTATATTTGATAAAAATCTGTTCAGCCGTTTGAAGATTATCAGCTCTTTTCTAGTTGATGAGGGGATCTGACTACCTTCCTTGTTGTTACTTTACCTTGTTACTTCATCGCTAAATGTAATCGCTCGTATCTAAATGTAAAATTGTTGGAAAAATACTTTAAAAAATATGAACTTGAACATAATATATGTGACGATAATAATTATAATAGGTTTAAAATGTTATTTGTTAGTTTTTACAGTTTATTTTTTGTGTCGGGCGGTTTTTTAAATTTTTAATTTTACTTTTATTTGTTATTTAAATGGTGGACGACGAATGGTATTTTTTCTGCAAAAATTTAAAAAATATATATAATCGTAAATTGTATGTGGTTGTGGTGTGCTATGGTGCATGCAGTGGTGGCTGTCGAACTATACACCATCTCGTCATCATCCAATTAAAGAATATCTCTGGCACGTTTAGCAGCAATAGGCTACTTGAGTATTGATTCATATTTAATTTCATACATTGAAGAAGTATTTCCTTTACTACTTGGCTTAGATTGTATTCTAGTGATATCATAACTTCAAAACTTAAGATAAATATGTATTTTTGTTTTTTAATTTCTACTGATGATTGATGAAAAACACTTCGAAGCAAGTACAGGAATGTAATGACACAAACACAGTAAACACGTACGTTGTAGTGAAACGGAACGTGTTTCTGTAAATTAATAGTTCATGACATCTTATAAAATAATTATTTATGTATTTTATGTATTTTGTTTCCTCTAATTCCATGCTATATTGAATTACCTCAAAATAGTTTTCCTGTGTTATTTTCCATGTTTGTTCTAAAATTATTAACTTTTTATTTATTTGTGTCAAATCGTCAAAAGGAAAGTCCTTTGAGTATATAAGTCACACCGCCATTTTACTACTACGGACTATAGCACAGATTACAAATAGTATTAGTATGACATGACAGTACAGATAATCTATCAACCAACATAGCGAATAGTGTTTTCGGCGGTTTTAAAAAGTGTATTTTCAAAGTAATTTTTGAATGTTTTTAGGTTTCACACTAATGTTTTTTTTGTGTAATGAAACAGTTACGAAGCATTTAGGACTTAAATAAAAACAAGGTCAAGTAGCGCTATTCTTTGAGGACGACTCTTAATGCTGGGCAAATAGGTAACGCAAAATATAGACAACTGATGCAACATGATCTCTTAAACAAGTATACCTTGACACTGGGGCAATAGCTATCATATTTAATTAAAGATAAGTAATTAGCACTTAGATTAAAATAGATTTTGAAATGTGACGTCACAAAAATTAGGACTCCTACCACCCCCTTGTCACACAATGTCACATGTCGTCAACCTCCTCCCTCCAGCTTAACGTGTGACGTAATTTATGGAGGGCCCCTACAGTAGTACTACAAACTTTACCTCTTTATAATATTAGTAAAGAATAAAGATACAACAGTTAGGAATTACTTTAAAGTGTAAAAAGGCTTTCAGAATAAAATAGTTACGAGAGTGGAAAAACAACAACCGAATTAAATTTCCTTTTCATAACTCTTCAATACCTACCTACACTAAAAGTAGTAAAAACGGAACGGCTAAAAAAACCCTTGTTCCGTCTTCACAAATGAATTTCCTGACAAGTTGTGAAAAGTGATTTTAATTCGCACATTGTTCTTAACTTTCACAACTATAAAGTGCAAAGACAAAACATGCAATTAATATAATATATGTGTTATAGTAATTGTGTTTTGTTTGTTGTTGTTAGTAGTAGAAGATTGTGAAACAGGTCCACACAGTTCTACTTTACAACTCGCCTCAATGCTCATTGCTCAACACAAGAATAATGAAAAGACAGTGGGCCTTTTTTACCTGCTTTTTAAAAAAGTCGGACCGAGTCGACCACAAACCAAAATATTAGTGGACTCTACAATTCACATTCAAATTTTATAATCCGCGTTTTTTAAATTCAGATCCAAGGAGAAGTAGAGGTATCTATGTAATCAGTAAATTGTTAGTCATATTTTATACTAGCTGTTGCCCGCGACTCCACCCGCGTAAATACAGTATCCCAAAGGAACATTGTACTTTTTCTTGATAAAAAGCTAGGCAGCCTATAGTAGACTATGATTTAATCCAGAGCCTAAACTATTACCATACTGAATTTCATTTAAATCCTTTTAGTAGTTTTTACGCGAAAGAGTAACAAACAAACATCTATCCATCCAGCCTCACAAACTTTAACATTAATTATAATTTAAGTAGGATGAATATTCGGAGAAACGAGTTACAAAATTTAACTCTATTTTAACGTAAAATATAACAATTCACAGTCCTGCAGATATAAGTACGTCCTGTGCCGTTGTCTCCGTGGGTAATAGTCTACTTGATTCAAGCTTGCATTGCCACCGTATTGCACCGTCTACCAAGCCGAGCTTCTAGCGCTCCAGAGAGCAGTAAGTATAGCCTGCAAGAGTGGAATGGCGAAGGTCGGTATCCTTAGCGATTCCAGATCGGCTCTCCAGGCAGTCACCCTTAGTTCCCCTCATCCCCCGGCAGTGCAAACAAGGGCGGCCCTCCGAAAAACTGCATTGCAGAGGCGGGAGGTCTCCTTGTTTTGGATAAAGGCGCACGCAGGGTTGAGAGGGAATGAGAGGGTTGACGAATTAGCCAAGGAGGCCGCGCTGCGATTGAAAAGGAAACCTGACTACGATCTGTGTCCTGTTTCATTCGTCAAGCGTATCTTAAGAGAGGATACTATTGAGGAATGGGACAGGAGATACGAAGTGGGAGGGACGGCCGGAGTCACGAAGCTCTTTTTCCCAAGCGCTGCTGCTGCATACAAGATAGTCAAAAATATAGACATTACACACCACACCACACAGACACTGACCGGACACGGTGGATTCGCCTTCTACTTGAACAGATTCAAGCTGAAGGAGGATCCGTCGTGTCTGTGTCAGCCGGGAGTTGAGGAGACGGTTCCTCACCTGTTGCTGGAGTGCCCAATTTTTGCTAGCAATAGATATGATATTGAGCAGAAATTGGGCACGTCCATGACGGGTGAGAATCTGCCTTCATCCTGGGGAGAAAGAAACGCGATCTTTTCCTAGCCTTTTGCAGGAAGATCGTTGGTGTAGTATGTAAGAAAAATAGTGATATTCTCTGTGATAGTAGTTAGGTTCTAAAGGTTAGCTGTGATATTAGGATAGTCTCTGTTTTGTGCCGCTGTTTTATTATTTTTGACATTTTATTGTATATTATTATTGGAATTATTATCGTATTTGAACTATTATTTAGAATCATTATTTTATTGAATCATTATTGTTGGAATTATTTTACTGGAAGTATAAATTTAATGTATAATTATTTAAATTTAAATTAGTGTATGGTACTAAAACTAGAAAATTATTAAATTTTATATACTGTATACTGGAAATTGTAATAATGAAAAATGTAAATGTAAAATAAGAACAAGAAATGTATACAATCTGGAATAATATCGTAAGAAAGACAGAATTGTAAGAAATCATTAAAAAAGAAAAAAGAAAGAAATTAAAAAAGAGAGAAAAAGACATAAATAAAAGAAAAGAAACAGCCCTGATTATGTTAGGGGGATAGAAAAAAAATAGTCTACTTGACTCGTATTTAATTTCATACATTGAAGGAGTATTTCCCTTAGTACTTGGCTTTTGAAAACGTATTTTAACGATGTCATAACCTAAAAACTTAGAATTGATAAATAAAGTTGATTTAAAAATAAGTATTTTTGTTTTTTATTTCTACTAATGAAAACACTTCGAGGCAACTTCCGGAAAGGCTTTTTTAGGTTTCAAAATAATGTTACATAATTTTTTTTTGTGTTTAATGAACCGATGAAGCATTTAAGACCGAAATAAAAACAAGGTCAAGTAGCCTATTGTTCCATATTAGAATTCCCCATGTCTTTTTAATTTCAAACCTGTAAACTAAAACGTCATCTATTCAGTATTGTATGTAGCTACTACGAGTACGTACACTCTATACACTCGATACACAACAAAAAGGTTCATAGCTATTACATGCTAATACCATCTAATACATTAGCAATAGTCCAGTCTGAATAGCCTTAGCTGTGCAAAAAGTACACAACTCTGTTCACAGATGGCGATAGGTTTGGTCGCGATACGCCCCGAATTTCGTATGTTTTTTGTTTACGCATTTACTTGTTTCTACGAAAAAATCTTAATTTGCAAATAGTATCACAAAAATAAATTAGTGCAGTATAATTTATTCAATAAAATGGCGGTCAAAATACGGCCAATTTTTTGCCGTGCGGAAAACAAACTGCAGCGCCCCTGGTGTGCTGATGTCGCAACACCTATATAATAACCTAACCAAGAGCATGTCAGGACATGTCTAAGGAGGGTTCCGTAACTATAAACGCGTAATATTCTTTTTTTTTAATTACTCCAAAAGTAACTGTCCGATTTGGTTCACAATAGTTTTCCTAAAGAGTTTTTAGCATGATCTATCAGCATGAAAATTTGCAAGTTTCTATCTCCTATAGTTTAACCTTTAACCAGTGACGTGTAGCCTCACAGGCGTCGCGTGTTATGCGATTTCTCAGAATTGACCCCTTCCCCCCGCTTGCTGCGTCCCTGCGTCTTAGTAGCTTTTGTTTTGGTGCTAAAACGACCGGGGAAAAAGGTGGACTTGACATTGGTTGTTTAACACGTGAGTAATACTCCTATGAAAATCGACTGTAGCCTGTCAGGCTACATGTCCCTAGTTGTCATATAAATATTTTTTTGAACTTTTTTTTATTCTTAATTCAAAATGGCATATTATAACGGTAGAAAACGTCACCACGAGTTCACCAAGGAACAAAATATTACGGACATCGTTTGAAGAGGAGGTCGTTTCTCTCATGCTGGCTTCAGACCAATCTGATAGTGAAGGAGACATTGAAAAGTTTTTGGTTACCGATCGTGATTTTTTGCAGCTTCATGAAAGTGATCTAGATGAATATGATATATTGTGATATATACACGACGTGTGTCCGGTGTGACAATCCCATATTGTGTTTAAAATATTCTCGACCTTGATTTATGCGAAATTGAGTCAATGTCAGAATTTTTAATTTTTGTTTTCAGAAGAATCTTTTACGTTTTATTGTTTCATTATTAATTAGATTTTAAGTAAAAAGTGTTAAATATGTAAAATTATTTTTGTAAGGTTTATTAAAATGCCTAAAAATCGATCTCATGTCAATTAAGGGTAAAAAGTACTAATAAGTGTTAATTGTATTTTTCTCCTAAAGTAATGATAAAAGATGATTGATATTATTTATAATTGTTTTATTATACTCCAATAGTTAAATATCAAGACAATTTTGAATAAGCTAAATGCAATTTATGAAAAAAATTAACATTCAAAGTAGTAGCCTGTGAGGCGTCACGTCCCTTATAGTATTACAAATTTGTCACGTCAGCAGTTAAAGGTTAAAAATGCTAGGGGGGGACCAACTTACAAAGTACTTTGGAGGCCGATTACTCAAAAATGGTCAACTTTATAAAAAAGTAACGTATGAAGCCTTGCCTTTATTTTAAAAGACCTATTCTACGATACCCCACACGATGGGGTAGAGTGAAAAAATATTTTTCATCCCCACTTCACATGTATGGAGAGCCACCCCTAAAATATAAAATTATAATTTTTTATGATCCCGAAACCGTGATCTATACACAATCTATAACTGCACCAAATTTCATCAATTTATATTCATAATTACAGGAGCTAGAGGCGCGGACAGACAGACAGACAGACAGACAGACAGACAGACAGACGGACAGAGCGAAACTATAAGGGTTCCTTAAGTATTACGGAACCCTAAAAAAATGCACTAATCAAACCTAAACCCATCACTGAATACCACAAAATCGGAATAGTAGTTTTGGAGATAATCAATGGCAACGATGATAATTTTTACCGCAGTGCCCCCTGGTGAAATCATAAAAGCTATCTACTAACACCGATCAAATAAAACACATCACTGAAAAAACAAAATTAGACTAGTACTTTTGGACATAGCAGCATTAAAACTATTAAGTATATTAAAAGCGAGAAACAACATCTCACCCCGAACGCTTAAACCGTCTGAAAAACTATTCTATTGTGTAGTTGACATTGTATCGATCAATTTTCAGTCAGCTTTTCCGGGGTTGGGTGGTGTCCGGGAAGTGAAAACTAGTGAGTTACCCAGGCCGCCTACACCAATACTGACAGCCCTGCCCACAACAGCATTCTGTAGTCTGCTGTTCATAACTCATTTAACATTCAACCGTTGATTGCATCCCAGACTTGTGTCGACCCTCGACAGAAGTCAGGGATGCAAACTCTCAATAAGGGTGTTTGATATTTTTTCTGCCGTTAGGGGGCAGAGGCAGACCCAACGCACACAAACCTAACCAGGTGTCGTAAGTGGTATCAAAAACGGTCAATAAGAATTTTCCTTTGTTTATCTGTCACCAGGCGGCGTTTGGTAGCACGACGGTATTTGTCGTATCAAAAAGCTCCCAGATGTCACGAATTTATAACTTCTTATTTTATTTATCGTATGAGCATGCTATCGTTGTCGTGATCATACGCTGAAACTGGAAATTATACCTACTGCAAATAGGGAATATTCCCTATTCGCAGATTTTTTAATCAGCAAAATTGTAATATTTTCCAAAACGCAACATATAATATATGGACCGAAAAATGCACAAAACACAGTAATCAGTTGCTGAATTAAAAAGTGACAGGGCTAAAAATACGTTTTTTTTTTTGTTATTACTGAAAAACGAAAATAACTGTTCAAATCCTTATTATTTACAACATTTTTGTTAAAAAAACGAAATGCATAATATTGACGCAGTGTTTAAGTTAATAAAATCAATTTTGTATTTATCTTCATACATTTTCAACTGCTGTGATGTCACACGTGTATAATTTTTGTTTTAACTGATCTCCGACGACGATTAAATGACTGTATTTCATCAACGGTTGATCGTAGATATGCCATTGCAAAGACAATATTTCCTGGCTTAAGTATTATGTAATTTTTGAAAAGCCGAAAAACTAGGCATACTCCTTATTAAACAGAAATAATAACGAGAATTTTGTCTAAACTTTTCTTAATTATTCCTTACCACATATTCAAATCGACAATCAAATTATTTATTCGTATGGTAGAAATTTTATTTTGATACAAATGGAAATGAATGTGGAAAATCTTATAAATTTACATTAAATATAATTCGTTTTGAAGCAGCTGAGATCGATTTTATTTGCTTTTCTTCTTCGTGTATATAAGACTCTAGGCATCGAGACTTGTTACTTCCTAAGGGCAGACCAGCAAGATGAGGTAAGTCGAATTAATATATTAAAATCTATGGTGTGTCATAAGTTACTATCCTTAGAGCGTGTTCACACGAGCGCGAGAGTAGCGACATAGCGCACGCTTCGATAGTATTGTATATGAGGTTATTCAAAGTCGTACCTAAGTCATTCACGGATATTTTGGGCATATACTGCTTATGTAAACGTTTAGGCAGAAAAATAATTAAAAATATTAAATAAGGTAAATAAAATTAGATTGCGCTCTATAAGGCGCGGCGCGTAATGTCATTCACCTTACAAAAATAGGTGTTTTAAAGAGGAAGCAAAGACTTCGCCTTAATAAAATCAATACAATATATTGTGTCAATGACCTCAACATTGCCGTAAAGAGGATAATTTAATTAAATTTAATATATAATATTTTTTTTTTTAAATTTAATTATTTTTCAGCCTAATCGTCTTGACATAAGCAGCAGAATGTAGATCATAATATATGCTCAAAATATTAGTAATTGATTTTGACCTATTTATAGTCTATAGCAGAGTCTATAGTTCCCAAGCTTATTCCGTCTAACGCCCACTTTGAAAATCAGATATTTTATAGCCCTCCCCCCTTTTTTTCTTTTTTCACTTTTTAAAAACCTCAATAACATACTAGTCTCGACTGGAGAGTATAATTTTTTGGTTCCCTATTTTTTCGCATAAAATCATATGTCATAATTTTACTTGGCATAATTTCATTTGACCTAATAGTACCTACTTTCACATAATATTCATTTGCCATAACTTTCTTAGCATACTTTTTTTACGCATAATTACTAAAAGCATAATAATTGTTAGGCATACTTATTGTAAAGCATACATTTTTTTTTCGCATAATATTAATTAAGCATAATATTTTTATGCATAATATTAATAAGCATAAATATATTTACGCATAATGATATTTAAGCATACTATTATATTTACGCATTCTTTGTAGCATTTTTTTTTTCACATACTAATGAATGATAAATACTACTGGATGTGCGAGTTAAGACGAAATAACAATTCATAATAATATAACACAACTTTTTATACACACTTTTCCATTTATTTAGATTTTTACAATAATTAAATATAAACACGACCGGTTTCGATTAACTCATCATAATCAGTTATCGAAACCGGTCGTGTTCATATTTAATTATTGTAAAAATCTAAATAAAGTGGAAAAGTGTGTATAAAAAGTTGTGTTATATTATTATGAACATGAATTTCCACCAACCAACAGTACATTCAATCAGAAATAACAATTATAATTGTAATTTTCGACTGATTACGAAATTAAACTCGAACAAACAACACGAACTGCTATCTAAGAACACGCCGAGCCATAACCACAAGGCCAATGCACTTAAGGATAAAGTAAGTTTTAATGCAAAACATTAAATAACCTTTTGTATTAATTATTTTAAATATGTTAGCGGCTTACGGGTGGCCCAAGGGCCACCCCGCCGCAACTTAACCTACTGTTACTCATTTTACACTAGGTATAATGAGTGTAATACCTGCTTTTAATGTTTCATAAATATGCGTATATCATCATCATAAATATTACCTTAATCGTGTCTTCATTATGTCCTTCCATTTTATGCACATTTGTGCCTTGTGACAGAATTCCTTAAATTTATTATGACAAAAAATATGCCGAACGAGTTTATTCCAAAAAAACAATTATGCCAAAGTACTAGTATGACAAGAAAAATTATGCCTTACGAGTTATGCCTCATTAAATTAGGACAAAAAATATTAGTCTAAATGATATTTATGCCTAATGATGTAGTATGCCAAGAAACCATTATGCCAAAGTAATATTATGCGTAATAAAATTATGCCAAATGAGGTATGCCAAATGAAATTATGACAAATAAAATTATGCGAAAAAAAAGGGATCCCTAATTTTTTCTGGTCCCCTTGCCGCCTCTAGGCCTTCAGCGCCCACAAGGGGGCGTTAACGCCCACTTTGGGAAAGACGTCTATATCAAAGATTTCAAAACTAAAGTTATGTAGACGTAGGTACATTTGATAGACTAACAATAATAATCTTTATACAAGAAAAAGTTACGCCATCTTTGTTTTTATCATACCACGAATGTCAGCTATCTTGATTTCACCATACGTCAAATCTCAAAATAGCTATAAAACTCCAAAGCGAGGACGATTTTTGTCTCAACTTGCCTCGTCCATAATATAGTACTTATACGTCTACAATGGTCTGTAGTCAATCAACAGTATCGATCTTTTGACAGAGTGAAGCTGATGTGTCTGGCGCTGGTGATGCTGGTGGTGGCGGTGGCGGCGCGGCTCCCGGACCCCACCCCCGCGCCGGAGCCCACGGAACCGTTCCTGGAGGTCAGCAGCGTCAAGTGTGGTCCCTCCAACCAGTACTGCGGCTCAGCCCCGGCCACCACGGCTCCGGACCCGGGGGATATTCATCACCAGCCGTTGTATGGTCATCCTGGCTAATAAACAGTATACGCTGTAGCTACTACCGCACGATGTTTTGTTTTTTAAAAATTCAAACCTTTTTTTTTGTTTTAAACATTAAAATAAAACCCTTTTTTAACCGACTTTCAAAAAAGGAAGCGGTTATACATTCGGGTGTATATATTACATATATATTTTTTGCATGTTCAACGATAATTCCGCCGTCTGTCGACCGATTTTAAAAATTATTTTTTTATGTAAAGGGTATAATCCCAAAAAAAAGTGTAGACCTGATGATGGGATCCATGAGGAGTCGAGGGAACTCCTCGAAATTTATATGGACACATAATATGGTGATTTTAAAATGTAAGATTTTGCACCAAGGTGTATCCTGGATCCAAAAGTACAGAATTCCTGACTCCTTATAGATACCTACACTAGCTTTTACCCGCGACTTCCGCGTAGGGTTCGGTTTCTTTACAAAATTTTAACCCCGTTTTCACCCACTTAGGGGGTGAATTTTCAAAAATCCTATCTAGGATGCCTACGTCATTACAAGTATCTGTATGCAGAAAAATCCGTTCTTGTTTCGCGGACAGCCGAAACAATTGAACAGGTTTGCCTTTTATATAATAGGTTGGGGAAAAAGTCTTTTCGCATTATAGTATGTATGAACTTGTCATAAAATATCTTGGGCTATACCAATTGTATCTGGCTGATTTTGGTATCATTAAAAAGTTTTAATTTTACAGAAGACAATTCCAAATTCAAATTAGGTAAATTTGAGATTTTCATTTGTTTTTCTTATTGTTAAAATGAGTGATTCTTATGAAGAATTTCGATACATTTAAAAATTTTATTACAAAAAAGGTAAAAATGCAATAAAAGCCGCGAAAAAAATTTGTGATGTTTATGGACCTAATGCAGTATCTGTGAGAGTAGCGCAAATTTGGTTTAAGCGTTTTCAATCCGGAAATTTTGATATCAAAGATGCACGTCGCTCTGGTCGCCCTGTTACGGACAAAACTGTTGCCATTTTTGAAAAAGTGGAGCAAGATCGGCATATTAGTAGTTACGATGTAGCTGAAGAACTGGGGATTGACCACAAAACGGTTTTGGCGCATTTGAAAAAAGCTGGGTACACAAAAAAGCTCGATATTTGGGTGCCTCATGAGCTCACTGAAAGAAACCTAATGAACCGTGTACTCATTTGTGATTCTTTATTACGACGTAATGAAACCGAACCATTTTTGAAGAAGCTTATAACTAGTGATGAAAAGTGGATCACGTACGACAAGAACGTGCGAAAAAGATCGTGGTCAAAGGCCGGTCAGGCTTCACAGACTGTGGCGAAACCCGGGTTAACTCGCAACAAGGTGATGCTGTGTGTGTGGTGGGATTGGAAGGGCATTATTCATAATGAGCTGTTCCCACCAGGCAGGACCATCAATTCTGAACTGTACTGCGAACAACTGATGAGATTAAAGCAAGAAGTTGAGAGAAAGCGGCCGGAATTAATCAACAGAAGGGGTGTGGTTTTTCACCATGATAACCCTAGACTTCACACATCTTCAGCCACTCAGAAAAAAATACGGGAGTTTGGCTGGGAGGTGTTAATGCATCCGCCGTATAGTCCTGACCTTGCACCTTCAGATTTCCACCTATTTCGGTCGCTGCAGAATTCCTTAGGCAGTGTCAGGTTGATGTCAATAAGAGGACTGCCAAAACCACTTGTCGCAGTTTTTTCATCAGAAGCCCCAAAAATTTTATAGCAATGGGATCATGTACCTACCAACAAGATGGCAAAAAGTTATCGAACAAAATGGCACCTATATACTTTAGTCACTTGTAAATAAACTTTATAAAAAAACCTTTTGAATTTTTATATAAAATGCGAAGAAACTTTTTCCCCAACCTGATATTTAGATGTTTGGGGATTTCGGCATTGTGGAAAGAACTGCAAGCAAATGCCACTATGTCAATTACGGTAATCATCATCATCAACATCATCATCACACCATATATTCATAGCATTATGATGATTTCTCATAGTATTTTACACTGATACGGGTACATATCTTTGAATATTACTCTGCTATTTATATGAACCTATTTACAAACGTGATGATGGGATCCATGGGGAATCAAGGGAACTCCTCGAAATTTATATAGTGACTCTCATCGAAATCGGACACATATTATAGTGATTTTGACTTTTTCTGAAGTAACACAAGCATAATAGGTTTGCTACCAAAAAATAAGATTTTACACCAAGGTATACTCTGGATCCAAAAGTACTGAACAGAATAAGGAGAGAGAGGAGAACAGAAAGAGGAGGACAGTCATTTGCTGGTACCGACTTCAAAATTTAGAAGATTGATGGGGTTTTATTTAGAAAAAAATTATTTCATATGTCGGGTTTTGGCCGGACAATAGAATTAAAATAAGATTTTTTATAACAGTATATTTTAATATAATGATAAACACGTAGATTTTAAATTAATAATTAATGAATTATAAAACCTAAAAATACTCTCGGTGTGCCTAAATTGTTATTTATTTAGTGATGTTTCACTTCAATAAAAAATATTTACACTTGTACCCTAGCGCTATCTGTGTATCGAGCCGTATTTTAGTAAGTTGTTGTGTAAGAAGTATAAGTAGCTTCTGAGTTCCGACAAATGGCGTCATACACCATATGTAAGTGTCAACGCCGCTCAAGAGGCTTCACTTCAAAATCCTTTATGATGAGACTAGCTTTTGCCCGCGGCTTCGCTAGTGCAAACAAAGTGTCCCACGAGAACACTATACTTTTCCGGGATAAAAGCACCCTATGTTTTAATCCAGAGCCTAAACTACTACCGTGCCAAATTTCATCAAAATCCGTTCAGTGGTTCTCGCATGAAGGAGTAACAAACATCCTTCCATACATGCATCCTCACAAACTTTTCACATTTATTTTATTAGGTTGGGGAAAAAGTTTCTTCGCATTTTATATAAAAATTCAAAAGGTTTTTTTATAAAGTTTATTTACAAGTGACTAAAGTATATAGGTGCCATTTTGTTCGATAACTTTTTGCCATCTTGTTGGTAGGTACATGATCCCATTGCTATAAAATTTTTGGGGCTTCTGATGAAAAAACTGCGACAAGTGGTTTTGGCAGTCCTCTTATTGACATCAACCTGACACTGCCTAAGGAATTCTGCAGCGACCGAAATAGGTGGAAATCTGAAGGTGCAAGGTCAGGACTATACGGCGGATGCATTAACACCTCCCAGCCAAACTCCCGTATTTTTTTCTGAGTGGCTGAAGATGTGTGAAGTCTAGGGTTATCATGGTGAAAAACCACACCCCTTCTGTTGATTAATTCCGGCCGCTTTCTCTCAACTTCTTGCTTTAATCTCATCAGTTGTTCGCAGTACAGTTCAGAATTGATGATCCTGCCTGGCGGTAACAGCTCATAATGAATAATGCCCTTCCAATCCCACCACACACACAGCATCACCTTGTTGCGAGTTAACCCGGGTTTCGCCACAGTCTGTGAAGCCTGACCGGCCTTTGACCACGATCTTTTTCGCACGTTCTTGTCGTACGTGATCCACTTTTCATCACCAGTTATCAGCTTCTTCAAAAATGGTTCGGTTTCATTACGTCGTAATAAAGAATCACAAATGAGTACACGGTTCATTAGGTTTCTTTCAGTGAGCTCATGAGGCACCCAAATATCGAGCTTTTTTGTGTACCCAGCTTTTTTCAAATGCGCCAAAACCGTTTTGTGGTCAATCCCCAGTTCTTCAGCTACATCGTAACTACTAATATGTCGATCTTGCTCCACTTTTTCAAAAATGGCAACAGTTTTGTCCGTAACAGGGCGACCATTGCGATGTGCATCTTTGATATCAAAATTTCCGGATTGAAAACATTTAAACCAAATTTGCGCTACTCTCACAGATACTGCATTAGGTCCATAAACATCACAAATTATTTTCGCGGCTTGTGTTGCATTTTTACCTTTTTTGTAATAAAATTTTAAAATGTATCAAAATTCTTCATAAGAATCACTCATTTTAACAATAAGAAAAACAAATGAAAATCTCAAATTTACCTAATTTGAATTTGGAATTGTCTTCTGTAAAATTAAAACTTTTTAATGATACCAAAATCAGCCAGATACAATTGGTATAGCCCAAGATATTTTATGACAAGTTCATACATACTATAATGCGAAAAGACTTTTTCCCCAACCTATTATACTAGCCGTTGCCCGCGGCTCCACCCGCGTAAATACAGTATCCCTCGGGAATACTGTATTTTTTCGGATAAAAAGTAGCCTGTATTTTAATTCAGAGCCTAAACTACTACCATTCCAAATTTCAACAAAATCCGTTCAGTAGTTTTTGCGTGAAGAAGTAACAAACATCTATCCATATATCCTCATTTTCACATTTATAATATTAGTAGGACTAAATGTTACCCTCGACTTAGTGCGCGCAAAAGGAAATGAGGGAACATTTCACTATATATTAATTATTACGTACATTTTGACACAATAATAAGTAACCAACGTCCTTCCCCGTGGTCTACTCTACACCTGTGCCAAATTTCATCAAAATCGGTCTGAATCGGTCTGTTTGCATCGAATAGGCTCCGAAACTACTGGCAGTTTCGGAGCCTATTCGATGCAAACAAACAAACTTTTCCTCTTTATTATATTATATATTAGTTGGTATAGATTAGTAAGATTAACAGGATGAATGACGTGATGAATCCGAAATAACGATTTATTTATTTGCCGGGATCAAAGTTGCCCCTGTACCGCGGCGGCAGCGTGTGCACGGGGTTGGAGCCGCAGAAGTCCTTGGTCTCGCTGCACGGGATGCTCACCACCTCGGGGTAGGGGTCCACCGTGGGCTCCGGCGGCGGGAGGTGCCTCCGGAACGGTAGGGGGACCACTCCTGCCAGCGCTGCGGCCAGCCACAGCAGCTTCAGAGTCAGCATTCTGTTTTAAATGAAACAATTTAATGAACAATAAATCTTAAAATTATATTAATCGTCACGTAGCACAGTATATATAACAGTGGCGAAGAGTTCCTATAACTCCATTCCTATCGGCTTCCCTTGTCACTTACCTTTTGCAAACTTTCATAGAAATCCCTACCTATGAAACAGGCTCCGGCTTTATATAAAAGAGAAGCAGCCTTCGCCACTCATGTATAAGCAAGAACAAAAAAAAACTTAACAAAAAGTGAGAAATTTAATAATCTGTGACTAAAATACCGGCCAAATGCGAGTCGGAAGCACGCGAAGTATTCCGTACTATCAGATTTGTTTTATGGGAGTCCCACCTAACAAACTATAGCTTGACTACGTAAATTATATTATAGCATAAGTAACCCAGGTTTATTATTGCGAATCTATTGACACCAAATTTATTAAAATCAAACCAGGGCCTCTAGTCAAGATGCATTCGATAATTTCGACGACGAAGTTCGACAGTAAAATGTATGGGATTTGACATAAGGCATCGCAAGCGACGTGTCACATAACGATGACGTATGTCAAATCCCATACATTTTTGATTTCGAAGTTCGCTGACGAAATTATCGAATGCATCTTGACTAGAGGCCCAGTAGTCTAAGTGTTACGGTGAAACAAACATAGATACATTTTGGCTTCACTTCTTACCCTCCCTTTTGAATTCACCGTAGTCGGGTACAATAATATTGCTCTCTTACTAAAAATATAATATCACTGAAACTCGAGAACGGGTGGACCGATTCGCCTAATATTGGAACTGACAGGATCTTGGTTAGGTTATTCAAATATCAAGTTGTCAATACGACTTGATGTGTTAAACTAGCGAGCACTTAAACTACCTACGTGTGAAATTTTTGTTTATTGAAATTGTTGTTGCCGAAACTAGCACCGAGCACGTCAAATCGATATTATTTACCTATATGGAGGTTTGATTATAATGTAACTAGTTTTACTTGAACATAACCTAACCAAGAGCGTGTCAGGACACGGCTTATAGAAGGGTTCCGCGCGTATCATGCACAGTAGGTTTTTCAATTTATTTCAAAGTCCAATTTCGTTAAACAAGAGTCATTAATATGATCTACCGAATGCCAGCATAGAAAATTACAAGTTTCTAGCTGGTACCTGGTACGTATAGTTTGAAAATGCTACGGGGTGAGGCAACTTGTCAACCACTTTGGAAGCTGGTTACTCAAAAATGGTTCACTTCGTAAAAAGGTCATTTGTATAACCTAACCTAACCATTATTTTAAAATACTTACCGATTATATCCCAAACGACGGGGTAGAATGAGAAAAATATCATCCTCCCTATAATATAAGATTATTATTATTTTATGATGCCAAAAGATGAATCTATACCTACTCATTTTATCATTGTACAAAATTTCATCCATTTAATTTCATCCAATTATATAATTATAAAAGTTAGTAGGGGGTAGATATAGACGGTAAGACAGCGAAACTATAAAGCATTTATTATTAGTATAAGGGTTCCCTATAGCACTACGGAACTTTAAAAACAAATACACAGAAGGCGTGATATTTCAATAAATTTATTTAAACTTCGAAAAATTGAAAACGTGAAATCAATTTTAAAATATTTTTTTTAATATACGATTCTTGCTGAATAAAAATCAAGCTACACACGAGACGAGACGTATTTCAGCTAACATCTAAGTAAGTATGAGTTAGTTTATATGCAAAAAAAAAAACAAACGAGAATGTGGTAACTAATTAAGATGAATTGTAGTAACTAAAATTGCATAACTGAGCGTTCAACAATACAACATATAGAACAATAGATTGCTGGAGTTGCACGTAAGACAGTTTAAAAACTGCCCTTGCACTTGTAACCCCTCTGGTGTAACGGATGTCTTGGGTGGTGCGTATTGCCCACCATTAAACAATCCGTTTGCCGGTCTCTTTTTGTTAAAAAACATCAATATTCCGCAAATATGAGAACCTTAGCGGAGACCTCATATTTGAACAGTTTGGGGTGGAAACCCTAGGCGCAAGGGGTCCGGGCGCACATCAGCTTTTTAGAAAAATATCAAAGAAGCTTACTGAAGCTACCCGAAACCCCAGAGCCGGGAACTACCTGGCACAACGCATAGTCATTGCTATCCAACGAGGCAATGCTATCAGTTTGCTAGGTACTCTGCCAGATGGGGACGAACTGGGGAAGTTTTTCTATTTAAAAGTATCTATAGAGTTTTTTTTTTATAGGTCGTCTTTTTAGTAAGTATTAATTTCCGTTTGTTATTTGGCCTCATTATACTTTTTATTCCTGTTTCAGGATGCGTTTCTTCAAGCAGTTCTTTATGTTAGGTTTGGTTCTCCTGGGGGTGATCTCCCAAGCTCAGGGCCTTCCGCGCCTGTTCGGTCTATTCGGTCGGAGGATGGCCCAGACATCGCCACCATACTTCCCAGAGGATTGTGATATCCATCCCTGTGGTCCCTGAAAGTACCCAAGCCGCAGATCAAGGAGGATGGTCGACTGGGGAATTATTTAAAATATTGAAATATTAAAAGTTATAAAATAAAATGATTTCATTTTAATCATATATTATAAGAGAAGTGTTCACTCATACCTTGGTAACACTGAAAATGTTTAGAAAATGAAAAACGGCTTAATGTAGAAAGTTGCTAATACTTGTATTGTTTTTGGAAGTAATCTCCGTTTCTCTCTACACATCGTCGCATTCGATGAAACCACTAAGAAAAGCAGTGGACCCATTCTTCCTTAGGGGTCTTTTCTATGGCATTTTCGTACGCTTTCACCGCATCTTCAGGGCTCGCAAAGCGAATACCTCGAATTTTATCTTTAGTTCTTGGGAATAAATGAAAGTCGCAGGCCGCCAGGTCAGGACTGTATGGCGGATGACTCATTATCTCGACACCTGCCATAGGCAAATATTCAACAGTCCGTTTTGCGGAGTGCGCTGAAGCATTGTCGTGGTGAAGAAGGATCCTGCTTCGAGGGCGCTGCTGTCAAAATTTTTCCAAGACAACAGGCAAACAGCGATTGACATACCAGTCTGCAGTAACTGTCCTTCCATCTTCTAGCACAACTGTCGCGAAATGACCTCTCCGACCAAAGAATGAGGCAATCATCTTTTTTCCTTGACTTCTTCCTTTCTTTACCTTAGTTGGCCGATCCTCTAAAGGAAACACCCACTGAACTGATTGTCTTTTGGTTTCGGGTTCATGGCAATATATCCAGCTTTCATCACTGTGACGATGACAAATACAGCATTTGAGTCACCGCCGTTGAACTTATCTAACATTTGGCGACACCAGTCCATGCGAAGGTGTTTCTGGTCGTCGGTTAAGTTTAGTATGGGGACACGGTACAAAGCTTCCTGACGCCTACATGTTCGTGTAAAATATTACACTTTTTGAACTTGACTTCATACCAATTCCTAAGCTTGCCCGTGTCTGCTGATAGGTCACTCTCTTATCTTCCTCTATCATGCGTCGCACAGCACTGATGTTATCTTCAGTAGTCGCTGTTAAAGGACGTCCCTCAAGCGGATCATTATTGAGATTGCTACGTCCACGCTTAAACTCGTTAAACCAATTGTAAATAGTGGCACGAGATGGGGTTTTATTAAGAAATGCTAATCGCAGCCTGTCACAGCTTTGTTGTTGAGTAAGCCCACAATGAAAGTCATAATAAATTATTGACCGAGAATTTTCTCCCGTTAGGTTCATTTTCACGTGTAACAAGAGTTTTAGATTTGCCGCCAAGTCACAAAAACAAATGACAAATAAATGCATTATACTAAATTAGGTTACCAAAGAGTTTTGAAATTGAAATTCAAAAAAAAGTTTTCATTAGCAATGTTTCTAACTGGCCAGTTCTAAACATTTTCAGTGTTATCCACGAATATTTTATGCTTTCGGTAAGTAGGGTGAGAAGCTCTTACGGCCGCACACAGAAACAATGAGCTACTCAGTCTGTGTTGGTTGAAAAGCGCGTAATCATACGCACGTAAGGCCGACTTGCGTGTTGAGGTACTAGACCCCAATACATTGCGTCAGAAGCTACGCGCGTATTTTTTACTAACGCGCGTATCGTCTATCACATGTAGGCCGCTAGACATTTTGTCTTGAAGCTTTACGCACGTAAAATTAGGCGCGTAAAGCTCATTTCAGACTACGCTATACTATTGTGCTATATAGTAAGTATAGCATAGAAGGATCTAATGCTTTAAGTACTATATAGCATAGCGTTAACATTACGCGATATTATCGCAAGCATTTATAGTATATTATAGCAAGCTCAGTATGGTTGTGTCGCTCGTTTCGCTTGCGGGACGGCCGCGGGTGAGGGAGGGGGAAGTAGGCGGCGCGCGATATAGCACAGCATGAACTCGGCGCATCGCATCATTTTATAGCGTATAGTAAGTATTTATGTTACAGTTAAAATAGAAAATTACAAGTTTCTAGCTGGTACCTAGTACGTATAGTTTGAAAATGCTAGGGGGTGAGGACTTAACTTGTCAACCACTTTGGAAGTTGGTTACTAGAAAATGGTTCACTTTGTAAAAAGGTCATGTATCAAACCTAACCATTATTTTAAAATACTTACCGATTAGTGTATATCCTAAACGATGGGGTCGATTGAAAAAAAAATCATCGTCTCTATAATTTTGTAAATAAAAAAAAAATATTATTATTATTTGATGCCAAAAGAAGAATATATACGCAATCTATAACTGTACCTAATATCATCCATTTATATTTATAATTATAAAATTTAGTAGGGGGCACAGATAGACGGCGACAGCGAAACTATAAAGCATTTATTATTAGTATAAGGGTTCTCTATAGCACTACGGAACACTAAGAACGAATACGCAGAACGCGTGTTATTTCAATAAACTGATTATGCTTTGAAAATTTGAAAACGTGAAACCAATTTTAAAATATTTTTATAAATATACGATTTTTGCTGAACAAAAATTAAACTACACACGAGACATCTAAGTAAGTATGTGCTGGCTTTATATGCAAAAAAAAAAACGAGAATGTGGTAACTAATTATATTATTATGAATTGTAGTACCTACTAAAATTGCATAACTGAGCGTTCGATTCGTGGCCTAGAAATAGATTGCTGGAGATGCACGTAAGGCGATTTAAAAACTGTCCTTGCACTTGTAACCCCTCTGGTGTAACGAATGTCTTGGGTGTAACGAATACACACCATATTGCGTACCATTAAACAATCCGTCCGTTCGTTTTCCGGTCTCTTTTTATTAAAAATCATCAATATTCCGCAAATATGAGAACCTTAGCGGAGACCTCATATTTGAACCATTTGGGGTGGAAACCCTAGGAGCATGGGGTTCGGGCACACCTAAGCTTTTTAGAAAAATATAAAAGAAGCTTACTGAAGCTACCCGAGACCCCAGAGCCGGGAAATACATAGCACAACGGATAATCATTGCTATCTAACGAGGCAATGCTATCAGTTAGTAGTTACATCAGGTAATCTGCCAGATGGGGACGACATAAAAGTATCTAGATATGTATATTTTTAAATAAGTCTTCTTTTTAGTAAGTATTAGTTTTCGTTTGTTATTTGACCTCATATTACTTTTTATTCCTGTTTCAGGATGCGTTTCTTCAAGCAGTTCTTCATGTTAGGTTTGGTTCTCCTGGGGGTGATCTCTCAAGCTCAGGGCCTTCCGCCCCTGTTCAATCTGTTCGGTCGGAGGATGGCCCAGACGCCACCACCATACATCACCTTCCCAGAGGGTTGTCCCAGCCCTCCCTGTAGTTCCTGAAAGCCGCTGATCAAGGAGGATGGTCGACTGGGAAATTATTTAAAAACATTGATATAATTAAAGCTATAAAATCAAATGATTTCTTTTTAATCATATATTACAAGAGTAGCGCTCACTAAAATATTTTTTTGCTTTCGGTAAGTAGGGTGAGAAGCTCTTACGGCCACACACAAAAAATTGAGGTACTTAAGACCATGTCCAGAAACTATGTAATTACCGCGTATTCATACGCACGTAAGGCCTACGCGCGTGTGAGTTACTAGGGCGCCATATATTGCGTCCAGAAGCTACTCGCATCACCAAGGAGATCCCCGACCGAGCGAGGTGGTATGCTCGGTCAGGCCTAAGCCCCCCACTTGTATTTCAGTTATTGTATATATCACCGTAAAATTGTATATACCATTATAGTCTAAGATCTAGCGCCTAAATTACGACATGAATAATGTAGATAATGAAAATCTAATGTTTAAGTATTTTTACAGCTAGGGGAGTCCTTTTTTCATAGGGTACCAATTAAAAATTCCTCGCCATTACAATTAATTAAAATATGATTACTCGACTTTTTTCAGAAACATTTCGTTTACATCTTCTGGAAATAAAACCACAAAATTCACAAAAATGTATATTTTGAAATATCTGAAGTCACAATTTCCGCTAATGAAGAATGTTCACTAATTTTGAATTTTAGCTTAATGTATTCTTTGTCAAAAATAAGAAATACATGTGAAAGAATTATTTTGATACGTCAATTAATTCCTAAGTTATAGAATTTAAAAGTGAGCTTGCGACCGCTGGGCCGCGTTCGCGCCGCGTGACGTCATATTTTAACACTCGCCTAGGCCGTTCGACCTCTTCCGTACCGTTTCCTTAAAAATGATTGGATATGTCCAATCCTAATTCTCGGAAATCCTGTGTTGTGCCAAAATGTACAAGTACTACTATCAAGACGCTGGAAAAGTTGTTTTTCCTAGATCCAATGGACTTGAAAATACGAAAATGGTTACCTAAATGCCATGAAGAGGTTAGATCCCATTAGTGAAAAAAGCATGGTTTATTGTTGTAAAAATAATTTTGACGTAAGTATAGTATACCTACTTGTATTAGTATTTTTATAATTTGCATTTATAAAATAAAATAACATAAAAAAATAAAAATAAAATAAAAATAGCCTTTATTAACAATCAACTTACATTACTTTTTTTATTATTTATTACTGCTTAGATGACTATAAAAACAAAGTTTATAAAATTTTTATGTATATTGCAAATTTACTTGTTGGTAAATATATAGATAAACATAGAATCATGTCAGAGGTGCAAAACCTTTGGTATTAGAAACTTTATTTCGCTGTGTTTATACATAGGTATAGGTCACGCAACGGTTTATGAGCGCTCAGTGAAAGTGGAGGGGATCGTTCGCGCATGTGACCAATAGCAAAGAATATATATTACTAACGTACAAATAGCGTGTCGGCAGCCACGTTCGACATGCGTTCGGCGCATCACACCTCCCCGAGCCCGCTACCGCCAAACATACCCAAAAACTGACTTCTGCACATACCCCCTCTACTTTTGTCGAAAAATCTTAATTCGTTGCGCGACCTGTACCTACATATCTTAGTTTAACTGAAATTTGAAGAGGACATTATTATTAATAAATAATATCTTGGAATCGATCGAGCTATTTTGTATTACCGATTGATTTTTGGGTTGGGTAAAAAGTAAAAACCCTATTACTAAAACTTCAGTCAGTTGGCAACTACGTTATAAATTTGATTAATATTTTAACCGACTTCCAAAGAAAGGAGGCGGTTATACGATCGGCTGTATATTTTTTTGTATGTTCAACGATTACTCCGCCGTCTGTAGACCGATTTTCAAATTTTTTTTCTGTGATGTATAGGGTATAATCCTAAATTTCTCCTTTTAATATCAAAGTGGTAACCTGATGATGGGATCCATGAGGAATCGAGGGAACTCCTCAAAATTTATATGGATTATGGACACATATGGTGATTTTGACTTTCTGAAGTAGTAGTATACCCTGAGTCCAAAAGCACTGAACAGAACTCCTCGGTCTTTAAAGATACGCGTTTGGAAATTTCGGCATTGTTTAAAGAACTACAAGCATATGCCACTATGTAACTTACAGTAATCATCATCATCATCTTATTAACAATACTTAATGGAAGCTTGGCGCGTCTTTATTATACATTCGTTCGTTTATTTTAAACGTTCTTAAGATGTATTCTACTAATATTATAAATGTGAGTTTGTGAGGATGTATGGATGGATGTTTGTTTCTCCTTCACGCAAAAACTACTGAACGGATTTTGATAAAATTTGGTATAGTAGTAGTTTAGGCTCTGGAATAAAACATAGGCTACTTTTTATCCCGAAAAATACAGTGTTCCCGAGGTGCACTATATATACGCCGGCGGAGCCGCGGGAAACAGCTAGTTAAGAATAAATTAACAAATATCACAAAAAAGAGTATAATTATTATTTTTGAACAAAAAAATTAAACCTACTTCCAAAGTAAAAATACACAAAAGAGTATGAAATAAAACTTATTCTCTATATTTCTCTACTCAATCTTCTTAATTTTGAAGTCGGTACCAGCAAATATGAACGTGAGTTCTATAAAATATTGAAGAATATTGTTTGGGATATTGTTTACGTGAAAAAAGAATAGAAAACACTGCGCGGTAGTCGGGACCTATACACTACTACAGCCGGGCGGGGACTGCATGGAGCGTTAAAAAATGACGTCATCGGGTGTTCAGTGACTTCTAGCGGGGCAACAAATTTACGCGAACTTTGAATGATTGTAAAATTAAAACTACTAGGTATTTTTAAATATAACAAAAACTAGTGTATTTGTACATATAAAAGCTTTACTGTAACGAATTTTCAAGCGATTTTTCATACCTATGAACATACCTCATTGCTTAGCCACAACTCCTACGCAGCCAGGTAAACAGAGAAGATTTTGTATTTAAAACTTTTCGTTCATGACGTATGTTTATTTCATTTGTACATGTGGTAAAGCATTTTTGTATTTTAATGTTATAAGGGTGCCTGTAAAAAAGCCGCAAATCGAAGTTATCTACCGTTAAAGATACTAGAGCTAGAGGTATTGAAGATAAAGTGACACGGGAGAGAAAGCGCGACGATACTTGGCCTCTAGTTAAGATGCATTCGAGCTTCGAAATCAAAAATGTATGGGATTTGACACAAGTCATCATTAAGTGACATGTCGGATGCGATACCTTATGTCTAATTCCATACATTTTGTTATCGAAGTTCGCTGTCGAAATTATCGAATGCATATTGACTAGTGGTCTCGGGCTAAAGAATAGGACCACCCCATCTCCTTCCTGGGCCTGTGTGGTCTCGGGTTAAAGAATAGGACCACCCCATCTCCTTCCTATGGGTGTCGTAGAAGGCGACTAAAGGATATCAGCCGGATTAGAGGACAAACATCTTCCTCGCCCGCTTGGGCTCCGGTAACCGTTTCATGGCGGTATAACCATGTCTATATTCTGGAATGCTCTAAATGCCACAACTGATAGTGGGCAGCAGCGCTATTAGTGAAAAGCATTCCAGTCTGCGGTCACCAACCCGTTCGCCAAGCGTGGTGACTACGGCAAATCCCCCCCTATGCAGCACAACCCAGATTTACGGCCCCCAGTTCCCGGTTGCTGCGCTATTCCTGGCCACGGTACCGGCCACGGTAACGGCGCGGCGGGGGGTGCTAAGAATCCCCGGGCGACGGCAGGGTACCACCTCCGAAAATAAGACTTGGCTACATATAACGGACGCTCTCTACGGTTGAACGAGCACGTTGCTGAGCTGGAAGTAGAGTTAAGTCGTATTAACTGGCACATTGTGGGGTTATCGGAGGTCCGAAAACAGGGTGAGGAGACGATAACTCTCGATTCCGGTCACTTGCTCTACTTCCGAGAAGGACATCAACCATCCCAAGGTGGCGTCGGTTTTATAGTCCACAAATCGCTTAAAGGCAACATTATAGAAATAGGCAGTGTGTCGGCAAGAGTGGCATACCTTGTATTGAAGATTACAAAAAAATACTACCTAAAGGTAATCCAAGTGTATGCCCCAACATCCGCACATCCTGACGACGAGGTCGAGGCCATGTACGAAGACATAGCGAAAGCCATGTCTGGTACTAATACATTCTACTCTGTTGTCATGGGCGATTTTAACGCTAAAGTGGGAGTACAAGAGAGTGGCGAGTCGAAAGTAGGTCCCTTTGGCTATGGGCACAGAAATCACAGGGGGCAAATGCTAGTAAACTTTCTCGAATCCAAAGGACTTTTTCTGATGAATACCTTCTTTCAGAAAAAGCCCCATAGAAAGTGGACCTGGCGAAGCCCCGATAACGTGACGAGGAATGAGATTGACTTTATTATTTCCGACAAGCGCCATGTATTTAGGGATGTCTCCGTGATTAACAGGTTTAATACCGGAAGTGATCACCGATTGGTAAGAGGCAGCCTGAGTATAAATGTCAGTGTAGAGCGAGCGCATTTAGTAAGGTCAACTCACAGGCCTACACGGCCCCAGGTCGAAGCAGGCTGCGAAAGCTTTCAGCTAGAACTCCAAAATCGATTCGCCATGTTGGAAACCACGAAGGACATAGACCACACCGCCAACAGTCTAGTTCGTGTCATCTGCGAGGTGGGTTGTAAGTACTTTCGTCCAAAGAGCCATGGACGCAAGTCTATGCTCTCCAGCGAAACTCTGGAGTTGATGAGGAAGAGACGAGAACATATAAATGCCACACAATTTGAGCGTCAAGTTCTCAATCGGGAGATTAAAAAGCAAATTAGACGCGACACCCGCCGGGCGAATACCCAAGCCATCGAGCAAGCCATAGTGCGAAATAAGGGCTCGAAGATATTCGCTAAGCCCAATAACTCCCGTTGTCACTTGACGAAACTCAATACTCCACAAGGCACTACCGTCACCTCGAAGCCGGAGATCCTCGCTGAAGTCGAAAGGTTCTATGGGGAATTATATACCCAAAAAACAAGCCCACCCCAAACCCATCATGCAGATGACCCACGGGCCAGACTCACGCGCCACCTTACACATGAGCTTCCTGATGTCGACATGGGTGAGATCAGAATAGCTCTCAGTCAGCTTAATAATAACAAAGCACCGGGAGATGACGGAATAACCACAGAGCTGCTCAAGGCAGGAGGAACACCCGTCTTGACTGAGCTTGTCAAGCTCTTCAATTCCGTCATCCACACTGGCACTACCCCAGAAGCATGGAGCAGGAGCATAGCGGTTTTGTTTTTCAAAAAAGGCGATAACACGCGACTAGAAAACTACCGCCCCATTTCACTCCTGAGCCACGTGTATAAGCTGTTCTCGAGGGTTATATCGAATCGTCTTGCCCAGAAGTTTGACGACTTTCAGTCACCGGAACAGGCCGGGTTTCGCAAAGGCTACAGCACTGTGGACCACATACACACACTAAGGCAAATTATACAGAAGACCGAGGAGTATAATCAGCCTCTCTGCCTAGCGTATGTGGACTATGAAAAAGCCTTCGATACCGTCGAGACCTGGGCTGTGCTGGAATCCATGCAGAGATGTCTCGTCGACTGCCGATATGTCGAGGTGTTGAGATATCTGTACAAGGCCGCAACAATGACCGTCCAAGTACAAGAACAGAGTACAAAACCAATCCAACTGCGTCGAGGAGTAAGACAGGGAGATGTTATCTCTCCAAAACTGTTTAATAACGCGTTGGAGGACGTTTTCAAGACGCTCGATTGGAACGGACGGGGACTGAACATAAACGGCCAGTACATCTCACACCTGAGATTCGCAGATGACATAGTCATTATGTTTGACTCTCTGCAGGACCTGGAAGAGATGCTGAACAGCCTAAGCGATTCTTCAAGACGGGTGGGTCTCGGTATGAACCTAAACAAAACTAAAATCATGTATAATGAACACGTTCTCCCAAGACCTGTCGTCGTAAATGGCGCTAGTCTCGAAGTTGTGCAAGAATACGTATATCTTGGCCAAACCATTCAACTCGGGCGGCACAACTTTGAGAAGGAGGTGAGTAGAAGAATACGCTTGGGCTGGGCTGCATTCGGGAAGCTCCGGGACATCTTTGAATCGTCGATCCCACAATCCCTTAAGACTAGGGTCTTTGATCAATGCGTTCTACCGGTAATGACATACGGAGCCGAAACGTGGACACTCACCGTAGGCTTGGTTCATAAGTTTAAGGTTGCTCAGCGTGCGATGGAAAGAGCAATGTTAAGGGTTTCTCTGGTGGATAAAATACGTAACGACGTTATTCGCCAGAGAACTAAAGTCACCGACATTGCTCAACGAATTAGCACGCTGAAGTGGAAGTGGGCCGGCCATGTCTGCAGACGGACAGACAATCGATGGAGCAGACAAGTATTAGAGTGGAGACCACGCTTAGGCAAACGTAGTGTAGGACGTCCTGCGGCACGATGGACCGACGATTTGAAGAAGGTGGCTGGCAGCGGATGGATGAGGGCTGCCCAAGATCGGGATGGTTGGCGCTCATTGGGGGAGGCCTACGTTCAGCAGTGGACGGCGATAGGCTGATGATGATGATGATGATATTGACTAGACCCCCTGGTTAGACAAGGATTTTGTAGGCTTCCGTAATACTCAAGGAACCCTGATAGTTTCGCTCTGTCCATTCATCTGCCAGTCTGTCTGTCCGCCCTTTTAGCTTCAATACCTATTTATGAATATAAATTGATGAAATTTGGTATACATAATGACCTAGTTATATAAGGTTTGGTAAAATACACTACGGATATTTCAGGTACATGATCTCATATTATAAAGACACTTAGGCAAAAAAAAATATTGTCCAAAATAAAAAAATCATCTCATATTGGGTAAATCTCCGCTCAACGAATATAAAATGTTTTTGTATTAATTTATTTAGATATATGAATTTAAAAGATAAATCATCTGCTGGCTTGAAGTTGCCCTGCGGGGCAGGGTGCTCAGCCGCCGCTTCCGAACAGTGGTTTGCTGGTCTTCGAGTAGTTGGGGTCGGAGCCGCAGAAGTCCTTGGTCTCGCTGCACGGGATGCTCACCACCTCGGGGTAGGGGTCCACCGTGGGCTCCGGATTGGGTAGTATATACCTCCGGGACCGTAGGGAGAGGACTCCCACTAGAGCGCCCGCCAGCCACAGCAGTTTCAAAACTCATTCTGGAAATGATAAGTAAATAAGAATATTACGGAGTGAAGGAATGGTGAAGGAAGGAGAAAATTGTGTTTTGGGAATAACAAAAGTACTGAAAGGAGTTATGAGCTCGATTTTGACAAAAACTTATTATTTCCCCCTTCGAAGGCAGGTAAAAATCGAACCTGACGTCACTGCGACCCAAGTGGATCTATTGTGACTCCTTCGCGTTATAGCACCTGCCCCAGGCCTATGCTGCTCATAAACTGAACGATGTGGTTGGGGTTGGTTCCACGAATTTCCTCTGTGGTGGAGTATTCGTGCTGCCCAAGGTACCTGTTTCTGTTCTGTTGAAGTGCCGGACAGTCGAGGAGAAGGTGAAGGAGTGTCTCGTCTTTTTCCCCGTAGAATCTGCAGGTAGTTGTGTCACCAACTCCTATTTTCTTGAGGTATTTGTGGAGCTTGCAGTGCCCAGTTAGGGTTCTGGTAAGGATTCTTAGTTGATTCCTACTTCATTATGTTTGACTCTCTGCAGGACCTGGAAGAGATGCTGAACAGCCTAAGCGATTCTTCAAGACGGGTGTTGTGTCACCAACTCCTATTTTCTTGAGGTATTTGTGGAGCTTGCAGTGCCCAGTTAGGGTTCTGGTAAGGATTCTTAGTTGATTCCTACTCATTGATAGCACCAGTTCCGCACGCATTTTGTTAAAGGCCGGCATAGCGCTTTGGAGTGCCCAAGGCCCGGGATTGTAGCCCATTGCTTTTACTAAAACTAATACTAGACCTTCTTATGTAGTGAATAAAGATCATTGTTAGGTTTTGAATACGATATATCGAGACAATACCGTATACGCTATCTTAAAAGTATAGCGTATACGGTATCGTCTCGTTCCGGTGCTTAGATTATATACTACAAGATAAGGCACGCGAGGAAATTTTCAAACAAAACTTTCTGCCAATTTTGGTGCGGGGAGGGTAACTCCCACAATGAAAACAAAATCACACATTCACAAAAATATTGTAATCGTTACAAACTCACACATTTATAAAACTGCAACACTAGCTTATTTATTTCACACAAATAAGACTCGCGCTAATATAACAGTGTAGCGTACGCACTAATACACTGACATGTTAAGTGATGTTACCAATACAAATTATATCGATATATTGTCGATATGAATTTGTATTGGTCACATCTTCGTTATTTGAAAATAATGTATTTTGTTGAAATAAAACCATTCCGAATAATTCCGATATACATATTATATTATATTACACGTAAAAGTTATGGCAGCAATAGAAAACTTCACATACATAAGTAGTAAATACAGTCTATTCACGTTAAGTTTGCAATGAGTCGTCAGTACAAATTACAAATGTTAAACTGGCTTACCTTTATTGTCAAAAGTGAACACGAGCTAAGCGTCATTGCTTTCTAGACATTTGCACTGATGACTCACTGCAAACTTAACGCGTACCTATAGGCTGTATTTACCACTTATCTATGTGAAGCTTTTTAAAACCGCCATAGCTTCTACGTATACTATAGACTGCATATACGCACATACATACGCTAATACTCACATACGTAGATATTATTATGAACACTAAACATACAACTCTCCTTTTTTGCAAACATCAAAGAAAAAATAACCTAACCTAATCAAGAATATATCAGGACACGTCTAAGGAGGGTTCCGTAACTATAAACGAGTAATATTTTGTCAAATTACTTCAAAAGTTACTGTCTGATTTGGTTCAAAATATTTTTCCTAAAGAGTTATTAGCATAGAAAATTGTAAGTTTTTAAGTCTTATAGTTTAGAAATGCTAGGGGGGACCAACTTATAAATCACTTTGGAGGCCGATTACTCGAAAATGGTTGACTTTATAAAAAAGTTATGTATGAAACCTTGCCTTTATTTTAAAATACCTATTAAACGATACCCCACACGATGGGATAGAAATAAAAAAAAGTTCATCCCCACACCTAGAATATCTTATACGTTTAAACGAGCAATTCTTGTATATTTATGTATATGTATAATATAACCATGATCTTGGAAACGGCTCTTAACGATTTCGCTGAAATTTGGTATATGGGGGTTTTCGGGGGTAAACAATCGATCTAGATTAGTCTTATATTTGGGAAAATGCGTGTTCGTGTTTTAATGCGTTTTTCTTTCCACGCAGAATATGGTCGCTAATTTCGTCCTGCCGGCCACTGTCCGTTTGGTCCAGCGGGTTAAGACGCGAATGGCAAGAAACGAGTGTTACGGGTTCGAAACCTGCTCGGTGCCTTACTTTTGTTTTTTTTATATGTTCAAGTATATAATTATATTTTTTTTTATTTTTTATAGTTTTTAGACAAGTTTAAAAAAATGTAGTTAATGTTTGAGATTAAACACCTAATCTACACAGAAATCGATTGTAAATAATAATAATTATCAGTTCACATTTTACTTTTTAAGTTTATGTAGATTATCACCTAAACACCACCCACCATATTACAATAAATAGTCACCCAGGTACTAAAATTATTATTATTTTATGATGCCAAATCCGAGATCTATACACAATCTATGATCTAGCTACATAATACTAATCTGTGATCTATGACTGTACCAAATTTCATCCATTTATATTCATAATTAGGCTAACGGTAGAAGCGCGGACAGACAGACAGACGGATGGACAGAGCGAAACTATAAGCGTTCCTCAAGTATTACGGAACCCTAAAAATGAACTGCGCTTCAAACAAGGAAAACTTGTGTCCCTCTGGCTGGGAACATCTTGATTTTATAACGATACCCCATAGTCCATATTTCAAACATCCAAATAAACTGTTCAGCCTTTCAAGTTTCAAAGTTGCGGTAGGGTAAATAATAAACATCACATACATACATGCATTGCTTGATCTGTCGTATAAAGTGTAAAAGCAATCCAATATTTTTACATCACAAAATATAAAATTAGTTTACCAAGAAAAAAATTAATTTTTATCGACATCGTTATTCTAGTGATTGTCACGTCACTCAAAAAGTAATAAAAAAGTTCCGCCATGTTTCGAGAATTAAGTGCCATAGTAAAATTCGAATCTATTGCATAGGAAATAAAAACTAAAATTGTATATCTAACAACAATAGTCTCGTGGGGAGTACGATCGAATATTCTACGATTATCTGTCTCGTGTACACCGCTATTCGATACATCGTCGATTTTTACGAAATTACATTTAAATAGAAATATACAATAATTAAATAAAAAAATACTCATAAATGAAAGGTTATTCCATCTTTTTTAAGATTCGACGTGTTGGACTTGCTTTTACAGGACATAAGAGCACAAATCGGCATTTTTAGCGGAGCATTTCGGACGTCCTTTCGATGCTATACCGATGCACATAATGATTAAAATCGATTACGCAAATAGTTTTTATGAACGCATTAGATTCAAAAATCTTATACCTCGGCAGAGGGGAAAGCTCATGTAAGGCGTATCCCGTAGTATAAGATCTAAGTTCCGGTGTGAAATGACGCTAAGCGAAAAGATAACAAATTACTAATGTACTAAGGGTCAATTTACACCAGCCTTTCCCAAAGTGGGCAATATCGCCCCCTTGTGGGCGCTGGAGGCCTAGAGAGGGTAGCGGTAAAGGGCCCAGAAAAAATTGGGGGGCGCTAATGATGCTGCACAGCGCATGTGTAGTGTGCGACTGATGTCATATGAAACGTGTATCTTTTTGTGTTGTGAATAAAGTTGAATTTTGAATAACTATCTGAGTGAGTTCGATTTTCATCCCTGTTGTATTGACGCAGAGTTTCAAGGAATATTCCCCGGCCCGCCGGATTCCGGGATCATATTTTAGTCCCAGCCTAATAGGTAAGCCTAATAGGACCTTGCAACTTTCCATGCTGATAGCTGATAGATGCTAAATACTCTTTAGAAAAATCGAACACTAACTTTTGAATTAATTTAATTAAAACCAATGCACGTTGATAGTTACGAAACCCTCATGTCCCGACATGCTCTTGACAAAGAATATATATTACTGATGTACTCTTGGTTAGGTAACTGATAAATAACATACTTACATAAATGTCAACTGAGAGACTTGTCAACTACAATTTTATAACAATTTCCATTCAAATTCTGTAAAAATTGCAATGATTCGTAATACTTTTCTCAATTATCAGAAAATATTCAATTTGTTTAAAATTAGGTACGCATTCGTTTCATTTAAGTAAATTTAACATATTTTTGAAGTGAAAACTTATTTTAGCGCGTTATACATATTTTTAGATGAGTTAAAATCTCTGGACTCGCGACACTGATACGAGACGCAGTTTGACGTTCTATTTTAAGCCTATAGTTTCTATTTTAGATTGTAATAATTTTAATGATAATGATGATGATACAAGAGTTGTCGAAATTGTTAACGATGATTCATAAAATAATATTAAATGTATTTTAAAGTTTCTAATAATTAATAAAATACAATTCATAAATAAAATGCAATTCATAACCCAATAGTACCCATCTAAAAAATGTCTTACGCGCCAAAATAAGTTTTCACTTCTGTCGGCACTCCCGGAGTGCGAACCATATTTTTTTATCTGTGCTTAATACAGAGTTTATTTTTATCCAAAATAATATAATATTAAATTCTAAATTAGCCCAATATTATACTACAATATTATTACTTTTGTGTAATTTAGATAAAAATAACATTTCCTCTCAGCTCTCACTATAGACACAGTATAGACACTCTCGCACAGCCGTTCGCGTAGGTACACTGCGCCTGCTTTGAAGATCACGCGACCACCGTGCAGTATCTACAAGGTGGTTATGATTTATATTTTATACATACACACATACATACAATCACGCCTCTTTCCCGTAGGAGTATGCAGAGACCACTTCTTTCCACTTGCTACGATCCTTTTATACTTGTTTCGCTTCGTCCACTTTCATTATTCACTTCATACATGCTCTTCGGTTTAGGGTAATCTTGACCTGGCCTTTTTTCAAGACGTCCCTGATTTCATCATGAAACGTCTGCCTAGGTCTACCCCTTCCAACACTTCCATTCACACTCGCCTTATACACTTTTTTCGTCAATCGTTCTTCATTCATTCTCTCGACATAGCCAAATCATCTCAGCATACCTTTCACAATTTTTGTCACTACATCTTCTTTCAGACCAGAACGTTTCCTTATCTCACTATTTCTTATCCTGTCACCCAGTTTAACTACTATCATTCTTCTTAACGCTCTCATCTCAACTGCATTTATTCTTCTTTCATGTTTCTTCTGCCATACCCAACTTTCACTTCCGTACATGAGTCCAACACCCCCTCATGCACAGCCAAACGAGCCTTGTTAGATACCTTCCGACTGTTCATAAAGGAGTGCAAAGCTCCATTCATCATGTTTCCTGTATTCACTCTTCTTTCAATATCACTCTCACACTTTCCATCTCTTGTAAACTTTGAACCCAGAATACACAACATCATTCACTTGTTCAATTTGTTCATCTCCAATCACGATATTGCAGTCTGTCACTGCCTCATCTCTTTAAAACACCATCACTTTCGTCTTCTTTACATTCATCTTCCTTCCCTTTCTAACAAAAGCTCAACTCATCGCAGTTACCATCTTCTGCAACTCCTCAGCCGAAGACGCAAGTAATACTTGGTCATCAGCATAAAGATAACATTTGATGAGTAACTCATTCATTCTCAACCCACTTTCATTCTGTTTTAAATCTGTCAAGCAATCGTTCATGAACAGATTGAACAGCCACGGTGATGCTAAACATCCCTGTCTAACACCTTTTTCGATATCGAACCATTGAGTGTACGCCCCGTTTATCCTTACACAAGCACTAGAATCCCTATAAAGAGATTGTAATGCTCGTATGAGGATACTGCACACGCCGTTCACGAACAATGCTGACCACAATTCATTCCTCACCACTCATAGGTCTTTTTAAAAATTATGATTTATAAATCGACTTTAATTATTTTATAGAACGATCTCGTAAAAATTAAATAGAACAATATGTTGTTTATATTTTGGAGTTCCAGTCGTATCGGTTATCCGTTTCACTAGGTTTTGAGAGTAAAAGGAAGAGGGAAGCTTTTGTGTACTGCGCACACATTCGAGCACTATAAAATTACTCCTGCGTAGCTTGCTTGTGGGCCTAGCAAAATTAGAATTACTATGAAAATCTGCAGTCAAAATCATGACAGCACCCGAACAAATTTCGTGCGTATGAATACGCGGTAATTACGCGGTTTCTGGACATGGTCTTACGTTTACGCCGCGAGCTGTCAAATGTTCCTGCTAAGCCCCCTGGTTCCAATGAAACCGGCCATCGTCACCGATATCGTTTGGGGAACTATTATTTTTGGAACTAGATTTGAATATTTAGATTTGAAAAACCGGATAAGAGCTAAACGCTCTCGCCCACCGGGAATAGTTCAAGAATAGAGTCTATCAGTTTTTGTCGAGCCTGAAAATTGGTGATGAAAGTTTGTATGGAGTATGACGTCTTGTATGGCAAAAGCCACTTAAATAAAATAGAGATAAAAAATAAGTTTATACGGGGAAGCTATTTAACAATTATTTTACACATTTTCCATTTCAACAATTAGCTTTAATTAGAAATCTCATCCCATCCCATAGACTCCTGAGAGTTTTTAATTTATTTTTTGTGATTTAAAAAAAAAATACCTTGTACGTGTGTACTCTTACTAATAAAAACATTTTCTCAACGGATAAAGTATTCAACGTTGCTGTATTGCTTATCTGTTGTGAAAATATTTTTTATTTGTAAGGGGGATAGTATATAAAATAAAAGCGTTTGTGTATTGACCCATTTCAATTTATTTTTTAATTTTCCCGGTCGACCGTTAGCCCAAGATTCGATTCGATGGTACACTGGGGGGTGATAACCTACGCGCTAGCTGCAGGAAGGTCCGTCACAAACGGCGGGGATGCGATCGCAAAGCTTCTGCGATTGGAAGCTTCGCCCTGGGCGGGCACCCCCAGGAAAACGAATCCGAACATGAAGAACTGTTCGAAGAAATGCATTCTGAAACAGGGAATAATAATGATATTATCATAACAATAGGATATGCAAAGCACTGAAAATAGGACTATGTTGTAATACAATAGAGTTGAAAATCGAAATGTCGAGTGTCGAGCTGTCTTATATTATTTCATTGATATTTGATTCATCACTTGCGTGTTCGATTTTCAGTTCTTTTGTATTTGTGCAGAGTTCTATTTTCAGTGTCTGAATTTTCCCCGGCCTTACGGATTCCGGATAATATAGTCCCAGCCTAAGAGCGTTTTCACTCTACGCGATAAGACATCGCTTATCATACCGGAAACGCTCTTATGTTGTCAGCATAAGCGATATCATGCCGATAATGACAAAGACAGGCATAATATTTCATATTAATACATATTATACCTGTTTTTCTCATGTCTTTTTCATTTTCGCGCGCGATTAGCAATATCGTATCGCGTAATGTGAAAACGCTCTTTAGTTGTAAAGCTCTGTTTTCCTAGGATAGCGTTGCCGTCATATAGTGCAGGGGGGTGAAACTCTCATACATGCACAAATTAACAGAGTACAGAGACATCTAAAAATGACTGTCCGGTACTAACAGTTTGAAAGTTTTCGGATTGTCACAACAGATGCCACTAAGCGACTTCTACATCGCGCTATCGCTAACACAAGGCGTATTTATAAGGGCTCGCGAACATTTTACTATGCAGCAATATCCCACTATTAAAGAGGAACTTGGTCGTTGTTGTGTCTACGACTTTCGATAAAACTTAATTTCTGTCCATTAATTCAGTTCAATAAAAATTATCAGGCGGTACTACTTCCATCTAGCGGGTTTGATAGTAACTAAAACGGTACAACGCCATCTAAAAACGACATTCCGAAACTTTTGCAAGACTCAGTTTCAATTTTAGAGTTGCGCATCTATACTAATATATATCTGTATTATCTATGATATAGTGGCCGTAATACAGAGAGGAATGAACGTTTCTATGTAAAAAACGGTGACAATTACCATTCTGTAGGAAACCGCGCCATTTCACATAGAAAATGTGTGTCGCTGCTGTATTACGGTCGCGATAATATGACAGCAACGCTATCTTAGGAAAACAAAGCCTAACTTTAGTTAATTTTAAAAATGAGAGCGGAGCGTCTATAGCGCTCCGCTCTAATTTTTTAATTAGGTAATATTTTAAATTATTATTATAGTTGTTCTGTTATATATTTATATATAACAGGACATGTTATATAGCTTTATATATTTTAATCTTGTTTTTGGTGTAAAATAAAAACTCGTACCTGAATAATTGTTGATTGTTGATAACTGACAAATTCACTTGTACTGTGTGCAGCTTTCTGTTCAACACAATATTCTTATATTATAGTCCTATGTAAATCATTTTTAAATTGATTTCACTTTTTCAATTTTTCAAAGTTGTAATCAATTTATTGTTAATTACACGCGTATAAGTAAAATTAGATACATGTTACGATTTTGCAAAATAAAATAAAGAAAATTTAGATTAAGCTTATATAAAGTTAAGGCAGAATAAATATTTAAATACGAAAAAAAACTAGTATTAATCAGTCTATGGCGCTGAGCTCCGTGGCCTAGTGGGTAGACCGTTTGGTTCGCACTCGAGAGAGTGCAGGTTCAAATCCCAGGTTGTGGCGTGTACCAATGAGACTTTTTCAGATCTCAAGTACATCATACGGACGCTCTAACGGTGAAGAAAAACATCGTGAGGAAACCCGCACATAGTTGGCCCCAGACGTATTGACCAGTTCATTCCTCTGGACTAGGCTGACTGTGTTGTGAGAATGTGCTCGGGCAACCATACGAAATTTTAAAAAACCCACTGTCCCAGGCACTACAGTATTTCAAGAGTGGTTACTTCGCTCGGAGAATACTGTATAAGTCATCAATTAACGGATGTAAAGGCCTAAGTTTTTATGGCGCTGAAAATATAATTGACCTCACGCAGCTAATTTCAATGAGGACCTTCGTTTTTGTCTCACCAGGTGGCGCCACTGTAGAGTGAGGTCGTTAAGTACGGGTGTCAAAGTTTAAAGTTACGGGCGCCAAAACAAAAGATTACACGTAAATCACATTAAGTGCAATAGAACAGTAGAGTAACACAGAAGAGTAACGCAGAAGAGTAACAGAGAAAAAACTGCTCGAAAAAAAAAAACAGATTTTTGTCTTAGCTCCGCTTTTAAAGCACTCACATTCATTGGTCCGGTTGGACTTTGCTGTAATTAATCATAAGTATTGCTAAATATACGCAATATTAATATTTAAATAGAAATAAACCCGCATAGACAAGCCGCAAACATGACATTTTGAGGACCTCACGCTACTCAAGTAGCGGCGAATCCAAACGCGATAGCCCTCATTGATTGAATTTACATAGCAATTAGGTCGTAATCCATACGCCTTATTAGCAAAATCACCAAAATAACTATCAAATTACAAAAAATTTAAAACCGGGCAAAACTAGTTTTGCCCAAAATTGGTCTTGGTCTTGCAATCTTGGTCTTGTTCTTGCATTTTTGCAAGACCAAGACCAAGACCGCCTAATTTTAGCAAGACCAAAACTGACCATGCAAGATTTTAGCAAGAACAAGACTGCCCACGAGTATATAATATATTATCACGTAGTCTTGTCTTGAGCTTTTTCTGTTGACTTTCCGAAAATAGCTTGTTAAGTTTTATTTGGAAATAGAAATTTTTATTTTCATTTAACTTGTTTTGACACTCAATTCTATTTGCAAGTAGTTAGAACTGAGTGTCATTTCAGGGAGTCTAGGAGTTCGGGGTTTACGCTTAGGGACTGTAATAATTATAGTCTATGAGACAATTTTTTTTATTTTTCTTTGTAAGATTGGATTAATGCTCTAAGTTGTAAGATGTTAAATTATTTTTTACTAGCTATTGCCCGCGGCTCCGCACGCGTAAATACACTATCCCACGGGAACAGTATGAAACATTTTATTCTTTGGACATATTTGCATGGTATTTTGTATGAATTGAGGACGGAAAAAATAATCAGTTACGTATCTTAGCGTTTTCTAAAATTCAGCACCTAAGGAGGTAAATAGGGGACGAAAGCTTAAAACCTAATTTTAATAATAATAATAATAATAATAATAAGCTATTTATTCGATCACATAAGACAAAAATAGGACATTACATTACAAACAATATGGATTTCCGCTACAAAAACACAATAACATAATATTTGATTTACATAAAACATGAAAAAGAGAACAAAAAAATATAAGAAAACAAACCAAGATACAATTGACAAAATACTAACAAATACGTATAACGTGTAGGTATGTGGATAGTCGATAGGAAGGAAGGTAGTGTAATGTCCCAGTCCTAGTGCCGAAAAGTAAAATTAAAAATTTTAAAAAACCCCCGACAAAAAAAATAAACTCTAAAAAATAATAAATAATATTTTAAACCTATTATAATTATATTATCACATATAATATTATGTAAGTTGAAATAATTTTATTTTCCAATCGTCGCCTCGTCGGGGGACCGCTAAAGTTTATAAAGTATTTTTACAACAGCTAATTAATTATTACGAATTACATTTAAGTAGGTATGAGCAGATTTTTTTCGGAGTAAATTCTTTTGTTCATTCTGCGACTACACGTATTTTTTTCACATAGCGGTCCCCCGACGAGACGATGATTGGAAAATAAAATTATTTCAACTTACATAATATTATATGTGATAATATAATTATAATAGGTTTAAAATATTATTTATTATTTTTTAGAGTTTATTTTTTTTGTCGGGGGTTTTTTAAAATTTTTAATTTTACTTTTATTTTATCCTTTTTAAAGTAGGTATAAATAATGATTACCTTACCATATACATACTTCCAACATCATTGAAGTAACATGGTACCAAATTTCGAATCGATAGGACATGTGGACGATAGTCAGATCCCCTCATCAACTAATAAAGAAAAGATGATCTTCAAACGGCTAATCAGGTCATGGTTACCTTACCATGTTCTTTAAATATCGTTGAAGTAACACGGTACCAAATTTCGAATCGATCGGACATAAGAAAGTTAGTCAGATCCCCTCATCAACTAGAAAAGAGCTTATCATCTTCAAACGGCTGATCAGGTCATGGTTACATTAGCATGTTCTTTGAATATCGTTGAAGTAACACAGTACCAAATTTTGAATCGATCGGACATTGGAAAGTTAGTCAGATCCCCTCATCAACTAGAAAAGAGCTGATCATCTTCAAACAGCTGATCTTCCCACCACCAATTTTCTCATCAAACGAAGCTACGAACACTGTCGATTAAGTTATCAATATTCTCTTTCAGTGAGCTTTCATTTGAGACCTTACTCGAGTATATCTGCACATTCGGATTTTCTTCCCCGCTTTCACCCCCCACAACTTGTAAACGGCTCAACCGATTTTCATCAAACATGTCTAAGAACACTCGCATGTAAGTCACCTTTAATACAAAAGAAACTGGATTGAAATCGCTTCATCCGTTCGGGAGCTATGATGCCACAGACAGACAGACAGACACACCCACAGACAGACAGACAGACAGACAGACCGACAGACCGACAGACAGACAGACAGACAGACAGACAGACACGTCAAACTTATAACACCCCTCTTTTTGCGTCGGGGGTTAAAAAGGAGACCACTCAGGCATATCACTGCGGCGTAAATACCACAGTGCCTGGTATTATGTAGCTCCGTTGTCTTTGTCATTTGAGGTACAGATTTACACTTAGCAACAGCATTAAAAAAGTTAAATAAATATAATATAAATAAGATAAAGATATTACATAATGGGATACTATAATATAATTAATAGTGTGACTGCTATGAAAAATGCAGCGATTTCGCTACCCGCGCCCTCCGCACGCCCCGCATGCACATCCCATAGTGACTATATAGTAATCACTAATTAGGTTACAACTTGCAAGGGACAGACGCGGACGCGCGCATGGCTAGCCAGTTATCACCATAGGCCTATCCATAGCAGCTAACTCGAGATAAATTAACGATAACAAAATTTTACGTGGAAGCGTGACAAACGAACAAACAAACTCGAATTCAAATTTATAATATTATTAGTAAGAAGTAAGGATTACCTACTTATATTGTAAACTCCTAAAGGGCAAAGTAGGTACTAGGTACCTACAAAATACAAATTAGAACACAAACACGATTAACGGTGTTCCCGTGGGATACATACTCTATACAAAATCTAATACCGAACTTACATTTTTGTCTACTAAACACGGAAACTACAGCGTCTCTAGTCAAGATGCATTCGAAAATTTCGACAGCGAACTTCGAAATCAAAAATGTATGGGATTTGACACAAGCAATATACAAGTCATCGATAAGTGACATGTCGCTTGCGACACCTTATGTTCCATACATTTTATTAACCGACTTCCCAAAAAAGGAGGCGGTTATACGTTCGGCTGTATATATTTTTTTTTTTTTTTATTTTTTTTGTATGTTCAACGATTACTCCGCCGCCTGTGGACCGATTTTCAAAATTTTTTCTGTGATGTATAGGGTGTAATCCCAAATTGGTCCTTTTGATATCAAAGTGGTGACCTGATGATGGGATCCATGAGGAATCGAGGGAACTCCTCGAAATTTATATGGACACATATGGTGATTTTGACTTTTTCTGAAGTAGTTCAAGCATATGCTACCAAAAAGTAAGATTTTGCTCCAAGGTATACCCTGGATCCAAAAGTACAGAATAGAACTCCTGACTCCTTATAGATACATGTTTGGGGATTTCGGCGTTGTTTAAAGAACTGCAAGCATATGCCACCTTGTCAGTTAGAGTAATCATCATCATCATCACCACTATCACACCATACATCATCAGATTATGATGATATAAAAGGTATTTCTCATAGTATTTTACACTAACACGGAGATCATTGAACATTACTCTGCCGTTTATGAACCTATTTGCAAAATTCTTTTGTTGTTGTAAAGGGTTTAATTCGAAATTAGTCCTTTAGTCACTAAAGTGGAAACCTGATGATGCGAGCCATGAGGAATCGAGGGAACTCCTCAAAATTTATATCCACACATATAGTGATTTTGACTTTTACTGAAGTAACACAAGCATATACTACAAAAAAATAAGATATTGTACCTAGGTATACCCTGGATCCAAGAGCACTGTACAGAACTCCTCAGTCTTTAAAGATGTGCGTTTGGAAATTTCGGCATTGTTTAAAGAACTGCAAGCATATGCCACTTTATAACTTACAGTAATCATCATCATCATCTTAATAGCAATACCTAATGGAAGCTTGGCGAGTATTTAATTATACATTCGATCGTTTAGTTTAGACGTTCTTAAGACGTATTAATAACTTAACAAAATATATCACTAAAAAGGGTGAAATTATTATTTTTAAACAAAAAATTAAACCGACTTCCAAAGTAAAAATACACAAAAAAGTATGAAATAAAACTTAATCTCTAAATAATTCCCCTTTCAAATTCGGCTAAAATTTTTACTATTTCTCTACTCAATCTTATTAATTTTGAAGTCGGTACCAGGAAATATGAACGTAAGTTGTATAAAATATTGTAGAATATTGTTTGGGCTGGTGCCGATTTCAAAATTAAGAAGATTGAGTAGAGAAATAGTAAAAATTTTAGCCGAATTTGAAAGGGGAATTATTTAGAGATTAAGTTTTATTTCATACTTTTTTGTGTATTTTTACTTTGGAAGTCGGTTTAATTTTTTGTTTAAAAATAATTTCGAATTTCGCTGTCGAAATTATCGAATGCATCTTGACTAGACCCCCTGGACCGATTAAAAAAATACCATTAGAATCCAACATTATCGCCTAAGAACATGGGCGATGGAATATGCTTACAGTTTTTATATAAAACCACTATAAAACCTATATCGTGCGCCAGGGCGAAGCCCCGGTGCGCCGGCACGCAGCGAGCGCCACGCGGGCTGCTCGCGCTCACGCAACTATAGCTATCTAGTAATCTATGCTCATGCGCCGAGTGTGTCTAATGTTTCTTTCGAAATTTGAAATTGAAACTTCAAAATTTTTGTAAGTTATAATATTATGTAGTTATGTAACCTACTGAAATCAATTTGATTTTGACTTTCTCGGTGCGAATTGCGCCTTGCACATTGCAAATCGATTAAACTCCTAAAGTAATGGGTAGGTACAAAATACAAAGAACTAGAACACAAACACGGTTAACTTTCAATATCTATAGGTACCTACTAATATAATAAAGAGGAAAGATTTGTTTGTTTGTTTGCATTGAATAGACTCCGAAGTCCGAAAGTACTGCATCGATTTTGTTAAAATTTGGCACAGTTAAGTACACCAAAAAGTAAGATTTTGTTCCAAGGCCCTGGACCCAAAAGTACTGAACTGAACTGACTCCTTATAGATACATCCCAACAAGCAAAATCAGTACTTGAAGTATTCTCCAACACTACTTTTTCTTGTGCTTATAAGATACTTATAGTTTACTACATTGCTGGATTTGGGTGCAGTTATAGGAGCATTGTTTTCTTATAACTCTCTTATAATCAACTTATAGAATGTCAATTAGCCCTATAGTATACTTAAGGAAGCGCAATTATTTCTATAATGTTCTGAGACTACTCATTTTTAAGTACAAACACTCTTATTAGTATCTGACATAAATATCTTACTAAAGCAATCTTGTTTGTAATGCTCTAGTAATAATATACTTAGTTAAGTTATTAGTTATAAGGACATTTTATAAACTTTGGTTATTGCTTGTGATAAAACGAAATACTAAATATGTAAGTATTCTTCATTCTAATTTATAGTAACTGCATAACGTTAACACTCGTAATAATATATATACGATGTGGGAACTCGACGGGGAAGTCATTTTTATTGTAAATGTGGGCTAAGATTTGATTAATTTTACAACGCGCTTTGAAAACTAGTAGTTATAGTATTTACTGTAAAATAATTTTTCAATGATTTTTACAAACATTCGCCATTTTCTTTAAATACTCTGCGTTGAGTATGTTATAGAACAATTTTAAGTAAATTAGTACTTATAGTAGTTTCGATTAAGATACATTTCCTCCATATTTAAACAAGTTTAGGGTTCCTCATGTATTCGGACTACTTACTAATTTTTCAATTTACATTGCTAGAAAACAATTCCATATCTATAATAAACTGATTATAAACTATTTTCTCAGGACAAATTAGAACAGCTAGAAGTATAATGTTTATTAATTATGTGATTGATCAAGTAGCTTATAAGGTTGCTTGATTTTATAACGCTCTTATTAAGCACTATTACATTTAAAAGAATCTTAAATAAGACAGTAACGAGACTAACTTATAATTATCTTCGATAAGAGTGTTATAACATCATCCTTTCTTACAAAATGCTACTATAAGATTTCAAGACTATTTAATCTTTCTGCAGACAATTATAGGATACATATTCCTATTAGTGGTTTATAAGGTAATCTTGTAGTTAACTATAAGATTGAGTAATAAAAACAAATGCTCTTGTGAATATATACGCTTGTGAAATGTTATTATAAGTAAAAAAGCCCTATAACTGTTTTGTAAGTAGTCGTGTAGCAAACTATAAGACTGAGATATAAATCCTAATGCTCTTGAGTATGTTAGAGCTTATCTTATGCTATTATAAGAGACACAGTCTGCACCAATGCCTTAATAAGAACATTATAAGAAGAGGTAGACTTATAATCTTTCGTTATAGGATTACTTTGCTTGTTGGGATGTTTGGGGATTTCGCCGTTGTTTAAAGAACTGCAAGCATATGCCACCATGTTTATGGACCTATTTGCAACATAATTTTGTTGTTGTAAAGGGTTATAATTTTAAATTGGTTCTTTATTTACTAAAGAGGAAACGTGATGATGGGATCTATGAGGAATCGAGGGAACTCCTCGAAATTTATATGGACACTTATGGTGATTTTGATTTTTTCTGAAGTAACACAAGCATATGCTAACAAAAAATAAGATTCTGTGCCAAGGTATACCCTGGATTCGAAAGCACTGAACAGTATTGCTCAGTCTTTAAAGATACGCGTTTGGAAATTTCGGCATTGTATAAAGAACTGCAAGCATTTGCCACTATGTAACTTCCGTTCTAAGAATTTATTTATTTCTCAAAGAACATTACATTGTTCACTTAAGGATAAACTAAACTAAATAACAAAATAATATTTTATTTTACAAGGCGTTTAGTCTATAGTTGTTATAATTATAAAATTGACAACATATTGTTTCAATCGTTTTTGAAATATTGTAGTTTGTTGTATATTATTAACAACTTCGTGCTGTATATTTTTCTTACCGTATAAGGTCCTAAATTGGTATTTCTAAAATATATTTACCTCGAGTGTGATATTTGTGACTTTTCTTTTTAAAAATATATTTGTGAGTATATTGAAGATAATATCTAGTATTTTACGGATGCATGTCTTTTGCGGATGCATGCATCTTTAATTTCAGTGTGAATTGACCTTAAAGGGTGTAGTGTATGGCTGTGTATGTAGCATAGATATTATGCTGTCTCGAGTGCTCTTGCCAGAGATGACAGTAGACTTGTCACAGTGACATTGACACTTAAGATATCAGTCCTGATAGAGAGGCCATGCGGGCAGGGTGGGTGTCAATGGCAGAGCATCGGCGAGCCAGTATTGTTGCGTGCTAGAATACTACATGTGGCGACGAGGAAAAAAGGTCAGTGGTTAAAATTACAAAAATATACAAAAGATTATCGTATCTTACAAATCCGCATTGAAAATAACAAAGGAGGGAAGTAATGGAGGGACCAGTCAGTTGTAGCCTGTAGGTGCAGTCAATCTTGTAGATTGTTTAAAACAAAGAATATCGTATTGCCCATGCAGGCATATAGCAGCGTCCGTGGTCTAGTGGTGGGAGCTTGGCTCTCGACTCGAGGGTCGTGGATTCGATTCCCGCATTGGAGCAGCATAAAATGTTGTTTCCAAGTCTGGTTGGGACAGTGCGGGCTGATCACCTGATTGTCTGACAGTTAACGGTCGGATGGGCATGTAAAAGGTCGGACCTGCGCCTGATCTCTCGTTAGTCGTGTCGGTTGTCCGTCCCGCTGGGTTATGAGAGTAAAAGAAGAGAATGTGCTCTTGTGTACCGGGCACACACTTGGGCACAGTAAGGTGACTCCTGCGTAACTGGTTCGCTTCAATGAGACCAGTCGCCGTCACCGAAATCGGTGTGGGAGTTTTATATAAAATATAGCAAAATGTGCCAAGTAGGTGTCGCATCAGTTATTGTTTAAAATTTAATCACCTAATGTACACAGCCTCTTTGCTTAATTCTTGTTACATTTTCTACGTGCGGGTCAAGATAAGGAATGACCATAGTTGTGGTGAGCTGCTGTATACTAAAAGATTCCATGGCAATAATTTTATTACTAATACATTGTTATTTACAATGAAAATAAGTTGTTGATTATGTCAAGTGTTATATTTACAATAATTATTTCACGTTATTATGGTTTATTAAAAGCCACCGACATTAAATAGTGGTAAGTAAGCAGGACTCCAATCCAAAGGCCACTATGATTATTATGTTTAAAATATAATTATTATAATATATTATAATATGTTGGTTACATAAGCAATATTAGAACTAGAATCTAAATATCACTAGGCATAACTAATCACAGTTTAAGTGTTAGTGAAACTTGCATAATTACTGTAAGTTTTGATACCATGTTTTATATTGACACAGGCATTTTGTACTTGATGTATTTTAACTAATGAGTACTGGCTACTTACAAAACTTAGTGAATTAACAGAATCTATAGTAGCAGATAATTTTTGCAGTTACCTGTAGGTTTTAAAGTGTTGAAGTATATGACCTTATTATATTAAGTTTATACTCCAAACTATACTTTTCAGTGCAAGGGATAAATAATAAAATATTATTATCAGGTAATAATTTAAGGTTTCCAAATCATAAAACCAATTGCAAAACAATTGTTTGACTGAGTTAGTGTTACTGCTCAGTAGGCACATCTGTAAGGATTGTGATATAGAAGCGACATGTCGCTGTACCTATATATATTATTAGATCGGGGGGCACGGCAGTGCTCCCGCCAAGTCGAGTGATTTATATACTAGGTATACTGCATAGTAATGAAATGGCAATGTAAATAACCTCAGTATTTGCTTACGTATTACTGCATAATAATTATGCAATCATCATGTATTGCTAAAAATAAAGAAAAAGTGAAAAAATGTAAAGTAATATGTTGTTACCGATAACCAAGTAAGATAAGAGTATTCTGCTACTGCAGATGTTTACTATTTAACGTACTATAACAAATGAGATCTCCGAAATATTACACGAGCCCACATAACGATACAAGTTCATTTGTTTTATCAAATAAGAATGCAATATGTAAAATGTATGTAGTTTTAATAAACCTAATAGTTTTGATGAATAATAATTGTTAAAAAGTTTAAATGTTGCGTTTGATAGCTATATTAATAAAAAATATTACATTGCTTTATTGTATCATAATATCAATAACATACAATTGTGCATTATATTGTCATCTCTTTTGTGACTTACAACTTAAGTAGAAGTTATATAAATTCTACTTATGGTGGGTAATGGGTATATTCTAATTATACCCACAGGGTAAGGTTCAATAGTGGGAAATTTGCTAGGATTTCAATTTAATTCAATATAATAATATTATGCCACCAGTGGGAAACGTGAAAGCGTAAATTCTCGCGCGAAGCTTAAAAGGCAGCGCCTCGCGAGTGCAGGCTTTGATGTGTGTATGTTTGTCCGGGCTTTATTTATAAATCTGAGTCTACTGCTTATGAGCATACCTAAAGTTGACTTACTAAATGTAATGTCGTAACTTAAAAAGTGTAATGTCACGAATGTAACATATAGGTTTTAAGCAGTATAACTGGTCATTAAATTGATAATGTCAAGTGATATTTTAGCAGTATAACTGATCATTAAATTGATAATGTCAAGTGATATTTTAGCAGTATAACTGATCATTAAATTGATGACGTTATGAAGGTTACATACTAGCACAGCGCATCATTAAATTGATGACGGTTAAAAAATGTATGAAAGCAGCAAAGCTGGCTGATGATGATTGGTTAAAAAGTGTATAAAAGTAGCAAAGCTGACAATTAGTACAGCGCATCATTTAATTGATGACGGTTAAAAATTTTATGAAAGCGGCAAAGCTGGTCATTAAATTGATAACGTCACGAAAAGTTATATTAAAAGCAGTATTATTGATCATAAATACATACCAGTGCAGCGCATCATTAAATTGATGACGATTTTTAAAATGTTAAGAGCAGCATAGCTGACCAGTGCAGCGCATCATTAAATTGATGACGGTTTTTAAAATGTTAAGAGCAGCATAGATGACCAGTGCAGCGCATCATTAAATTGATGACGGTTTTTAAAATATTAAAAGCAGCATAGGCTGATCATTAAATTGATAACGTCACAAAAGTGACATAAAGCAGTATATAGCTGATATAAATGATAATAATCATTAAATTACGTTATAAATATGACTTGGAAGTGGTATAGCCAATCATTAAATAATTATGGCCATAACGGTGACACGAAAGTGATAAAGTAATAAATTACATGACATGTAAGCCACGGGCTGATTATTGAAATTGACATGTAAGACATGTCAGCAATATAGTTGATCATTCAATTGATAAGTATCACTTCTAAGCAACAAAGGTGATCATATAGTAATTGGTAAGGTCATAAGAATTACAGACAAGCTGTATGAGTGATTATAAGATTGATGTTACTTTGTTTAAAAACAATAAATGGTTATTACTTCTTGGTTGCTAGAACTAGCAAAAAGTTTTTGTAATATCGCCGATTATAGTTGATCCGTATTTTGCATAAAAGCAGGGTCCAGTTTCCGGTTCGCCTAGTTAGGCAACATAACAAAACATTATGAACACAAGATTTGATTTGAAAATGAGGAGGAGCGAGGATGCTACGAATAGGAGATTCACTAACATTTAGTAAAGTGGAGTTCATGAGACAAGGAAAAAATGTTAACCAACATTGTGAGGTTCGTCATTTTGTCATAGACTTAAATTATAAACCTGCGAAATTTACCTGGAAAAATGGGGTATTGTCGATGGTTGTCAATTCATATTATGTCAGACGCTAGATAATAATCGCACGGACTACAGTCCGTCCAAGTGAAATTGCTAATATTGTATTCGAATGACAATGATAAGCTACTCTGGGTTGAGTGGTATATAAAAAACATTTATACGAGAATTGTGCTAATGGAAGAGTATGAAATTTGACCAGTAAATTAAAGTTTATGTGGAGTTAGGTGGAAAGAAATTTAATATTGTTTTAAATAATGCTTAGAAATAAATACTTTAATGAAAATAACAACAACACGCACTACCTCAGTTACTACCGCGCGTTGGATAGATTCAATTTTGTTACACTTTGATGTTTGTGAATCTGCCTGTCTGTCACAAATCCATAAAGTAAATTAATCTATGCACAAGTTCCAATATTTACATATTTTTAATAATTTATATTTAAGAGGCAAAATGGCCATAAAGTTCAAACAAAAAAAAAATGATTTATTATGGGTGAGTTGCGACCATGGGACGATCTGTAGTATGGTTATTATTATTCTCTTTCAATAAGCTTCAATAATATATGCGTATCAGGCAAGAACGCTTAATGACTTTGACAAGTGAAAGTCATGAGTCATGAAGATGGGAAAGGAAATTTTTAAATTCATTTAAATTGAGGAATGTGCAAGTTGAACATAATTTCAGATAGTTTTGCTTACATACATTAGCTACTTTTGAAAAAGGAAATGATACATATAGTTGTGGGATGGAGAACAGATGATTTATTATTACAAGATAGAAGTAAAGAGATTAGATTTATTTTATTAGATTAGATTAGAAAGTAAAATTGCAGTTCGACTTTTAATTCGGTATTGGAAATTGATGAAGATAGTGAATTGTAATGTGATATAGGCTGGGGAACTCACAGTACAAAAGTGATTTAATTGATGGTATATCCAATATAGGTTTTCTGTAACAAGGCATTCAGGGGGGCAAACAGACAACATCATCAGTAACATTTTGTAAAATATCCAATATGACATACTAAGCCCGGTTTCACAACCACTACAGAATACGACCGAAGGAAGAGTCGGCAACAAGATCAGAGGTTTTAGGATAAAATATGCATTCTAGTATAAGCTACAACTACACTAAAGGTGAGAACCACCGAGCGTGCCGGGGGTAGACTTAAGACATCAATGTAATGGGAACTTTTCGGAGTGGAATTTTCTTGTCATTTGAGGCGGATCAAGTTAGACGTTACGGTAAATGTTACTGTACGATTTCCAGTTTAAGTTCCACAAAATCTTAAACAGATATTATGCAGTCGTTAAGGAAATACATCGGAAATAACTGCGTAGTTATAACCAAAATAAACGAATATAACTCTTTTGTACCGTGCCCTGTTAGACAGAAATAGGGAAGTTGAGCGTGAATTTGAATGACTTATGGTCATAAAAGCTGAAAATACTATGCAGACGGAAAAGGGTAAGAAGAAGGGTGCTACGTAGGGCCAAGGGATAATCTTAATAAAGAAACCAAGTTAAGCGTTAATTTGGTTCTCGAATCTGGAAAAATACAAATTGAGATATAGAAGTTTGGAATAATTTAATAGGGGAAAAAGTACCAAAACGAAGTGTAGTATACTTTATATGACAATGGAAGATTTTAAAAGAAAGAGAGGAAGGAGAAAAGGAGGAAGACGTGTATTCTACGTCGGTCGGATAAAGGGTGGAGTGTGGAAATAATTAGGAAGGTGAATGTATTGATTTGAATTGATAGCAGATTACTTGTGTTTTCTAAATTATACTTTATTGGTCACTTAATATGATGCTGAACTGCTGATAAAATAACGACGTTACAATAGAGACGTTACAGCATAAATGTAGGGCATTCTTATTCATGGTTATTGATTCAATTTTGACAGGATACAAGTAGAATATAAATGCACAAAATAAATTATAACAAGAAAGGGATGTAGTGTATGGCTGTGTATGTAGCATAGATATTATGCTGTCTCGAGTGCTCTTGCCAGAGATGACAGTAGACTTGTCACAGTGACATTGACACTTAAGATATCAGTCCTGATAGAGAGGCCATGCGGGCAGGGTGGGTGTCAATGGCAGAGCATCGGCGAGCCAGTATTGTTGCGTGCTAGAATACTACAAAGGGAATTATAGTACATATTATATAACGATGTTACTTGCCAAATGCATGTGATGTTAATTATGTTACACGTCTTTGCAAACACTTTCATTTGATTGTGATATTGTTACAATAGTGAAGAGTGAAGACGGTAAGCGCCAGAGCTCTACAACCTACCTAAAACATTATTGGTGAACGCTACTATTATTATTATTTATTAATTATTTTATTTTTATTATTTTATTTATAACACAATCTGTTTGACAAAATAACAATTATGGTATTATATCTAATAGCTAACTACTTAAAAATATTAAAACTAGAAAAACTTAAAAAGCTACAATAAAAAGAAATCTCCCAGGTCGTCCCCACCAGGCAGAGTACCTAGAAGGCTCAAAGAGTTTCCCCGCTGGATTGCGATACTCACTCTTTGGGCCAGATAGGTGCCGGCTCTGGGGTCTCGGGTGGCCTCAATTAGTTTTTTGGAAATCTCTCTGAAAAGTTTGTGCGCACCCGGACCCCATGAACCTAGGGTTTCAACTCCAAACGGTTCAAATATGAGATCCCCACTAAGGTTCTCATATTTGCGCCGCTTGAAGTTCTCCGCCTGATTGGCGGCCGCACCTGCAGTGCTCGAGGTGCCCTGGACATGGGACGGAGCAAGTGTATCGACGCAAGTAGCGTCCCATACAAGAGCCCGTCCCACTCTCCAAGGGACCAGGGTCATACCGTCTGGTCTCTTGCCATCGTCGCGCGCCAAACCAGACGGTTCCAGCACAGCTGGTACTCCGGCGGTGACAAGAGCCCGACGGATGAGGTCGTTCAGGCAGTGATGTCGGGAGATGCGGCCCGCGCTTCGCTGACAGGACAGACCGTGGTGTCCGAGGCTGTCCACGTTTGCACCACAAACGCAGCGGTGGGGGACGACGTGGGGGGTGCCAAGACGCAGGGAAGTGGCTATTCGGAAAGCGGTTCGATCCATCAATGTGCCCGTATTGGGTGACGGCAACGCTTGTAGCCAAAGGCCCGACTCCCACTTCTCCGCTGCTAAGAGGCGAGCCTGCTCCACAGGACTGGAGGACGTATTAAAGAGATTATTCCGTACCAGTCTGCAGAGTGGCTCGTCCCAGAGCCTTTGGGAAAAAACGTTGTCAGGCAATTCGCTACAAGCACTAGTTGCGCTCCAGACGTCCTTGGCCTCGTCCAGAAAGGGAACTATAATGGAGTAGGATTGGTGCTCTAGTATTTTGAAGATGAGTCTATGGTTGGCGTGGACTGAGGACAAGTAGGCCGGGAGTGATATGTCGGAAGGTTTTCGAACACCCAGGCCACCGAACCTTACTGGAAGCGTTGCCTGAGTCCATGAGCGGTCATCAAAATTTATGTTCAAAATCGTGGAGAGCGTATGTCTTATGGTATCATCCAACTGTTTGAGAAGTTGAGGGAACTTCCACAGTTGACAACACCGCAAGACATACGTAAATTTTGGTACGAAAACGCAATAACGGATTAGGGTGAAGGCCATGTGACAGTTAATTTGGAGGAGGCGGTCTAAAGTTTCACTAAAATTTTGTAGTTTATTATTTATGAATTCTGGGAGAGATTCGTCTAAAATAGGCGAGCCCAAAAGGAAGAGCGAATCCTTATCGATGACAGACAGTTGTGGAGCTATTTCTTTAAAGCTGGATATAATCGCGTTTCTATCCTCACAACTGTCTGGCACAAAAAGTTCGCACTTTCCTAGGTTTAGCTCCAGACCTATTTTTTGGAACTCGCGGATCAGAGTCTGGAAGTCGGATAGTACCGTGGGTGCATCGCTTCCAATGGTCCCGTCATCTAAATACCAAACATTAAATTTTGAATTTAGAAGCTCGATGACCGGGTGTATGGCAAGGCTGAAAATTGCTGGACCGAGAGGGTCGCCCTGTTGGCAGCCCACTTCGGATGCGATGAGGTGATCTTTGTAAATGAGTTTGGTGGGGTCGTTGTAACACTGGAGTATGAATGGTAGAATGGCAGGGGCTTTGGATTTTATTTGGGCCAACATGGCGCCTCGCTCAACTGAGTTAAAGGTGTTTTTGACGTCGACCTTCAGAAACACATCATCGCCTTGATTGTGAATAGCTGTTCTGAAAGAGTGAACGGCGGCCTCACAGCCCCCTTTGCAGGCAAAACCGAGCTGTTTCGGCTGGAAGTACGACGTGAGGGAAGTGACCGATTTGCAGGCTAGTTTGGCTGTAAGGCGCCGGTATGTGGAGCCGACAGCAATCGGACGAATGCCACCATCTCTCTTCTTCAAAGCGCAGAGGTTAGCTCCATATAGAATGTCCACGATATCTGATGCGACCCCTCCACGTAGCATCAGGTTGCACAGATTCGTGAGTTCATTCAGGAGCTTCTCGCCGGCCTCCCCGCAGCAACCGCTGGTGAGGTCCTTCAGATGCTGAGGGGTGAGACCGTCAAGGCCGCCAGCTTAACCCGGAAGAAAGGACATGATGGCTCCGCGTACTTTGTCTGCCGACGTTTGTAGTGGTGGAAATGCGTCATCGGAAGCTGTGAAAGGGTTGGATTGTGACGGATGTTTGTTTTGCAGGGCGATGAGGGTCTCTGGGCAGTCGGGGGCGACCGTGTCATTGGAAAACAGGAGCCGCGCTGCACCCTTAATGTCTCCCTCACTTATTTTATTTTCTACAGATTTCACGAGGTTAAATTTGGCCGAGGAATGCAAAGAAAAATTTGGGTTGAGGTCAATGTCCGAAACACAGTTCTTTTTTATTCTTGAAGTGAGGGAGGCATTGTTGAGCGGATCCCTAGTGACATGCAGAAATCGGTAGGGAAAGGTGAGTAGATTTTCCCAGGCTTGTCTCGAGTTTTCCAGCACTGTGTGGCGTATTGTCTCGGCAATCTTCTGGGCTACGGTCACCCTGGCACCCCTAGGGATCCGTTTTAGTACTGGTACAAAACGTTTAAATTTGGATATTTTTTGCCAGAAACTGGTTTGATAGATAGGGTTCGGAAGTGAAGTGGTTATTGATGGAATGAGGGTGGGAAGCTGTTTGTGGCATTTGCTTACATGAATGTTCAAACCTCGCTGGCTTTTAAAATATCGGGAACAGTGGGAGCATTGCTGCAGATTTCCCAAGGACACGGTCGTAATATCTGTGGAGGTCCCTGCATCCTGGCTTCTTGTCATATGTTGGTAAAACTTAACTGTGAACGATGACTAATAATTAATATAGTTAATAAAATAAACTATAAACAAAAATTATATAAAAATAAACTGCTTATCTAAGATAAAAAAGACCGTGAACTATGTGCTCATTTTCTTGAGTAATGTAGGATTGGATAGGAGATCGGTAAACTTCATTGATGGCTTTGGACAGCTCCTGGGCTCACTTTTGAAAAAAAAAACAGCATACGGCTTCCCGGGGTTGCCTCGTTCCTTCTTTCGTTGCGGGTCTTGTCTTGTCAGTTGTATATGGGAGAATCGCTTGGGATATCTACTCAGTTTGAGCCACTTGGGGCGCTATAAATTATATTGGGTTCTACTGCAAATATGCAAATACTTAAAAATGTATATTTATTTACTTTCGGCGTCACGTAAATTGGTTTAATTATCGATTTATTTTCAATATTTTCTTCAGATAATTTAGAGTGACATGACATGATTTATTTATTTTTTTATTCTGAACTGTCAATCGGTGTGAACTTTTTATCTTTGTGTACATGATATCAGATATGGTTATAGAATGTCCCTCAATTCAGTGTCTTAAGACAAAGGCCTCCTCCAACTGTTTCCATTCCTATTTCCCACTTTAACTTACCAATCTTCCTTTCCACACCTTCCCTTATTCTTACCCTCTCCACCAATCCGTGGGAACGCAATGAATAATCGTAAAAATAATTTGATTATCCAAAGTGGCGGCGATGTGATTCGCCACCCATCATGTGATGGAGAGACGCTTCGCTACGTTGAATGTAAGAGGAGGAATGGATGGTAAGAATAAAAGTGGAGGAAGCGAAACAAGTATGTAAGGATCGAAACAAGCATTGGAAAGAAGTGGTTTCAACCTACCCCAAGGGAAAGAGGCGTGATAATTCATCCCAGTCTAGAAATTTAAATATGTTCTCCAACAACGCGGTAAACAATTTGGAAGATAGTGGATCTCCTTGCCGGACGCCTCTTTCTATGGAGAATGATTCTCTCGTCGTTTCAAGTTTTATTCTGCCATAATGTTTTTATCATCAACAATCAAGATGTATCTGCTCTAAGGAAATTTAAAATGGATAACTTTTTTGTAATCAGCACCCCCAGAAACCAACAAAATGGACACCCATATCTAATATGTATATAATATATAAAAGAAAGTCGTGTTAGTTACACTTTTTATAACTCAAGAAGGGGTAAACTGATTTGGCTGAAAATTGGTGAGGAGGTATCTTAAAACCAGGAGAAGGACATAGGATACTTTTTATCCCGTTCCCGCGGGACTCAAAATTCGAGAATGGCTGGACCGGTTTGGCTAATTTTGGTCTTGAAATAATTGTGGAATATCAGGGAAGGTTTAAACGGTGAGAAATATTAGAAAAGGTGTAGGTTGTAGGAGTAGGTTTAGCAGTAGGTTATTTATTCATTTTAGTTCATATTTAAGACAGGATAACGTGTGTCGGGACAGCTTGTCTATTTATATAAAACAAAGTCGTGTTAGTTACACTTTTTATAACTCAAGAACGGGTAAACTGAGTTGGCTGAAAATAGGTGAGGAAGTATCTTAAAACTAGGAGAAAGACATAGGATACTTTTTATCCCGTTCCCGCGGGAACGGGATAAAAATTATCCTATGTCCTTTCCCCCTTCAAAATTCGAGAACGGCTGGACCGGTTTGGATAATTTTGGTCTTAAAATAATTGTGGAATATCAGGGAAGGTTTAAACGGTGAGAAATATTACAAAAGGTGTAGGTTGTAGGAGTAGGTGTAGCAGTAGGTGTATTTATTTATTCATTTTAGTTCATATTTATGACAGAACAACGTGTGTCGGGACAGCTAGTTATTTTTATAAAATTAAGTATGTCCGCCATATTGGAATTTCAAAACGAATATAATTTTCGTATCCAGCACTCCCAAAAACCTGGTAAACGACACCCATAATAGTTTTACGAAAAGTGAATCTATACAACATCTACAGACTACACCCCCCTAAAACCGAGAAAAATTAAAAATTGGGAATTTTGTACGATCCACTATGTTTTTTTTATGTGCGCTCGTTTTGCTGCCGTTATGTTTTTTGAGTTACCTATATCAGGGAAAATATATGTACCTATTCTTAAATTAAATGTGTACTCATAAATTGTCGCCAAGAAAGTTATTTGTTTTAAAATTCAGTGGTATTATTTAGTCACCAGATTTGTAATTTTTTGTTTCTTACATTCTTTCGCCAACAATATTCGCTATTTTCACATCCAAAATTTTATTGTTTTGTCGCAAGTTTAAATACATGTCGTATTAAATGGGATTAAAATAAAAGCATTTGTGTATTATTAAGTAATTTCAGTTTATTTCTATAATTTTCCCGGTCGACCGTCAGCCCAAGATCAGCGGTTCGACTTGGGGGTGACAACCTACCGGCTACCAGGAGGGTCCGTCACAAACGGCGGTGGCGCGGTCGGGAAGCTCCTCCGATTGGAAGCTTCGGCCTGGGCGGACACCCCTAGGAAAACCAAAGCGAACATGAAGAACTGGTTTAGGAACTGGTTGAAGAAACGCATTCTGAAACAGGGAATAATTATTATATCATAACTAATAATCTGAATTTACTAAGTGGAGGATAGTGAAAAGTGGCGGAAGCACCACCGAAAAGCGCCCTGCCCTTAAATTAAAGAAGAAGAAAAACAAATAGGCAACGTCATTTGTTTTGATGAAATGATATTGGGAAATGAGCAGACCCATCACCTAATACACATTCCACCAGTTTTTTAACCGCCCAAGTCGTGGACTTTAGTAATATGATGCGGAATGCGGCAGGCCCTGGAAAATATAGAGCACTGAAAATAGGACTCTGTTCTAATACAATAGAGTTGAAAATCATCGTCATCGAGTTTTATAAATATTTGTATGAAATCGTAGGCAACGCCGTGCACCTATCCGAGCCGCAGGAATCGATTCCTGAATCGATTATAAAATTCGATGACTTCGGCGCGTGCAGCTCCTGCGGCGCGTATAGATGCGCATTCACCTAAAGCTCTGTTTTCCTACGATAGCGTTGCCGTCATATAGCGGCCGTAATACAGAGAGGAATGATCGTTTCTATGTAAAAAACCATGACAATTACCATTCTTTAGGAAACCATGCACCTTTCATCACACAGAAAATGTGTTTCACCGCTATATTACGGTCGCGGGTCATTATATGAAGGCAACGCTATCTTAGGAAAACGGGGCTTAACTCTAGCTAACGTTAGGCTACAGACGCTCCGTTTTCAAATTTTAATTATTATTTTAAATTATTATTTTGTCCTGTTTTTTATACAGCTTTATATATTTTAATCTTGTTTTTGGGCTAATATAAAAAGTCATACCTGAATAATTGTTTACTGACAAATTCACTTGTACTGTGTGCAGCTTTTTGTTCAACACATTCTTATATAGTCGTATGTAAATCATTTTAAAATTGGTTTCACTTTTTCAATTTTTTCGAAGTTATAATCGATTTATTGCAAATTCCACGCGTATACGTTTCGCATAAGTAAAATTAGATACATATAAAGATTTTGCAAAATTAAATACAGAAAGTTAATGTATATCATTTACTGCTTATTTAAAGAAGTAAGGACAAAATAAATATTTAAATTAAAAAAATCTAATATTAATCAATCTTTGGCGCTGAAAAGATCATTGACTTCATACAGCTAGTTTCAACGAGGACCATCGTTTCTTGTCTCACCATGTGGCCCCTGTAGAGTGAAATTCTAAAGTACGGATGTCAAAGTTTTTTATGAAAACATTCACATTTAAATCTTATTGAATACAATAGAACAGTAGAGTGTTAGGTACATATTGGCCACGCCACAGTGTAGCCCGTTTTGCTCGAAAAAAGGCAGATTTTTTTTTCTTAGCTCTGCTTTTAAATCACTCACATTCATTGGTCCATAACTTTGCCATAATTAAACTGACGCATTTAAAATATTCGCAACATTGATATTTAAATATAAATAAACCCGCGTAGCCAAGGCGCAAACAGTGACATTTGAAATTTTGAGGACCTCACGCTACACAAGCGCCCCTAACGCGAGAATTGAGGTTCTGTAAACGAACGCAATTACTTTTACTATATTAAATTGAAGCATTTGTTTTGTTGTTTAATTTATTTTTGTTAAATCTGCGTTGTCAATTTACAATTAATCATGAGCATGTAGTAATATTTTTTTAACGGGCAATTGGCCCACCACACTTACCCACCACTGCAACTCCTGTGTAGCCAGGATCGACAGTGGTAATCAACGCAAAAACCCTTTGATATGATCTCAGGGGTGCCCGGTGGGTTAAATCTGTCTTGGGACCCGCAACGAAATTAATCAGAAGATTGTAGGAGGAGTAGGAATAGTAATAAACTCGGTAGACGCATTTTAACTGTCGCCACCAAACAGTGGTTTGAGGGTCCTCCAGTAGTTGGGGCAACCCCAACTAGCCAGCTCCGAAGCAGCAGAAGTCCTTGGTCTTGCTGCACGGCACGCTCACCACCTCGGGGTAGGCCTAGACGCCAGTCGAGGTACTAGGACCCAGACTTCCAAAAAAAGGAGGCTAACCGCCTAAGTTCGGCTGTATATATTTGATAATATTTTTTGTGTTTGATAATGTTGAATGTTCATCAATTACTTCGCCTTCTGTGGACCGATTTGCAAAATTCTTTCTTTGATGTATAGGGTATAATCAAAAGTTCGTCCCGTTTTCACAAAAGTGGTGACGTGATGATGGGATCCATGATGAATCGAGGGATGTTCTCAAAGTTTTCTGAAGAAGTCCAAGCATATTCTACCAGTGTTTAAAGATACACGTTTGGAAATTTCGGCATTGTATAACCCACGAAGCGAAGTATAGATACCAGGAGTCCGAACGTAATGTTAAAATAATGGTCTCAATTACGGGGACAGATTTTTTGCCGGTAGAGGGCACGACAATAAAAGAAGCACTAGTTTGAAATTACGCGGGAAGTTATGTTGCTATTAACACCTCTGGAAAAAATATTATGAGCAACGTGGATTTAAATCTAATTAAATAAAAGTTTTAGGAAATTCTTAGAAACTGTTCTCGAAGTATAGATACTAGATAGATACCGTAGAACACGGTAATTGCCTAACGGTAATTTAAAAATAATTTTGCCGGTAGAGGGCGCGACATGAAATGAATCACTCGTCGCAGCCAGTGGCAGAAAAGAGAACTAAGATCTGGTCCTATTATTGTGTACATAAATACTATGGAAAAGCCTATCCCACCAAAAACATTTTCATGTAAAGTGATGCCAAGACGATACCATATAACTCGCACTGTCAAAAAACTATTAGATCTCATGTAAAACCAAGCTTCTGACTCTACCAAACTTCTAACTCTACACGCCCTAACCCTACAAGCCTAACTCCATTAACTCCACACTTTAGTCAAATTATGTGACCTGGCCATTTCGTTACATTCGCTAAAGTGCTAAATGAAAAATTTACGGAAAAAATTATTCTGTTATAATATTTTTATAGGAACGAAATGGCCAAGCCACATAATTTGACTAAAGTGTGGAGTTTGTGGAGTTAGGCTTGTAGAGTTAGGGCGTGTAGAGTTAGAAGTTCGGTAGAGTCAGAAGCTTGGTTTTACATGAGATCTAATAGTTTTTTGACAGTGCGAGTTATATGGTATCGTCTTGGCATCACTTTACATGAAAATGTTTTTGGTGGGAATTCACTTCTTTTTGAAAGACAATTTTTAGACCTCTAGAGTAGAAATTTACGTAGGGAAGTCTCTTACAAATTTTCATCTCCTAGTTTAAAGGGTTGGAGGATAAATGTTTCAAGTTTGTTAATTTTTATGTTGGTTATGTGCTAAAACTAGCTTACATACCAAATTTCAGCTTTCTATGACATCCGGAAGTAGCCTATAATTTTGTTGATCATCAGTGAGTCAGTGACGAAATCAGGGGTTTTTAGATATCAATAAAATCTAAATTATAAGACCTATAAAATCAAAACTTTACATGTTTCATTAGCCCGCTACTGGGAACATATCCTGAAAATTTTGTATATCTGGTATAATCCAAACCTAAGTTATGAGGATCCAAAAAATCGACGAAACGCTTAGAGAAAAGGTAGTCTGGTAGTGCCCTTGCGCTTCGCTCACTCGTCTTGGCGGGGGCACTACCGTGCTCCCAGATACCGTTCGGACTCCTGGTACGTTAGTAATTATTATAATTACTAACGTACCAGGTAATTCTTTGCTCCTGGTATCTTACTTCGTGGTATAATCATCATTTTATTTACAATACCTATTGGAAGCTATAAAGGCGCGTATTCAATTATATATTCCATCGTTTATTTTCGTTCGTACGTTCTTAATATATATTAATAATAATTTAACAAATATCATTAAAAACGATAAAAATATTATTTAAAACCAAAAATTAAACCGAATTCCAAAGTATGAAATAAAACTTATTTTCTAAATAATTACTCTCTTATAAATGGCTAAAGTTTTAACTAGTTCTCTACTAAATCTTCATATTTTTGAAGTCGATACCAGCCAACTTGAACGTGAGTTCAATTTTAAATACTGTTTTATCAGGATGTTGTTCGGGCTCGACGAAAAATTCATACCGCTAGCTTTGTTACAAACGAAATTAAGGGGGCACGAAATGATCCGAGAAAAGATAGTTACGGCCGCTTAATCATTTCAAAATATTTGAGGTACAATAATAGAAAGCACAAAGCAGCATTACATCTTTATTTCGTGGTTAACATCCCAAAACCCGCGTCTTAAGTCTTTCTAATGCCGTGCCAGCCGACGGTATACTGCTTGATGGAGCCACACCAGTAGTTGGCAGTAGTGCACTCAATGCTGCTGACCTCTAGGAAGGGTTCCGTGGGCGCGGGCGGCGGGGTCGGGTCCTTCAGCCGGCGGCGGCCATCTTGGCAACACGCCGCACACACCAGCGTCACTAGCACCAGCCACTTGAGCATTCTGGCGCTGTGGGGGTAACTGTTTCTTAGTAAAAATAAAATGGTTGAGAAGGCATTTACATAAATAGGGGATTAAGATAAACTAAAGTCTATATGCAATTTAATTAATATTATATCTTTCAATATCCCGCGAAAAAATACCCACAACCTGGAAGCAAATGTACAAAGCTCACACATTTGGTTCCAGGTTGTGGGTATTTTGTCGCGGGATATTGCTAGGTATTATAATTTTATTAATTAAAATGTATGCAAATTTCTGCAAAGTGACGCCTGATTCTATCAACTTTTTGAAAGTCTAAATATATCTTCATAAGTTAATTGATAATAATAATTGCATGAAGTCTTTAGACTAAGCGCTTTTATACACGCAGCTCCAGCGACGCGGCTGGATTCTGTATAGTTAGTGTCAAATGACAACACTCTACAGGCTAGGCTAGCGCTAGGATTTGTCAGTCTAGACTCTTATAGCCTATAGTCATTTTCGGGAAGTGCTGCGGAACCGCGGGAGATGGGAGGGGCTACTTACATAATATTTTATTTAAGCCTCTCGTTAAGTAAACGTGTTATACTTATACTAACCGTAACCTATTTGTAAATGTATCATGAGACATTTCATTTATATCGAACGATATAAATCTATCGATGTCACGTCTTAAATTGCTTTTTCATCTGTGAAATGTTTGATTTCCTAACTTTGTTTATGGACGTGAATACTTTTTTTAAAATTGTTTCACAATTATCACAAATAATTCAATCAACTCGAAACTAATATTTTTTATGTGTGTGTGTGTAAATAAAAGTTTAATTTGATAAGCGTTTTCACTTGGTCCTTATATGATATTCACAGATAAAAATGTTCTTAACCTTACCATCGAAATAATTAATATTAGAAGTAATGAAGTAGTTTTCAAAACAAATATCCTGTAGTACGTTAAACTGATTATGTTGTTAGTATTATGTAGGTATATTGTTTAAATGATAATACACTGATTATTATCATAATATTTAAAAAAAAATCGTGACGTAACATGTGGATTGTCCCTAAGCGATTTTCATCATCGTATGCCTGCCTGCCTGTTAATAATACCTAGTATAATATTTTTTATTAGTGAAAACTTGTTATTGGCTATTTGTTTTCTAGGAATAAAAGTTATTGTTATTATTTTTTAGCTGTTAGTTTTCCAAATAAAATAAAATAAAATAAAGGAGGGCGAACTCATAGGTGTTGGATGTAGTATAAGTTATACCTTAAATATATAGCTCAGTATACTAGCTTTTGCCTGCGGCCCCGCCCAAGTAAATATAGTATCCCACGGGAAGTGAGAACACTGTCCTTTTTCGAGCTATGTGTTAATCCAGAGCTTAAAGCATTGCGACCTGCAAACCTTCAAGAAGGAAGCGTATTCCTACCTAAATGTTCAGTAACGCACTTGCAACTCCTCTAATGTTGCCGGCGTCAATGGACGACGGTAATCGCTTTCCATCAGGTGATCCGTTTGCTCGTTTGCCCCCCTAATTTAAAAAATAACTACTATCATACAAAATTTCATCAAAATCCGTTCAATAGTTTTTGCGTGACAGAAAGAAACATAATATATTCATCCATCCATCTACCCATCCATTCAACCTCATTAACTTTTACGTTTATAATAGTAATAGGATACGTAACAAAACGCAAGTGTCATTTCAATTTGTTTATTTCTTTCCTTCGATGGAGAATTGCTAGCCGACCGTGTACTTCTTGACGACTTGGACGGGTGGTTCGTAGACGGTAGTCAGCTTGGGCTGGCCCTGAGCTTGGCTCCACGCCGCACACACCAGAGCCATCATTAACCAAAATTTCACGAGCATGCTTCAAAATATATTTTTTCCGGATATCTGGAAAAGAGGCATTACCTAGGTATATCATTTCTATAATAACATTTTTAAGTATTATTTGTTGTGCTTATAGAGTCAAAGTAAGGAATAAAAATGGAGTAATCCAACCTACCAATCAGAGGAAGACCTTTGTAACATCTATACATCTATACAGATAAATAAAATTTAAGTGTCTGTTTGTAATTTAAAATTAACAGGTTTTCACTTAATGCGTATGATAGTATATTGCGTACTTACAATTAATTTGTACTTACAATTTAATTTTGTCTGTTCGTCTGTCTGTCTGTCTGTCTGTTTGTTCCGGCTAATCTCTGAAACGGCTGAACCGATTTTCACGGGACTTTCACTGGCAGATAGCTGATGTTATAAGGTCTATCATAGGCTACTTTTATTTTAGGGTTCCGTTTCCGTTAGTTCTATGCAAACGAAGTTGCGAGCATCAGCTAGTTGGAAATAAAAGTGGACAAACTGACGTGACCAGGGCTAGAAAGTTTACGGAAGATAAAATGTAACAAAATCTTATCATATTGATTTCTTATGTTTACGCGAATATTGTTCATTGTTTTAAACACTTACGGATTTTGTCGCGGTGCACTTTTCTTTTACCCGACGTTTCGGCTACTTTCCAGCAGCCGTGGTCACGGGAGGACCTCCTCCGTCAGTCAGTCAGTCAGTCCTCCCGTGACCACGGCTGCTGGAAAGTAGCCGAAACGTCGGGTAAAAGAAAAGTGCACCGCGACAAAATCCGTAAGTGTTTAAAACAAAATCTTATCAGTCACCACCCGTACAAGCAAGATCGACGAGGGACTTAAGCTTACCTGAAATTGAGTTTTTCTATCAGCCTCTTGCTTCTTGCATTTTATGTTAGTTGATATATTTTTTTTTTTTCAATTTCACGTCTGTGATTGAATTTAATTGAGTCTGTGACTATCGTTAACCAGAATTTAATCTATAAATAAAAAAATATGTTATTAAATAGTAATCAATTCGGTTCCACTAAAGGTCGGTCCAAAACAGATGCAAGTAATCAATTCGTTTTCACTAAAGGTCGGTCCACAAGAGATGCAGGCATCAGTTTTCTTTGCAGCATATTTTAGGCCTGGGATCGTAGATGCTTGTGGTATCTTTTGTGATCTTTTGACTAGATCGAGCATGCTAAGCTGGTCAGAAAATTATAGTGCGATTAAACTATTAAGTTCTTACCTTAAAAATAGAACGCAGAGAGTAGAATTAAATTCTATAAGATCTACTGGGACCAAAATAGAACTAGGCGTACCACAGGGATTCAGTTTAGATCCGTTTCTTTTTCTCATCTATGTAAATGACCTATCTAAGTCAAAGGTAAGCATGAGATAGTCCTTTTTACCGGCGACAGTCAAATTACTACAAGGTAAATGGGGCTCTCTCAAAAATGACTCATTGGTTTAATGTTAATAATTTACTTTGAAATTGAAATAAAACAAAATATTTAAATTTTACGAGTAGCTTGCCAAATGTTAGATCATGTACAAAACCAATGAAAAAATCAAGACGTTGAGGAGAAGAATGATGATTTCCGATGAGGATGCAAGGTGTCTAGTTTATTTTAGTTATTTTCATAGTTTATTACTTGTGCTACAGATGTCAGCTTTTGAATATTCAAAAGAAAAGTTTAAAGAAAAAGGTATTCTGAAGATTGTGGTCCTCGTAACACAATAGAGTACTACAAACTACTACTGTACTAGCGAAAAGTTCTATTTACAGTGCAGTTTTTTCTCTCGCGACCACAAAATAACTCTCGTGGGTTTGTCGTGGGGTTCTAAAGGAAGCCATCCGATCTGTGCGACCGCCGCGACCAGCAAACCCACCACTCAGGTTACTCTCACCGGCCGCGCGTCGCTAAGGCCAAGAACAAACGTAACAAGACAGATAGTCAAGATTTTAGTAGTAGTACTAAGATCTAATTACTACTAGGTAGATCTTTATCGCACGCAGCTCTACATTAAATACTTATATTTATTATGTTGTCGTTATGTTATATCGATGCTCTTTCACCGGTATATAAAAGTCCTTGATTTAGAATTTTGCATGTTTTTTTTGTTACGACCTCCAAAATGAAAGTTTGGGTGAGTTCAAATAATATAATAATAATAATAATTTATTTCCGCCTAAGGATTGCTTCTTCTAAAGCTCTTCCTATCCTATCCTATTATTATTTATTATTAACCTAGATAGGACGGTGTTGAAAATACACAGTTTTTGGGATTCCAAAGACGAACAAAACTACACTCTTATAGTTTTGCTCTGTTTGTTCTTCCGTCTGTCTCTCCAGTGTCCGCCCTTTACTTGTAACTTCTGTAATTATGAATCTTATAATAATGAAATAAAATGGTAGATATAGATTTGTGTTTGGTATTATAAAATAATAATATTTATATATTTTACGGATGGCCACCTCTGTTTAATAAAAACATTCCGTTACAAGTCTTTCAGTATTCAATGTCTTACAAAAATGTTTATCGGTGGGTGATGTGAGTCCAATTTTAATCATAAAACATAGATAGATACAATAGAAAAATAAAATCATTTATATATTAGACTCACTTTCTGGCAAATTTTATATAATTATTATTTATTAATGAATTGAGTAGGGACGATATTAGAAAATGTTTTCATATTTCTAGGTTCTACTTCTAGCGGTTCTCGCCACCTTCCATCTTATCGCTTGTCGGCCACAGGAGTACCCCAGGAAAGGGGAGTACCCCTGCAAGGACGGCATCTGCAAGACCAATCCCTCAAATTCTGAGGATCTTCAGGAACCATTACCTTCGGATGTTTGGACTATATTAGATAATTAATGATACTGGTTTTTTATTGATAAATGAATTTTATGGATGTATACACGTGTGTGTGTGCGTGTACTGTGTGTAAGTTACGAAATAAATCGCAACTTAAATATATTATTTTTGCGTTGTTTGAAAGTTGGGAGAGTGGTGGGTTCGAATCCCGGTCAGATAAAAGTTTTCATTTTTTTTCAAATGTACTAGAACTCCAAGCAAAACTCGGTTAGACCCCTAGGTAATCGTATAACAGGTACTGTCGAACAAGTTGCCAGACAATAGCTGATGAAAATAGCTTAACATCACCGTTGAATCGTGCGCACGCACACATACATGTGAATGCGTAGTATCTCTTGTGTTTATATATTTTGAGACGTCCTGGTGCAAAGAAATGTTTAGAAACTAGTCGAGCAGGAACTATGTCGATATTGTACCTGGTCTAAAGTTAAATGAGAAAGACGACAAAAATAACATAGACGTTGAAAAAAAGATACCGCTTCAGTAATATGAATAGTGACGCAATCAAAGTAAGACGACCGTATCGTAGCGACACGTGCCGCACGCAAACATTCACAGCAAAGTAAGACGATCGGCCGCCAGTACGCCAATGGCAATTATCCGTAATCTCACACAAACGTAAGTCGCTGCCATTGTTGTGCTCAACTTCCGTTGACCTTTTATTCTACGTCCATGAATAACATTAATACGCTTCACACCACGTCAATCTAGCCCCCTGGCTAACTGCTAAGTACCCGAATTACTTATTAGGGACAGCGGGAGGTATATTTATTACTATTATAAAATACATGAATGTAAGATTTTTACCTTATTTTATACAAATATTTAATACACATCCATGACTCAGGAACAGAGAAAAACTTTTTGTTGCTTCGGCGAGATTCGAACTCGCGCCCCCCTTGCTTAAGCATCGACACGCTCAACAACTGAGCCACATAGATCGTCATCAAAACACATTACACAACATAATTAAATTGAAAACTTATCGATCGTACGTTAGTAATATATATTCTTTGTCGACAGTAAATATATTAAATTAAAAACTTATTTATCGTTTTCAAACATATAACCTAATTAGTAGCTGCAATGATTGGGCAAAAGTCGATAGGAATAATCGGTGTGTTAACTGTTATCTCACTTAACATTTAAACAACTATGCCTGGGTAACCGAGCTTTGCTTTGAGTTCATCAAAACAAATATTTACCTGACTATGATTCGAATTTTCGACCAGAGTCGAAATTATTGATATATTTTTGCACGATAAAAAAAACAAAAGCCTTAAGATGCGCAGTTTCCCAGGGATCGATACCTAGATCGATGTTTCACCCCCAAAACTCCCTGTTACTAAATTTCATGCACAGAATATTTCATAGTAATACTTGTAGCTGTTTCCGAGAAATAATATTACAACTTTGTATAAAAAAAAATGTATACAAGGTTGTCTCGTTTACAAATTACAGAACAGGAGGTGATCACATAGTATTTGGATGTTTAATTAGTTATACTTATATAAAGCTGAGTAACTTTTAATTGCGGCTTCGCCCACTTAAATACAGTATCCCACGAGACTTTTTCGGGATATAAAGTAGCCTATGTGTAAGCTCAAACTACTTCCATACAAAATTTCTATCACAATCTGTTCCATAGTTTTGCGTGAGAGAGTAACAAACATCTATCCATCCATCCTCAGAAACTTTCACGTTTATGATAGTAGTAGCATACTTAATAAAACGCTAGTGTCATTTCAATTTGTTTATTTCTTTTCTCTGATGGGAAACTGCTAGCCGACCGTGTACTTCTTGACGACGTGGAACGGTGGTTCATAGACGGTAGTCTTGGCAGGCTTGGGCTGGCCCTGAGCTTGGCTCCACGCCGCACACACCAGAGCCATCATAAACCAAAATTTCACGAGCATTCTACAATTTTTTTTTCTGGATACCTGGAAAAGAGGCATTACCTACAGATCTTTTACATTTCATCAAGATATTAAACTTTTTTTAATATTATTTGTTGTGCAGGTAAAGGGTCTAAGTAAGAAATAAAAATAGAATAATACCTACCAATCAGAGGAAGACCTCTGTAACATTCAATCCATCAATCAAAAAGTTTTATTTCCTTATAGTATATTAAATAACACTCATGGAATTGAGGGACTTAAACTTACCTCATAAATTGACTGACTTTTTTCATCAATCTATTTTTTGTTACATTTGTTACATTGTTTTATATTAGCTGACATATTTTTTTTAATTTCACATCTAAGATTGAAATAAATTGATTCTGTGACTATCGTTAACAAGAATAGCATTTCCTCTGATCAATTTGATCTATAAAAAATCGATACCTATAAAAATAAATAAAATTGCAGTGTTTTTTTGTAATTTCAAATTAACAGCTAATTAATAACGCACTTCAATTGCACGCCATCTGTATGGCAGAATGTACAAGAACATATTTTTAAATGAGTAAGATCTCTGTAACACTACATTCTTGCAATAAACATATTATTATTATTAATATTATTATTATTATTAATATTATTATTATTATTAGCATTAAAAGAAGCGACTCGTCTTTCGAGTAAAACTTGCATAGATCATTTTATTTGTAACTTTAGTAAATTTGAATGTAATATTGTCGAATTAGCACTCTCGGATCATACAGCACAATTGTTTTCTTGTCCTATAAAAAAACATTCTCACCTTAAGTACTGGTATGTTCAAAAGCGTGGCTACTGAACAGATAATATTTGTAAGTTCATTAACTGCTTAAAGGCACTATCATTTTATGATGTGTACAATTGCAATCCATACTAATATTATAAATGCGAAAGTGTGTCTGTCTGTCTGTCTGTCTGTCTGTCTGTTACCTCTTCACGCTTTAACCGCTGAACCGATTTTGATGAAATTTGGTACAGAGATACTTTGAGTCCTGGGAAAGGACATAGGATACTTTTTGTCCCAAAAATTTGCGGTGTTCCCGTGGGATAATGTATTATTATTATGTGTACTTTGATTGTCTTTTACTGCTAAACGGTTGAATTGATTTGAATGAAATTTGGTATGGCAGTGGTTTATGCTTTGGACAAACGCACAGTGTACTTTTTAACCGACTTCCCAAAAAAGGAGGCGGTTATTTTTTTTTTGTATGTTCAACGATTACTCCGCCGCCTGTGGACCGATTTTCATAGTTTTTTCTGTGATGTATAGGGTGTAATCCCAAATTGGTCCTTTTTATATCAAAGTGGTGACCTGATGATGGGATCCATGAGGAATCGAGGGAACTCTTCAAAATTTATATGGACACATATGGTGATTTTGACTTTTTCTGAAGTAGTTCAAGTATATGCTACCAAAAAGTAAGATTTTGCTCCAAGGTATACCCTGGATCCAAAAGTACAGAACAGAACTCCTGGCTCCTTATAGATACATGTTTGGGAATTTCGGCGTTGTTTAAAGAACTGCAAGCATATGCCACCCTGTCAGTTAGAGTAATCATCATCATCATCACCACTATCACACCATACATCATCAGATTATGATGATTGATGATATAAAAGGTATTTCTCATAGTATTTTACACTAACACGGATATCTTTGAACATTACTCTGCCGTTTATGGACCTATTTTCAAAATTCTTTTGTTGTTGTAAAGGGTTTAGTTCGAAATTGGTCCTTTAGTCACTAAAGTGGGAACCTGATGATGCGATCCATGAGGAATAGCAATATTTTATGGAAGCTTGGCGCGTATTCAATTATACATTCGATCGTTTAGTTTAGACGTTCTTAAGACGTATTAATAATAACTTAAGAAAATATATCTCTAAAAAGGGTGAAATTATTATTTTTAAACAAAAAATTAAACCGACTTTCAAAGTAAAAATACACAAAAAAGTATGAAATAAAACTTAATATCTAAATAATTCCCCTTTCAAATTCGGCTAAAATTTTTACTATTTCTCTACTCAATCTTATTAATTTTGAAGTCGGTACCAGCAAATATGAACGTAAGTTCTATAAAATATTGTAGAATATTGTTTGGGCTGGTATCGATTTCAAAATTAATAAGATTGAGTAGAGAAATAGTAAAAATTTTAGCCGAATTTGAAAGGGGAATTATTTAGAGATTAAGTTTTATTTCATACTTTTTTGTGTATTTTTACTTTTTATCCCAAAAAGATATATAATATTGTTCCCGAGGGATAATGTACTATTGTGTATATTTTTTTAATGTCTTTCATGGCTTAAGTGTTTAAACCATTGAAATGAAATATGGTATGACGGTGCTTCGGACAAACAATTAGTAATTAAAGAGAGAACGTAAGATAAGGAAGATACAGATTTAACTTAGAGTACAGTCGTAAGTGGCCAAAAAACCCCATTTCTCGCGGGCGGAGCCGCGGGCAAAAGCTAGTGATGTAAATAATGCATTTAACGAGTTTCACGACCTATTTACGTTATTCTATACTTTGTGCTTTCCCCTAGAACTAAATGGATAACAAAATGTATACAAAAATGTTGTAGGCGCAAAAGGTATTTATTATGGCAATATCGTAAAAAGAATGGTGTTACTAAGCAATATCTAAAAGCATAATCATTAGGACTACAACAAAAATCACAAAATAACTACTTCATTGAGAAATCTTGCAATAAGTCAAAAGCTATGCGGGCCGTCATTAATAAAAACAAGAACATAACTCAAAAAAATGAAATTAACAAGTTAAAAATAAACGGTACATATATAACAGATCCATTAAACATAGCCACAACCTTTAATAATTTTTTTATTACGCGTGCTACGGACGCAAATTTTAGGTGTAGCCAAAACAACATAAGCCATCCATACTATATACTATATACTTATACTATAATATTATAAATGCGAAAGTGTGTCTGTCTGTCTGTCTGTCTGTCTGTCTGTTACCTCTTCACGCTTTAACCGCTGAACCGATTTTGATGAAATTTGGTACAGAGATACTTTGAGTCCTGGGAAAGGACATAGGATACTTTTTGTCCCAAAAATTTGCGGTGTTCCCGTGGGATAATGTATTATTATTATGTGTACTTTGATTGTCTTTTACTGCTAAACGGTTGAATTGATTTGAATGAAATTTGGTATGGCAGTGGTTTATGCTTTGGACAAACGCACAGTGTACTTTTTAACCGACTTCCCAAAAAAGGAGGCGGTTATTTTTTTTTTGTATGTTCAACGATTACTCCGCCGCCTGTGGACCGATTTTCATAGTTTTTTCTGTGATGTATAGGGTGTAATCCCAAATTGGTCCTTTTTATATCAAAGTGGTGACCTGATGATGGGATCCATGAGGAATCGAGGGAACTCCTCGAAATTTATATGGACACATATGGTGATTTTGACTTTTTCTGAAGTAGTTCAAGTATATGCTACCAAAAAGTAAGATTTTGCTCCAAGGTATACCCTGGATCCAAAAGTACAGAACAGAACTCCTGGCTCCTTATAGATACATGTTTGGGAATTTCGGCGTTGTTTAAAGAACTGCAAGCATATGCCACCCTGTCAGTTAGAGTAATCATCATCATCATCACCACTATCACACCATACATCATCAGATTATGATGATTGATGATATAAAAGGTATTTCTCATAGTATTTTACACTAACACGGATATCTTTGAACATTACTCTGCCGTTTATGGACCTATTTGCAAAATTCTTTTGTTGTTGTAAAGGGTTTAGTTCGAAATTGGTCCTTTAGTCACTAAAGTGGGAACCTGATGATGCGATCCATGAGGAATCGAGGGAACTCCTCGAAATTTATATCCACACATATAGTGATTTTAACTTTTACTGAAGTAACACAAGCATATGCTACCAAAAAATAAGATATTGTACCAAGATATACCCTGGATCCAAAAGCACTGTACAGAACTCCTCAGTCTTTAAAGATATGCGTTTGGAAATTTCGGTATTGTTTAATGAACTGCAAGCATATGCCACTTTATAACTTACAGTAATCATCATCATCACCTTAATAGCAATATTTTATGGAAGCTTGGCGCGTATTCAATTATACATTCGATCGTTTAGTTTAGACGTTCTTAAGACGTATTAATAATAACTTAAGAAAATATATCTCTAAAAAGGGTGAAATTATTATTTTTAAACAAAAAATTAAACCGACTTCCAAAGTAAAAATACACAAAAAAGTATGAAATAAAACTTAATATCTAAATAATTCCCCTTTCAAATTCGGCTAAAATTTTTACTATTTCTCTACTCAATCTTATTAATTTTGAAGTCGGTACCAGCAAATATGAACGTAAGTTCTATAAAATATTGTAGAATATTGTTTGGGCTGGTATCGATTTCAAAATTAATAAGATTGAGTAGAGAAATAGTAAAAATTTTAGCCGAATTTGAAAGGGGAATTATTTAGAGATTAAGTTTTATTTCATACTTTTTTGTGTATTTTTACTTTTTATCCCAAAAAGATATATAATATTGTTCCCGAGGGATAATGTACTATTGTGTATATTTTTTTAATGTCTTTCATGGCTTAAGTGTTTAAACCATTGAAATGAAATATGGTATGACGGTGCTTCGGACAAACAATTAGTAATTAAAGAGAGAACGTAAGATAAGGAAGATACAGATTTAACTTAGAGTACAGTCGTAAGTGGCCAAAAAACCCCATTTCTCGCGGGCGGAGCCGCGGGCAAAAGCTAGTAATTCAATATTTATGCCCCCCGCAACTCAGTAAGTGACATCAAACGTACAATAAAATCTCTTGAAAATACTAACAGCGTAGGCTATGACGGTATAACAACTAATATTATTAAGAAGGTATCTTCCATTATAATATCTCCAATATGATGCCACGTCTATAATCTATGTATTGAAGAGGGAGTATATCCTGATAGGTTAAAACTAACAATAACCCTTTTTAAAAAGGGAGATGCAGAAATTCCAAATAATTACAGACCAATAACACTTATATCAGTTTTCTCAAAAGTTTTTGAAAAATTAACTAACGATAACTATTGTATAAAATCTCTTAAAAATACTAACAGCGTAGGCTATGACGGTATAACAACTAATATTATTAAGAAAGTATCTTCCATTATATCTACAATATTATGCCACGTCTATAGTCTATGTATTGAAGAGGGAGTATATCCTGATGGGTTAAAAATAACAATAACAATACCCCTTTTTAAAAAGGGAGATGCAGAAATTCCAAATAATTACAGACCAATAACACTTATACCAGTTTTCTCAAAAGTTTTTGAAAAATTAATTAACGATAACTTATATAATTACTTTGAAAATCATAATATAATGTGCTCTACACGACTTTATAAAAACTATATTAAATAATTTAAATGAAAAAATATGTGTGCGCTGTATATGGATTTATCAAAAGCTTTCGATTTTGTCAATCATCAAATCTTAATCGATAAACTACATTCATATGAAATTAGAGGAAACGTACTTAATTTAATTAAATCGCACCTTAGTAACAGAAAGCAAATCACGCAGATAAAAAACATATGTCCTCGTAGTCTTATGGAAGTTCGCTATGCATCGCCATCCCAAGTAGTTAAAACTGGTGTTCCACAGGGTGGTGTTCTAGCGCCACTTATGTTCCTAATGTATATTAACGACCTACCTAGAGTACTTGAAGAAAAAGTGGTACTCTTTGCTGACGATAGCACAATATTATATACTGCAAAGAATAAAATTAATCTAGAAACGGACATATTAAACTCTCTTCACAAAATTCTTAAATGGCTTACCGTGAACCACTTAACAATTAATTTAGATAAAACTAATCATATGTATTTCAAAAACTTTAAACAAGCTAGTGTTAATACGGAGGTGGAGTATATGGATACTGAAATTAAACAAGTGCTTGTTTCTAAGTTCTTGGGAATATATGTAGACAGTCAATTGAATTGGAAAGAACATTGTAACCATATTCGAGGAAAAATTAATAGATTGTCGTATACCTTATATATGCTTCAAAAAATTTTTGGTATACAAACAATTGTAACAGCGTATCAAGCTCAAATAGAGTCCTTGTTGCGATATGGAGTAGTATTTTGGGGCAACTCTACTGAGAAAGACTCGATATTTAAAGCCCAAAAAAATGTATACGAGCTATGTGTAAAATAAAAATGACGGACAGTTGTAAGCCATATTTTAAAAAACTCACACTCCTGACATTTCCAAGCATATACATTTTAGAAAGCTTAACATTTATAAAGTCTAATTTACATGAATATGAGTCTTTTAAAAGCCATAGAAACCGTCATAAGCTGTGTTACCCCAGTAACAAAACTGCCTTACTTAATAAGAGTTATCTAGGCATGGCGATTCGTCTATACAATAAACTACCAAAAAGTATTCTAGATATAAATTCCCTACAATTATTTCTGCTCGGAAAAGCTTATTATGACATTAAAGAATATTTAGATGATGACGCAATTATTATTCAATGATGTACGTAAGAATTATTATTATTATTATTTATTTACGTTGACATTTTTTCTGTTTTATTATTATTAGTGCCTATTTCTATAATTGTCATGGACATGTATGATTTATATTATTATTTTTTAACTGACATAAATGTTCCTTTCTTATAATTTTTATTGATAAGATATGGACAATATGTAAAATGTGACACAACTAATTTTATGTAGATACTTAATTTTTCATATGTTCTTTATGTCATGGCATACTCATCCCAACTTACCTGTCCGGTAGTTGTGGTATAGTATACGGGTATGCGACCCCGGCTTCCCTAGCTATTACTGTCCTATCCCTTGCCCTCCTGGGCGGTAATATCCTACATTTCCTATTTCCCACTCTAACTTACCAATCTTCCTTTCCACACCACCTATCCTTCCCTTTCCCTATTCCTACCCTCTCCACCAATCTGTGGAAACGCAATAGATAATCATTAAAATAATTTAATTATACAAAATGGCGGCGATGTGGTTCACCACCCATCACGTCTCGTTTCTCGCGGAGGTGAAAAGCGTACCATGGAGAGCCGCTTCGCTACGTTGAATGTAAGAGGAGGAATGGATGGTAAGAAGGTGAAACGAGTATGTAAGGATCGTAGCAAGTGGCAAAAAGTGGTATCTGCCTACTCCATTACGGGAAAAAGGCGTGATTATATGTATGTATGTTTGTATGTCTTTATGACTGGTATATTATATTAATCTAACAAAATGTCTCATTCAAATAGTCGTAGTATTAAGTATTAACATAAAATATGTAAAATAATATTTTTATGTAACTTTTGCATGCCCCAAGTGGCCTATGTGTTACAAACTTAACACAAATGTAAGACCTATGTGTAACACACATATGCAAAATAAATGAATTGAATTGAATTGAAAAAACATCATAAAACTTTTAATTAAGAACTGTACTTATCGATATGAGAAATTAAATTTATGTAGGACCAACTAATGATCATTAATTTCAGCTAACAATTAGGTAACTTTTAAAATCGAAGTAAGTTTTAAAAAAAATTAACAGTATTTACCCGACTACGAAGAAGCCAAAAGGAAGAGTAATGATTTTGGCAGTCTATGTTTGTATGTTTGTCACATCGTAGTGCTTTAACTACTGATCCGATTTAAATGAATGAGGTTTCAATAGATTCGTAATAAGGGTCCGGGTAACATAGGCTATATTGTTTGCGTAGTCGAGTTATATATTATTATAATTTATATGTTATACTTTTCCTTCACATGTAACTAATGAAATGAACTTTCTCGTACAGCTGATAGCTCAAAACTTGTAGCTAAAGCTAATCTGATAGAAATTTGAATAGGTTGTATAACTTACACCAGATATCTATGTATATAAAAGAAAGTCATGTTAGTTACACTATTTTACTCTAAGAACGGCTGAACCGATTTGGCTGAAAATTGGTAGGGAGGTAGCTTAGAACCAGGAGAAGTACATAGGATACTGTTATCCCGTTCCCGAGGGACGTGAGTCACATAAAACGTGGAATTATGTATATAATTATTATTTTTAAATAAAAAATTAAACCGACTTCTAAAGTAAAAATACAAAAAAAGTATGAAATAAAACTTTTTTTTTCTAAATAAGTCCCCTTTTAAATTCGGCTAAAATTGTAACAATTTTTTCTACTCAATCATCTTAATTTTGAAGTCGGTACCAGCCCAAACAATATTTTTTAGAACTCACGTTCAAATTTGTTGGTACCGACTTCAAAATTCAGAACATACAAAAAAAAATTACAGCCGAACGTATAACCGCCTCCTTTTTTGGAAGTCAGTTAAAAATGGATTGCATTTCCAATGTCTCGCTCGCTAAAACTCCTGAACGGCTAGACCGATTACGGTGGAAATATTGTAAAAGGTGAAGGTTGTAGGTGTATGTGTAGGATTCGGACGTAGGTTGCATTGTAGATGTAGTTATTTATTCATTCCAGTTCATATTTAAGACAGAACAACGTGTGTCGGGACAGCAGTAATTTATAAAGCCTATCATAACACAGCAAGTATCCCAAATTTAAAAATGGTACGGACCAATCCGGGTCGTGGTGATGTAAAAGAAATTAACAAAAAGAAAGAAAAAGCAAGTATCATTTCAATTTTATTTCTTTCCTCCTCTGATGGGTATATTTAAGCTGGCGGTGTATTTCGTCAGGGTGTGGCACCAGTCGTTGGAGTCGTCGCACTTGACGCTGCTCACCTCCGGATAGGCCTCCGTGGGCGGCGGTGCGTCCGGCACGTACCCCCACGCCGCACTCACCAGGATCATTACCAGAAAACACTTCACGAACATTCTAGAAAACAGTCTTTGGACAACCTGAACAAGCTGTACCTACAGATCACAATACCAAGTTAAACCTACCCGAAATTGAGTTTTTTAACACCTTTTTGAAATTCACTTACTTTTATATTTGCTGATATAATTTTGTTCAATTTCACGTCTCTGATTGAATTGAATTTATTCTGTGACTATCGCAGGCAAACATAATTATTATTACATCGTTGATAATATCCTATCACAAACAAATATCCTACAAATATTATAAATGTAAAAGTTTGTGAGGATGGATGGATGGATATATGGATGAATGTTTGTTACTATTTCACGCAAAAACTACTAAACGAATTTTGAGGAAATTTGGTATGATGGAAGTTTATACTCTGTTTTAAAATATAGGCTATTTTTTATCCTGGAAGGTACAGTATTCCTGTAGAATACTCGAAAATATATTTACGCAGGCGGAGCCGCGGGAAACTGCTAGTTATATATGTTTTGGCCAAGACACATGAAACAATAGATATCATCAAAAGTGGTTGAAAAGAAATTTGAATGAATTTTAAGAACTGTCCAGCGACACTACAGTGTTTTCGATCGCTTAATCAACTTTATTCATCATCGTCTTTTAAAAATGTTTGTAAAAAAATTTGTAAATGTTTATTTTGCATTTAAAAAAAATTTACAAAATATTGATTAAATATTATATAATATTTTGTTTTATCACTAATGAAACAAATATTATGTCAATCGTTTGATCAGAAAGTAACAAAGTAGGCTTCGTCTAGTATACGACAGTTGTTATTTTCAGCTGAAAGGAACATGTAGCCGGCCTGTCCCCAGTCTTCTCCCCACGAGTTTTTGACGATCCAGTAGGGAGTACCGTCTCTCTCACCATAGCCCACTACTGTCACCGCGTGGTTCGTACCGTTCTTGTTGCTAAAAACATAAATTATTCTATTTTACTGCAGCAGCTTCTCAAAATACATAGTATATCTATACCAGTGGCGAAGGCTGGTTCTCCTTCATAGGAAAGCCGTAGCCTGTATAATAGGTAGGGATTTGCATGAGGGTCTTCAAAAGATAAGCGGTAAGGGAAGCCGATAGGAATGGAGTTATAGGAACCCCTCGCCACTGATCTATACTTCTATACTAATATTATAAATGCTAAAGTGTCTCTGTCTGTCTGTTACCTCTTCACGCTTTAACCGCTGAACCAATTTTGATGAAATTTGGTACAGATATACTTTGAGTCCTGGGAAAGGACATAGAATACATTTTATCCCGAAAAAGTACAGTGTTCCCGAGAGATACTGTATTGACGCGGGTGGAGCCGCGGGCAATTACTATTTTACGAAATTTTCCAAGTAAGCGCTTATTGTAAAATTTCGTAAAATAATTAACGAAATATTAAATAAACAAGCAAAATGTTGGTAAAATTGTACGGAACCCTACGTCTTCGAGTCCGACTTGCACTTGGCCGGTTTTTCTTAGTCCTATGACTTTCATATTTATGTTTTCTTTCGGGAAATATACGACGACCGACTCAATTCTCACCAGTCCGGGTTGTAGAAAATGCCACTGTCGTAGAATTTGAGCTCGTCCATGGCGTAGATACTAGAGGCTACAGGTCCATGATTGTACAGGGCAGCCTTCATTGTAAGTCTCTCGCTAATAACTCGAGTAAATCCTTTGATTCTTGTAACTGTGGTAACCATATTATATTTGCATACGCCATCCTTAAACATGAATTATTACTTGTATACATAGATATATAATATTAAAAAGAGGGTTGTTACATACGTATCAGTATCACATTCAGAGAATTAGAAGATGTTATAAATTGTAAATCATAAATTAAATACTTAAAATCTATATTCTATGCTTTATGACATTGGACTATAGGTCTAAAATTTTAAAAGTCAAAGACAAAACCAATATCTATTAGATATATTATAAAATGGTAAAAAAAACTTTATAATTATATATTCATAGTTATTGCTCATGTCTTCTTCAATGCACTGTAACATTTGATTTACTGAACATCTTCATCTACACTCTGATGTTGACAACTCCTATTAAGGGAGTTGCTAACAACACATTCCAAATGATGAAGAAGAAATATTATCTAATTTGATGCAAGTTGACGCATATTTCTATATTTCGGAGATGATTGTTTAATAGATTCACCTCTGCAAGATATATGCCATATTCCATTTCCGTGGGTATCCCATTTTGCTTGACGTGTTCGAAGGCAGCGCCGAGATAACCACCGTCACAGCCCTGGTTTTTCTCGCTAAAACCGTTACAAAAATTATCAACACTTATCATTTCTTCTACCTTCAAATTTATAACGACACTGAATCTTATGTTTTAGTTTTAAGTTTTCAGCTAAACCGAATCCTATATTTTATACTTGCCTTTGCCTGTGTTAAATAGGGTTTTACACGATATCTTTATAATTTAGTAGTAGTTCCCCGCGACATCGTGATAAAAAATTTTCGCAGGAACCATTTATTTTGCTGCGACAAAAAGTAACATAAATCCTTCCCTCGAGTCTACTATCTATGCCAAATTTAATCAAAATCAGCCAGTAGACTCGGAGAGTATTCAATGCAAACATACAAATAAACAAATCTTTCTACAAAAAAATAACCATACCAATAGAAAACCACAGATAATAATGTGGTAAGAGTATTTTCTAAATCTACTAGATCTAGAGATATCCCCCTACAACCTCACAACCTCACAACCTTAACCTCTTTATTACATTGGTATGGAATAATAGATGACTAGTCCTTTTGAAGTACAGACTAGACTACAAGACTTACGACCAACTGCAGTCCACCAGAGACTGCTCACTGAGGTCTAAGTTCCGAGTGGCATTCCTCCTGGCGAGGGCTCCCTCTATCGCGGCCACCGTCGCAAAGGCGTAACAAGATCCACAATCGGCCTGATCTACATAGGAGACATTAAATAATTACTCTTCGACACTTTTTTACTTTTTATCATCTTGCTATAGAAAGTCTAGTGACTCGTGTCGTCCGTAGAATATTAAAGAATTGTCCAGAATTGAAATGAGGCAGGCATCAACAATGACTTCCACAAATACCTTTAACAGCGCTTATAGTTCCATCAATTCTCATGTCGTAGTTCTTCGGTAAACGGTAAATCTTCTCCACCAGCTGCTGGGCGGACATGGAGAAGGTCTGGGAGTCCAGTGTGCGAGGGTCCCTCGGTCTGGTGGCGGTGAGGTGCGTCAGCTCGGAGGGCAGGCGGTCGGAGAACTTGTTCAGGCCCAACTTGTAGCTTACGTTTCTACTGTTGTGCTCGGTTACAAGTCTGTAGAGAGTAGATTACCTAATAGCATCTTCGTCTTTACATGTTATTTAATATTTTATCTACGCCTTTACATATTATTTAATATTGTTACGAACACACAAAGGGACTAGCGCCATCTAGCGTCAACCAATGAAACCACTTAGTGTGAATAGGAACAACGTGAAACCCCCTACTCAATACTAGATGGCGCTACTGTGCGAACATTCTAGAATATATCCAACTTGGTCACGCAAGTCGGGAACTTTTCTGGAATGGTCTGGGACTCGTGTCAGCTGGTATAAATACGCCTCAGGGATGCGAACGAGTTGAGTTCAGCTTGAGCTTCCTTCGAAGCGAAACAGGCGATTTTAACAGCGAAATAGGAGTTCAGTTTGAGCTTCCTTCGAAGCGAAACAGGCGATTTGAACAGCGAAACAGGAGTTCAGTCTGAGCTTCCTTCTTTTTTTTTCCTTTTTTTTTATAAAACTAGGGGGCAAACGAGCAAACGGATCACCTGATGGAAAGCGATTACCGTCGCCCATGGACACCCGTAACATCAGAGAAGTTGCAAGTGCGTTGCCGGCCTTTTAGGAGGGAATACGCTCCCTTCGTGAAGGTTTGCAGGTCGTAGTGGTCAGGAAATACTGCTGGCGACAGTTCATTCCAGAGTTTTACAGTGCGCGGCAGAAAGCTTCGGGTAAAGCGCACGGTGGAGGACTCATCAAGGTGATGAGGATGATAAATATTTTGTCGCATGGAACGGTGGCGAAAAGTTGCAACAGGTATAAGTCCGAACAATTCCTCGGAGCACTCCCCGTAATATAACCGATAGAGGAAGCAGAGCGATGCTACATCTCTACGTAGCTCTTAGGAGTCAAGCCTGTTTGAAACACTATGGCAGTCGACAATTCGAGCGGCCCTACGTTGGATACGATCCAAAGGGAGAAGTTGGTACTTTGGTGCCCCTGCCCAGAGATGAGAACAGTATTCCATGTGAGGCCGAACCTGCGCCTTATAGAGTTGTAGGCGTTGGACCGGACTGAAATACTGCTTTGACCTGTTCAGAACACCAAGCTTCTTGAAGGCTAACTTGGCCTTGCCCTCCAGATGATATCGGAACTGGACCTCGCTCGATATGTTAACACCAAGTATTCCAATATTGGAGGAGACAGTTATGGGTATGCTTTCAAAACGAGGACATACGACCATTGGTAACTTTTTAGCGGTGAACGCGCAAACTTGTGTCTTAGAGGGGTTGAATTGGACTAAGTTAAGTCTACCCCATTCAGAGACCTTCTCCAATGAATTTTAAATTTGAGAGACAAGCGAAGCTTCGAAGCGAAACAGGCGATATCGAAGTGAAAACTGGTGATCAAGAGTGATACCAGTGAGTGAAACCTACGACTTGGCATACGACTAAGGACACCGTTAGTGCTTAATGTGTGGACCTTGTGTTTAGTGTTTGGACTTAGTGTTTAGTGTTAGACCTAGTGCTTTGTGTTGGACCTAGTGCTAGTGAATAAAGTCTTTAAAAGAGTCACCAGGTCTTTCTCTCCAAATCCTTCGAGCCCTAACACGTAACAATATGTTATTTAATATTTTATCTCATTAGCCTTTGTATTATCTAATCAAACAAAAACTTAAATCCGTACCTCAGATTTCTCTTGAATATCAGTGTTCTTAACTGCTCTTCATCATCATCGTATTTTTTGTTGTGTTGATTTTTGTATCTGAGAAAAAGAGCGAGCCTTACAGTAGTCGCATATGATGTGTATGTATGATATTTCACCTTAATAATAAGCAATTTAAAATTATATTCTGAAAAAATTATAAAGTTACTTATGAATAAAAAAAATGCCTTGTACGATTTTCTAATATTAATTATGATAAAAAAATACGGAAACTTCCATTATGCAGTGATAGAAATCAACGTAAAAGTTTAAAAAAGCTTAATTATACTGAAATTTTTTATGTATTTGAAACTGACGGCGAAGTCTACCACCGCGCGCTAATTCGTCAATTCAAATACCGCACTCTTCAGCGACTTCCTGTTACATAATTCCATCATATTTCATAATCACTCCCACAAATTGCAAGAAAGCGAAAGGAACATGTTACACGTCAAAAATAAGCGTTATAAATGTAAAATGGTAATTCAAATTTTATTTTCTTGATATTGGATGATTCGCGAGTCGAGACCATTTATCAAGTTCTAGGTTCATCAACACGAGAGACCGATTTTTTTGCAATAATTTACTACTTGCTTCATAAATAAAAAAGATTTTCTTCTTTGTAACTGAATGTGTTATGTTTTCAAGCATGAGTTTATGCTCATAATCATTTTAAAGCATGTCTAATAAATAAACCAATTCCTAGATTAATGTTTATTTAGTGTCTACCTTCGAAAGGCTTCTTCGACATCTGAGGGTCCACGATGCAAGTCGTACGTAGTCGAGTCCGTAATATTGTCCAAGACACAATATTCTTCGGCTAAAAAAATAACAAAGTTTTTAAATTTCAATTTGTAAATACATGTTTTAATTTGGATAGTTCCAATTGATCGAGGGAATCAATTCACGTATTTCTATTTAATTTACAGCTTTGATGAGTGGGTGAGTGAGTGCGACAGCATGCGCCGACACTAGAATCATACTGCAAATTGAACAATTTTTAGAGCGTTTCCCCATTATCTGATTTGATATGCAAGGACCAGTAAAGTGTATGAAATATACAGTGTGTCCCGACAGCTATATCGGAGCCTTTAGTGGTAAAAAATATGGAATTTCTTATCGACAAATTGCCCCTCAAAATTTATTTTTCTCTCACGTTTGTAAAATGGCAACCATTTTATTTTTTGGTAACCAAGACCCGGGCTCTCATACTAATTCGACCACCACTACTCCTGTAAATGTTCTAGGAACATAAAAAAGGTCTCATTTGATAGCTAAATATGTGGACAATAATTCACAGTTAAAATGTTTAAATTTCTTTGAACAGAAAAACAAAAAAAAGGTAATTTAAAAAATATATATATAGTTTTTTTTTTTGGTGAATTTTTTTAATTATTTGCTTTTTGTGATTTATATGATTATTTATGTGATTATAACTTCTAAACTATAGCACTAAGAATAAAGGGGTTTGTATTTTATTTTAGCAAACGTCCTCTTCTATCGTTTTAGAATAAAAAACAAGCAGGTTAATGGCCTAGATTGTTCACAAAAAGCAAATAATTTAAAAAAAATCACCAAAAAAAAAACTATATTTTTTTTATTACTTTTTTTTGTTTTTCTGTTCAAAGAAAATTAAAACATTTTAACTGTGAATTATTGTCCACGTGTTTAGTTATCAAATGATACCTTTTTTATGTTCCAAGGACATTTATATGAGTAGTGGTGGTCGAATTAGTACGAGAACCCGGGTCTTGGTTACCAAAAAATAAAATGGCTGCCATTTTACAAACGTGAGAGAAAAATAAAATTTGAGGGGCAATTTGTCGATAAAAAATTCCATATTTTTTACCACTAAAGATATATCCGATATAGTTGTCGGGACAAGATGTATACCTGCTTCAACATAACTATCGGTCCGATATCGATCGGATCGGATAATGTAAAAATGCTCTGGGTATTTTGATTTCGAAGCATTATTTTTAAATGATATAACAAACCTTGATCGTAAGTGATATCGTCAACAGTCGGCTCTTGGAAGTCATAGTACCGGGTTATGAAATGATTGACGACCATGCCGTTCCGGCAGCTTAGCTCGGTCTCTTCCCATCTGAAGAATAAAATACCAAATATCAGATGACGAACCTTCGAAATAATCGTGTAATTTAATTATCTTATTGTAGGGATGGGCGTTGAATGAACGAACTGTTTTATTAAACTGTTTATTTGTCATGAACGGGTAAACTAGTTTAGCGCATACTGATAAACTAGTCTATGCGTGAACGGTTGCCATATGCCAAAACGGTGCGTGCGACAGAGACCGTTCGTCGCGACGCAACGACACGATCGACGGACGGGCGCGGGGCACGAGTCACGACGGTCGACGACTCGGCACGAGCAATACGTCTATCTCTGTTCTTCACAACCGACGACGTGCTCTAGTCTTTGTAATAATTACATTCGTTGAGTGGGCGGTGTTTTAATAAAATGAACTTTAAAGTAAGCTAACAAAGACGCAATTCTAATGACAAATTCTGAAATAAATAAATCTTTAAACTTTGTTTACGTAATTTTACCTATGACATGATGACAATCAAACACAAACAGTCTTGATTGGAATGCGATTTGCGTAGGTCAAGGATTCAAGGTTAAAACTTAAATGTTAACGGATATGCAATTTGTAAGCCTGGAAAAAGTATGAAGGGAAGTTCATTTCCACCGCTCACAGATTAAACCGTCTCGTCGTTCGTCGTCATCACTAGTCGCGTCGATCAGCAAACGACAACAAGTTTGTCAAAACAGTTAATGCTGAAAGTCGTTCATTCAACAAAACTACTTTGTTTGTCATTGTTTATTGCTCAGTTCAGTATTCGTCGAACACGTAAACTAGTCGAAAAAAAAAACTGTTTTTTCAACTAGTTTACGATGAACGATAAACGGTCTCGTTTCGTTGATCGAAAAAGCGTCGACGACCCACCACTATCTTATTGTTAGTAAATGATAATAAGTGGAAAGACACAAGTACACAGTAAACACGTCAATATAGTTTAGGGATATTGTATATATTTTATCAAATATGAATGAATGAATATTTTTATTGTTTTCTCCACAAAGGTTTTAATATTAGCTACAATACAATTTCGCCTTAACGTTAACACATAACCTTCGTGAGTGGTGGTGCCCTGGTGTCTGTATTATACAATATAAATATATGTATAAGAATAAATTAGTATTAATATTTTATAATGTAGATGTAATATATAAATTAACACACTATACCTTTTATTAATTTATTCATACACGTATTATCTGATCAATCCCGTCATATCAACATATTATATTTTGTATGTTACTAATAATTTTTCGGTGTGATCATACTTCATTCACTAGAAGCCAATTGAACAAGGTCTTTTTGCATTGGTATCTATTTAGATTAAATATGTTTAAGGTTTTGTTGGCTTTATTATACAGGTATCCACAAAGAAAAGGAAAATGTCGTTGGGCAAATCCAGTATTAGTGCGTATAGTCGGGAACACTATGTGTTTCCGTCGTTGGTGCTCAAATTTTGTTGAGTCAAATTGAGTATGCACATGTTGACGAAGAATAGTAGCCAAAACAAAGAGCTGACGAACCGATAGTACCCCACATATCTCATATACATCTTTTGTGAAGTGTAAGAACGGTAGACAACGACTAACTTTTAGAACAGCCCTTTGTGCTCGCTCTATTTTCAGCATATTTGTTTTTGGGGATCCACCCCACACAGACAAGCAATAAGTTATAATAGACTCATGGAGGGCAAAATAAACCATCTTTATTATACTATAATCTGCAACATGTCTTAAATATTAGAATATGTAGATGACCTTTCTTATTTTAGAAGTTGTGCTATCTATATGTGATTGGAAATTTAAATTACAGTCAATGATGACGCCAAGATACTTAATATTAATTGTTCTATTAATTTTGGGGCATGAGCACAAGGTAGAATAAGGAGAATTACATGAGTGAGCAATAATGTGAAAGTTATTTTCACTCGGAATAACATTATTATAGATAGAGAATGCCATATATTTAGTTTTATCAGTATTTAGTGTAAGTTTATTGAGTCTTAACCACGATACAACAATGTTAAAACCTTTTTGTACTGCATTAAAAGCATCTATCCAATTTTCCGCCGCAAATACCATTGCTGTATCATCAGCAAAAGATATAATTTTCCACTGGGCAATTCTAAATCACACAGGTCATTAATATACATTAAAAACATGGAGGGTCCAAGTATATTTTCCTGCGGCACTCAAGTATGGAAAAGAATTTGAAAGTATTTTCCGTTATAGTAAATTGAAAAATGATAGCTTATTTAATATTACCTTATAATAAATATAAAACATACATATCGGATTTTTTTTGTTTAAAAAAATAAAATTTTAGACCGCCGCGCCGCTGCAGAAAATTAGCAATGATAAGTCCTTCCATTATGCCTTATTTGCGTTTAGTTAGAAAAAAGTAAGGGAACTTATACCTTAGCTTCCTAATAGCACTTACACGATAGGTATGTCATATTCTTTCCCCTTTGTTACCAGTAGTTGCGTCACCGACTGATGCTCGTTTTCCAGAACTGCCGAATATTCCCACACGTCGACCAATTTGTTGTCATATATCTTTTCTCCTGATAGAAGTTGATTATTAAAATACTCTATTTAAGTATCAGTAAGTGGTTTATAGAACTTCAGATGCTTTTTTTTTTAATTTTATATCAACAAAAAAAATATTACTTCCTTTATGTAGTACTACTAAAGTACTTCTCCGTACTAAAGTACTAAAGTAGCCTCCGTTGTCTAATGGTTCGAGCATTGACTCTCGACTCGGAGGTCGTGGGTTCGATTCCCACAAGGGAACAACAAAAAAATGTTGTTTCCAAGTATGGTTAGGACAATGCAGGCTGATCACCTGATTGACAAGAAAGATGATCCATGCGTCGGATGGGCATGTAAAAAGTTGGTCCTGCGCCTGATCTCTCGCCATTCGTGTCGTTCATCCGTCCCACTGGGTTACGAGAGTAAAAGGAAGAGAGAGTGCTCCTGTGTACTGCGCACACACTTGGGCACTATAAAATCACTCCTGCGTAACTGGCCTGGTTTCAATGAAACCGGCCACCGTCACCGAGATCGGTGTGGGGAGTTATATACTAAAGTGCACAGCACGTAGAATTTCGTACACTACTCATGATCTCATCGCTACTTGTCTCATTCTGTCGCGCACAAATATATTACTATCTCGCTCCTATCGCGTACTTGTGTAAGCGCGACAGCAATACATTCGTGTGCTAGTGAAAGAGATAATATGTAACGATAAGTCAATGTACGAAATTTTACGTACATACATATCGCGGAGCGACCGCACTTAAGTAGACTTGAGCTACTCCGAAATTTTTTAACCGTGATAAATTTCGTGTATTGTAACTTAAAACTTTAAAAGCTGTGTATCAGACTTATTTATTTTACATATTATACCTGAGTGCTTAAATTTTTTTGATGAAACGGCTGGAAGGAAGCTCTTAGGTTTCTCGTCATTCTTTGCTGTACACATCGTTATGCTTACTAATTTATTCGTTACTGTTGGATGAACCTAAAAGATGAAAGCATAAGTTAGGGCATGTGGATTGTTGGAGTTGGATTATACAATAATTCTAAAGTTTTGCACGTGGAAGAGCCATGCTTCGGCGCGAATGGACCGGCTCGACTGAATAAATACTGCGGCTTCGCAGTAAGCCGTCGTGAAATAAAGCTTTCAATTGTATTTCGCAGGAAGCTCAAGGGGTTGGGGATTCTAAGGATCGTGGAACGCAAGTGCGCAACACGAGGGGAGTTACAAGTATAATTCCTCTGGTGTTGAGTGTCCATGGGCGGCGGTGATCGCTTACCATACTCCAATTTTCGTACCTCGAATCTCGGTTCGATTAACGCGCTGACTTAATACGCATAAGCATCAAATCATACGCGCGAGTTGGACCGATTGACAATCGAACTAAGTTTCGACATACGTGATTCGGGTCCCCGATCCATTTCATTAACAGTTCGTTTTCGACTATCATTTAACTGACTGAGATTAAGAATCAGGATATACTTCATCAGCAACAGCTCACCGTGTACACTCTGTGGCGGTCGCCGTAGTAGTACCGTCTCACCATGCCACCGTACGTGTCCTTTCGGGACCGGTTGTGCCGAGCGCTGTACCTGGTGAAGTGGTGACAACAATGGATATTCAATCGTGATCAGTAATCGATTCTTGTTCCAAAAATATTATGAATGATAGATTTTGCCCGCAACTTGTGCGCGCAAAAGGGAATATCGCGGAAATCGTATATTTTGACGCGATAAAAAGTAGCCCATATCCTTTCCCGTGGTTTACTATTCTATATCTCTGCCAAATTTCATTAAAATCGTTCCAGTAGTTTCCTTTAGGAGCATATTCAATGCAAATAAACAAACATACAAACAATCCTTCCTCTTTATAATATAGTATAGATTCTTATAGATCATATTAATAAATGTGTGATCTTAAATTTTTGACCAGATTATCCTAAAAAAAATTACGCCGACTCACAACCGCGCGGCTCATACTGTGCGGTGAGCGCGTGACCTTCAAAGCCTGTGCGGAGTTTATTAATTTCTAGTATTTTGAGGAGCTGTGAAAGTATATGGATACTAAGTGCGAGTTTAACAACTCAAAAAAAAAATATTTTTCAATTTTCTGTAAATTATATTTTTTATACTTATGCATACTGTGAACTGTCATTACTTAGGTACATACCTAATATTATGTAATCTATGATTCTTTAACAGCCTCCGTGGTCTAGTGGTTAGAACTTGGCTCTCAACTCGACTTTTCGAGTTCTTGGACTCGATTCCCGCATTGGAACAACGAAAAATGTTGTTTCCAAGTTTGGATAGGACAATGCAGGCTGATCGCCTGATTGTCTGACAAGAAACATGATCCATGCCTCGGGTGGGCATGTAATAAGTCGGACCTGCGCCTGATCTCTCGCCAGTCGCGTCTGTTATCCGTCCCACTGGGTTACGAGAGTAAAGGAAGAAAGAGTCCTCTTGTGTACTTCGCACACACTTGGGCACTATAAAAATACTCCTGAGTAACTGGCCTAATTTCAATGAAACCGGCCACTTTCACCGAAATCGGTGTGGGGAGTTATTATTGTAGCCTAATATTGAGTTACATTTTTAATTCTGATAAATATACACCTTGTATACAGTTGCATTTAGAGAGACAGCAGCAGAGAGAGAGCAGGCTAGCAATGACCCCAAAAATTCACATCCTCACTTTGCTAACTCAATTTTTGACCCAGTATTCAAAGTACTCAAAATGAAGTAGGTACTGGTTGACGGTGTAACGAAACCAGTCCCCCGGTTTCTAATGACCATAACATTGACATCGTTGATTATTTTTTACCATATTTCGAAGGGTCTGACAATCCCGTAGTCCAGGCTGGTGACATCTCCCTTGAAGTGGTATTCGGTGGGCAGTCGCAGGCTGGCCTGTTGCTCGTACTTCTTAGAGATAATGTCTTCTGTTGACAATGAATAATAAAGTTACTAATATAACGGTGAGAGCCGAGAGGTGCTTCTCCGTTTATTAAGGGTTATGAGCTAGCAAGCTAATGCTAGAGCTTAACTTAATTAATAAAAATTAACCATACATTTTGTACCTAATTAATTTTACTTTGTTTGAGGCTATTGGCTTATTGCCTATTTCGATTTTTTTTTATTCTTAGCCGTCGTTCCCATGAAAGGGTTCTTTCGGTCATCATTAGTAAAAACTGCACTAATAAATAGCACAAGTTGAAAACCAAACATACGGCAGTAATTTGACAACCCGATGCTCATGTGTTCGATTTTCAGCTCTGTTGTAGCGCAGTTTTATTTACAGCTGCTTTTACTAATGCCGACGGGACCCCCCCCCTCATGGGTACTTAGGCTTATGATAAGCTAGCATTAATTTTACGCGGGCAAAGCGCGGAAAGTTAGATTTCAAACTTTCATCCCCTTTTTCACCACCTTAAGGAGCAAATTTTCAAAAATCCTTTCTTAGCGGATGCCTACGTCATAACAATTACCTACTATCTGTATGCCAAATTTCAGAGAAATCCGTTCAGTAGTTTCGGATGTGGGTTGATAGATGAGTCAGTCAGGTTTGCCTTTTGTAATTTCAGTGTAATGCAGTCAAAGTTATTTACCTGAGACGAAAGCTGAGCAGAGGTTGAAGTACAGTAGGACCAGAACTATAACCACCACCGCCATGGTTGTGCGATTGTGTAGCTAATTACACCGAACTTGTCGTTATATAGTACTCTTCGGGTTAGCATGTGAAATAATTGTCATGGTTAGGGTTTGTATAGATGTCACAGTTAGCCGCAGGCGACGTAAGCATCATAATGGTAATTTTGTAATATAGGCTCGTTTATTCTAGAACAGTCTGTTCTCTGCACAAAGTCATGTAGTTAGCTGTAATCTGTTTTGCACTCATTATTATATTTGCATAGCTTTAATGAAATTTTTAATGAAAAATAGGATTTGATTACTTACTAGCATTTGCCCGCGACTTCACCCGCGTGGAATTGTTTTTTTAAACGATATATTTATAATTATTTTAATATTAGAAAACACTGAAATACGTGTAACACATTATTTTTCCGTGCTCAATTCAAACGAAATATCATGACATACCTATTATGTCCAAGGAATAAAACGCTTCATATAAAATTTTGTCCTCTATGTAACCCCCTTGGGGATTGAATATTGAAAAATTTTTCCTTAGCCTACGTCAGGTGAGAAATACGTGTGCAAAATTTCTCCGGAGTAGCACAAATAGCATGGATGGTTCCATTGCATGTTCTACACGAATGCTCACCCGTAGTCTCCTCGGTACAAATACAACACAAAATTGTTTACGTTTTAATATGAAATTCAGATCATTGTATATGTACCTCAGAAGGAAGATATTCAACATTTACAGGCTCATGAAAAATCTTGGCACTTCGTATTGTCGTGTGTTCATCATCAGACGTCATTTGAATTTTCATCAGACGCACTTTGAGCATGTGAAGCTTCATTACAGATCTCAGAAGTTTCGATGACGGGACTTTGTTGGTGTTGAGCCTCAAAAGGTTGATTTTGTGTCTGAACTGGATCTACTATTTCTGGAACAATGGAAATAGTTGGTGATGATTTGATCAAATTTTCTAGATCCTCTTCACCTTCTAGTTTATGAGCATCGAGAGGCAATGATATACCAACTTTTATTTTAGATCCGAAAAGAGTTTCATAAGGTGTTATTTTAATGTCTGAATTAAAAGCTCTATTCTTCATGATTTATACTTAAGTATATATAGTTCAAGAGAACGAATCGCAGACAATCAACGTTCACTATCATTATCTTACATCCAAGTTGTTAGCATGTTTTCTATGACTTTGTGAATGTCTAGGCTTGCCATGTCTTTCCCAGCTATCGTCTTTTACACACATTGCCAGCAGTGCATTCGGTATTGTATATTAGAATGCCTAGGTAAAGTATAAAATGAAAAATATTTCATACATTACCCCTCAGATCAAATATATATTTTTTTTATTTGATCTGAGCATTACCCTAACTATTTAGGAATTCTATACATTACCTAGGTATTTTATAGAATACCACATTATACTGATTGCCGGTAAATTATATATAGATAGAATAGCATCAGCCTTGCTTTTTTAACAAGCTATATTGATATTTGCTACCTTTGTTGCGTACATGAAACCTCCTTTCTGCATAAGGCTGGAGTGTGCGTACGAAATTATATAAGCATTCGCCGCCACTGTAATATTTAAAGAACCTCTTCGCTGGCTCTGTGAAGGGTATAATATAATATGGTATCCTTTTATGGGGAAACACCACGGACATTAATACAATACTCGCTAGCTAAAAAAAGCTAGCTCGCTTCTGCGTTCTATCTATAAGATGTCACCTTTCGAATCTCTGAGAAAAAAGTTTAATTTAAAGAAGTAGCCAATAAATATTCTAACCGTTGATCCTAAATACATTTTGGACAATGTGTTGTATGTTAGAAAGAATCTAAATCCTTAATTTCAAAAATAAAAGCAGCAATCATTGTAGGAACACTAGAAATAAGAAGAAGATAGATGTACCGGTGATCAGAATCAGAAAAGTAAATCTTCTTATATGATAATATCTCAGAAAAAGTTTAAAATCTTTCCATCGATAAATTTAAAAAAAATCTTACAGGACGTAATTGTGTGCTAAAGCTTAATATAAAGTCAATGATTTCATGCAAGGCTGCTTCTATGTATACTTATGTATCTTATCATAATATTATAACTATTAAGTTATAATATGATAAGATATAAACTTATTTTATAAGTAAGCAATTCTCCTTTTAAATTTGGCTAAAATTTTATCTACGCACAATTTTCATTATTTAGAAGTCGGTACCAACTACCAGCTAACTTAAACGTGAGTTCTATAAAATAATATTGTTTAATCCCACTTTTTAATATTATATCGGGTGTCCGGTAATTAATGGATTACCTTAAAATGTCTTATAGTACAATAGAACTTATGCCCGTTCAAAAAAAATACAAAAAAAAAATCTATCATAATTAGTACCTAAGATAAGTTACTTTTAGAAAAAAGTCTATTTTTTTAGCTTATTTTTTAGTTTTTTGAACACAATGACCAGAAATGAATGAATTACATCGGTTTTTTAATGTTTTCATATTGTAGTATAACTATGCTGATAGATAGAAAATAAATGGTATCACTAGCTATTGCACTTTTTAAAAAAAAATGTATGCAAGTTGATTTATTTTAGAAAAAATTGCATAATTTATTTTTTCATCGAAGTTTAAACATTATGGGTATAAAAAAAATATGAAGGCATGAGTGACCAATAATTTTTAAATAATGCTGGTTTTAAGTAGATTTTGTAATGGTACAATTCATCATTGTATCTACCATAAATAGGGAATTATTGCTAATAATGTAGAAAAGGAGAATAATGTACTAAAGAAAGAAAGTAGGTAATTGGGGAACTTTAAGAAAAATAATTGTACCTGACCATTGGGGGTTGATAAAAACATCGTTTAACATTAAGAATAGGTACTTAATTTTACACGTATTTACAATAAATGTTCAAATTGTTGGCCTCTCACTCTTATGCAGGCCCTACATCTACGGATACATGGTCTTCTGAACAATCTAGTATATCGTCAATATAACAACCTCCGTGGTCTAGTGGCTAGAGCATTGACTCTCGACTCGGAGGTCGTGGGTTCGATTCCCGCATTGGAAAACAAAAAATGGTTTTTTTTCAAGTCTGGTTAGGACAATGCAGGCTGATCACCTGATTGTCTGACAAGAAGGATAATCTATGCGTCGGATGGGCACGTAAAAAGTCGGACCTGCGCCTCATCTCTCATCAGTCGTGTCGGTTATCCATCCCACTGGATTACGAGAGTAAAGGAAGAGAGAGTGCGCTTGTGTACTGCGCACACACTTGGGCACTATAAAATTGTTCCTGCGTGAATCGCGCGTAATTACCGAAATCGGTGGGGAGTTATTATTATATCACTTTTTTGATGCGGCTGCTCTAACACGGCTACGTAGTTCTTCCAAAGACCGTATAGGCTTACGGTACACCTCTTCTTTGAGGCAGCCCCAATAAAAAAATCCAATGGATTTAGATCCGGTGAACGCGGAGGCTACAAAATTGGCCCTAGACGCCCGATCCATCTGTTTAGGTACGTATTATTGAAATATGCACGAACGGGTACAGCATAGTGCGCAGGATAGCCGTCATTTTGTAACCAATAAGAGTCCCTCAGCTCCTCGGGCACTTCTTCTAATAAATTGGGGAGGGATAAATCTTTTCTTTTCACGCTTAAAAGTAACAATTTTAAACATATAGCATTAGTATTACATTAAACATTTCTTTAGTAATTTTTTCTACTTTTCTACATTAATAGCAATAATTCACTATTTATGGTAGATACAATGATGAATTGTACCATTATAAAATCTACTTAAAACCAGCATTATTTAAAAATTATTGGCCACTCATGCCTTCATACATTTATTTTATACCCATAATGTTTAAACTTCGATGAAAAAATAAATTATGCAATTTTTTCTAAAATAAATCAACTTGCATACATTTTTTTTTAAAGTGCAATAGCTAGTGATACAATTTATTTTCTATCTATCAGTATAGTTATACTACAATATGAAAACATTAAAAAACCGATGTAATTCATTTATTTCTGGTCATAGTGTTCAAAAAACTAAAAAATAAGCTAAAAAAATAGACTTTTCACTAAAAATAACTTATCTTAGGTACTAATTATGATAGATTTTTTTTGTAATTTTTTTTGAACGGGCATAAGTTCTACTATAAGACATTTCAAGGTTATCCATTAATTACCGGACACGCTGTATATCTATGGTTTAATCAGAATATTATAAAATACTAGCTTTTGCCCGCAGCTTCGCTCGCGTCAGAGGGAAAGCTTGTTCGGGAAAATACCAATACCAAAATTGAATACATAATGGTGTAGGCACTGCACAGCCGTATCAGTTGTATTTTATTTTAATGTTTCCTGCGACTTCGTAGGTACACTTAAGAAATCTACCGGGAACTGTAGGTACCATAAATAAAATTTAATAAGCTGCAAAATGTATTCTGTGTTAATTCTGCTTAACCTACTACCATACCTGATTTCATCAAAATTCTTTACGTGTTTTCTTTACTTTACTTTATTGCATGAAAAACTAAACATATTATTATGTACATACAAACTTTCGTGTTTAGGTATAATATTAAGTAAGGATTTCTTTGTAGCCGATAATTAGTATTTTAACGATTTCGAAAATATTTTGAATGGGAAGACGTTGTGGACTTTGAACTTAACAAAAATAATTTGGATTGTGATCGCCCATCCAGAGTTTGAGAGTGAGATGAGTTAGGAGTACGACCACGAAGCCATCTAGCTTCTCACTTATTCCTCATATAATAATCATACACATTACCTAATGATTAGGATTAACCTAGGTAAAGTTTTAACCAATTCAAATATCTTATTTTATAGCATTTTATACTACGTTATTTTTTAGATTGATAACACTTTTTGTAGGTATGAACCGATTGAATTGAAATACCATCACAAAATTATAAGCAGAGCTATCCTAATTCCTATCCGCGTGGAACCCGTAGGTAGTTAGGTACCCAAAAATTTTCCGCGATAAAAAGCGAGTCCTATATGTTTATCCAAGGGCTAAACTACTACGGTAACAAATTTTATAAAAATCCGTCGCGTAGTTTCTGAGATTAGCGCGCACAAACGTAGGAACAGATCAAAAATATTTTAAGAAAATCTTAAAAGTCATTATTTTGGGTTAAAAACTAAAAACCTATGTATTAAACACTGATAAATCAAGCACAAATAAATTAAATATTACATATAACAACAAAAGAGAAAGAAATCTAATCATACCTACACCCTCTTTTTAATATTATATATCTATGACCTACACTCAAAATATTCTACTGAAATCATAGATATATAATATAAAGATATTAATATTATAATATTAGTTATCACTGACTGAAATAGTGTGTAATATAATAAGTATTATGAATATAAATAATGCAGCAATCGCAAATATTTAGGTGTCTAGTTTTTCAAAGAGATTTTCATCAAACTTTCGCATTAGACTGTCAGATTTATTTTTCAACATGATGACAATATATTATGTCAAAATAAAAATAAAGCTTCCCACTCACGGGTTATCAATTGCTTCGATCAAATTAGAAATTAATTCGTATTTGAAAGGAAATTGCTAACGACAAACTATTACACAAAATGATTAGTGTAAGACCTACCAGCTACTTTTTGCGGTGGGACTCATAAGTTGGAACAAAATTTACGCGTATAAATACGAGTTTCATATAAAAAGTATAGTAAGGTGGTCCTAGGATCTCAGACTATATTTAGTTTTTATCTAAACCGATTTACTTGCAACTACGAATCCAGTAAATGTTTAAATTGTAAAGACTAAATCGATCGATCGCTTGTGAGTGGGAGCTTTAAATCAAAAGCACTAAGGAGTATTTATATCAACTTTAAAGCAAATCGCTCCCAAACAACTTTCTTTCCCTTTTTATTTCCGTTAGGAGATGAATTTCAATAAACTATGATACACGAATTCCATCAATTCTGTTACATAATGTTTATGCAAAATATGAAATATTGTAGATTGGACCAAGGAATCACGTTGCCCCATACAAACTGTTTTCCCCCTTTTCACCCACTTCCGTTTCAGCCTGGTGACGTCCACTGCAGGACATAGGCCTCCCCCATAGATTTCCAGTGCGACCGGTCGCTCGCGGCCTGTATCCACCGACTTCCTGCGACTTTTCTCAGGTCATCTGTCCACCTGGTGGAAGGCCGTCCTACGCTTCGGCGTCCAGTTCGTGGTCTCCACTCAAGAACCTTTCGGCCCCAGCGGGCATCGGTTCTACGGGCTATATGTCCAGCCCATTGCCACTTTAACTTGGTAATGCGCTGGGCTATGTCGGTAACTTTAGTTCTGCTACGGATTTCCTCATTTCTGATTCTATCACGTAGAGAGACTCCAAAGATAGCCCTCTCCATAGCTCTTTGAGCGACACGAAACTTTTGAATAAGCCCCGTTGTGAATGACCACGTTTCGGCTCCATATGTCATCACCGGCAACACACACTGCTCGAAAACTTTTGTCTTCAGGCACTGAGGAATTTTTGACGAGAAGATGTTTCTGAGTTTCCCGAACGCTGCCCAGCCGAGCTGGATTCGACGGTTGACCTCTTTTTCCAAGTTGGACCTACCTAACTGGACTTTGTGCCCTAGGTATATATAGTCGTCAACAACTTCGAGCGTAGAATTTCCAACGGTCACTTGGGTGGGTACAACATGGGCATTAAACATAATTTTCGTCTTATCCATGTTCATACTAAGTCCCACCTGTTGTGAAACTCTACGGAGGTCTTCTAGCATAGTGTTAAGGTCTTCCAGAGTTTCTGCCATAACCACGATGTCATCGGCAAATCGAAGGTGAGTGATGTAGTCACCATTTATATTGATCCCAAGTCCTTGCCAGTCCAGGAGTTTGAACGCATCCTCCAATGCAGCGGAAAACAGTTTCGGAGAGATGACGTCTCCCTGTCTGACGCCGCGCTGCAATGGAATCGCCTTTGTGCTATGCTCCTGTACTCGCACGGACATGGTGGCTTTACTATATAAACACTTCAACACTTCGATGTACCGGTAGTCGATCCGGCATCTCTGAAGAGACTGTAACACCGCCCAGGTCTCAATCGAATCAAAGGCTTTCTCATAGTCCACAAACGCCAAGCATAGTGGCAGATTATACTCCTCAGTTTTCTGTATAACCTGCCGTAGCGTATGTATGTGGTCTATGGTACTAAAGCCTCTTCGGAAACCGGCTTGTTCGGGAGGCTGGAAGTCATCAAGCTTCCGTTCGAGACGATTCGTTATGACTCTTGAAAACAGCTTATAGACATGGCTCAGCAGCGTAATGGGTCTGTAATTCTTCAGCAAAGTCTTATCTCCTTTTTTGAAGAACAAGACTGCCACGCCCCTGCTCCATGTCTCTGGCGTTTTGCCCTCGAACAAGGCGGAATTAAAAAGTCTCTGGAGCATTTTGAGTGTTGGTGTTCCACCAGACCTCAGCAGCTCCGAGGTGATCCCATCCTCGCCCGGCGCCCTGTTGTTTTTAAGCTGTTTAAGAGCCATACTAATCTCGTACAGGCTGATGTCCGGGATATCTTCCGTGTGATGTCGGGTTAGTCTAGCTCTAGGATCTTCAGCCAGATTAACGACAGGCTTGGCAACTGAGGTGTAAAGTTGCTCATAGAAACTCTCGACCACTGCGAGCACCTCGGGCCCGGCCGCCACAACTTTCCCATCCTCTGTCTTCAGCTTCGTCAACCGGCTCTGCCCAACAGACGTGTCTCTTGCAAACACTTTTGAGCCCTTGTTTCGCTGTATCATGTCCTCAATACTTCTAGTATTAAAGAGACGAATATCGTGCCGCAAAGACTTTGATATCTGTCTGTTAAGCTGCCTATAAGACTTAGCATCGTCAGAGGTTTGAAGAGTAAGGGTGCGACGCCTAGCCATTAGTGTAAACGTGTGGTCGGAGATTTTCTGTGGCTTACCTCTACGGCGGGTTTCACAGTACTTTGACCCAACCGCATGGATAGTCTCTGTGAACCTGTCATTGATTTCGTCCACTGACGCGTAGTTTTCCAGGCTAGCAAAGCGGTTATGTAGCTCGAGTTGAAAGCTTTCGGGGTTTTTAATTCCGGTTTGAGACGGTCGGAGCGTAGACTTTACCAAGCGAGCTCTTTCGAGTTTGATATTTAGGTTTAATGTGCCTCGCACCATTCGGTGATCGCTGCCGGTTTTCACTTGGTGTATCACGGAGACATCCTTAAATATCTGTCTCTGGGTGCTCATGATAAAGTCTATCTCATTTTTTGTCTCTCCGTCAGGGCTCATCCAGGTCCATTTCCTGTGAGGTGGCTTCTGGAAGAAGGAATTCATCATAAATAGTTCTTCCTTTTCCAGAAAATCGGCCAACCTTTGGCCCCTGGAATTCCTCTGACCAAAACCAAACTTTCCCACTTTCAGCTCGTTTTCACCTCGCTTTCCCAACTTTGCGTTAAAGTCTCCCATAACAACATTGAAGTGAGTTTTCGAGTTATGTATGGCTTTAGATATGTCCTCATACATAACCTCTACTTCTTCATCTGGGTGAGACGATTTCACCCGCTTAGGAGTCGAATTTCGAAAAATCCCTTCTTATCGGATCCCTACACATTACAAAGAGCAAGCCTGCAAGTTTCAGGTCTCTACGATCAGCAGTTTAGGCTGTGCGTTGATCCGTCAGTCATTCAGGACAAAGGATTTTATATGTATAGATTTTATAATATGTACCGACTTCAAAATAATGTAAATTCTGTAGATAAATAGTAAAAACTTTAGCCGAATTTAGGTTTAAACTTTCATCCGATATTTTACCCCCTTGGGGGTTGGCTTTTGAAAAATCCTTTCTTTCTTACGTCATATGAGAAATACTCGTGGAAAATTTCAAATTTCTAGCCTGAAGGGTTTGTTCTGTGCGTTGATACATCAGTCAATCAGCTTTTCCTTTTATAAACATAGATAGAAGTTAGATAAAAGCACTCGTGTCAAAGCTCAAGTATTTAAAAGTTGGAAAATCTTAAAAATATCATGGAATTAGGTCACTCTACAGCCTAATGCAGGGGATACGATGCGTTGCCGCCGCGCGCCGTTGTACGCTCCACTCATAATTCTGTGGCTCCACTCTAACGCAGAACGCTACCATAGTACCTACTCTATTTCTATCTCATGTACCTATTATATCTGTTTTTTTCGAAATGGAATAAAAAGACACCTACTTTACTCTCTAAATTCAGTATTTTTTCGGGGATTCGAACCCACTACAATAAGAAACAGATCGCATATGACTTCCACTAAGTTGCAGTCTGCAGACCTTGATGCTTATTGCTAATTAGTTATTATAATATTTTTCATTATTAATTTTATCAAAGCTATTAAATATAATCAGCGCATAACAAGATTAAAGCTTTATATTTAAGGGTGATTACACAATGGACTTTAACAAATTCGAATGTTTACAAACACAAAATAGAAACTTATGATATGTGCGGCAAACTGTAATATCTACACAAACCCTAAGCCTGGAGAGGACTAGGTATATAACGACAAGTTTGGTGTAATTGGCGACACAATCGCACAACTATGGCGGTGGCGGTTATAGTGGTCCTACTGTGCTTCAACCTCTGCTCAGCTTTTGTATCAGGTAAATAACTTTGACTGCATTACGCTGAAATTAATTTTACCATAAGACTACGTTCCCACGAGCGGGGATTTCCAGTGCTATTTTTATACTAACGCTGCCGCCTGACGGAAAAACACCGCTCGTGGAAATGAGCCCTCGTGACAAATTCGAAATAGGCAATGATCACAAACCACCCTGGTGTATAGAAGTCAAGCTTTAATAAGATATAGCTTGCTAGGTCATAACTCTCAGTAAACATATAGGCACCTATCACCGTTTTACTAGCTTTATTCTATATTGTCAACAGAAGACATTATCTCTAAGAAGTACGAGCAACCGGCCAGCCTGCGACTGCCCACCGAATACCACTTCAAGGGAGATGTCACCAGCCTGGACTACGGGATTGTCAGACCCTTCGAAATATGGTAAGAATGGAGCGATAAGAATCTATTGTACTGTCCTCAACATCATTGAAGGAAACTTTTTCCTTTACTTCAGTGTCTGTGTAAAATGTAGGTACGATATTTTTAGTCTATATACTTTTAGCAGTGAGTAAGCCATAGAATCTCCTTAAATACTCAGCCAACACAAATATTGTACCTACTTCTATTAATATGTAATATTGAATTCTTCAACTAGACATGATAGGCGGTATCCAAAATTACAAATATCGAAAAATGATGGAATTGGTTATGTTTGTTGGTTGGTATTTTGAAACAAAAACTGCGTCATTAGATTTTTTAAGAAATAAATGTCTGTAGCCAGGAATGGACCCACCTGTTTTGGAAATAAAATACACACTTATATTATTTCAACTATCGTCATAGTGTAATAAGAAACAAATTCTGCAAAGTATATAAGGTTTGGTAAAATCAATTACGGAAACTTTGGTAGATAGATTTAATTTCTCGCAATATAATTTAATTTTGTATAATTCCCCACGTCACGTCCCGAAAGTTTTCGTAATTGATTTTACCAAACCTTATATAAAAACATGCGAAAAATTTGATTTATTATAAATCTAATAATGCAGTTTTAGTTTTTACAAAAATCGAGCTCGCATGTCCTTACACCATTTTTGCAATTCTCTATAGTTTAAAATTTTCCTACCTTGCCAACTGGAAATATTTACCCTGTAGATAAGATTTTTTGTGCTTGCAGGCTAAACTTTAAACATTTCGTTTTATTTGAATTTAAAAGTAAATTATTATCATTAAACCAATTTACCATTTTTGAGAGAGTACTATTTACCTCGTCACAATTTGACGTCGCTTCACATTAAAAATTAGTGAAGTGTCATCGGCAAAAAGTACTATCTCATGCTTATCTTTAACTAGATAAGGAAGGTTATTTATATAGATGAGAAAAAGAATGTGCCTAAAATGGACCTTTGTGGCACACCTAATTCTATTTTGGTCCCAGTAGACCTTGTAGAATTAACTTCTACTCTCTGCTTTCTATTTTAAGATAAGAACTTATAAGTTTAATTGCCTTGTCCCTTATACCATAATCCTATAATTTTCTGACCAACGCAGCATGCTCGACACAGTCGAAAGCCTTGGATAGATCACTAAAGACACCAAGTGCATCATGTGATTCCTCTCAAGCCCCAAATATGCTGCATAGAAGACTGATACCTGCATCTGTTGTGGGAAAAAATTTTATCTAAGGTTTTACTGACGCAAAATAAATCGGGTGCAATAATTTTTGGGTGATGTGTATTTGTTTCCATAAAATTATAAAAACCGTTAGATTGTAATATAACTAGTGAAATTGTAAAATGTGGATAGACTTCCGGACTTATAATTTAATTTAACACATGGTTTTTCGTTAAATATAAATATTTAGTTATGAATCTTTTGACATATTTTTACAATCTCGTTAGTTATTTTACAATCTAACGGATTTGACAATTTTACGGTAACATATACAGACAGATAGACGTCAGTTTAATTGTATGTAATGACTATATTGGTGGATAAATTAAACAATAAGATAGTATTTTTTAATAGTAGATTATGCACCAAGGGGATAAAGCAGTGTCTTACGTCACGGGCAGCATATTGGACCCTGAGCGTAACGAGGGACTCTAGAGTTAACTCCCAAGCGTAGCGAGGGAGTTAAAACTTAACTTTATTCAGTAGAGTCCTGAGTGAAGCGAGGGGTTCAAGCTGCCCAAGACGAAGACAGGCTTTATCCCAGACGTGCATGCTCTACTTTTCATACCTACTGCGAGGCAATAAAAACCCAGGGCTACATAAACAAAACATTTATTTTGTTAAAAGTTAATATTGGTATTGGACACATTTGTCCAGTTATGGAGGGACAGAGTAATATTTTTATTAGGAATATTTATGCAAGTTGTGGTGGAGTTTATTTGAGCAGTACTTAAAGATTCAGGAACTTGTGACTGACGATTTTGACAAGTGAGAATGTTAAAATTATAGGTGGCCAGTTCGATTTTCGAATAAACTCTCTTTGCAATACCATATTATTATTGAAAAACTCTATGATAGATATACGTATAATATTAGGTGTTTTCATAGGAATTTTAACGTTCCAAATTCAAATCATTTTAATCCCTTGGGAGTTTCATACAACATTATCTCCCTTGGGAGGCAATGACATGCTTTACGTTGAGATTGCGTGATATATAATGGGACATTGTCGAGATGGTGGTATGAAAATATTTTTATTAAATATTAATAATTAAAGTTAAAAATTAGATCATTGTATCAATTCAACCGATCACCGACGCCGCCTATTTCCTTTCTTGTCGCGACCTGTGCTACATCTGTATCTGCATGAACATCCGCATTGATTATTGCGGAACATCTGCATGTGGATGCAAATGCAGATGTCCAAAACGGTGCGGAAGCTCTGCAATTGCGGATGCAGATGCGAATATTCGCAACATCCCTGCTAAGCAGTGCTCCTCGACCTTATTTCAGTTTCGGATGGCAGTCTCGTATCGCGTGTCGCAGCATTGGAAGTCTACCTTAAGATAAAAACCATAATTATTTTGCCCCACTAGGTACAGCGCGCAGAACAACAGATCTCGCAGAGATACGTACGGAGGTACGGTTAAGCGGTACTACTACGGCGACAATGAGACTTTATATACAGTTAGTATCCAATATCCAATATCCATGGACAGTGCGGTCGCGGAGTACGTAGATTAAAACTAGTTTTCATAAACGTTATTATTTCATGACCGATAGATGTCAGAAAATCATGAGCTAGCATATTTACAACTAGCTGTTTCCCGCGGCTCCGCCCGCGTAAATATACTATCGGGTATCCCGCAGGAATACTATACTTTTCCGGGATTATTTATTTTGCGCGAAAGAGTAACAAACACCCATCCATCCATCCACCCATCCATCCGTATCCGGATGTTTGTTACTCTTTCTTTTCTTTGTTATGGATGTATATCTGTCACCGTAAAATTGTAAAAACCGTTAGATTGTAAAATAACTAACGAGATTATAAAAATATATCTAAAGATTCATTACTATATATTTATAACTATAGATGTTATCGATAAATGTATCGATGAATGATGAACTATATGTATCTAAATTTCAAATTGCCTCAAACATATTTTTGGGATAAAAAATAACTTTTCACAAATTTATAAATTGACTTAGCCCCGCTTCTGACCAGCGTTGAGGTACAATAGAAGTATAGGACAAGGTTTGAGCTTACCTCAAGCACCTGCAATAAGTTTCCAAGTTTACCGAACAAACTCTTGGCATCGTGACCTTCTACTAATTTTAAATGTAACTTTTAGATTCATCCAAAAGCATACAGTGATCTAGTCAGCGAATCAATCTGTTCGACTATGCCGACTGAAGGGAAACTAGAAAATTTCCTTCCATCGAAAAAATTTACACGCTCAGGTACATTTTAATAAACAACAGTGCGAGTTTTTGCGGAGAAGTTAAAATATAAGAACGTAATATCTAACAATTGCAATGATAATGTCTATAGCTTACTACTTAGAAATATTTACAAGCAATAAAACTACTGAAAAGAAAATTAAAAGAAAAAATACATATGAAGGTTTTTTTTTTGACAATCTTATTTTTAAAGCCTTTACTGTAAAGATTTTAAAGCTAGCCGACTATTTCAGGGCAAACAACGTACGACAACAAGCAAGTGGATGTGTGGAAGTTTTCAAAACTATTCGGAAAAAATCTGATGTTGGAGGCAAAATTACTGGTGCTAAAAAAACCGGAAAATGATATACCTCTTGTGTAAGTTCCTTAAATTAAATATGAACATAGAAAAATATAGTTCCAGTCATAATGACATGACCTGGTAATAATCCATTTTCGTCAGATACGAAGAGAGAGAGATCAACCTCTGGAATGGCGTGGTCGACAGCCACAGCGTCACGCGGTACTACGACTTCCGAGAGCCGAACATTGACGATCTCACTTACGAGCAAGGTGAGCACAGTGCAACTACTTCCTTAATATCCCTCGATGACGATAAAATGACGATGTATGAATGATACAAAGAACCCATAAGACATTTAGAATTTAGTACTTTAAATAAATAATTAAAAAAAAAACACATTAAAGACAAAAAACGATAGATATTAGATAGGTGTCTTAAAGTGCATTAAAAATGAAAATGTTTGCAAAAAAAACTAGTAAAATGTACTGAAAAATGTGACGCACTAACTTTTTCCGCGGCTACGCTCGCATTAATGGAGTATCGCACGGCGTCTGTACTTTTTAAAAGCCTATCTAGCCTAAACTATTACCATACCAAATTTTATCAAAATCCGTTCAGTAGTTTTGCATTAAAGAGTAACAAACATCTTTACAAAGTTAAACATTTAAAATTGTAGAGACATTAAATATGTAAACTCAAGTAACAGTAAAAAAACTTATTAAATAATGGATTTTTATTTTACACTGAAAAATCCAATGATCTATAAATACAATACACAAGAGTATGTACTATGTAGTAAGACGTGTCAGTGTCTAACTAATCTCTCTAAAAAAATAACTAATCTCATGCATTTAAAAAGAAAGGAATAGAAATATATTTTATTGATAAAAGGCTTTAATACTGTATCTGTCTCTTGAAAGCCTTGGTATCAGGGATATTCAACTGAAGACATATTTCAGAATGACGTACATAAATATAATGCATAAAAACTAAAAGCTTTTATAGCAAGTAGTTCCACGAGGTAGTATTCTAGGACCAAATCTATATTTTGTAGTCTACACAAATAATATCTTTTTGATTGTGTTTCATTGGATTGCGAAATAAACGATAAAATAAAGACGAATAAGTTACTAGTTTTTTTTCTTCTTATTTCCTTAGCAGAAGATAACTGTGACTTGGAAGAAAGCACCGAAATATTGTCCAAACCGAAACACCTGCATGCGCATGTACCATTAGATGTCGAAGAAGCGTTCAAAAGGTAAAAACTGAGAGGTTGAATGATTTTACATTATAATTTACATTATTTTACATATAATAATATTAATTATGCATGTATTTTATTTATTTAAATAGATCCATTTTGTTCCATAAACCGTGTAGTAAAATATATTTTTTAATATAATTAAAAATAAAACGTTTAAAGTGCATACAAAATTTCGTTCTGCTAGAAAGAGATAGGTTAAAAACGTTGAATGCCCATTTCTTGCTCATTTTCAACAGATATATTCGCCATTTCTTTTATTTTCAGTCAAGACGTAGGTATCATAATTATTTTTTAATTTTTATTTTTTGTTCTATGCATATTCCCTATATTTACTTCGATGTAACTCATATGCATCAGATGTATTATGTTCGCTTTAAAACACATTACCTTCTAATGTAATTCAAAAACTTAAATATACATTTAAACATTAAGGTTGCAAAGTTTTAAATAATTTAACGAATAACGTTATTTATTTAATAGGTATAAGAATTACCACCACAAAGGATACGAAAATGATGAAGAAGAAGAGTTAAGAGCGCTTATGTTTAAAAGAAATTGGAGGTAAGGTCTTTTGTTTGTTTTGTACATACGTCTAGCAGGCGTCTGTCCACTGACGCACTAAAAAATTTTAGTTCTTATGAATTGGGAAGAAAACTCCAGGAGGATTTAAAAATACTTATGTTGTAATAATAATCTACAGACTCGTAACTGAGCACAACAGCAAAAACGTAAGCTACAAGCTGGGCCTGAACAAGTTCTCCGACCGCCTGCCCTCCGAGCTGACGCACCTCACCGCCACCAGACCGAGGGACCCTCGCGCGCCGGGCTCCCACCCCTTCCCCCTCTCCGCCCGGCAGCTGGAGGTGCTGGCTGACGACCTGCCGGACAGTTACGACATGCGGGTGGAAGGCATCATAAGCGAAGTCAAAAGTATGCTCGTGTTAAGATCATTCATACCGACATGTGCCTATTTTTTCCACATTCAACTGTTTAAGTAACCATGATCCTGCTTGATGTTCATATTAAAACATGTAAATGATGCAGTTATTTACATCAATGGATGGGAGCACCATATTGATGTGATGGAGAAGCCTTTAAACAGAACAATACTAAGAAATTAAAAATTTGTACAATTAGTTTCATCACGGAGCTTATTTGTTAAAATAAAATACCTCTTAGTACAAACGTACACACTAGAGAAGTATGCGTCAATAAACCTCAATAAACTGTAAGCACTCCTTCCATGTCTCATCCGTCTCTGTTGCTACAGATCAGGGCGATTGTGGATCGTGCTGGGCTTTCTCGACGGTGGCCGCTGTGGAGGGCGCACTCGCTAAATCGAATGGCGGTCGAAACTTGGATCTCAGCGAGCAATCTTTAGTAGATTGCGCATGGTAGTAAGTAATATTCTATCGTGACTGTAACCTGAAGGTCGATTATGCAAAATAAATCCTGCAATAATACAGTTACAATCCAGTCTCGATACGATAAAACTGCAAAATGGTATTCTCATAAACATCAAACCAAGCGCAGACCCGTTTTGATTGGTTCAAACTCCAAAAATCAGTTTATGATAATATCAAGACGATTCATTTATAAATCAACAGAGGTAAAACGAAAGTGTCAGTTAATTACGAGAGTTGGGGTTCTGGCTTCGAAAACTAGCCTCTTCTGTTTAAACTGGGTAAAGGAGAAATCTCTCAATATTTAGCAATCATAATTCATAAACCAATATTATGTAGGTACAAATACACAAAGCATCTTTAAACTTACGTATCATTCTTCTCAGTGAGGGTAATGACGGCTGCGATGGTGGCTTCCTTGATGACTCCTTTGAGTACGTGAGGAAGTATGGAATACCCACGGAAATGGAATATGGGACGTACCTCTCAGAGGTTAGTGGCCCTTTAGTATTTAAATACGCATAATTAATATTATGTCGACCAATTATGATTTGAGACTGCTTTTAACTAATCTAATTTTCCTTTCATGTCATCGATATTTGCATGTTCTTTGAAAGTTTATAATGATAAGCTTTTTACAATATTTAAGGACGGCATTTGCAATTACGATAACGTCTCGGAAGTCTCCTCTATCAAAGGCTTTGCTCGAATCCCGCCCATGAGTGTCGACGCGATGAAGACCGTGCTGTATAACTACGGACCGGTAGCTGTTTCAATGAACGCAATGGACGATCTCAAGTACTACTTCAGCGGCGTCTACAACAACCCTGACTGGTCAGTTATTAGAATATGTTTCACTCTTAACACTACATATGATGAAACTAAGCCCTCCGCCGAATCTGTCTATCTTTTCGCGATGAACTCAAAACGACTGCATAGATTTCCATGTGGCTTTCACCAATAGGTACAAGGATTCTTGAGAAAAGTTTAGATACACAATTTGTTAAGGTTTTGTATTTATTTTGTTGCGGGTGATGTCGCGGTCAAGGTCTAGTTTAAATGTAAAATATAATTATTTCGATTTATCGGCATCATATCTGCACGGTTCGTTTTATAGTTCCACACCACTTCAGAAAAAAATTGGCTTCCAGTCTCGTTTCTGGACTCGTGAATGCCAATTCTTATCAGACAATCAGATGATCAGCCTGCATTGTCGTAACCAAACTTGGAAACATCATTTTTGTTATTCCAACGCGGAAAATAAACCCACGACTTCGGAGTCGAGAGCGAAGCTCTTAACCTCTAGACCACTGAGGCTGTTAGCTAAAGTAATATTTTTAACTAAAGTCATATTTTTTCAGCAACAAGGGGCATCTAAATCATGCAGTAACAATAGTCGGCTACGGCATTGAAAACGGTACGCCATATTGGATCGTCAAAAACTCGTGGGGAGAAGACTGGGGACAGGACGGGTATCTCTACATATCTGCAGAAGGCAACAACTGTCTCATTTTAGAAAACGCTTACTATCCTATCGTCTGATATTATATTTTTATTGTTATTGTTCAATAATTAGTATTTCTGTTTTTGTTTATTGTTTAGTATATATGTTTGGTTTTGTTTTTTTTTTTTTTTTTTCTCTCATGTTTTATGTTAATTTTATTACATGAATCATGTTATTGTATTTTTATAGCGTGAATATAGATTTATACATAGGTATGTAATATCAGACATATTATATTTTTATTGTTATTGTTCAATAATTAGTATTTCTGTTTTTGTTTATTGTTTTGTATATATGTTTGGTTTTTTTTTTTCTCTCATGTTTTATGTTAATTTTATTACATGAATCATGTTATTGTATTTTTATAGCGTAAATATAGATTTATACATAGGTATGTAATGTAATGTCATAGTTTGTCGAATAAATGTCTTATTATTATTATTATTGATATATTTAAAATGTTAGAATTAACAGTTCGAACCAGGTTCTTTACGATTTAAATAATTGGTAAGTAACATAATAATATATCATACTGCATAGAGATGCTTGTATTTTAATACATATACCCAATCCCTTGTTATTGTATTATACTTTAATGACTTTATTAGCAATACTAAGTAGGTATAATATCAAAATCATTGACAGGACACTTAGAAGCCTCTAGAGTAGTCTAGAGTCATTAGCAACATTTACTTTAAAAATAATGGGAACTCATGGCTCCTTTGCTTTTCACAAATAGATACCACAGTATTCAGTAAAAGCTTATATTCAAGAGTATACATTAATTTCCAAGATTTGTCCACTGATTAAAAAGGCCCTGTTACATCGCAAGTACCATGAGTGATGCATGTATAGTAAAGTTGCTGAGTTTCCCATTGCATTATTGCTATAATTAAACCTATATTATTCCTTTTAATTAAAACATAGTATTTTTCCGTCATTCATTCATTCGAATTGGACTTCCGTCGGGTGCAGGTCTCTCTCTAAGTTCTTTTTATATATTTAATTAAAACATTTATTCGTCTTATGTAAAAATTTTAAGAAGTAGTTAAAATATATACTTAAATTATAAATAACTTATTATCTAAATAAAAAATGAATAAAAAAGGGGCAATAGATAAAAAACTGTATCTAGGTCGGAGACTGCGAGTAGAATACCTAAGAGGCAGGCAGGATTACCTCGCTGTATGGCCAAACTGATTCGTTGACCGAGGTAAGCTCCAGTCTTTGAGTCATCGGTTTTGTCGACCAGTTTTTGGCAAAATTTTTGAAAAGGATTCGGATTTGATCGACGGAAGTCCAATTCATTCTGACGGAAAAATACTATGTTTTAATTAAACAGAATAATATAGGTTTCATATTGCATTAACAATAATGCAATGGGAAACTCAGCACCTTCACTATACATATGCACTCATGCTACTTGCGATATAACAGGGCATTCATTCAAATCTTTGTAACACATATATTTTGTGTGTTACATAAACAGTTTTGTTTTTTTTTTTTTACCAAAACCTGAGTCACTCCGTAATAGCACCCTGTACTTGTTTAGCTATTCCTTGACACGTTTTTGTATGGTGTTTTTGGTGGGAATTTTTATGAACTCTTTATTTACAAATAATAGTTCAGTCTAATAATGTTTGATTCTGATATTTCACAATAAATATCTAACACTGATTTATCCACCTCTTTTATTTTTATTTTATCCACCTATAGCGATAGAGATAGGTCATAGCTCCTATTATGATTTGATATCCTTCTTGTATTACCTTTCCCGTTTCAGGTGTAAACCACTGTGTCATTCCCAGCATCGATTCTCTTCCACCAAACATATTCTCGCTTCAACCCCTTCTTACCCAAGTAAAACGGGTATGCGTAGGTAGTTGCCAAATAGAATACACCGTGCAACTTAACGTCTACCTTAGTTCCCATTAGATTTACTACTTGGGGCTCCTTGTAGCACTGCGAGTCTCTCGCTTCCTGGATGCTATCACATTTCACGGCTAGAAACTTGGTGGGGTGTTTCAGAGCGGACACCCACAGGGAGAGCACCCTAAAATGGCTGCAGGTCGAGGTGCAGGGGAGTATCGTGAGGTCCCCGGGCTGGTACTCCCCGCCGTTCACGTAGAAGTCCACGTGACCCATCCTCGTTGCCATTCCGTACCCGTCGATGTTGGTGTGGATCACCTGGACGAAGTCCGCGTCGGACGAGTCCAGTCTGTCCTTGGGCCCGAGGGTCCTGAAGCACGGGCCGGCTGGCTCCAGGGCGATCAACCGGGAGATGTTGCGGCCGGTCATCTCGCGGTAGTTCTTCGCTATGTAGCTTATGGTCTGCCCGCCGAGGCTGAAGCCCAGCAGTTCCAGCTTGGACGGGTCGAGGCCAGATTTCGTCAGCTCCACCAGCACCTCTGCTACATGTTTGCCTACCGGACGCATAAGCTTTGCAGCTCTGAAAAAAGATTATTATGTTCATCAAAATAAGATCGAAAATCTAAACAAAATATATAATAGCACTTATAATAATTTCTAATGGTTTTTAACAGTCTTTTATAATATTTAATATCAATATAAAAGAATTTGCCGAAGATACGATTCGATTTAATAAGAAATTCCTTAGATTAGAGATAGATAGAGTTAGACATTATCTTTGGCCAAAGAATCGCACTTTCACACATCACATACAAAATGCAAAACTTTTGTCACAATATGTTGCAATTTCACGGTGGCGAAACGCTGGTTGTCAATGAGTATGACGTTGTGGCACTTATCCCAGTCCTCCTCGCTCCAGTGGCGAACAGCGAGGAGATAGGGAAGTTCGTGTTGTCCAGGTAGCCGATGGCCACCACCACCGTTCTCCTGTAAACACGTCGCTCAACTCACAGGTAGTATAGCACGGTGGCAAAGCGCTGGTTATCGATGAGGATGACGTTGTAGCCCAGCTCCTCGTACTGGTTGGCGAACAGCGAGGAGATGGGGAAGTTCGTACTGTCCAGGTAGCCGATGGCCACCACCACCGTCCTCCTGAAAACACCAAACAACTTCTTAGCAAGATACATGAAATTATAGACATTCATATAATTTTTAGCATGTAAGAAACATGTATTAGGATCAGTAATTTATCAAATACTAGTTTTTGCCCTCTCTCAACTCTTCAGCAAATATCTAACTTGGGAAGCTGGTAGCGCCGCGCATTGTTCTATGTCCGTTTATTTTAAATCTGGAATATCTTCGAAAATATTCATTTAAATTACATGCTGTAAAGGGCCATATTGATATAATCTATATTAAATGCTCAATATATTTAATTTGTTAAGGATTAAAACTATATTCTTAAAATAGCTTTGTAAATAAGCCAATATTTCTCGTAAAAAGTAAAGGATAAAAATGGTTATTGTGGGTTATCCCTAAGAGATAAACATATACCATCGCAGATTTTCGCAGATTTTTTGTAGATCTATACTGTAGTACGTACATTATTTTGATCTATCTCGCAGGGTTCAGCCAGCGTTTTGCAACTTAAACGCAAAAATGTGTTTTATTATTGTTATTTAAAAAATATGTTTTTTTACGACATTAGAAACCTCTAAAATTATCAGTGTTTCTCTGCTATATTATGCATGTTATATACATATAAACCTTGTTCTTGAATCACACTATCTATTTAAAAAAAACCCCATCGAAATCCGTTGCGTAGTTTTAAAGATCTAAGCATACATAGGGAATATTTTAATCATATTAACTAATGGAAAACACCGAAAAACAAACAAACAACCTCCGTCATGGTAAGTAAGCATGTAAAATTACCTTGTGAAATCGATTCTGGGATCCGTAGCTATGTCCTTAGCTGTCCAGTAGGAGTACTTGGCTCTGGAGCGACCCTGGCCCTGCACCACGAAGTACAGGTAGCGCAGCTGACTGCGCGGGATGGCGGCGGGCGAGCTCGATCCGGGGCCTACAACATTCAGTATTAGACTGTGATCGAACTGATACTGTGATGCAACTGGAGTGATACTTTAGAGACTTTAGGGATAGATGGTTTACTGTTAATGGACCGTGATACTTAACCTCGAGTTCCGGCACTAGTCAACTGTCCACCTGTAAATGCGTACACAGGGAAAGAAAAGATCTATATCTCTATACTGACTATATTCACTGACTGAGTTACAATTCGTGTTCACGTGTTCCCTACTGCCCTGCAAGTACGCAACTGGCGAGCCGTGGCCCGACACCACGTCGCCTCAACAAGACTACAAAGTCAGCATTCTATGAACTAGGTAAGTACACGTAAGTATGTCCCAACAATATTCCCCCCTTTTTTTAAAAAAAAAAAAAAAATACAAAATGTATCCTAGAAAAATAAAACATGGTCACTCTATCATTACATTGTATAAAAACATTACCAGTTACTCGCTACAAGTAATACAATACACTGCTATCGCTACAAGAATGCGCTGACGTCGAATATTGGGCAAGCAGAGAACACCATCATACAATGTTGACTTACATTAATAAACAATGACTTACATTACATATGCATTGAAACAAAACATTAGATAACATTACATTTACATTACATATTACATTACATACTTTTTAATTTTGACAACCAATTGACAATATTATTAACCAAATAAGTAAAATGTGCAAGTTGTTGCACCCTAGGCCTACGACATAGTCTTGGCGTCGGTAGATAGTAGAAACCTACTACCTACCACTAGTGTGAACACGCGGAGCGCATTATTTATCAGTTAGCACACCATTAGAGTTCAATAAATAACAGATGTTCCTGTCACTAGGTTCTGCGGATTGACTTGTTCTTTGACACTAGAGCGTCCTTGCTCAACTTTATCTATGATACCGTTAATAACTTTTCCTTTTACATGTTTACTGCACTTTTTAATACACAAAAATAAACAAACACTGAACAATATGGCCGTAATTACAAAGATAAATATGCCATATATTTCAATTTTCTTTTCCAGCGCGGCTCTAGCAGAATTTTCAGAACCGGACTGCGCATTAACAACTTGCTCGTTTTTAGCCTGGTAATTTCCCATGTTGACAAAAATAGCCATATACTACGTGCAAAACTCAATTTGAAAATGGTATAGAACTCTAATGTTATCATTTTATAACTAAATTACGTGTAGATTCTACAACAGAAAACGCACAGGTGGCTTTACGTGCCTACCACTGCGTGTGGTACGAGTTACAAGCTTACCGCAACTATGAGAGTCTAACTGTTCGTCCAAGTTTTCCGCATTATTATTTTCATTAGTACTACTGTGGGGAATGTCTACATTAATTCTATTGGGTTCTACTAAAACGTATCCCGGCTTAAGCCGATCTATGGATATATCTATTTGTCTGTTATTTAATTGAACTTTAAAAACTTTATCTGACCTACTTATAACGCGGTAGGGGCCATCATAAGTGGGCGTTAAGGGCTTCTTCACAGCATCATTCCTAATAAACACGTGGGAACATGATTGCAAATCCTTATATGTGAATAACTTACGTGAATCGCTATCCGCTCGTGGCTTGGGTCGCAGGCTATGAATCATTTCTCGTAACTTCTCTACGTACGTGTAATAATTAAAATTAGCTGTTCTACTTACCTCGTTGTAAAAATCGCCTGGTAAGCGCAAAGGTTGTCCTAACACCAACTCTGCCGCGCTAAGGCCGGTGTCACACCGACTCGCAGCACGGAGTCCGAATAAAACGGTGGGCAACTCGTCATCCCACGACGTTCTACTTGTTAGTCTACACGTAAGAGCTACTTTAAAAGAACGATGCCACCGCTCTATCTTCCCGTTACTTTGGGGGTGATAGGGGGTGGTCCTTATTCTCTGAACACCTAACATTTTTAGTAAGTTACTAAACAATTCGCTTTCGAATTGTCTGCCTTGATCACTCGTTAACCTGGTTGGACATCCAAATCTACAAATCCAATTTTCATAAATCGCTCTGGCGACCGTTTCTGCTGTTATGTCGCTAGTGGCTATTGCCTCAGGCCAAGACGTGAACCTATCTATGATTGTAACACAATATCTATTACCTCTCTGTGTTGTTTGTAACGGGCCTACTATATCGACGTGAATGTGTTCAAATCTTTCGCTCAGTGTAAACGTTCCTAAATCCGAAATAACATGACGATTCACTTTACTCTTTTGACACGGTATACAATTTTTAGTCCAATCCCTAACGTCTTTATTCATTCCTGGCCAAAAATAACGAGAGGAAACCATTTTAAGTGTTGTTCTGATGCCTGGATGACTAATGTTATGTACTGAAAGAAAAATATTATGTCTGCATTTTTTTGGTATATACGGCCTAACATTACCAGTCGAAATATCACAATATATACTTTTACTCAAATTAGGTAACATAACTTTCTTTAACTGAATTTGTGACGTGTTACAAGTTCCTAAAAAATCTGTAATCTGATCATCGTCATCCTGTTGCAACGCTATTTCTTCGTAATCGACTACAGTCGGACACACGATTGTCTCAACCCGCGATAAGGCGTCCGCTACTGGATTTTCGCTACCGCCTACGTGTTGAATACTATTTGTATACTCGCTTATATACATTAACTGTCGAATACGTCTAGGTGTCTCTTTCTCCGAATTGATCTTTGTGAGCGCGTGAGTCAAAGGCTTGTGGTCTGTAAATACCGTTAAAGCACGACCTTCTATCATGTTTCTAAAATGCATAATAGACATATATATAGCAAGCAATTCTCTGTCATATGTACTGTAATTTTGTTGCGTCTGCGAAAGTTTTTTTGAAAAATAACCTAAGGGTTGCCATGCACTACCGACATACTGCTGTAAAACGGCACCAACACACGTATTTGAAGCGTCTGCCATAATTGATAATGGGACATCCGGGGCCGGGTGAGCGAGTGTCGCGGCGCTTTTAAGGCTCTCCTTACACTGCTCGAACGCTAACTCCGATTCTCGATCCCAAACTATACTAGTTTTATCCTTCTTTTTAGCGTTGTGCAAAAACTTATTTAAATGCGCATGACTTTCGGCGGCTTTAGGTAGATGTGACCTATAAAAATTAATCATGCCTAAAAATCTCCTCAAACTTTCCACAGTTTCCGGCTTTGGGTAGTCTGTAATGGCCTTAACCTTATCGGCCAGCGGACATATACCTTCCTGTGTAACTTTATACCCTAGAAATTCGATTTCATTTTTACCAAATAGACATTTAGATGTGTTAATTGTGATTCCTAATTTACTAAATCGTTCAAATACTTGTCTTACGTGCTCTTTGTGCGTGACGACATCCTCTGACGCAATTATGACGTCATCGATGTAACAAAATAAGGAACTATGCTGCTTATCTCCAGTGTTAGAGTCCACTTTTGAAATATTTTCTAAGCCTCGTAATACTGTGTTATCCATGAACCTCTGGAAAGTTTGGGCTGCATTCCTTAGTCCGAAGGTCATGCGAGTGAATTCATAAAGACCGAACGGGGTAATTATCGCTGTTTTCTCTACATCCTCGGGAGCTATTTTAATAATATGATATGCACGGTTTATATCTAATCTTGTAAATATTTTTTTTCCTGTCAAACTATAAGTAAAATTATGCAACCTAGGAACGGGGTATCTGTCTGGCGTAGTCACGGCATTTAATCTACGATAATCGCCACACGGTCGAATCTGGCCATCCTTTTTAGGGACGACGTGCAAAGGACTAGCCCATTGGCTGCAAGAAGGCTGACAAATACCCATTTCCTGCATTAAACGAAATTCATCTCTTACCTTTGTATACTTCTCCGGAGGAAGCGGGCGGGCGCGCGCATGCACCGGTGGGCCTGACGTCTCTATGTGATGGTAAACTGCATGGTCAGGTACGTCCTTGAATGACGCGGGTCTGGTAATCTCTGAAAACTGCTCTAATAAGTCGCGGTACGGGCTATCAGACTGAATTGTTGTGACAGAAGGCTCCTTGTGACTTATGATGCTCCCTATCGCACATAATGTTGTAACCTGATCAATTAATTTTCTGTTATATAAATCTACCACTAACCTATGTGTTTTTAGGAAATCAGCGCCAATAATCGGCTTACTGATATCGCATATTACAAAAGGCCATTTATAACTACGTCTCAATCCTAAATTAAGTTCTAATGTTACAACGCCGTATGTATTTATTAAAGTGCCATTTGCTGCGTACAAAGTATATGCACCCTTATCATATTTCTTAAAATTATTAAACTTAGAAACAGGGACGATAGATATGTCGGCACCTGTGTCAATTAAAAAAGTCATACCACTCTTAGAGTCTGTTACACACAAACGATGGTTTTCATTAAAACCGGCGCAATCCCCCATCGAAGTAGGCTGCACCGTATCTAGTTTCCCGACGCCGTTCTCCAGTTACACGGTGACTCACAATTTTTGGCGGCTGCCCGATATCTAAAATGGTACTTGCATAACCAATCTGCACTCTGTGGTGTGCGCCTGGGACCTCTGGAACGTGAGCGAGACCTGCTCCTATATCCTTGAAAGCGGAAACCTCGCCGATGTTCTCTTCCTTTTATCTCGTTCACCTCGCCTCGTAAGTTTCTTATTTCCAGGGACATGTTTCGCATTTCCGCCAGCAGTTCAGCATTCACCGTCGTATCGTTGCCTGAAGTCGACGGCTTATTTACCTCTACTATGTCTCCACTCCGTAGGTTATCCATGATCTTGTCGGCCATACCGGCGAGCTCGTCTAGTTTGGCTTCTGCGCTGCAGCTTGCGAGAATCGCTCGCACCCATCCTGGCAGTCGCGACATCCACAGATTCTTCAAGGTGTCACCAGCAGTAGCTGTATTTCTAGCCAGCTCCTTCATTTTAGCGAGTAGCTGCGATGGACGCTGCTGACCAAGATCCATCTCTTTCACCAGCTTGTGAAACTGAGCCTCGGCGCTTTCCTGGTATACTTTTAACAATCTATTTTTCAGGGCTGTATAACGTTGCTGTGCTGGAGGGTCATCGATCAGGTCTGCCACCTGGCTTAGTTCCTCCTTGTCTAACTTTGCCAAAACTAAATCGTACTTCACATTTTCGCTTTGATGTTGCGGTCCCACTACGGCTTCAAACTGGGCGAACCACATACGTGGCATATCGGTCCAGAACGAAGGTATTCTCGCTGATAGGCTGATGGCGGCCAGATCGTGGTTGCTCTGCTGAATCATCGGTTGCTGTAGAGCCATCGGTTGCTGCACTCCAGGGTTAGCCATTTCTCACTTGCACTGTAATGTTCGGTACACGTGCACTAAATACGCAGAGTCCGGATGACGCAATATATGTAACGTGGCACGCGGCGGTATGGTGAGTTGCGAGGGCAGTAGGAAATTTAATCACGTCGGGGTCACCACTTTAGAGACTTTAGGGATAGATGGTTTACTGTTAATGGACCGTGATACTTAACCTCGAGTTCCGGCACTAGTCAACTGTCCACCTGTAAATGCGTACACAGGGAAAGAAAAGATCTATATCTCTATACTGACTATATTCACTGACTGAGTTACAATTCGTGTTCACGTGTTCCCTACTGCCCTGCAAGTACGCAACTGGCGAGCCGTGGCCCGACACCACGTCGCCTCAACAAGACTACAAAGTCAGCATTCTATGAACTAGGTAAGTACACGTAAGTATGTCCCAACAATACTGAGGTCTCATAAAAATTAAAAACCGGCCAAGTGCGAACTCCGTACTATCATACAAATATTTTACCCCCCTTACTAACAAAATATTTACACAATGGATCAATGGATAATGTAAAATAATATACAATGTTTTGCCATTGTCTGTCAAGCTACTTTTTCAACGTAGATATCAGACAAGGACAAAACATTGTATAGCTTATTAATTGTGTAAATATTTTTATTAGTAAGGGGGTACATGTTTACTTATTATGTCGTTATTTTTGTACTCAGTTTTCCAAGTAAGCACATTTTACAAGTTTAACCTCTAACTCCTGAACTAACAAAGTTATAAGTATCCGTTATAGTTTACCTTCAAAGTTCATAAAACATGGACTACCATCGTGAGTTTATTCAGATTTTTCGAGCTGGCCGTTTAGATTTTAGAGGTGGGGACGCCCTATTTTAACAATAAAATAGTAAAGTAAATGGGTTCCGAGACGTGAAGTACGGAATCCTAAAAAACATGCCAAAAGCGGCCATCCATGGTAATTAATTCTATTAAATCAGGTGATCGATATGCTCGTAGCATGCAGGTAATAATTGACATTACTATCTAAGCTGATGAATATTAAACGTGCCTTTGAAATACGGGAGTGAAAATTATAAACTACGGAAAAATTATTTTTATTTGCGTTGTATTTTTCCTGTTTATTTTGAATACCCAGGAGTAGGTACTAACTAGATATTTTGCCAGTTTCAGCATTTCTATCAGATGCATATTCAAATAAATAGGTATTTTAGAAGTCGGTCAAAAATATACGAAACAAAAACTCTACAGTTATTTTTTTTTTAATTCTTCGTCTTCAATTAAAAAAAACGCAGACCAAGCAAGACGGTCTGTCACACCGAAGCTGCATTTACATAGGTACATGTAAATTTAAATAAATTCATTGCAATTTGCAATGAAGCAAGAGCGGAGCCGTGCAGCTTAAAATTCTCTCAAAACTTTTGCAATGAAACGTGCATCTTCTTGTATAGGAAATAAAGTTCAATTTTGAATCGCTGTCTTAAAAATGCAGCATCGCATGTGAATTGACGCTTAGATCGCAGACACCAATTATTTACTATGTTACACGTTTCAACATACTCGTAATAACAATAATGCGTGTGTTTGTCAACAAGATCGCGATCGGTAATTATGAGGCACGCAGTGTCGCCGGATAATCTACCTGATAATCACGTGGACTGACGAAAGTCCGTGAGAACGGTAGCAATTGCTGCAAGTTATGGTGATGGAGTAAGTAGCCAATGGACAACGAAACTTAATGCTCTTTATGTCAGAGGAACAAGGAGCAGAAGGATTTTTTCCCGGAAAGCTCTCCTCGGACGGTCTTTTTTTTTTTTTTTTTTTTTTTTTTTTTTTTTTTTTTTTTTTTTCGCAGGGGAAATCTTCGGTAAGATACCTCAAGCCAGGGGATTGGGCTAGAAGGTTATGTGGGATTCTTACCCACTAAAACCCCTGCGGCGGCCTACTTCAACACAACTGAGGGCTACGGGAACTACAGGATTACATCCGCGGCCCCCTGTGTTTCGCTGTTATGCTCATAATCGGGTCTAATAGTCCGCAAAAACTACCAACATGGTACTTAGTACTCAACCACTCGGGTCACTTAATTGGATAGTATAAGTTCCCCTAATTATACATCCATGACCTTAACTATTAAATAAAGACCTGTATGCGACTTGACGACGCTCAGTGTCGACTTCGCACCTGTCGAGTCTGGTTGGATCTTTGACGAATCCGTTCAGCTACCTCCTTCTGCGCCATAACAGAGTCACAGAAAGAGGCAACCGCGTTCCACGCAGAGTCTCCACTTATCATGGCAGAGACAACCTTCGCCAAAGAGAGATCCGGTCCTATATATTGGACCAAGATTTGACGTTGAGCATTCCACGCGGGACATATTTCGAGCGTATGTTGGGCGCTATCCTCTTCTTCACCACAATGGTAGCAGAAAGCCGTCATCTCACGTCCAATCCTACACAGGTAGCTGCCAAAGCACCCATGACCTGTCAGCACCTGTGTAAGATGAAACGTCACACGACGCTTTTGCGTGGTCCAATCTGTAAACACAGGCAGCACCGCCTGAACAAATCGCTTTTGGGAATATCGCTCTTCTTGGAGGCGATTCCGCCATGCTTCAATAGCAAGGGTTTGCTCCTGACGCCGTATTTCCCCACGTAGGGTGCCTTCCGCGCTACGGATTCGCTCGTAAACTTTCCTATCCATTTCTGCCAGAATATCAAAGGGTGGCAAACGTGCAAGTAAAGTGGCAGCCTCAAATGAAATGGTTCGGTACCCCCGGGCAATACGAATAGCCACTCGTCGCTGTAAACTGTAAATTTTATTTCTACAGCGACGGACACCTGACAGTCTGTGTGACCATATTGGGGCCCCATAGAGGGCCATTGATCGTACGACTCCAGCATAAAGGCGACGTACCTCCTCACACGGTCCTCCAAGGTTAGGTAAAATCCTATGTAGAGCACCAACCACTTTTTCAACTCTCAGAACAGTACGCTCAAAATGTTCTTCAAAGCCCCATCGTCCATCTAAGGTTAGTCCCAGGTACTTCATGTATCGAGCCACATGTACAAATGAGCCATCAACCCGGATAGACAAGCTAGGAGGTTCCCTATTTCTCGGCAATTTATGGAACCATAACGCTTCGGTCTTGTGAGGCGCTATTTGTAAACCTAGCTCACGTATTCTGCAAACAACGATTTCCACAGCAGCCTCAGCCAGTACCTTACAACTTTCAAAGTCTGTTCCGGTCACAAGTAGAAGCGTGTCATCTGCATAACAAACAATGTAAACGCCTTCAGGGAGATTCAGCCTTAAGACATCATCATATGCCATATTCCATAAAATTGGTCCCAATACAGAACCCTGTGGAACACCACAGTATACCTTCCTCCGACAAATAACGCCGTTAGGGCCAATAAAGATTATATATCTATCACGAAAGTAGTCTTTTATTATAGCTTTCAGGTAATCAGGAATACAATGATAGTCCAAAGCACGCCATATTGCATCCCACGGTAAGGAATTAAAAGCATTAACTATGTCAAGACTTATAGCTAATACTATCCTACCCTGAGCAGTAGCTTGTTGCGTTATCAGACGAACACGCATAATAGCGTCAATAGTCGAACGTCCTTGTCGAAATCCAAATTGATTATCAGACAATTTAGGTCCAATACAGGATAAGTGTTCATTAAGCCGAGTCGCTATGACACGTTCAAAAATTTTTCCGACATCGTCTAGAAGACAGATAGGTCGGTAAGCGGATGGAGAGACAGAATCTCTGCCATCTTTTTTAAAAAGGACCAAAAGAGCCTCCTTCCAGGAATTAGGAAAAATGGCAGTACGAAAACAGCTATTAAATAGACGCCTCAGCTTATCCTCAAGAGCTCCTAAAGCAATAGCCCATACCCGACCTGGTATGCCATCAGGACCTGGAGCCGTATTTCGGTTCTTGAAGCGTTTTACTGCTTGATCTAACTCCTGCTTAGTCACTTCCAAATCGTCTCGCCAGTGATTTAATATAGGAGTGGTAGATGCACCTGATTGGTTAATTGGGAAAAGACCAACGATTACCCTTTCTAAAACAGAGAAATCAAGGGTCTGCGTAAGAGGGGGCATCCACGGGCGCAGTTTGCCAAGCACCATACGGTATGGTCTACCCCATGGATCCCTATCCAGTCCATTCAACAGTTCCTTCCAGGAGCGAGCCTTGGCACTAGTTATAGCCTTTTGTAGTGCCAAAGCCGCAGCACGAAAGTTATTATACGCCTCGGCAATTTCCTCAGGTGTAGAACGTCTTCTTCTACGAGCACGCATAAACCTGCGACGTAAACTAAGGCATGTGTTACGTAGCTGTGAAATTTCACTAGACCACCAATACACTGATCTCCGTATCAGGCGACTGGCTCGAGGCATTGAGGCATCACATAAAGTTGTCATCTGGTGCCGAAACCAGTCTGCCTCACTGTCAGGATTAGAATATACAGTAGTATCATTACTATTATTATTTGACGGCCATGCTGCTACAATAGCTGCAGCTTCAAGAATATCTCGATTGAGCTGTTTAATAGACCAACGCGGTAATACATTGACCCCATGCCGACTAGGATAATTATTTTGGTTAACAGCTACGTCAAAGAAAATGTGGCGATGGTCTGATAATGAAACTACGTCCTCCGCTACACGCCACCCAGACAGGTAACGAATAGCGGCGGACGTAGCCCACGTAAGATCTACAATTGATTCACCTTGCCATCGTACACATGTACTTACTGAACCTCTATTTACTAGACGAAGGTCTAAACCAGCGGCCCACTCAAGTAGGACTCTTCCTCTGGGACTGTTTCTAGAACACCCCCAAGTTCTAGCGTGAGCATTAAAATCGCCGAGGACTACTAGAGGATGGGAGATATGTCTGCGTATACATTGTCCCAGATCGTCAAGGTATTCTTCGTATTCGGCCAAAGATCTGTTTGGAGAGACGTAACAGCCGATAAAGATCAATGTTCCCCAGCGCACAGCCACAAACCCCTGTCCTCTTTCAATTAGGGTACAAGACGGAGCCCTGTCTATATCCGACCAATATATCGCAACCAAACCGCAAACGCCTCCAAACCACCGGGGATGATCTGGGACGTAATAAGGCTCAGCAACTACGGCGAGACCTATAGACCACTCCGCAATGGTTTGCATTAACAAATGCTGAGCATTACGACAGTGGTTTATATTCGACTGAAGCACTTTTAAAGAAGCGAATGTGACAAGGTATCCATTGCCTCCGCAGGATGTTCACCAGAGTCGATCGCTGCAGATTGACTTAAGATGACGGCCCTACTCATGTTTCTTCGAGGTTTTGGAGGGCAACATTGTTTCGATCCAAGTTTGTGATCCGCACGGTGGCCTAAATCTGAGCATAAAGGACACTTGAAAGCCTGCGCAGCACAATTACTAGCTTTATGGCCAGTATCGCTACATGAATAGCATCGTCCGCTACGGTTCACATCATTAGTACACAGACGACCTACATGTCCTATCTCTAGGCACCGAAAACAATGAAGAGGTCTCGGTTCTAGGACTTCTACACGCACGGAACTCCATCCAATGAGAATGCGAGAAGCTGCTGTTAGTTTGTGCACCGCATCTAGAGGGCAACGCACCCAGGCCGTGCCCAGAGATGTAGCAGTTCGACGGATCTGACCTACTTTAACGTTCTCTGCTAGGCATTCTCCTACAATAGCAATAGCAGACGCCACTTCCTGCTCAGTAGTGGCATCGTCTAAGTTCCTCAATCGTAGCTCGCCCATTTTCATAGGCCGCTCCTCGGACGGTCTTAGATGTAGCTCACCGTTTACTGTTAGAGTGTTAGTCATATGTTAATAGTGTTAATATATTGTAATAGATATCATACCCAAGTTTGGCTTTACCAATGACGATATGTGTTATTAACTGACCCTCATATGTAATAGTGGTCGCTGATAACCTTTATAGGACCAAGCGACCATAAATAAATAGAAAAAAAGAACAGAAGGTTATAGAAGAAAACGTAAAAACGGATTGCACTTCTATCTTAATTCGCCAAGACGAGAGAGTCGAGAGAATGTAAAGGTGCGTTCACACTTGTGATATGACGACGGACCGGACTATGTGGCATCGTACAAGACATGTTACGCCAAATTTGAACGGTCTATAGGTCGTGCTGACACGGTCACAAACCATGTACGATGAAATGTTACAAGCGTAGACGCATGGTATTGAACTAGACTGCGTGGCATGGCATCGCTGCAAGAATGAGCGAACAGCGAGGCGGCGAGGTGCGGGCGGGGGACGTACCGACCGGGGTCCGGGACACGTCACGCCCGCGCCGTGATCCACTCCTACCCCGTGTCTGTATCTGTGTCATCGGACGTACTTCAACGCGTGTCTTAAATGCAAGTGTGGACGTCTCCTGTCCCGCAGACAATAGCGTAAATGCTTTGAAAAAAACCGACTCTCGTTGGATCGGCTCGTAACACGTGACATAGATGCGTGACAGTCACGACAGTACACAGACCACCGTCCACACTGGGCCCGGCTAGTAGTGGTAAACCGTAACTCCCTACATTATCTTGCCGTTTAGTCCGTGTCTAGCAGCTTTTTCCAATGTTCGGGCCTTCGGTATGGATTGAAGCGTAACTGCGGCTTGTAACTAGGGTTGCCATCTGTCCGGGTTTCCCCGGATTTGTCCTAGTTTAAAGGGCGTCCGGGGAGCGTCCGGGCCGGATTTTATTTTTTGATTTGCAGCAATTATAAATCTTCCTTCCTTTTTGACATTCGTAGTCGGGTAAAAATTGTTCTATGTCCGGGTTTCGTACTCCAAAATACGGGGTTTTCACGAGTCTTGTCCGGGGAGTCATATGTAAGATATGGCAACCCTACTTGTAACAATTGTACGCGTAACAAAATACATCCACACTATCGGTACTGACACGCGTTTCCGTTACAGTTACGGAATAATGTTTGATAAAATGTTACATGTGTGGACGCACCTTTAGATAGCGACACACGTAACAACACTCCACGGACTGTGCTGCGCTTCCCCCTCTCTCTCTCACTTTCTCTCTTTTTCTCGTTCACGTCTCTAACAACGGTTACCTATAGAGGGAACATCGGAAACAAGACCCTCTAATAAATATATGTTCTTAAAAAAACATAATCTTCCTATGTATATGTCATGTCGTAAAATTGTAAAAACCATTAGTAACCATAGATATATAAATGGAATTCTAATGTATTGTTAAAAAGTTCAGGGTATTTTTTTTTTTTTTATGAAATATGGGGGCAAACGAGCAAAGGGGTCACCTGATAGAAAGCAACTTCCGTCGCCCATGGACACTCGCAGCATCAGAAGAGCTGCAAGTGCGTTGCCGGCCTTTTAAGAGGGAATAGGGTAATAGGGCAGGGTAGGGAAGGGAATAGGGTAGGGGATTGGGCCTCCGGTAAACTCACTCACTCGGCGAAACACAGCGCAAACGCTGTTTCACGCCGGTTTTCTGTGAGCCCGTGGTATTTCTCCGGTCGAGCCGGCCCATTCGTGCCGAAGGATGGCTCTACCACGGGTATGTTTAAACGGTGAGAAATATAGAAAAACTGCAGAGAAAATATTAAAAACGATGATTGAATTTCCAATACTAACTGTTCGCTGTTTTTAATTTATATCAATCGTTGAGATTAACTGTTTGGTTTATTTTTTAAAAATCAGTCGGCCCCATAGATCATAGGTTAATAGAGTGTCTATATCTCCACTCTACCAATATTTAGTTATCTGTGACTCTACTACTATAATATTTAACATACATACATACATACATAATATAATCACGCCTTTTTTCCGTAGGGGTAGGCAGAGTCGCAGAGACCGCCTCTTTCCCGTAGGGGTAGGCAGAGACCACTTCTTTCCACTTGCTACGATCCTTACATACTTATTTCGCTTCGTCCACTTTCATTCTTACCATACATTCCTCCTCTTACATTCAACGTAGCGAAGCGGCTCTCCATGGGCCACTTTTCGCCTCCGCGAGAAACGAGACGTGATGGGTGGCGAACCACATCGCCGCCATTTTGGATAATTATTATTTTTATGATTATCCATTGCGTTCCCACGGATTGGTGGAGAGGGTAGGAATAGGGAAAGGGAAGGATAGGTGGTGTGGAAAGGAAGATTGGTAAGTTAGAGTGGGAAATAGGAAATATAGGATATTACCGCCCAGGAGGGCAAGGGATAGGACAGTAATAGCTAGGGGAGCCGGGGCCGCATACCCGTATACTATACCACAACTACCGGACAGGTAAGTTGGGATGAGTATCCCATGATTATTTAACATTATCTACTGTAATCTTTGACAGATGAGTGACAAATTGAAAACTGTGTATATTTAGGTGTAGTTGTAGGTGTAGGTGTAGTCAGGTAGGTAGGTGCAGTTATTTATTTATTCCAGTTAAATTATTACTAAGTTAGTTAAGACCATGGGCGTAGCCAGGGGAAGGGTTTAGGGGGTTCAAACCCTCCCCGAAATGGGCCGGCTGGTCCATATGGATGACCTATAATAACATATACAGAGGCATATTAAGAAATTTTGTGCCCCATGCCAATTAAAATATTTTTCCGCCCCAATTACCCTATCTAAAAGATGATTTTTTAAAGTTATTTTAGAAAAAAAATCAACAGTCTAAAACAGAACTTTAATACTAACTTGTATGTAGGTATGTGTTTATGTTAAATGCGTTCAAACTAATGCGAAAGCGAGTGATGTTTTTACGCTTTAACCTGTTAAAATCTTTTTATACTTTAAGCCCTGAAAGAATGTTGTACCTAATTTAAAAAAACAATAACATCAATAGCCTAAAACTGGGACCCCGAATCGCTATATGGCACGCGTGCCACCGAATCCCTTAACGTATAGCATACGAGTCATACGACACAATATTTTGGTCACGTCACTGATCACAAAATTTTGTAATTATGTACTACAAAAAAAGTGTGAAATAAGTAGGTATTATTTATGACAAACCTAACATTACAAGTTATATGTCATCTATTTTGCAACATCAGAAATAACACTATTTTTACTTTAATTTAAATTACAAAAAATCCTATTTTCACAGTCTTTTAAAAATGGGCGCCAATTATTCTAATGTTATATTATAAAATGATCCTGTTTCCACAATCTTTTAGGGTTTAACGTTTGAACAGATTTGACCTATTAAATAGGAAAAAGATTTGCTCGCTCGCTTCGCTCGCTCGCGGGTAACATAAAGGCCATTATATTATTTATTATGGATGTTCTGTTTTATTCGGTTGATTTAATGGTATTTTTACGAAGTTCACCGTTATTTACTCTAGTGTTTATATTTTAGTTTAACGTTTGAACAGGTTTGAACGTTTGAACCCTTAAAATAGGAAAAAAAAATTGCTGTCTTGCTTCGCTCGCTCGCTGGTAACATAAAGGCAATTATATTATTTATTATAGATGTTCTGTTTTAGCCGGTTGATTTAATGGTATTTTACGAAGTTCACCGTAATTTACTGTAGTGTTTATATTTTAGTTTAACGTTTGAACAGATTTGATCGTTTGAACCTGTAAAATAGGAACAAAAATTTGCTCGCTCGCTTCGCTCGCTCGCGGGTAACATAAAGGCCATTATAAAATGTAGTACTGACGTTTAGTTTTAGACTATAGTTATTTCTAGTTTTCCGAATTACTTTCAGGGTTTAAAGCTTAAACAGTTAAAAACGAAAATAAAAAATTCTAATATGCCCAGGGCCTCTAATAGGTTAAAGACGGCCCTGGTTATTTAATGTACTTGTTTTATTTTCTTGAACCCCCCCCCCCCCCCCCCCCCCCCCCCCCGAAACTAAATCCTGGCTACGCCCATGGTTAAGACTGAAGAAAGTATGTCAGGAGTTCAGGACAACTAGTAAATAGTACGTAATAACTAATACCTAACAATATGTTTTCAGTATAGCAAAGAACAATATAACGTAAATATACGTGGTAGAGCCATGCTTCGGCACGAATGGGCCGGCTCGACCGGAGAAATACCACGGGCTCACAGAAAACCGCCGTGAAACAGCGTTTCGCTGTGTTTCGCCGAGTGAGTGAGTTTACCGGAGGCCCAATCCCCTACCCTATTCCCTTCCCTACCCTCCCCTATTACCCTATTCCCTCTTAAAAGGCCGGCAACGCACTTGCAGCTAAGAGCTGCGAGTGTCCATGGGCGACGGAAGTTGCTTTCCATCAGGTGACCCGTTTGCTCGTTTGCCCCCATATTTCATAAAAAAAAAAAAAAAAAAATATAACCTAAATGGTTATACTTAATTAGTGGTTACGTTCTATGTACCTATATTGTATAACGAAGTATCCTAAATTCAATCCTTCGTTTTAGGCCACAAGTGAAGGTAGTACCAAGGCCAGGCATAATTATGGCTAGATCAGTTCGGCAGTGGCCTAGATATTCGGCGATCGTTATAAAGATCTCGATGCATTTGTCAACTTAATTTACCTAAAATAATGTTGGCGTGATCAGCCAGATCGCCTGATATTAGCGCCACCAATGGACACTGCCGACACTGCTTTTCCGATCTTTAAACCCCAAATCCCCTCGGGACCTACGATAAGGTCAGTCCGCAGTCGTCACTCACTCGATGAAACACAACACTTGTATTATGTATACGCGATGCTCAGTTTATCCGCGGCGGCGCGGGTGTGTCCGTGGGGGTTATAGGTAGTTTACGTAAACTAAGACCTTTGCATCCGTTAATGGATGATTTATACAGTATTCTCCGAGCGAAGTAACCACTCTTGAAATACTGTAGTGCCTGGGACAGTTGGTTTTTAAATGTCGTATGGTTGCCCAAGCTTATTCCTACAGCATTCTCACAACATAGTCAGCCTAGTCCAGAGGAATGAACTGGTCAATACGTCTGGGGCCAGCTATATGCGGGTTTCCTCACGATGTTTTCCTTCACCGTTAGAGCGTCCGTATGATGTAGGTACTTGAGATCTGAGAAAGTCTCATTGGTACACGCCACAACCTGGAATTCGAACCTGCACTCTCTCGAGTGCGAACCAAACGGTCTACCCACTAGGCTACGGAGCTCAGTTTACATAATATGTGTTATTATTTATTAAAGAGGAAATATTTTTTTATTTGTATTGAATTATTGGCTCCAAAACTACTAGACTGGTTTTGATAAATTTGTAACAATTATAGATTAGACCACGGGGAACAACAAAAGCTAATTCTTATCTCGGCGAAATGTATGGTGCTCACTGGATTACCCTTTGCGCGTACGAAGTCGCGGACCACAGGTCTTCGTTGGTATCAGGGATATTCGATATATCTCATTACCTAAACTATGTTTAGCTTTAAGATAATCTTTATTACGTAGAGTAATATTTTGTACCTCGGAGCCAATTGTATATTAAGACACCTGATGATGAGTTAATCGAAACCGGTCGTGTTTATATTTAATTATTGTAAAAATCTAAATAAAGTGGAAAAGTGTGTATAAAAAGTTGTGTTATATTATTATGAACATGAATTTCCACCAAGAACCAACAGTACATTCAATCAGTTATAATTGTATATTAGCCAGTTGGCTTTATCTGGGTATTCCTGAGCTTTTGAATTCTAATGCTCTATGGCCTAGGCATTAGAATTCGCTACGTCTCTTCTGACTACCTTTTCTCTCGGTCATTAAACCTGACTTTGATTTAATCGACATGCAAAGAAAAACTTGAATTTATAATATATCGATACTTTAAAGTGTTAACTGTTTAAACTATTTCTACTTATAAAGAGTAGTTTAATATGTGACGCACTTTCAATAATATAGGTACAAACACGACTTACGTAAAATTGCAATAAATATAATAATTGGTCTCGCTGGGCGGTAGAGCGCCCAGCGAGACCAGTCATTAGTCTATGTAAATAATGAATAACTGAAACACTGATCGAGGTAAAACAGGCTCCCCAACTAATCTCTAATCATTCATATTTTTAAACTTTAACTTAGAAATAAGTGTAGTCTACATACATACTGACATAAATCCTCTGGGATATCCTTCCTCAGCTCTATCGCCACATGATAATTTAAAAAATAGTAAAAGAAATATGTGCACTAAAATAATTTTGATACATGACATTTTTGTTATTCATGCTTCAATTTCCGATTCGTAGGTCAATCAGACCCTTGAATAGCGGCAATGACATAACGTGATCATTTTTCGAATTTCAATCACGTATTAGGACTAAAACCGATTGTGACCTTGTACTTTGTGTCGGGGAAAATAAAAAAAACAATTTCGCGCAACTGTCAACGAGCGCACAGTTTGGCGGTAAAATACAAACTAAGGTTTGGAAAGGTAATTTCTTAACATAGGTAGCTGGCCACAGCGAGGAGATAAATTATCTTAATATCATAGTTAATCTAGTATCACACAATAAATACAACATTGTGTTATCTTCGCAGTCTGTGTCACGTACATGAACTATGCCATAAATCATAATTAACAGCAAGGTTGCATAAAAGTAGTTCAGAAAAAATCTAAACTGTTTCTAGAACTTTACGGCTCTTTCTATAACTGTAGGAAAAAATTGTCACCAATTAACATTCCAATTACATAATTTTGTAGATTTTTGAGTTTCAGAAGCATTTGATAAATAAGTACTTATTCATAATTTATTTAAGTACAAATTTATACTTTTTTGATTCGCGCAAAGAATAGAAGTGTACTGGGCACTTCCTCCGAATTTCAAAATACTTTTCTTCATATATTTTACAAACTATCAATTTTTTTATAACTACATGTTGCCCGCGACTTTATGCGCGCTAAAGGAAATGCAGTGGGAACTAGTGGCGTGGGGTTCCTATAACTCCATTCCTATCGGCTTCACTAACCAAGTCGCTTTTGAAGTCCCTCATAGAAATCCCTACCTTTTATATAGGCTAGGGCTTCCCTTTGAAGGAGAACCAGCCTTCGCCATTGGTCGGAACCATACATTTTTCCACAATAAAAAACCTAATGTAAAGCCTATGTCCTTTCCCGTGGTCTACTCTATATCTATGTCAAATTTCATCAAAATCGGTACACTAGTTTCGGAGCCTATTCAATGCAAACAAGCAAACATATTTCCTCTTTATAATATGAGCATAGATGTAGATTTACCTAACATTCAAATATGTTTCCAGGTTTTTCATGTTCATGATGATGCATAGTTAGACTATGCATCCTAACCCTAAGGCTGTGACTATATGCCCCGGAATCCTGTGACTCGACACTCATGTGTTCAATTTTCAACTCTATTGCATCAGCACAGATTTCTACTTTCAATGCTCAGAATTCTCTACGATCTTCCGGATTCCGTTTCATATAGTCCTAGTAACCTCCCACCTGGTATTGCCGACAACAATGACGAGAAACACATTACGTGTAAGTTTTTGCCGCGCGCTCAGCTGTGCATCACCCTGACATCATTCTATCCATAATAACTTTAATTTATTCCCTATTATGTTTAAAATATATTTATAAAAATCTCTCCTATTTACCATATGGTAAAATAAAAATACACAAAAAATACAGATAATTTATCTAGTTCGGACACAGATGTCTCAATACATTTTATAAAAGGTTGTTGAATTTATATAGTTTTTAAGTTGTGTATAATGTATTAGTTTTATGAAATGGTTATGATGAAATGATAAATAAATAAATAAAAGATAAAATAAAATATGGCGTTAGGCAAAAACTAAAGAAAATGTAATTCTATCGTCTAGACCTAGATCCTAGAGTCTCTACTTCACTAATTGCGAATTGCGATCCAGATTTATTTTGCAACTCCCACACACTGCGCACTCTTTCACACACATGCACCAATCTCATCAATAAAAATCCAATTTCATTCATTATTTAATAGAGTCCCATTTAACATCCAAAGGTACTGGTTCCTGAAGATCCTCAGAATTTGAGTGCTTGGTCTTGCAGATGCCGCCCTTGCAGGGGTACTCTCCTTTCCTGGGGTACTCCTGTGGCCGGTCTGTGGTGTGCCAGGGCTTGTGGAGGTTTTTCTTCATGAGCTGCTCCAGAGCCAGATGTGTCTTGCCCTTCGGATAACCAGCGGTGAGATAGAATGTGGCTAGAACCGCTAGAAGTAGAACCTAGAAATATGAAAACATTTTCTTATATATCTGTTACTTTCAGGACATGACTTGTCTTAAGATGGTTCCGTAACAATCAACGCGCTATAGGTTTTCTTCAAATTTCTTCAAAAGATACTGTCTGATTTCGTTAAAAAATACATAATAGTATACGCTGATAGATCATGTTATAGTTTAAATGCTAGAGGGGGTCAACTTAAAAACCACCTTGGAGACTGATTACTCGTACCTAAATGGTTCATTTTGTATACCTACTTTATAAAAGTCGTGTATGAAAACTCGCCTTTATTTATTTAAAAGCCATATTCGACGATACCCCATACGATGGGCTTAATTAAGAAAAAAAAATCATCACTCAATTCATTACATTACATTCATTACGTTACATGTACGTACGTACCTATGGGCCAGCCCTTACATATAAAAATAATATTATTTCGTAATACCCAAACCAAATCTACATCTACGCAATCTTTACCGGTGCACCAAATTTCATTTTATTATTATAATATTTATAATTACATAAGTTACAAGGGCGGACACTGGACAGACAGACAGACGGACTTGACTGTGCGAAACTATAAGGGTTCCTTGTAGTTACATTTGAAGTTTGAACCCTAAAAACGAAGAATTTTTAACAACAATTATTATTTGTTATGGGTAGGGTTGCCATCCGTCCGGGTTTCCCCGGATTTGTCCTAGTTTAAAGGGCGTCTGGGGAGCGTCCGGGCCGGATTTTATTTGCTATCCGGGTTTTTGTAGGCAGAATTAGGAAGGCCTAAGTTTTTTTTTTTTTTGATTTGCAGCAATTATAAATCTTCCTTTCTTTTTGACATTACCGTAGTCGGGTAACAATTGTTTTATGTCCGGGTTTCGTACTCCAAAATCCGGGGTTTTCACGCGTCTTGTCCGGGGAGTCATATGTAAGATATGGCAACACTAGTTATGGGACACTATTTAATAATAATCATGTAAATAGTTAATATCTACCTCGTAAGACTGGGACTATATGGTCCGGAATCCGTAAGGGTGGGTAAAATTCAAATCCTCCACTAGGGAAATTTTCTCGCCACCAATAATCCTAGCCTTAGTCACGTCCGGTATCTCCTAGGTAGGTACCTAATTTAAGAAGAAGCATTCCACCGGAAGTAAAATATTATATTATTTGAACTCACCCAAACTTTCATTTTGGAGGTCGTAACAAACAAAACATGCAAAATTCTAAATCAAGGACTTTATATACCGATGAAAAAGCATCGATATAAGATAACGTCGACTGAATAAATTTTATTAAACAGTGCAGCGCGCTGTACGATTAAAATCTACAAAAAAACTACTAGATAAGTACTACTAAAGATCCTTATCTGTCTGTTTGTTCGGCAATTAGGCCAATACTACTGAAGTCTGAATGGATTTTATTGAAACGAACGAAGATGCCGTATTTAATGAAACAAACAATGTTAAATTTCGCAATTTTTTTTTCACTATATATATAAAATTATACAAACCACATAATATTATTATGAACAATTACATGCGCTAAGGGGACATTAAAAGGCAATGCAGTTAATACTGCAAGTGTTTTACCTGAAGGTTAATTCTAGTTAATTGTTAATTTATTATGGTTAAATAGAAGTCTACAGGAAAGCGCACGCATTCACACATGCATCAAATCGTGCGCGTGCGACTGGATCTGGACTCTGAAGCCATACTGTGTATTGAAGTTTGAACCTTTTTAACCAACATCTAAACAAAGGCGGCGGTTAAAATATTTGGCTGTATTTTTTTATTTTGGAAGTTTTAAATTCGTGACATCTGACAGTTTTTTGACACGCCAAGCACCGTCGTGCAGACCTTGTGCTACCAAGCGCCTCCTGATGACAGAAAAGGAATCGAAAATTCTTATTTACCATTTTTGATACTACTTACATCACCAGATTACACTTTGTATGCGTTGAGTCTGCCCCCTAACGGCAGAAAAAGTATAAAACATCCTCATTGTATGGGCGCTCTCATAGTGTTTTTTTTTTTTTATATAGCGAATACGTATTATCAGCTGTTCATCAGAGCATAGCCTCCATCTCCATGGCTATGTGGTTAAAGTTACTATTTCACATTTTATGCTAATGCCTTGGATACCCGCTCATGCCACCTAATGGCCTTTAAGCCCAGGGCGTGGTTCAACAAAGGTTGACAGTTGACACGCTTTGAAATTGGAATTGCTAAACAATAAACATCAAACTTAGGAATAGAAATGACGCCATCAAAATTGGTAATCCATAAAAATACGCAACTCGTGAGAAATTAAATATGTATTCTATCATTTTTCATTATAAGTTATAACACACTTAAATTAAATAAGGTTTGGTAAAATCAATTACGGATACTTCGGGCGTATGACGATCTTATCTAAAGACGTTTAAGCAGAAAAATAATTGCCATACAAAAAAAATTACATTATATGGGCGAGTTTGCGTTTTGCGGAGTCACCCATGCATAGATGATTTTTTAGTTTCAGTATGACAATTATTTTTCTATCTAAACGTCTTTACATAAGCAGTGGTTCATACGCCTAAAGTGTCCGTAATTGATTTTTGGAGACCTTATATATTATTGTAAGATCAACACCTATTATTAGTTATTACCTATGTATTAATGCATGATGTTTCAAGACGCGAATGAAGGTGTACCAAATTCAATTTTTTGTTAGTCGAATGCAAACCACCTTGATATTAACTATTTATTGGTACCTAGAAGGTATGTATCTAGGTAGATACAGGTACCTACTCTAGGTACATAATATATTTTTGCACATAAAACAAAAGAGCCGCTATGATAATCCAAGTAGGAAGGATGCATTTTCAGAATGTTTTGATGATGTTTATTTTATATCGATGGTATCCGAAAAGTACCGTGAGCTGACCGTGAGTGACCCAATTAAAGTTTTGCGACACTGGCGGTCGCCGAGTTTAATCATAACTGTTCATAATTAGTAATTTGTCGCGTGTTTGTGCCGATGAATTTATTATTGTTTACATGAACATGCTTTTTCTTTGTTCTCCAAAATGTCCGCCAAACGAGTATATTAGCAGTTGGTGTTGGCCAAACCAACTGCAGTCTGCACCACTACTAATGTTAGCCTGGCCACAGACGTTCTTAATTTGACATTCTTTAAGAACGTCAAAATCAGGTCGAAGGCAAAGTTTCCTTAAACTCGTAAAACACGCATAGCCCACACACGTGCAGCTTATACCTACTTAAATTTCAATTCGAACGTCTGTGGCGAGGCTCAGCGTGTGTGTGACATGGTGTCTGAATATTGTCTGTGGATTAAAGAAGAGTGAAGATTCTTAAATTCAGGAAGGAATTCAGCACCTCTGTGGCCAGGCTTAGGTATTCGCTTTGCAAGTTGCAGTAGCGAGGAGACTGTGCAACTCGACATCATAACGGTTTCCCATAAGAATTTTAGATATATCCTGCTAATCCTAGTCCTATCCTACTAATAATATTATAAATGTAAAAGTTTGTGAGGATGGATGGATGGATGGATATTTTTTACTCTTTCACGCAAAAATTATGACTGGGGGCGTATTACAAGCTCTTAATTCCAGCCAGTTTACGCCATAAAACAGACTGGCTTGCATATTCGTATTATGACCACCTATTGCCAGCCAGTCAGCAGTCACGTGACACTTTACTTACTTCTGCATTGAAACTTGACTGGTATTTTCGTATTACGACAATTTAACAGACATTAGCTGGCTTGTCTGTATGTCAAACAAATCCGTTCAGTTTACGCCACAAAATATTAACTTATACTGACTGGTTTATTTTATAGTGTTCTCTTTTAACATTATTTTGAGTATTTTAGTAACGTAATATATCGCTAAAATAATTGCGAATATTAGTTTATGTTTAAGATATAGGTTTTATTCATAGGTTCATAGAAAATAATCATGTGTGACGCCTGACGAGCACAGCTGACGAGTTAGAAATAATAAAAAATACATTACTTTTAAAATACCGTTCCAAATAATGTCCCATATCGCATTATATTGTACATCATCTAAATATCGCATTATATTGTACATCATCTAAATATCGCATTATTTTAAATAATATTATTTTAATAAATAATAATAATTTCGACTGTACAAGTTTTCCGTTATTTATTAACTCTGTGCCTACTGAGAGCATGCCTTAAAAAAACAGACTGTCAAATTTGAGTCGAATTTGACGTTTCCGTACGTCACTTTGACGCTCGTATACCGGCCAGCGAGAACCAAACTAGCACGAAGTATAGATAACAAGGAGTCCGAACGTAATGTTAAAATAATGGTCTCAATTACGGGGACAGATTTTTACCGGTAGAGCGCGCGACGGTCCGACATGCACTCGTTTGAAATTACGCGGGAAGTTTAAAGTTGCTATTGACAGTTCTGGAAAGATTGAAATCTTATTATATAAAAGTTTTAGGAAATTCTTAGAAACTGTTCTCGAAAAATAGATACCGTAGAACACGGTAATTGCCTAACGGTAATTTAAAAATAATTGTAATAAATAATAGTATTGGCAACACTCGGTATAATAGTATTGGCAACACTCGGTACTCGTCGGTCTCGCACGCCTAGCGGCAGAAAAGAGAACTAAGATCTGGTCCTATTATTGTGTACATAATTATTATAAATAAAAAGCCTATACCGTTCGGACTCCTGGTATCTATGCTTCATGCAAACTAGGATGAATCCAGTCAGAATAAAATGTCATAATACGAAAAAAGAACCGGCACTTTAGGGCCGTATATTGAATTGCCTGGAAACTGCCAGGTTTTTTAAAAGATCATAATACGGCCCCTGGTCAATAAGTCTCACAATGTTTTACTTCACCGTTAGAGCGTCCGTGTCATGTAGGTACTTGTGAACTGAAAAAGTCTCATTGGTACACGCCACAACCTGGGATTCGAACCTGCAGTCTCTCGAGTGTGAACCAAACGGTCGATAGTACCTATATTTACGGGGAAATAGCTACTTAAACATTAATCTACAATAGGTACCTACCTACTACTACTTAATAAATCAAAAAATAATAATAATTTGCGCCCAAAATAATTCCGTTCGACGCACGAGACGCGTCAAAATGACGAGATTCACGAGACATGTGAAAATGAGACACAAATCTCCTATTTTGCTGGTTTGTATGGATAATGTAAATGAACCTTGATTGAAATTTTAAGCAATTAAGATTTAACTTAATTAATTGCATTTTCATTATTTCAATGATAGTAAAATTCAATAAGGAGCTTCTAAACTTTTTAGTTAACAAAGTTTTTATTTTAAAGTTATAATTTAGACTTTAATAGCTGAAGGATACAGTTTAATTTCTAATGGCAACTTAATGCGAGCGCGCTGTAGATAGAACTTACTCGTTTTTTCGCTCCCAATGGCAAAAATCAAGGGCCAAGTCAAAGTGGTTATAATATACTCAAAGGGCCAAGTGGTCATCACTTGATAGGTACTTATTTGATAAGACATTGTCAATACATTGCATATTTTCATAATTGCGCCTAGAATTTCTTAATTCTATAAAAATAATATTGCTAATAACTTATTTCAGGCATTATGCAAATATTTAATTAAAAATTTTAAGAATAAATTTATATTCATAGTAGGTACAGTCAATCAGGGTAACTTTGATACATCGACATATTTTAAACAAACTTTTACTATGTTAAGAATGAGTCAAAAGAGTTTAGTTAATCTGTGCTCTCAGGTTGGTTTTCATGCTATAAAGTTTTATAACGTCTTTAAAAATGACTAATTATATTAAAAACTGGCAATAAGCAAGCGGACTGATTTTTTTTATTGCATTAATGAATATGTCATGGGATACTCATCCCAACTTACCTGTCCGGTAGTTGTGGTATAGTATACGGGTATGCGACCCCGGCTTCCCTAGCTATTACTGTCCTATCCCTTGCCCTCCTGGGCGGTAATATCCTACATTTCCTATTTCCCACTCTAACAATCTTCCTTTCCACACCACCTATCCTTCCCTTTCCCTATTCCTACCCTCTCCACCAATCCGTGGAAACGCAACGGATAATCATAAAAATAATTTAATTATCCAAAATGGCGGCGATGTGGTTCACCACCCATCACGTCTCGTTTCTTGCGGAGGTGAAAAGCGGACCATGTAGAGCCGCTTCGCTACGTTGAATGTAAGATGAGGAATGGACGGTGGGAATGAAAGTGAACGAAGCGAAAGGAGTATGTAAGGATCGTAGAAAGTGGCAAAAAGTGGTCTCTGCCTACCCCTTTACGGGATAAAGGCTTGATTATATGTATGTATGTATGTATTAATGAATAGTACTCTTAAATATGAGTAACTTCTCAGAAGAAACCGTATATCAAAAGTCAATATTTTCAAAGGTACAGCGATTTGTATACAAAATTTCGCGAGTCTTTATACCAAAAAAATTTTTTTTTTTGCGAAATTGGTAAACAAAACCTACATCATTAGTTTACTCACATCATATACAAAAACATTCATTATGGTAAGTATGAACTTAAACGCACAAATATCGGAGATAATTATTTACAAATATATTCCTGCGGCCATATACTTCATATTATACTACTTCATACTACTTCATATACAAGTGACGTCATTTTTAGGTCGACTTTAGTATGGAGCGTTTTTAGGAGGCTCGCGAAATTTTTTATACAAATCGCTGTACCTTCGAAAATATTAACTTTTGATATACGGTTTCTTCTGAGAAGTTAGGTACTCATATTTAAGAGTACTATTCATATTATATGCAATAAAAAAAAATTGTCCGATTGCCTTTTTTGTCGTGTGTCAAAATTACCACCCATAATTTACAGCTTCAGGGTGACAATAATAAATAATTTATGTTTTTATCAAATATTGATGCAGTGGGGTCTATGACCCCACTGCATCAATATTTATATCACGAAGTATAGATAACAAGGAGTCCGAACGTAATGTTAAAATAATGGTCTCAATTACGGGGACAGATTTTTGCCGGTAGAGCGCGCGACGGTCCGACGTGCACTCGTTTGAAATTACGCGGGAAGTTTAAAGTTGCTATTGACAGCTCTGGAAAGATTGAAATCTTATTATTTAAAAGTTTTAGGAAATTCTTAGAAACTGTTCTCGAAAAATAGATACCGTAGAACACGGTAATTGCCTAACGGTAATTTAAAAATAATTGTAATAAATAATAGTATTGGCAACACTCGGTATAATAGTATTGGCAACACTCGGTACTCGTCGGTCTCGCACGCCTAGCGGCAGAAAAGAGAACTAAGATCTGGTCCTATTATTGTGTACATAATTATTATTAAAAAGCAGATACCGTTCGGACTCCTGGTATCTATGCTTCATGATTTATATTATATAAAGTTTTTTTTTGTTTAATTCGTCCCGAAATGGAACAGGCTAAGGTCTTAGACCATACTGCCTCGTCTGTCGTTTGAGGTATTTCTTTGTCTTATTTCTAAATCGTCAAGTCCAAAGTCTAGTCAAAGTCCAAATAAGTAGTCAGGGTAGTCAATTAGTCAAGTCAGTCGATTCAGTAAAGTGGTAGACGCTTTACTGAAACTTCCTAGGGAGTTTTGGCGGGAAACCCAATTTAGCACGCATTTTGTAGAATGTATCACTTTTCCACACTAATGCACCTCAACGAATAATTAATGATTAATATTCCACCACTATAACACATTAAAAACCGAATTAACACGAATTTAGAAAAATAATACAGAAACACAACATTGCTGATTGAGTTTCCCGGCAAAAACCCAAAACCATAAAGTTATTACATTTAAATATGTTTTTATATACCTTGATAGCAGCAAAGTTAACGAGATTTTTAAACAAAGTTTTGCACTGATTTTTACCCATTATGTTGCGCGCGGTTAAAAACAAAAGTTTTTGATATTATCTTCTAGTGATGTAACGAATATTCGCATTCGCATTCGCGAATATTCGCACATTTTTGTATATTCGCATTCGCAAAATTTTTGCGAATGTTTTGCAAATATAAAATCAGTCTCGAAATAATAATATCTATGGACGCTTCACACCACGTCAGTCTGGCCCCGTGGTAAGTATCCGAAGAACTTGTGTTACGGGTACCAGACAACGGAAATATATTTAATACTTTTTTATACTATACTTATATTTAAGATTTTTATTATATTATACATATATTTAATACACATCCATGACCCAGGAACACAGAAAACTTTTTTGTTCCCTGGCGGGATTCGAACCCGCGACCCCGGCTTAAGCGCCACTGCGCTCACCACCGAGCCACGGAGGTCGTCAAATATGAATATCAGAAAACAAAAGCAAATGTGCGAGTTTCTTACGCCGGTTCTTCTTGCCGGGCTAGTTTCCGAACCGGTGGTAGGCATCATTTAGGATAATTCTTTAAGCGTTATATCATAACCTACATGGAAATAAAAATTTTGAGTTTAAGTTTGAGTGAGCGGAGCGGAATGAATGACGCTTTATTTAGATCATAGATGAATTCGTATGAACTCGGCAATACTCGGAAGATACGAACGTAACGAACCCATAACGAACCAGGGCCTCTAGTCAGGATGCATTCGACAATTTCAACGACCAAATTCGACAATAAAATGTATGGGATTTGACATAAGCCATCGCAAGCGACATGTCACTTAACGATGACGTATGTCAAATCCCATACATTTTTGATTACGAAGTTCGCCGTCGAAATTATCGAATGCATCTTGACTAGAGGCCCTTGTCCGAACGCGACTGCGCGACAAATTGGCGCCAAATATGAACAAAAACTGAATATTCGCATTCGCGAATGTCGGTAGCAGATATTCGCATTCGCATTCGCGAATGCTAAAAAAGAGACATTCGTTACATCACTATTATCTTCTTTTGACAGCTGCTTTTTTTTAGATTTCGTTTACGAAGTATGTTACGTACACGAATTGTTATTAAATTTTATGCGCCAATTGCTTCCCACATAAAACAATGGAAAATAATTTTGTGAACAAACTGTCAAAGTTACTCTCGTGATTCAAAGTTACCCTGAATGAGCGTACTAGGTATGTAAAATAACTGTCTTTTCGAAAAAAAATTCATTTGTTTCAAATAAATTTAAACTAATGTTATTTATGGTTATTTAAACCTCTCAGAATATAGCCGTAGTCACATGGAAAAAATTTGAGAAAAAAATATAATGACAATACTTGACAGTTGACAAGAAGCTGACAGCTGACATCAGCGAAAAATAGCAAACACACGTCAATGGCGAAAAAGGAAAAACCTTGACGACCTTTCGTTCAAAATGGTGTTTCGGTCGCGAGTTTATTTCTAAATTATATTAAGTATTCCAATAATATGAATTAAATCTTATGCTACAATAGTGTAGTCAAATTATGGTATTAAATTTTAGACAACTGTGAAGATACTAGATGTTTTGTTATTGTGATTTAAAAAATCTATGCGATTACCGCAAATCAATTTTAGTGGTTCGTGTTTTAATGCCTGTGATGTTATTTAAAGTTTCTTACGTAAGTATTTTTGTTATTAAACACAACCATCCGTGCGATTCGCTGCCAAGATTGTGTCGCATCGCTATGCTATTAATTTATCGATTCTTTTACATATTTTGTGTCTATTACACATTTTTATGTTTTCGTTGAAATCTGCATCTTCGCTAATTGCCTATAATTAGACATCATTACAGAACGGTAGCTTAGAAACTTGTTTTCTTGAAGGCTATTTCTATTGCACAGTGTTGTAAAGATTAATGCATATTACATGACATAATTACTAACTCAGAATCTATCTTGAAGATATTTTTAGATATCTTAATTGAACATAAGTATATAAAAAAGACATTTGTTTGTTGGTAGTTTATCTGTTTAATAATTATCAATTGGATAAAGCAAACATTTGTCCATGGGAATAGAAATACTGCAGACATATTCACATCTGAAACTGGGCATAAAAGTTCTTGTATAAAAATGTTATAACTCGTAAGGGCTAAACTTTAGTATAATATCCCACATTTGCCCTATTAGTTGCTTAATGGTAATTTTACGGCTAGAATTTAGAATCATGCCCCACATTTATCCTATAAGTAGGTTTATGGTAATTTTACGGCTGAAAGGTCTTCTAATTACCAGTTAATTCCGCAACTTCTCAAAACGATACGATCTGTAGTTTTCGAGATAAAAAATATTTAAAATTCGAAAAATTCTATAGAAATTCGGCCATGTTGACGTTTCTTCGATGTTCCGTTTTACATTGCCTGCTGTCACATATTATAACTTTACATAAAAGCTGATAAATAAGTAATAAATATCCTTCATTTTATTTAATTTGTATCACAGTAATAATATTTTGAATCAGAAATATTTTTATGATACATTTTATGAAAATATTTAAATTATTTAAAGAGCTGCCGTGTATATGCCTTAGACGAAAAAGCGTCAATTTGGGTTGGATTTTATAACGAGTCGCCTAAATTTGAGAGTATTGATGGTGTACGGGGCTTAAGGGAGTTAGTCTTAAACCCCCCAAAGAAATTTTGGCTGCCGGAGTTGCGTCTAAATATTTTTAAACAATTTTCAAAAATTCTTAAATATTATTGCAATTATGCAAAACGGAACGTAATCTTTATGTTAAAGTACAAGGGGATGAGCCAAGATCTTTTCTTTATCGCTTCTTTAAAGAATCGCCGATCAAAATGTATGGAATTGAAATTTGGAAAAAGAAAATACAATCGAGGTAATTATATTTTATATAAGTATTATAATGTGATATAGGAAATGTATTAGAACAGTATATAATTCTTAGGTAATTAATAGCAATGTATTACTCCGAGTTGGCCCAATACGACTTCATTGGGTTAGGTTAGATGGCTAAGGCGGGAGCGTAGCGCAGCGAAGCTACCGCCTTAGCCATCGTGGTTATTTTTTTGTAAACCACCCAGAAGTAGGAGCCCGGCGTAGCGGGGCTCCGTCGACTCATAATTGAAGCCAATTGTTATTGAGGACCATTGGGTTCTAGGTATGATTGAGGATGGATCTGAAGATTTGAGGTTGGAAGTGTGTCCAGACAATATTCGCTCTGCTGAGGTTTTGGTGCCACTTATATTAAAGAATGTGGAAATTGGCACCACCATCCACACTGATTTTTGGAAAGGGGCCGTGCATTAATCACGTGATGTTTTTTACAACTTTTTAGACCCCTCCCCTCCCCCTGGTGATACGTGGTGAGGTTTTATACTACCCCCCCTCCCCCACCTAAGATCACGTGTATTTTTTTTACATAGTAAGCAGGTCATGTTTAAAGAAAAACTTTAACTTAAAAATCAATTTAATCGAATAATTTAAGCAATTTAAACTATACGAGTCATTTGTCTTGTAAGTATTTAAACAACACTACGAATTTACACCCGATAATAATTTCGGTATGCATAGACTAGATTCGAAAATTAATACACGTGATGTCTCCTTATACCCCCTCCTCCCCTTGGTGATACTTGGTGATTTTTTTTGAGACCCCCCCTCCCCCTTTAGGCATCACGTGATTAATGGACGACCCCAAAGCATATGATTGCTTGTCAGAACATGGCTACATACACAAAATAGTCAACCACTTGAATCGTGACAACCCATTCATAGCTGAAGATGGGACTCATACTCAACGAATTGAGTCCCAGTGAAGGGAAGATGTCCCAGATGAAAGTGTTATATTTAAGCCCGGAGGCGCGGAGGGAGAGCAGCCCCCGCCTGCCGTAATGGAACGCAGTAACACAGTCCAGAAAGCCGGAGCTGCCTAAGGCGAGTGTTGGTTTCTGGCAGCGCCGGAGACGTGACAGACTGACAATGTCCCAAAAACGAATCTATCAACCCGACTCCACGTAGTACTTGTCTGTCAACCCCTAGAGTGTTATATTTAAGCCCGGAGGCGCGGAGGGAGAGCAGCCCCCGCCCGCTGTAACGAAACGGAGAAACCAGGACTCGCCGTGGCGGCGGAGGCTGGTCGCCGAAGGCGACCAGAAAGCCGGAGCTGCCTAAGGCGAGTGTTGGTTTCTGCGTTTTGTTACGCTAGGGCGAAGGGGCTGCATTTCCCGCAGCGCCGGAGACGTGACAGACTGACATTGACACAAAACCGTCCCAAACAGTAAATATCATCTAAGCCGTGAGTCCCCTGAGGAGGGGGGAGTGGTAAGGAGGAGTCCGAAAAACCCCCCAACCTCCTTCTTCCACCGCACCTCTGACATAAAGTCTCGTAAACATCCTTTAAAACAGTTATAACCTCAAAACTTTAATCATTTATAACTTCTAAACCGGTGGTTTCCTAGAGGGGGGAGTGGTACGGGGGGTTTGCCTCCCCCCCCCCCCCCACTCCCCCTCACCCTCCCTCCCCCCTAAAGAGGGGGCATAGTCCAAAATTTTTACCCGGTTTTATTTGGGGCACACACCAATAGATAGGCAATTTCATAAGCTAGATATTCGCTGTTTACATTTTTTTTTTTGGTCAATTTTGAACTAAGTTATGTGAAAAATTTTGAACTGAGTTATGCGGCTGACCGCCTCAAGGTCTTTTGCTCGGGGGAGGGCCTTAAGTAATAAAATATATGCTTCATTTTATTTTATTGGTAAATATTCCGTATCGCGCCACTCCAGCGATTTTGAGGCTGATTTTTTTTTATGACTGCTCAATAGTTCTCGGCATCATAAGTAGCGTTGTTATGATGGCGTATGACCTTTTTTGCAAAAAAAAATAATTAAAATTAAACAAAAATCTTATAATATATAATGTGTTATAGGAAATGTATGAGAACAATATATAATTCTTAGGTAATTAATTGCAATGTATTACTCCGAGTTGGCCCAATACGACTTCATTGGGTTAGGTTAGATGGCTCAGGCGGGAGCGTAGCGCAGCGAAGCTACCGCCTTAGGCATCTTGGTTATTTTTTTGTAAACCACCCAGAAGTAGGAGCCCCGCTACTAGCGGGGCTCCATTGACTCATAATTGAAGCCAGTTGTTATTGAGGGCTTATTATAACGCGACTGTAAAACTATGGGTAAACTGTAAAACTATCTCAGTAACTATGGGTTTCCGGAGGGGGGAGTGGTAAAGGGGGGTTCACCCTACCCCTACCCCCTGCCCCCTCCCCGCCCTCCCCCCAAATCATGGGATATTATACTAAATTTTTACCCTTATCGTTAATTTTACATTCAATTCAATCAAGACATAACATTATTTAGCCTGAGATTGTAAAGCTAAAATGTATTGTTTAGGTAGTGTATTAGATTTAAATAATATTGAGCTTTATTGCAGTGTTAGGTTTTTAAATTATTGCCTTTGCCTTAACCCTCCGCATACCAGGTGAAAAATTCAAACACCCCATACAAGGTGGGGTCAAAATTGCCAAGTGCCAACGCTTAATTTAATATTTTAAGGTTATTTTTGATAATTTTGCATTTCTTATTTATTTTTTGTAATTCAGGGGATATATACTATGTATACAAAAAAAAATTAGATAAGGTATTCATATAATTATTATTTGTAATCATACAACAAAACTTACCCTTCTCTGGCAATTAAAAAAATCATTCAAACATAAGAATCACGTATTTTAATGAGATCCGACATATTTATAACATCAATTAAAAAAGGGAATAATGAAAACTAAAAATAAAATAAAATTTATGCATTTTTAAGTATATCAGCACAATCTTCGTATATATAAATACTGTGTTCCAAACACAACACACCCCTGATGGTTTGAAAATGACCCTATAAGTACCTCTTGTTATTAGAAAACGATATTCTTCATCTTCTTCTGCATCTACTTCAGTAAGACATTCAGATGCGATACTACAATGCATGGTCCTTCGAATCAAAATAATTTTTCCAATAAACACCTTTCAATTTCTGAATACTGGAGTAAGTGTGGCATTTTCACTAAAAAATAATATTTTTATAAATTAGAATTGTTGTAAAAAACCTACAAACACGATCAAAAATCAAGTAAACAGTACTTACGCTTTTGACGACGTCCCGTACAACGTGGGGTCTGAGACGCCGGGCACACGTCTATCTCCTAAACGCGCATGCGCAGAACTGACAGAAGTCGGTCGTAAACGTGGTAACGTCGCAAACGCAGCTACTCAAGGTTATAACTTTCGGGTGCAATTATTTAAAAAGTTATCGCTAATTATTTTAAGCTGGGGTCTGTGATACCCCACCTCGTATGCGGAAGGTTAAACCGACAAAAGTAAAAAAAAAAACTATTTTTTAATATACTTGCCGAGTTTTTGTAACTGCAATGTTGTAATTATATTAATGCTTCTCATTCTCGAATTTAATTGCAATTTTATCTCTTAAGCAACGTCTAATTTTTAATAACTACTAAGTAACGAAGGATTTTACTAAAAACTGAAACATAATCATGAGGTCATTATGATGTCATCTCAGATTATAATTTATAATACTGTGTTTTAAATTGCATGTAACAATATAGCTGGATGTGCAAACCGACTTAATTAGAACTTGTGCACACTGTTATCTTTGGCCATAATTACATACCTAATTTATGTCGTAAATTGTAATTAGCTCTGTGGCTTTGAATGGATGAAACATACAAATTCGAATCTACCAAATTAAAATTGAACCTGAATACAAACTTTTTAGTGCCAATTTCACTAACATCTCTTAAATTTAATCAATTAATTTATATACTTGCTAAGAATATAGTACAGTAGGTGTTTACATTTATTTGAGTTCAATCGCGGCTCCGCCCTCGAGAAAGGAAATCTCGCGGGAATCATACGTTTTTAACAGTAAAAATTAGCCTATGTTCGTAATTCTTACCTATGGTCTACTCTATCTTTTTGCCAAATTTCATCAAAATTAGTTCAGTGGTTTCGGAGCCTATTCAATGCAAATAAATTTCCTGTCTATAATACTAGTATAGAGTAATTGTTAATTTCAATTTTAATAACACCCCTCTGTTTTCTTAAACACAGGGGTATACTTAATAGTATAATAAGCTTGACGTGTCTGTCTGTGTCTCTGCGTCTGTCCGTGGCATCGTAGATCCCAAATGGATAAACAGATTTTGGTCTATTTTTATTTTGTTTGAAAGCTGACATGATCGAGAGTGTTCTTTGCCATCTTTTATCATCATCAGCTCTGTCGAGAGTGTTCTTTGTTATCTTCCATCATAATCAGCTCACTCACTGTTAGATAATTCATGGGTTACCTACTTACATTTTTTAATTTTGTTTTAAACAATAAAGGTCATTGACAAACACTAACAACTCGACTAAGTAGATAATTATATTACCATTAGATGTTGCTTGCAACTTTGTGCATGCAGAAGGAAATCTCAAAGGAATCAGCCTCATAGTTTCGGAGCTTATTCATTATTCAATGCAAACAAACAAACAAACCTTTCCTCTTTATTATATTATAAGTAATAAATAATAAGTATAAGTAGATATATAAGTATAGAAGTATAGATGTAGTGTGGTGGAAAAAAATATAAAAATTCAAGGCACAAGAACACTAAGTACAAATATTTATTTAGGTTAGTGCATTAGTCACCGATTGTGATATCACTATCTATATTTCAATAAAATGATGGGGATTAGATATATTCATTTTATCGTGACAATTTTATACAATGCGGATCTTCTAATTATATTTACAACAGAGATATTGTTGATCTAGTCTGTGATTTGGTTTCAAATGTGGTGCCAGTGCAGTGGACAGTTGGCTTGGTGTCGGTGAAATTAAAAATTATGCTTGGCTGTGTTACAAGGACAAGTTGACATAGTATCTATTGTATGTTGATAAGAAAATAGGGAGTGTTGTTTGTTCTTGGCTACTCGCATCTAAGTTTAATAATACCTTGAAATGTCTATAATCAAATCGAAACTTCATTGAACAGTTTTTTTATATCTAGGATGTTTAATAGATTAATGTATACCCAAACTTTGGTATATTCCCAAAGTTTGGGTATACTACGTGATAGGGATGAGCGTTGAATGAACGAACTGTTTTATTAAACTGTTTATTTGTCATGAACGGGTAAACTAGTTTAGCGTCTACTGATAAACTAGTCTATACGTGAACGGTTGCCATATGCCGGACGGTGCGTGCGACAGAGACCGTTCGTCGCGACGCGACGACACGATCGACGGACGGGCGCGGGGCACGACCGCGACGACTCGGCACGAGCAATACGTCTATCTCTGTTCTTTACAGTAATGAACCTGCCTGCCTGCCAGTCCTAAGCTTGGAAAAAGTATGAAGGGAAGTTCATTTCCACCGCTCACAGATTAAACCGTCTCGTCGTTCGTCGTCATCACTAGTCGCGTCGATCAGCAAACGACAACAAGTTTGTCAAAACAGTTAATGCTGAAAGTCGTTCATTCAATAAAACATCACTAGTCGCGTCGATCAGCAAACGACAACAAGTTTGTCAAAACAGTTAATGCTAAAAGTCGTTCATTCAACAAAACTAGTTTGTTTGTCATAGTTTATTGCTCAGTTCAGTATTCGCCGAACACGTAGGTAAACTAGTCGAAAAAAAAAACTGTTTTTTCAACTAGTTTACGATGAACGATAAACGGTCTCGTTTCGTTGATCGAAAAAGCGTCGACGACCCACCACTACTACGTGACCATTTTTACCCCATAGTGACCATCTGTATATATGCTGAGACCCACCCCCATCCTTTTCACGTAGTAGGTACTTGAGGCCGTCGCGCGAGATTTTCATAGGTGTTGACTTCGTGACAAAAACCTAAACCTACTTACTACATTCGTTGACCAAGCACAGTACTTTTAAGACACCCCCCGCTCCCCTCTAAACAAGTCACTTAGTAGTCTAATGTAGACTGAAAGATCTATTACCGGAATTATTGTGATGATGATCCGTTGTGGCCCCCAGCAAATGTTATCAATGAGCAATTGTAGAATGTCACATGATAACAGGTATCAACCTAGTAAAATTACCAATGTTGAATAGTGATTGATTATATTTACTCCCCTACTCTACCGTGTATGTACTAGGTACCTAGGCTAATTCTAAAAAGCTAAAAACTACAAATAATTTAAATTTTAAACTCAAAAAATTATTGAATCCTAAATATGTTTAACTGTAAACCATTTAGGTATTCCAAAAGTGGTGAGTGGTCCAGGTGAACACAGGTCACATGTTGATGTTTGCCAAAAAATATTTTTGCTTGCTTGCTCCGCTCACTCGCTTCTGCCACATATATTTTAACTGACGGTCAGCGGACAGCGCGACACTAAAAACTCGCCTTAAATAGGTAATAAGTAATTAGGTATTGTAAATTTTTAACCGACGCACAGTGTTCTATTTCACTCAAAAAATTTCCCTATGCTGTTTATCGCATAGGTACATCGATGAAGAAATACATTTTAAATGCAAGAGTAAAACACCCACGTGTCTATTTCAAATACTTTTTTTTATAAAAAATAATTTATGTTTCGTGACCTCGACGTAAAAAAGCGTGTCTAATCAATATATATTTTTTTGATTAATATGGTTTGATGAAGGACCTTTAGGCGCATATTTTCCATATTTTATTTTTTGAAGATCACTTCTGGCTATCGAGTTATTAATTTTTATTCAGATTTTTGTTTTAATTTTTTTTCTCCCAAAAAACTCAAAAGTGCGACTTGTGACTGGCACTGAAAGATTGACCTTTAATGCGTCTATCATTGATAAAAAAATCAAGTTGCACTATGGAAGCGCTATATTTTACTCTTGCATTTAAAATGCATTTCTTCATCGATTTATGCGATAAACAGCATAGGGAAATTTTTTGAGTGAAATAGAACACTGTGCAACGTTCTGTTAATTGATTCTTCTATATACATTATTTTGAAGTGCACATTCTCACAGATGGGTTTCTCAATTTTAAATCAGCGAAATTGGGGAAATTTTGTGCCCGCTTGCTTGCTCGCTACAGAACTTTTTTTTTTACTGCCTTTACCCACGTCCTATTTTAAAGTGAAAAATACGCGAAAAGCTGCACGCACGACGTACGCAAAAAAAAGTTTGGGAAACTCTGTATTGTAATTTGTAAACCATACATTTTGATATTAGCGCAATTACGTTATAACATTTATAGCATCACGTTTTGCTTGTCCAAGCTTCTGCTTCATAGACGAGTATAAATATTTTTATTAATTACCTGACCACTGTAAAATGTTACTGAACTAGTTCAATAACGCAACAACATTTCGAAACGCATCGTGTTTGAATGAAGGATGGTTCACGCACAAGTCATGACGAAATTTATTTATTTATTGTTACATACTGGCCCAAAAAAATGTGGCCAAAAGTAACTTGTCTTGCAGATGTGACGACGCGTCATTCGCCACGCTCATCACCCCAAACAGTCCCAACGATGGCATAAGGTTCACATAAGTAACTCGTAGTCTAAAAATATGAGCGATAGCTCATTGGATTCGGAATCATCTCTAGATTTTTTTTTAAATTTTCAAATGACATCTTATGTTATAAAAAAATATTTTATCTGATGAACCTAATGATGTACTCTCTTTAGCGGCGCGGCGGCGCGCGCATGCCGTAACAGCCACACGGAGCCCTATTTTCAATGTCAAATTGCAATTATAAATAATGGAGAGAGAGAATAGTTAGATAAGAGTTGGGACTTTTTTATCGGAAATTTCCTCCTCTCTTACGAGCTTTCAAAATTGCTTAAATATTAATATTTTTCGAATTATTAAGGAAAAACTAAATACCATATTTTTGTTCATCTTATTTCGTTTATAACAATTAGCAATTATTTATTTACCTGCACCAAAATCCTTCAATAACATTTTTCACGTTTTTGAACTTGTCTATTAGACTATCGGCGACACAACAAAATCGCTAAGGTCGAGCTGGGCAAGCTTTTGAGTTTGCCCAGCAGCTTCGACTTTTAGTGCAAATTTGGCAAATTTAATTTGCCCGCGATTTGTCGCGGGAAAATTAAATTTGCCAAATTTGCACTAACTATTAATTTTGTCGCTTGACTGTCAAATATTAAATGAATAGGTACGTGCGTGCATATCTGCCCGGTTTGTTTAAAAAAAATTTGCCCGTCCTAGTAGGTTGAAAGGTATAGGACGTAGGATCTAGGTGTAGGACGTAGCTAGGTAGGTGTAGTTGTTGATGTAGATGTAATTATAGATGTAGGTGTAGGTTATAGGTGCAGGTGTTGTAATTTTTTTGAGTTTATATTTAATACAGAACAATATGTGTCGGGGCAGCTATATATACTTAAAAAAACTTAGGCCTTTGCATCCGTTAATGGATGATTTATACAGTATTCTCCGAGCGAAGTAACCACTCTTGAAATACTGTAGTGCCTGGGACAGTGGTTTTTAAATGTCGTATGGTTGCCCAAGCACATACGACATTCTCACAACATAGTCAGCCTAGTCCAGAGGAATGAACTAGTCAATACGTCTGGGGCCAACTATGTGCGGGTTTCCTCACGATGTTTTCCTTCACCGTTAGAGCGTCCGTATAATGTACTTGAGATCTGAAAAAGTCTCATTGGTACACGCCACAACCTGGGATTCGAACCTGCACTCTCTCGAGTGCGAACCAAACGGTCTACCCACTAGGCTACGGAGCTCTATATATACTTATGTCACCGTAAAATTGTAAAAACTGTTAGATTGTAAAATAACTAACGAGATTGTAAAAATATGTCAAATGGTTAAAAACTATATATTTATAATCTAACGAAAAATAATGTAGTTAAATTATAGGCAGCATATTCGCGTCGGAAGTTTATCAACATTTTAGAATTTCACTAGTTTTATTACAATCTAACGGTTTTTACAATTTTACGGTGACATATATAACATATATTTATGGCAAACAGGCTATCCCTGACAGCGACTGATTCAAATAGTCAACACATGCAGTCTGCAGACGATGTGCAATAAATCAGAAACACTACGCGTTTAATAGATCCATACATAGTTTTCGGGTTCGAAGAGGAAGTTTTAAATAATAATAAAAATACCAATGGGCTTACTCTTTCTATGTGTAATTTGACGCAATGTCAAATTACACATAGAAAGAGTACTTATCCTATGTACTTATTCCCTCCTAGGGAGAGAGTCAAAAGGTTTTATAGAACTACAGTACTCGGACTGGTATCAAGTTTATCGTAGACGTAGACCCTGAAGCGATAGAGGTAGGCACTAAAACAAGGGGTCCAATTAGAAGAAAGGTGCCTCCGTAAAACGTCATCAGTCCCTGGCTAGCAACGGTATGTAGGTCACAATTACATTGGTAACAATATAAGTTATAACGTACTTGGAAGTGCTCCAAGCTGGTGGAAGTTGGAACACAATACCGGATCAGATAGAGTGAATCACGGTGGCGAATCGTGGTCTCAGATTCGACTTTTTACCCGACTACGGCGAAGCCAAAAGGAAGGTTAATGATTTTGGCAGTCTATGTATGTATGTATGTATGTATGTTGTTCCCTCGTAGCGTCTAAACTACTGGGCCGATTTTAATGAATGCGGTGCCTATAGATTTGTAATGATGCCGCGGGTAACATAGGCTATATACCTATTTATTTTCAAAATTTTGTATTTCGAAAATTAAACCCCAGATTCTAACATCTAAAAAAATTGAACCGAGACAATCTTCTCGTGTTTGATATCAAAAGAAAGGTCTTGGCAAGCACATCACAAATATGTATATATATTTTACATAAGTTTCGTATGCTTAAACAAATATGACAAAATACACGTTTAAAATGTGGCCGACGGCCGTACAAATCGTACTAACCCAGATGTCCAATTTTTTAATATTACGTAATATAATATTATAAATATATAATTTACATATTATATATATTATTTTACCTTCATAAAACATATTTCACTTTATAAATATAATTTATTATACACAATACATACGAAATAAAAAAATTAAATAACCCTCCGAATTGTCAAGCAGTGAACGAGCTGATGATGATGAGTTATAGCTAAAATACTCTCGATAATATCAGCTTTCAAACAAAGTACTTAAACTATATTAAAATCGGTTAATCGGTTCAACCCTTAGAGTATGTTCAACCGCTTTTAATTAGATAGGTACCTAATGCATTAGCACTTTTATTACTTATTCGTTAGATAGATGTCACTATGGGAATGGGTCTTACATATTTCTGAATCGCAGTTTAAATCGACTATACGGTGAATTGGTGAATTGATTATCATAATATATTATAATAATATTTTTATGGTTCTTTAAATCTAGAAAAAAAATTGGCTCGTTCCGCGCTCTTAAAGAAGATATTTTAATTATAAATATTTTATTAGGTATGTACTTATTAATTTTATTCCTAAAATATGTTCTTTTGGGAAACGGAAAAATACGAAATAAAAATACAAGTTAAAAAACTATAACCCGACTACGTAAAAAAGCCAAGTTAAAAAACTATCATCCGACTACGTAAAAAAGGGGTCTAAAAAGGCTAAAACAAGAAAATAATTCAGATGGAAATCCAGAAATGCATAGGTACAAAAATGGTCAAGGTAGAGTGGTGGTCGCACCTACTTTTAGGTTCGGAACGGTCGATGTCAAATCGCAGCCGTCTGTATTTATACGCGACGCATTTCGGTGTGAACTAACGCACCACACAACGCACTAAGATGCCATTAGTTGGTGCGACCACGGCTCTACCTTGACCATTTTTTTACTTATGCATCTCTGGATTTCTATCTGAATTATTTTCTTGTTTTGGCCTTTTTAGACCCCTTTTTTACGTAGTCGGATGATAGTTTTTTAACTTGTCTTTTTTACGTAGTCGGGTTATAGTTTTTTAACTTGTATTTTTGAAAACCATATTGGCTAACGAATTGATTTTTTTCTTACACTTACAATACATATTATCTTGGTAGAAATTGCTCAAAAGTTATAAAAATACTCTTAGCAGTTGGCACACACATCACAAGTTGTGATAGTTCAGTTAAATGTTACTTAGAATTGTACTACAGACAGTAGAAGCGAAGGTTTCCAGTTATCTGAATCGTAACGCGTTTTTAAATTAATCGTACTAGAGAGCCTCTTCATTATCGCCAGTTTTCCACATATTCCAAGCTACAGGATTGTGGTCCATAGCAGACGTATCAAGATTGACAAAAGTGGAGACCCCCTTGATTCTCTACCCTCGTCCTAAGTCACATCGTATGGAGAAAATCTAGGGTTTTAATACGGAATGAAATATGGATTGACTTACGTAATGCAGACGTAGCCGAAACTTTACCTTGCTTATTGGAAGAATAACTTTTCCTGTTTGTACTTTGACGTTAACATGCACTCTCAAAAAATTGTTAAAAAATAACCTTCACATTGTTGATTTTAGTGCCGAACTGGTAAAACTGGTTCAAAGGTTCTCACGGATGGCAATAATAAAACTAATGTAATCACGTAAAAAAACTGAATATTGCAGATAATATTTAGTTATTTTTTACGTGTTACAGAAGTTTCCTAAGTTCTGTGATATATTGCTTAATGTAATAGTTGAAGTAAATTTTTACAGTGTATCTACTGCCTAGAATGTAGGGAAAAGTGTTAAAGCAAACAGCAAAGCATAATTTTTAATACAAAAGAAGTGTTAAAACATGAAATCACTGACACTGTTGTCCCTTAGTAAGTATAACGTTTAATGTTGCCCTTTGGCCCCCAACGTACAGAGTACGTGCCTGGGTTACCACTGCGGACGTGGTGTGGGCCGTTGATATAAATTAACTACTGTATGATAAGTATTACGAGCTCGCTCCTCAGTCCAGCAGTTAAAGTCCTGTCTATTATCATAAGTCCTCTAACATTTAAAAGGGCCAACCAGATAGAGAATATGCATTTGTTTTAAATCAGCAAAATTACTTAGTATTGTTTTTATCTAAATTAAAAAGATAAGGCTAAAAAGGACTAAAAAAATTACGATTTTTTTGCTACGAGTATAATATATAATATAAACCCAGTAGTAATTATTAAGATAGCAAAATCAATTTTGTGTTATACTCCTGGATACATTTTCAACTGCGGTTGTGTTTGTGACCAGTGACGTTATTTGTCATGCATTTTCACTTTTGTGATGACTGTATTTCGTCAACGGTTGATCAATATGCCATATATGATAATATTTTCCAGCTTATTCTGGACTTAAAAAAAAAACAATAAAAAACGATGCATATTCCCAATTCTGGGGCCTCTCGCTCATTCGGACACCAGTGTTAGCTATACCAGGAACACCACTACTAAAACATATCCCCCCTTACTAATAAACTCTGTACCTATAGGCTTTGAATAGTTATACAGTGTTTTGTTCCCGTCACACAAGTGACATTTTTAATTCGATAGAAGAAGACAAAACACTGTATAACTATTCAAAGCTTATACAACGATTATTAGTAAGGGGGTTCATGTATATTGAGGGCTTACGGAATCCGTTGATGTCTCAAACAATTGAATTAACCATTGGATTCCAAAGCCGACGATACAAAAAGTATCTGGATTCAGTTGACTGTGTATTCTAAATTCTAATACGCGAGGAGTCGTCAATGAACACACGTCACACGGCCTAATAAAATATGGAACTTCTATCGATCCCGTTGTTTAGTTTGCATGAACTATGAAGTGTGTCCACTTTGATGTATTTTAGAGTATTATAGATGGGCCGTGTGACCTCATTCGAGCTGTCGCGGCCACGTGAGCTCACGAATAATGACCTCATACTCTCAGCTGCTGATGGCGTTTCCCGGAACTAGTTTTATGATCGCTTCAGAATTAACTTGTGATATTTAAATTGAGCATTGCACAATCCTTCAACACTTGTGTTTATAAAAATGATCACTTAGATTTTCATTAATCTACCTGCAAAGTCTAGGGAGTAGGGACACACAGATAATACTTGACATTGGTGTAAACATGACTGTTAGCTTCTATCCGAAACGGTAACTGCATCAATGATTATCATCAATCACCATAAGTTACCCCGTTAACCCATGGCGTATCAAATGAAAATGAATGCCAAAATAAAGCAATTGAATAAATGGAAGATCAGCCTCTACTATTATTATACCGCTTTTGATTGGATGACACAAACGCGTTAACTAATAAATAGCGCTATTGAATAGATAAACTACTGACAAAAACTCAGAAACTGGGCATAAAAGAGCAATGTTGATGGTCATATTTTTGATGGTCACAAAACTACAAAGTGTAGTTATAAAGTATATAATATGTATGTTAGTCTGTAAGTATTTATAGTGTGGGCCTATGCAGCCTGAAATAAAGGTTATTTATTTACTTGTTTTGTTTTTTACAGGTGAATTAAAATGGTGGATCTCGCACGACCGTAGCAAACGGGATATGTCTGCCGCGTCCGGACTGAAGCATGTCGCCACCGAGCCCTCGCAGCTGGACAACAAGCGTAAGTGCTTACCTTCTGCCCATTTCCTTAGGGGTAATTCTATTCAATTTGCAGTCAATTGCCAGTATCAGCTCTCGTGCACCCTCGATTTATTGCGTGTGTGACTTGTGAGTTGTGAGTGAGACAGCATGCGCTGACACTGGAACCATACTGCGAATTGGACAGAAATAGTTACGACTAGATGTTGCCCATGACTTCGTGCGCGTAAATGGTAATCCTGCGGTGTTAATGCCACAACGCTCAAACGAATTATAGTCAAGCTAAAGATATTGTCCAGAAATATTAAATATTAGGATATTAGGATAGAAAGAATAAAGTGCTAATCATTTGTAATACAGAACTTTATTATGGTATTAGTATAAAAAAATATAAAGTGTTCCACAAGGCTCAATTGTAGGTCCGTTTTCTTTCCTGATTTACATAAATGTTCTTGTTTTTTGCCGATATAACATATAGGATGATTCGAACTGTTTCTTGATAATTGATTACTTAACATTAAAGTAAATAGTGAATACTATATGTACTATGGTACTAGCTACAGAGAATGCACTCCATATTCTCTGATACAATCTCAGTGTTTCAAGCAAGACAGTCCTAGCTATTGGCGCTGCCGAGATGTGAGCTAGGTCAGTTTGTGACCTAAAATATGTTAGTGGTATTAAGCAAACACGAAACTAAATACCACTACGGGGTATTTTATCTAAGTCTTTTGGAGACTTATGCTATGTACTTGATGAGCAACATAAATATTTGCTTTGGACTTAAGTTGAAAAGGAAATTTGAGAAATCGCTTTCTATTTAATTTCTCGTTTCTTTGAATATTCATTCAAAGAACCTGTAAGCCCTTAAATGACATTTATTTATGCTACCGAACAGTTAGAATGGTAAAATTTTATTGTCGTTTCTAGTAGGTAGGTATTGTCCTTGCATTTTTTCTAAAATTTCTTTCGCGTTTATACCGTCCCTGAACTTCAACAAATATTTCTAGACCAGAATTAGCCAAATCGGTCCAGCCAGGAAGAAACTGCAATTCATTTTCACTATAATATTATAAGAAGAAGAAGATTAGATACGTTATAAGAAGACGAAAGTCCTATTAATGGACGATTCTTTATTCCTAGGCGAGAATACTCGAAACTATCCAATTGCGTGAGTGGTGAAGCGCCCACTTTATTGAGGCAATAATTCGGCTTATCATGTTAGGGACGCGTATATCGCGGTCGCGAATACCGGCGACCTCGGGAGTCAAGGCCGGACGTGTCTACGTTATTAATTTAGGAATACGTTATGTATTAAACGTGCACACTAGGCGACTGGATAGCAAGAAAACTTCGTGACCAAAATACGTTCAGTGATAGCTCCCCGCAACCGGGTTCGGTGACGGTGGTTGGTTTCATTAAAAAAGACCAGCTATGCAGGATTTATAGTGGTGTGGTCACTTGGTCAGGTGTGTGCGCAACACTTGGGTACTCTCTCTTCCTTTACTCTTGTTACCCAGTGCGACGGGAGCAGTGGCGTAGCGTAGTAGGGGCGGGGGGGCGCCCCGGGCGGCACTTTTAAGAGGGCGGCAAAACCTAAGTAAGGGGGCGGCAAAACCTAAGTAAGAGGGCGGCAAAACTTAAGTAAGGGGGCGGCAAAATTGACGTCCGCCCCGGGCGGCAGACACCTACGCTACGCCCCTGGACGGGAGACCGACTCGACTGGCGAGAGATCAGGCACAATACCGACTATTTACATGTCCATGCGACGCATGGATCATGGATGGACAATCAGGTGATTTGCCTGCATTGTCCTAACCAAACTTGGAAACAACATTTTTTGGTGTTCAAATGCGGTAATCGAACCTACGATCTCCGAGTCGAGAGGTACTAATAATAAATGGTCAAATATATTGCGTCGCGTAGTAATCGCCAAGTGCGTACTCAAACGTACGATACAACGGACATTTTGTTTTGATACCTCGTGGACGGTTGACGAATTAGCTATGCCGTAGCTGTACCGTACGTACGGTGTACCCACACGTTGTCGATTCTCTAATCGTAATTCGTAATCCAAGGTCATATCTATAATTTGTTACCAAAATAAAGCGTTGGATTGTCAGTTGTCTATTCATTTGTATGATGTTTATTATGAGATACTGCACACTGCGCAGTCATTAGACGAATTATTGCATAAAAACCCAGTCAGGCTAAGCACCTGCTACCGTTTGCATAGTCTTTACTTATTTCAACCTTAAATTTTACCACTCTTTTTCTCGTAGTGAACATTTACATTACATTTTTACGAGAATTGTGCGAACGCAGTAGTATTATATTTGGCACAGCTGAAGTTCAGGTGGAGGAAGGTGTGCAAAAAGCTAATATTTCTTTTAAATAACGCTTAGAAATACATAAAATTAATAAAAACATTAACAACACACACTACCTCAGATTAATAACACACACGTGCATTTGATAGACACAATAATTGTTTCCCTTTGAAGTTTGTCAATCCTTCAACACTTGCATTTTTTCTACATAATATGTGCCAAGAGGCAAAAGAACTTTATAAAGTTCAAACTTTAAAATAAACTACTGAAAATTACGGCTCCTGATTTCCTTAATAGGTACTTTTTGCAAAGAGGCGGGCAAGATCTTGTATACTGTACGAGTGTATTCCTATATTACTGTTATCATAATCGTATATTCACTTATATTCCAGGCGAGCGCCGCCGCGGCAACTCGACGCGCGCCGCGGGGCGGGCGGCGGCGCTGCGGCGCGTGCCCTCCGACTCGGACTGCTCCGTGGAGACCGCCAGCCTGTCGGCCGACAGCGGGGACCGCTCCGTGCGCCCGCCCCCGCCCCCCGTCAGGACGTCCAAGTCCAGGAGGTGAGCTACTGCGAAACTGTCAACTGCACGCGCGTATGACCACCATAGAAATGCAAATCAAATCAAAAATCAAAAATGTTTTATTTCCATATACCTAGATTACAAAGCAACGCTTATGAAATTGTCCCTACTTGATGCCTACCACCGATTCGGGAACTAACCCGGCGAGAAGAACCGGCGTAAGAAACTTGCACGGGGCCATCTTTTAGCAAAAATATGAAAAATTGTTATTTAATACTTCTGTAATATCAGGGGATTACACTCCAACCTTAATGCCGTCCATTACCACCTTGAGACGGCAAAGCCGGCTTTGCTCTTTTTAACCGAGACGCAGATATCATCTCCGAGTGACACATCATACCTTTCCCACCCAGGGTATTATCTCGAGCACTCCTTTCTGCCCAAAGCTGGAGTGTGTGTGTATATCAGAGATGATATCAGCTCTCGCCGCCTCAGCAATCTTGAGGACAGGGACCTGTCAACATTATGGCTCCGCATAGATTGCGACGACCACCCTCGCCTATGCGTGCTTATATAGGTCCCATAGTGGTGACACCGAGACGGACCGACTCTTGGAACACCTGCAAGCTGCTTCAGATTTTGTACAGCGGCAGATCCCATCCGCAGAGATCATAATACTTGGCGACTTTAATGCCCACCACGCCGACTGGCTCAATTCCAGTAAAACTGATCATGCGGGGAGATCTGTATGCGACTTTGCCCTTGCGAACGACCTAACACAACTGGTTACAACGCCTACGCGAATCCCAGATGTGGACGGTCAGAATCCTTCCTTGTTGGACCTTCTGCTGACTTCAAATCCTGATGGCTACCAAATATCCGTAACCGCTCCACTTGGTTCATCGGATCATTGCCTTGTCAGGAGTTCTGTGCCACTCACGACGGTGTTACGACAGCGTGCTCTTAAATACCGTCGTGTGTGGCACTACAAGTTAGCAGACTGGGATGGGATGCGGTCGTTTTTTGCATACTATCCTTGGGGGCACGTGTGCTTCTCGCCGGATGATCCCGACAACACTGCCAACTCTGTTGCCGATGTGGTAGTGCAGGGGATGGAACTTTTCATTCCGTCCTCTGTAGTGCCAACTGGCGGCAGATTTCGTCCCTGGTTTGGTTCATCCTCCAAAAAAGCTTCTCGCCGGAAGCAGGAGGCTTACAAATCCTGGGCCAATGCAGTGTCTACTCGGGATTTAAATACCAGCACATATAAAATGGAGTACAACCATGCCTCTAGGTCCCTCAAGAAAGAGATCATTTGGGCAAAGAAACAGCACGTCAATAGAATTGGCAAGAGACTCGAGCGCCTCCCCTCGGGAACCCGTGCATTCTGGTCTCTGGCCAAAGCTATTGAGGGAAATTTCTGCAAGCCAACCCTACCATCCCTACACGTAGGAAATGGATCGTTAGCCCAGGACGCAAAAGACAAAGCCGATCTTCTGGGCAAGCTCTTTGCGTCTAACTCGACCATAGATGACGGGGGGCAGAAACCGCCGACCATACCGCGATGCACGAGCTTCATGTCGGATATTCGGTTTCATCAGCGCTCAGTGCGAAAAGCCCTCCGTTCCCTTGATATCCAAAAGTCGAGTGGGCCTGACGGAATCCCTCCTATTGTGTTGAGAAAGTGTGCTCCAGAGTTGGCTTCGGTCTTGACGCGCCTTTTTCGGCTCTCCTATTCCTCTGGCATCGTCCCGGCTTCTTGGAAGACAGCCTTGGTGCACCCGATCCCCAAAAAATGTGATCGCTCAAATCCTTCCAACTATAGACCAATCGCCATAACCTCTCTCTTCTCAAAGATAATGGAATCCATTATCAATGGCCAGCTTCTTCGATACTTGGACGGCCAGGGATTACTAAGCGACAAACAATACGGGATCCGTAAGGGTCGCTCGGCTGGTGATCTCTTGGCGTACCTAACTCATCGTTGGGCTCAGGCAATTGAGTCGAAGGGAGAAGCATTGGCTGTTAGTTTGGACATTGCGAAGGCCTTTGATCGGGTTTGGCATAAAGCGCTGCTTTCAAAACTTCCATCATACGGGCTGCCCGAGAAATTATGCAAGTGGGTCACAAGTTTCTTAGCAGACAGAAGCATAAAGGTCGTAGTTGACGGCGAATGCTCGGAAACTCAGTCAGTTGATGCTGGTGTCCCTCAGGGCTGTGTGCTATCGCCTACCCTATTCATACTGCATATCAATGACATGTTACAGACCAACGGCATTCATTGCTATGCGGATGATAGTACAGGTGATGCTGTATTCTCGGCTAAATGTCATCGAGAGTCGAAACGAACTTGTGTTTAAAATAGAGGAATTCTCTATTGGAGAAAGTCTCTGAATGGGGTAGACGTAACTTAGTCCAATTTAACCCCGCCAAGACACAAGTCTGCGCGTTCACCGCTAAAAAGTCACCTATGATCGTACATCCTCGTTTTGAGGGCACATCTTTAACCATCTCCCCTAGCATTGAAATACTTGGCGTTAGCATATCGAGCGAAGTCCAATTCCGATATCATTTAGAGGGTAAGGCCAAGTTAGCCTCGAAGAAGCTTGGTGTTCTCAACAGAGCGAGACAGTACTTCGGTCCGGACCAACGCCTACAACTCTACAAGGCGCAGGTTCGGCCTCATATGGAATATTGTTCTCATCTCTGGGCAGGAGCACCAAAATACCAACTGCTACCTCTGGATCGTATCCAACGAAGGGCCGCTCGAATTGTTGACTGTCATTGTGTTTCAAACAGCTTGGACCCCTTGGAATTACGCCGAGATGTAGCTTCACTCTGCATCCTCTATCGGTTGTATCACGGGGAGTGCTCTGAGGAATTGTTCGGAATCATACCACCTGCAACTTTTCGCCATCGTCCCACGCGAAAAATATTCCATCCTCATCACCTTGATGAGTGGCAGTCTTCCACCGTGCGTTTCTCGCGTAACTTTCTGCCGCGCACTATAAAACTCTGGAACGAACTGTCACCAGCAGTATTTCCGGACCTATACGACCTACAAACCTTCAAGAAGAGAGCGTATTCCCTCTTAAAAGGCCGGCAACGCACCTGCAGCTCTTCTGATGTTGCGAGTGTCCATGGGCGACGGTAGTTGCTTTCCATCAGGTGACCCGTTTGCTCGTTTGCCCCCTTATTTTATTAAAAAAAAAAATAAAAAAAAATACGTTGTCTACATAAGAATAGACATACCCACATTTTGTATGTACTAAATGACAGAACTCTTTTATCAATCTGTCATTTTGTCTATTTTTCCATAGAGAGGAACCATTTTCACGGTAGTCACGCTACGCGTGCTGAATGTATCCGGCTCGAAGGACCAATTTCTGTTGGAGAGATAATGAAAACCATCAACGTGCGATGTTTGATGTCGCTGGCGGCTTCGCTCTTGAAGGTCCGGCGCCTAAGCACTCCAGTGGAGAAGGCACCGTATTTTTTAGTGGCGTAACTCCGGAATTTCTCATCCGGGGAGAGTAGAGATTTATTTACCCTGGCGGCTCGTCCCCGGAGCCGCAAGCGATGCGTAAATCATTTCTCTGCGAAATGATAAAGGCATAATTAAAAGCACTAACGCCCGTATAGTGTTTAGTTTTCTATGAAAAAAAAAACTATTAATAGAGACTGTTGTCAACACTCAACAATTAGTATAGTCTTTATAGCTATAGTAATCCTGTTTTGCTGTAAACGCAGTTATTATCTCCGTCACGGCACATTGCACACAATACTGACAGTTTTAATGCTTAACAAAACAACGCATATTATTTGTTGTCTCAATGCAGCCTTTGTGGTATTACCTGATTATGGTTGACATTATTCCAACAAATTGAATTAATAAATGGTTCGTAATGATGATAGAATATAATTTATACTATAGGTGTACCAGAATCTCATTTCAAATAGGGAAATAAAATTTTGTAGTGTGCAATACTGGGGAAACAGGATTAAACGATCTTGATACTGGTTAATTTTTAATTATGTCTTTAGTATTATTGAACATGAATTATAATAAGACTGTGTGAAGAATGTTCGGTGTATAATATAGAAAACTAGCTTTTGCCCGCGGCTTCGCCCGCGTGGAATAGTGTTCTTGGAGAAAAAACTACTTCGGCGAATAACGCTCTACCTTCTTACAGCAATATACTTCTGATACAATATTGAAAATGCTTTTAGGTTTGCCTAATGCAAATTGTTAAAAATGGGACCCTATCACCTCGACACGACATGCGCGACCACTTGATAATATACTTACATAATATTATATTTATGGCACTTGAATATAAATTTTACCATAATCTTAAAGACTAAATACTTAAAGATTTGCGTAGATTTAAAGATCTAAGCATACAAGATTAAGCATACAATATACTATACCAATATAATATATTTGAAATTAATATATATATATATATTAATTTCAAATATTCAACAGTTAGATGGGTTTAATAGCTCAGATGAAGCGTTTCATAAACTGTTTAAAATAATAAGAACCCAGTATAACTCTGTGTTTACTTCTAAAACGGTCAATTTAAATAATAGAAAAAGTAATTTTAAAACCTGGGCAACTGCAGGAGTTATAATAAGTAAACAGCGATTATATGATTTGTATAACGAAAAGACATTTAATAGGAGTGAATCTTTTAAACTGTATGTCAAGCAATATTCAAAAATTTTTAAAAAAGTATGTCAAGCAGCGAAGGCACTTCACATAAAAGAAAAAATAATGAACGCTAAAAATAAAGTGAAAATCACTTGGAAGATAATTGCAGATGAGACTGGAAGAGGTAAAGGCAGTCGTAACTCTAAATTTGAACTTTGTATTAATAATAAAAAGGTAAATTCTGACCTAGAGGTCGCGACAATCTTCGAAAAATTTTTTGCTGACATTCCGGTCTCAACTACAAAAAATTTAAATTCTTCACCTGCAGTTGCTGAAAAAATACTCAGAGAAAATGTCAAGGAATGTGATGTCAATTTTAATTTTAAAGAAATTGACTCCAGAGATATTATTAACACCTTCAAATTACTCAATATTAAAAATACTACCGATCTCTGGGGTATGTCTATAAAAGTTATAAAATCAATAATTGACATCATTGCCCCCTATCTAGCCTTAGTTTTCAATAATTGTATAAATAATGGTGTGTTCCCTGACCTAATGAAGCATAGCAAGGTGATGCCTCTTTTTAAGACTGGGAATAAGTCTGACCCAGCAAATTATAGACCAATATCTATACTACCGACTTTCAGTAAAATTTTCGAGAAAATAATCTTAAATCAATTGCTAGCCCACTTTAACATAAATAATTTATTACATAGTAACCAATTCGGGTTTACTAAAGGTCGGTCCACAACAGACGCAGGCATCAGTCTTCTATGCAGCATATTTGGGGCATGGGAGGGATCGCATGATGCACTTGGTGTCTTTTGTGATCTATCCAAGGCTTTCGACTGTGTCGAGCATGCTACGTTGCACAGTGTTCTATTTGACTCAAAAAATTTCCCTATGCTGTTTATTGCATAAATCGATGAAGAAATGCATTTTAAATGCAAGAGTAAAACACCCACGTGTCTATTTCAGATACTTTTTTTTATAAAAAATAATTTATGTTTCGTGACCTCGACGTAAAAAAAAGACTTAATAAATTCTGTAAGCGTGTCTGATCAAAATATATATATTTGATTAATATGGTTTAATGAAGGACCTTTAGGCGCATATTTTCCATGTTTTATTTTTTGAAGATCACTTCTGGTTACCGAGTTATTAATTTTTATTCAGTTTTTTGTTTTTAATTTTTTTCTCCCAAATAACTCAAAAGTGCGACTTGTGACTGACACTGAAAGATTGACCTTTAATGTGTCTATCACTGATAAAAAAATCAAGTTGCACTATGGAAGCGTTTGGGAGTTAGAATAAAGTTCAAATGGTACATTTTAGGGTTATCACTAAGGTCAAAAAGTAGGCGATCGGACTTTTTTTTTTGTTGTATAAACGTATAGTACTCTTAAATATGAGTAATTTCTCAGAAGAAATAGTATATCAAAAGTCTTTATTTTCAAAGGTTTGTATATTATGTCACCGTAAAATTGTAAAATAACTCAAGAGATTGTAAAAAATATGTCTAAAGATTTATTACCATAGTCATAATTGTAAATCATATACAATTTTGTAGTTAAAGAAAAAATGTCATTAATTTGAGCAAAAATGAAAGGTCAAGTTGAATGACACCCCTAACACAATATTTTGAAATTCGATTACTCGTAAACGCTTCCATAGTGCAATTTGATTTTTTTATCAATAATAGACGCATTAAAGGTCAATCATTCAGTGTCAGTCACAAGTCGCACTTTTGAGTTTTTTGGGAGAAAAAAAATAAAAACAACAAACTGAATAAAAATTAATAACTCGGTAACCAGAAGTGATCTTCAAAAAATAAAACATGGAAAATATGCGCCTAAAGGTCCTTCATTAAACCATATTAATCAAAAAAATATATATTGATCAGACACGCTTACAGAATTTATTAAGTCTTTTTTTTACGTCGAGGTCACGAAACATAAATTATTTTTTATAAAAAAAAGTATTTGAAATAGACACGTGGGTGTTTTACTCTTGCATTTAAAATGCATATCTTCATCGATTTATGCAATAAACAGCATAGGGAATTTTTTTAAGTCAAATAGAACACTGTGCGTTGGTCAAAAAATTATACCATTATGGTATAAGGGACACGGCACTTAAACTTTTAGATTCTTATCTTAAAAATAGAACGCAGAGAGTAGAAGTTAATTCTACAAGGTCTACTGGGACCAAAATAGAATTAGGTGTGCCACAAGGGTCAATTTTAGGCCCGTTTCTTTTTCTCATCTATATAAATGACCTTCCTTATCTAGTTAAAGATAAGCATGAGATAGTACTCTTTGCCGATGACACTTCACTAATTTTTAATGTGAAGCGACGACAGTCAAATTATGACGAGGTAAATAGTGCTCTCTCAAAAATGGTACATTGGTTTAATGTTAATAATTTACTATTAAATTCAAATAAAACGAAATGTTTAAAGTTTAGCCTCCCAAATGTTAGGCAGGCACAAACCAATATACTATTAAATGATGAGAAAAGGAACTTAGTGGACACCACTGTATTTCTAGGAATAACACTAGATTGTAAATTACAGTGGGGTCCCCATATTGCAAATCTGGCAGATAAGCTCAGTTCTGCAGCATATGCAGTCAAAAAAATTAGAGAAATTACCGATGAGGATACAGCGCGGCTAGTTTATTTTAGTTATTTTCATAGTATAATGTCATATGGCATTCTTCTTTGGGGAAACGCTGCGGACATTAATACAATATTTGTGCTACAGAAGCGAGCTATACGTTCTATTTATAAGATGTCATGTTTTGAATCTCTGAGAGAAAAATTTAAAGAAATAGGTATTCTGACCGTTGCTTCTCAATACATTTTGGACAATGTGTTGTATGTCAGAAAGAATTTAACGAATTTTAAAAAGAAAAGTGACACACATTGTAGGAATACTAGAAATAGGAACAAGTTAGAAATACCAGTGATCAGACTTAGTAAAGTAAGTAAATCTTTTAACGGTCAATGTATACGCCTTTACAATAGAATCCCAGAAAACGTTCAAAATCTTTCCATTAATAAATTTAAAAAAGCTGTTAAAGAACGTTTGTGTGCTAAAGCTTATTATAAAGTCAGTGATTTCACTAACGATTGCACACCTTGGGAATAAGATGGCCCCATGCAAGGCTGCTTTTATGTACTTAAGTATGTTCTATGTACTTATGACTAATGTTATATAGATTAAGTTACAACATTGTAAAATATTTTTTGAAAAGAACAATTTTCCCATCTTTTTGCTAAAAGGTGGCCCCGTGCGAGTTTCTTACGCCGGTTCTTCTCGCCGGGCTAGTTTCCGAACCGGTGGTAGGCATCATGTAGGACAATTCTATAAGTGTTATATTATAACCTACATGGAAATAAAAATTTTGAGTTTGAGTTTGAGTTTTGAGTTTATACCTACATAGGGACAGACAGATAAAGCGACTTGTTAAAACAAACTTTACTTACTACATAGTACATAGTATAAAAACTATGTACTATGTAGTAAGTAAAGTTATTTGACATTCCAACAAAACTGACAAACCACCTCTGGATATTCCATAAGAATTAAGAACTGCAGTTACCATTATGTATTCTGTGCTGCAGTTCAAAATATTCGTGAACCTCTTTATACTGTATACGTCCCGCGTTTTCGATAGCGCGATGTAGAAACGCGAGCGCCCGCGCCGCGCAGCAACACTATTTCCCTGCATTTTAAATCTGTAATATCTTCGAAAATATTCATTTAAATTACATGCCGTAAAGGGCAGTATTGATCTATCTTAAATGCACAATGTATTTAAGGTACTTAATTGGATAAGGATTAATAATGTATTGATTAAAATCGCTTTGTAAATAAGCTATTTAATTAAAATCAAAGTAAAGGATAAAAAAATGGTTATTGTGGGTTATCCCTAAGAGATAGACATATGCCATCGCGGACTTTTTTGTAGGCTTTTTAAAGATGAATACAACTGTAGTACATAATTTTGATCTATCTCGTAGTGTTCAGCCAGCATTTTCAATGTAAGCGCAAAATATGTGATTTTTTAGGACTTTAGAAACCTCTAAAATTATTTGTGTACCTCTATGTTATGCATGTTACATACCTAAAAATCACTCTATCTGTTAAAAAAATGGCATCAAAATCCGTTGCGTAGTTTTAAAGATTTAAGCATACATAGACAAAAAAGGGACTTTGTTTTATACTATGTAATGATAATGATATTTCATGAAAAATAAATCAATCGTGAATTACTTTATATACTTATTTATTACGAATAACATACAATTAAATTAGCAACAGTTTATTTAATGTTGTAATTTCCTTCCGAACTGTATAGAACTCGTTTACTTAATTCTTAATCAACTATAAATCGAAACTGTCTTATATTGATTTTCTTTTTTCCTCCTCTCCTCCTTTTACCAGGCATGGAAAACAAACCATCATTCGATGTGCCATCAGCTACGATTCACCTTATAGTAGTACTGGAAACACATTTAAAGAAGTCACAATAATTACCTAAGAAAATATAAAAAAACTAAAAGTATTCCTTTCCACCTTCTTTCAACGGCGGATCCAGGGGGGGGGGGGGTCATGGGGGTCATGACCCCCCCCTGAGCTGGTTCCAGGACTTACGTGGACCACTAATTGAACATAATGATTTTATTTATATATTTTGTCACCATACAGATTTTATGTAACTACCTTCAATATTTAAATAATTTGATATAATATAATAACTTTGTATGATGGCAAACGTTTGGGAACGAACGCATCGAAAATTTAAATCGTGTCTAAGATCTTAAATGGTTGAAGATCGCCTAACCGGACTGGCATTTCTCCACGTTCATAAAAACGTACTCATTGACTTTTGCGGACTTTTGCGTCATATAGTGCTATTCAAATGAGAATAGGATCGAGTCGGCGCCATATTGTTTCGAATTTAGACTGTTATGATAGTTAAATTTATGTTTAGATAATTGATTACTATTTAACGTTTTTATTTTAATTCGATGCAAGAATGGTCCGAAATGGGCCGGCTAGTCCATGTGGATGACCCATATACAGAGGCGTATTTAGAAAATTTGCGCCAGAGGCCAATTAACATATTTTGCCGCCCCATTATCCCTATCTGAAAGATAATTTTTTAAAGTTATTTTAGAAAAAAATCAACAGCTTAAAACAGAACTTTAATACTAACTTGTTCTATATGTATTTGTGTTAAATGCGTTGAAACTGAGAAAGCGAGCGAATGTGTTTACGCTTTAACCTGTTAAAATCTAAGCCCTGAAAGAATATTGTATTTTAAAATAAACAATAAAATCACTAGCCTAAAACAGGGATCACGAACCTATGGCACGCGTGCCATCGAATGCTCGAACGTATAGCATGCGACACAATATTTTGGGCACGTCACTTATCTTAAAATTTTGTAATTATGTACTACGAAAAAAGTATGAAATAGGTATTATATGACAAATCTAACATAATAAGTTACTTGTCATCTAATTTACAACATCAGAAATTACACTAATTTTACTTTAATTTAAATTAAAAAATAATACTATTTTCAGTCTTTTAGGGTGTAAAAATTGAGCCGATTTAACCTATTACATAGGAAAAAAATTTGCTTGCTCGCTTCGCTCGCTCGCGTTTAACATAAAGAACATATTATATTATTTAGTAGCGAATTTCTGTTTTAGCCGGTTCATTTTATGATATTTTTCCGAAGTTCATCGTTATTCAGTGTTTAAGTTTAACGATTGAATAGATTTTATCCTATAGAATGGAAAAAAAATTATGCTCGCTCGCTTCGCGCACTCGTGTTCGGCTTATACAGACTATTACTATAAAATTTAGTACCGATGTTCAGTTTTAGGCTTTTGATATTTGTATTTTTCGAATTACAGAGTTTTCAGGGTAGCAGTCTTTGAGGGTTTAAAATTTGAGCAGATTTAACCTATTAAATAGGAAAAAAATTTTGCTCGCTCGCTTCGCTCGCTCGCATTTAACATAAAGAACGTATTATATTATTAAGTAGCAATGTTCTGTTTTAGCCGGTTCATTTTATGATATTTTTCCGAAGTTCACCGTTATTCAGTGTTTAAGGGGAAACCCTGTGCTTTAAAGCATAAACAGGTAAAAAGTAAAAAAAAAAGGTGGGCGCCCATTATTCTAATGTATATTATAAAATGATTCTTATTTCCACAGTATTTAGGGTTTAAAGTTTGAACAGATTTAACCTATTAAATAGGAAAAAAATTTGCTCGCTCGCTTCGCTCGCTCGCGGTTAAAGGCCATCACATTATTTATTACCGATGTTCTGTTTTAGCCGGTTGATTTTATAGTATTTTTCCGAAGTTTATATTTTAGTTTAACGTTCGAACAGAGTTAAACGTTTGAACCTATAAAATAGGAAAATTTGCTCGCTCGCTTCGCTCGCTCGTTTTAGGCTTAAAGAACGTATTAAAATTTTACATATTTAAACCGAAATACAGTCTTTCAGGGTTTAAAGTTTAAACAGGTAACGAAAAAAAAAATTCTATTATGCCCAGGGCCTCTAATAGGTTAAAGACGGCCCTGATTATTTAATGTACGTAGTCGTTTCATTTTCTTGAACACCCCCCCCCCCCCCCCCCCCCCGAAACTAAAACCTGGATACGCCCATGATGTGACCCCCTCCTGGCGCCAAAGCTGGATCCGCCCTTGCCTTCTTCTTTCTGTATTTTATTATAGACATAGAAAAAGAAAAAGACTAAATGGAAATTTCTATATTCTTACAAAATGACGACGCTTCCCCAACAACGGTACAAGATACACACGTGTGTCACAGTCCTTACTTACCGTAATAAATCTTGTTAATCCTGGGGCGGACCAATTAGCGCCACGATCCTGAATCGAGCTGTCAAAGTTTTCAGAGTTCGGCGCTATATACATAACATCTGAAGGTCAATTCTGCTAAATAAAACCTGCAATAATATAAATACAATCCAGTCCCGATACGCTAAAACTGTCAAACATGTATTCTCGTAAACGTTAAACCAGCGTCAAACGCTCTAATTGGTCCAAACTTCACATATCAGTTTATAATAACATGTCGCTTGACTTACAATACATACTAAGTAAAATGAAAGTCTTCTTTAAATACGAGAATTGAGACTCTGAATAACATACAAGTGGGCTTCGGCCTGACCGAGCACACCACCTCGCTCGATGTGAGATCTCCCTTTGGGGCTTCTGACTATTCCCACAATCATTTAGCCTTACCCCCTTACTAATAACAATACTTACACAATGGATAAGCTATACAATGTTTTGTCCTTGTCTCTCAAGCGACTTTTTCAACGTATTAGACATTCATTCTGTAAATATTTTTATTAATAAGGAGGTTAATATAAAGCATATTGTTTCGTAAAATAACCTTCAGTAAATTAATAAATCTGTCACTTTCCAGTCGCCGCCGCGGCTCGGAGTGGGAGGTGCTGGAGGGGCTGAAGGACGGGCAGCGGTTCGACAAGCGGCCGGAGGTGTTCAACGGGTACCTGCACAAGAAGAGGAAATGGCCGCTCAAGGGCTGGCACAAGGTGACTTTACTTACTGTCATTGAATAAAGGCACAGATTACTAAGTAGGTAGTTTTAAAAGGGCAATAAGACAAAAAAAATATTGCGTAAGTTATTGCGTGAAAGAGTAACAAACATCCATCCATCTATCCTCACAAACTTTCACATTTATAATAGTAGTAGTTCTGCTGCGTATAAAATCTAATAAGGAATATGCACGTATTTATTTTTTCATATAGATCTATCTTGTTTGGTTAACCGTGTGGTAAAATCAGTTTTTGGATATCATTAAAAATAAGGAAGATATGAACGTTTAAAGTAGTCTATTAGACAGAGAGATCGGATGTGTAACGTGACGTCACATAACACGACTTGCATAGAAAATTCATACTAAATTTCGTTTTTCTAGAAAGAGAAAGATTCCAAACTTTGACCACTCATATCTTGTCATATATCAACAGATATTGAAATTTTTCTCGCCATTTCCTTTATTTTTCAGTCTACATAGTATTATATTATTATGTTTTAAGCTATTTTTATATTTTATACATATTCCCTATTATGTATAATTTCCTTGCAGCGAGAATCTCTTATGTATTCGAAATAAATAAATCTCTTTTCAAACTTCAACAGCGGTTCTTCGTTGTGGACGGCGGCATACTAGTGTACGCTCGGTCCGCCGGCGACGTGGCGCGCGGCCGGCTGCACGGCTCCGTCGACGTCGGCCTGTCCGTGCTGTCGGCCAAGCCGCGCCGGCGCCGCATCGACATAGATGCCGACGAGTTCATATACCATCTCCGGGCTAAGACGCACGACGCGTTTCGCACTTGGCTGCACGTACTGAAGACACACAGGTACGCACACGTATACGCACGTGCATTAGTACGCACTCCGTCGACGTCGGCCTGTCCGTGCTGTCGGCCAAGCCGCACCGGCGCCGCATCGACATAGATGCCGACGAGTTCATATACCACCTCCGGGCTAAGACGCACGACGCGTTTCGCACTTGGCTGCACGTACTGAAGACACACAGGTACGCACACGTATACGCACGTGCATTAGTACGCACTCCGTCGACGTCGGCCTGTCCGTGCTGTCGGCCAAGTCGCGCCGGCGCCGCATCGACATAGATGCCGACGAGTTCATATACCACCTCCGGGCTAAGACGCACGACGCGTTTCGCACTTGGCTGCACGTACTGAAGACACACAGGTACGCACACGTATACGCACGTGCATTAGTACGCACTCCGTCGACGTCGGCCAAGCCGCGCCGGCGCCGCATCGACATAGATGCCGACGAGTTCATATACCACCTCCGGGCTAAGACGCACGACGCGTTTCGCACTTGGCTGCACGTACTGAAGACACACAGGTACGCACACGTACACGCACGTGCGTTAGTACGCACTCCGTCGACGTCGGCCTGTCCGTGCTGTCGGCCAAGCCGCGCCGGCGCCGCATCGACATAGATGCCGACGAGTTCATATACCACCTCCGAGCTAAGACGCACGACGCGTTTCGCACTTGGCTGCACGTACTGAAGACACACAGGTACGCACACGTATACGCACGTGCATTAGTACGCACTCCGTCGACGTCGGCTTGTCCGTGCTGTCGGCTAAGCGGCGCCGGCGCCGCATCGACATAGATGCCGACGAGTTCATATACCACCTCCGGGCTAAGACGCACGACGCGGTTCGCACTTGGCTGCACGGGCTGAAGACACACAGGTACGCACACGTATACGCACGTGCATTAGTACGCACTCCGTCGACGTCGGCTTGTCCGTGCTGTCGGCTAAGCCGCGCCGGCGCCGCATCGACATAGATGCCGACGAGTTCATATACCACCTCCGGGCTAAGACGCACGACGCGTTTCGCACTTGGCTGCACGTACTGAAGACACACAGGTACGCACACGTATACGCACGTGCATTAGTACGCACTCCGTCGACGTCGGCTTGTCCGTGCTGTCGGCTAAGCGGCGCCGGCGCCGCATCGACATAGATGCCGACGAGTTCATATACCACCTCCGAGCTAAGACGCACGACGCGTTTCGCACTTGGCTGCACGTGCTGAAGACACACAGGTACGCAGACCTTTACGCACGTGCGTTAGTACGTACTCCGTCGACGTCGGCCTGTCCGTGCTGTCGGCCAAGCCGCGCCATAGATGTTAACAAGTTCATATAGCACATCATATTGCACGCTGCATGTTGTACTTATTCCTCATCGATATGTACTGAAGACGCGTGCACGTACGTACGCACACGTCTTATTCTGCACTCAGTACTCACGCAAACGTATACGCACGTGCACCAGCTAGACCACACACACGCCTATATACTTACGCAAAACGTTATACGTACAGAGCCTTTAGCTAAGTTGACATCGCTAATTACGACGACGAAGTTTGAAATCAAAAATGTATGGGTGCTGTTTATGTCACTTAGCGATGCTTATGTCAGATCCTATACGTTTCTGTTTTCGAACATCGTCGTCGTAATTAGCGATGACAACTTGGCTAAAGGTTCTGGTTCTGAACAGATAAGCACAGCAATGCCTGTGTGTATACGAGTATAGAAACATCTATTCATACGTAGATTAATGTCCTTAATATTTAAAAATATCATTTAATATTTAAAATGAATGTACAGGTTATATCGTCAACATCTGCTGACGTTCGGCGCCCGGGAGTCCGTCCCCAAGATACATGCACCCCTCGATGACATACCTCCTAATGAAAACTCCTCCCGTATGTATTATATCACATAGTTTTTTACTAATGTACTATTCAATTTGAAATCATTATTACTGTACAACATGTACAGACAAAATTTGTTTAGAAGTTGTTTCCCATGTGTTGTTGGTTATGGCAATTTGCCACAGAAAGTTTTAATAAGAATAGTAAAAAAATGGTCTGATATATTCGCAAATAATAGTACTGTGAATAAAGTGTTATTATTTCCAATCAGGTATGATTACAAGCTCAAAACACTTTGACGAACTTCCAATACATTCTTCAATTTATAACTCTCTTGAACGAAAATTTTTATCAGCAAAAAGAAAGACGAAATCCGAAAAAAAGCCCTATACATGCTCTAAACATAATTCCAAACGAAAACCTTATTTTGTATCGCTATGCTCATGGAGTACGAGAAATGAAAAATCTAAATTAGATTTTAGTAACCAACTTGCTTGTATCAAGTCATCAATACGCAAACATAGCTTTAACTTCCCACTCGATAAGGATAAAAAAGAAATAAATAATAGAGACAAAGAAAAAATAGAAGACAAAAAGGCAAAGAAAAGATCCCAAGACCATGGTGAAACTGATTTTGATAATTCGCAAATAAATTTTGCTTTATCACAGTTCGTAGATAATATTAAATGTGACAGCGAGAAAATAAGAAGAATCCAAAAATCTACTAATGTTATAAAATACAAAAATAAATTTAGAGAACCGATACTTAAAAACGCTTACAATTTTGTAGCCTTAAATAATTCTAAAAGACTTACATTTGGTTCTTATTCTTATTTTTCAAGTTATAAACATCGCAAGTTACGAAAACAAAAAAACGATAGATTGCATGGTGTCTCACAATATGATAATATGATGGTTAAAAAAATAGTACAATTACTTTTTGATGAAGTAAATGAGGAAAAAGAAATATTTAGTACAAGAGCTTATTTGAATAAAGTTTTTGAAGAATTATACGTTTCCAAACTTCATTCAAAGAATAAAAATGTAACGAAGAACCTTTTCAAATATTTACTTGAATATTGGTTAAAACACACGTCAACGTTTTATAATGCTGATGTTGAAAGAAATCATAAGATTGTAAAGAGAAAAATAAATAAGTGTACGTCGAATATACACTATGTTTCAAGTTGTTCTGTTGCAACACAAGTGTATGATAACAATAACGTAATTAAAAGTGATACTTTTACAAAAGTAAAGCGCGATTCGGATCTTGAGAAAGTCTTAAATAATATTGTGTATAAATGCGAATCAATGAACACAATTTTTGACGAACAATATATTTCAACTAACAATTTACTAAGAGAACAAAAATCCGCACTGACCAAGGAAATCTTTGAACCCATGAGGATGTCCAAATTTAAGAAAACACTGAGCAGGTTGCTGAGTAAAATACCCATATCGACAGAAACAGCTTTGGCAATACTACAATTATATTTAGACATCCTAGATGATGAAAGTGATAATGAAATGATAAATGATAATGAAAAAGTTAAAACAAACCAGGCCTTGAAAAATAATATTGAATCCAAGCTTATAAATCATAAAATATTCAGAAGAGGATCGGTTGACAAGATTTATTCTGCTAATGAAAATACTACAAAAATGATAAATTTGACCAAAGTTTTGAATAATGAATATGAAAATAATAATAACCTTATAGGGTTAACCTCAAAAGATCCAGTCAATATTCTTAAAAGTCACTATACTGTGTTAAATGACACCGCTAAAGACAATTTATTTGAATCAATTAATGTCCTAGATTCGAAAAAGACGGCACCGATCAATGATATTGGAATTAATATCTTAGTATACACAAACTTTTTGAACACCGTCTTTAAAAATCCAATGAAACCAGTTGACGAAAATATCATCTTGTTACTACTCGATCATTTATTGCCACTGTCAAAAAGTACTGCCATACATAAAGATATCAACAATTTATGTATGAAATTAAAGAAAAAGTTTGGAAGGAATACTGAGGAGCATGGACTAAGTTTGTTGGGTAAAATTTATGCTGATGTAAGAAGTTCTACGATCGACCAACAGACTAGTACAGATACAGATTTGATGAAGGAAATGAACAAGAATTTGGTAGAACTTAAGTATGCTGACAAGAGTACACAATAATACGTATATCTAAATTAGTCGAAAAAAAATAAGAAGATCTCTTTTTTAGATTTTTAATTTATCTGCTTATTATTTATCAGCCCAGTTTGATATTCAAACCTAACAAATAAAAAAATCTGAAATGTCTTGCTTATTTTATGTGGAAAGAGAATTATCATTTAAATATGCCAAGGTAAGGTCGCTAAAATTATTATAAGACGTAGAAACTTTTGACTGGAGTTTAAGTAGATAAAATATTGTAGTACCAGAAGGGCAGATTAATACCATGGACGTGTAAATTGTAGTGTGAACATACCGTAGCTTAGCTTACTTTATAGTGACATCAGTTGTGCTCTACAGCTTAGTTACGTTATCACATGCTTCAGGCCTGGTCAGCCCCACTTCGCCGCCACTGCGTGGACCACAGGCGGGATTCGTGTCCGGCACGCCAGGGGGGAGACTCGCCAGTTGGATCATAGGTATGGAATTCGATTTACCTTTTTTTCGTTTGATTTCTATGATAGTATTGTATCATATAGTCTGGCAAAAAGATTTCTATGATAGTATTATATCGTATAGTCTGGCAAAAATCTGATCATTCTTAATCCTACCTTAACTATCCTTCAAACATCCGATTAAAAAATGTGCCCATTATGATTCTGGAAGAGTATATTTTTCGACTTATCTGCATTTACCATGTGGCAATCTATAATTTCCCAATTGTTTGGCCAATAGAAGTAAGAGACTCATATTAATTGTTAGTCCTTTATCCACAGAGTCCGGCTCCGGTCTAGACAGCGCCACACGTTCACTCAGCGAGGCGCAGCAGGGCGTAGCCGCGTTAGCTCGTCTCGCGGCGGCGCTGCAGGCGGCGGCCGCGCCCGACACCGACGCGTCCCTCGACGGCGCCTCCCCCGGCGTCAAGACCACGCGCCGCAAGTTCGGCCTGCGCAAGAAGAAGAGCTCCGCGAAGTGCTCGTCCGTCGACCTGCACGCCGCTGCGCACGCCGCCAGCGTGCACCTAGATCCGTCCGGCTCGCACACGGTGAGTACACACATACGCCCGTAGGCGCGCATCTACAAATACACACGCACGCACACACACAGCGTACACGTATATGGCTCCGCCTTATGATTTACACAAACTTGTTTGTAGGCGCTGTCCGCATTGACCGCGCCTCCATCGCCCGGAGGAGGCGCGTCGTCGATGCCGAACTCCGCTGCGTCGCTGCCTATCGGTGAGTAGCATAGGTGCCATACCATAGACACATGTGGCATGCTAATGTGGTGACAAAGAGCCAATATTATAATCTAATTAAATGATTAACTAGCTAATTACTTATAGGAAAATAGGAGCTTAGTTTGAACTAAATAGATGCACTTAATTTTTGTAATAACACACTGAAGGATTAATCTAAAGCGCTGTTCAATAGTTTAATGTTAGATCTAATTCTGGTGACAATAGGTTTTCGCTTTAATTTATAAACAATTTTAATAATATGTCTTCACAAGGATTCTACGAAATTGGTAAGTCGGCCATCTTGTAGTGATCACAAAATGGCGCCCAATTTCCTTCGCACGACGTTAAATAGAGCGTTAGATTGCTTGATTTAAAAAATATATTCCATTGAAAAATTGCTATAATATCCTCATGTAAAAACGTGTCATTCCAAATAAAGTAAATTAATCCCTAACCACATGTAATAGAAGCTATTTTCTTTCAGCGTTTCTTTCCTCCTATCTGGCTTCCACTACTATAGTTCGTAAGGTTTTTTGTTATTATTTCTCATTCTCCCTCCCCCATACATCATGCGCATTCCATGTGCATGTGAATCTAGGCTTTATTGTGTGCGTCACTAGATTCTAAATATTATACTGTACGACAAATATTTTATACAAATATCTACATCTCGCTCACACACATCGTCTGCGGCCTGTGTACAAATAACAGCTATACTCCTATCAATCGCGTGTGATTTTTAAATATTTTTTTTAATACAGGTAAATAATGCATGTTAATTTTACCTTATCTTTTTTGGTCATTGCTCCTTAAAAGACATATTTCTGTCTGATGTAACAAAATAAATAAACTACACTTATCAATTAACAAATATCTTCATCTCGAACAACCTTGATCATGTAGATAGGCTTATCTGAGATTACCTAATCCTTTCAAAGTCTAGAGAGCATGTCAAACGAAAGTCAACCGTTATTCGTTGTAGAAGAGTTGCAAATACGGTTTTTACTAATATTTTTTGTTATGAAAAATTATATTACTGAATCTATAGTGTCATTTTATTAATAGTTTTTATGGTGTAAAAGAAAAAATATAGTCTATCTGTGCTTAGTTTATATTATAAACAATGTCTAGCGACAGTGGAGGATATATAATCGCGTTGGGCAAGTGGTTAATTCTGTTCACTGTTAAAATGTTGCGGGCCTGCGAACGAACACCTCGTAAGTATTATGAAAAGGGCATGCCCTATGCTTATTACCATGTGTAAATTGTAAGAAACAATAAAATTTCAAATTATAGTGGTTTTCTACTTAAGGGTTTTGTTTTTAAATAAATGTTACAGCGAAAATGAATATGTTTTGTTATAGTACTCGTACAATGTACAGTTACGAACACTTATTAATGCTGTTTCCTTAGGATACTTGAGGAAAGGGGCACCATCTCGATACATGAAAAACTGTCCCATAAAAAGCGTTAAATAAGAGTGGCGCTACTGTAGCACGTTTATAAACAAAGAAAGCTGAAAAATTAAAACGCTTAGTTAATTCTAGCAACTTATTACGTTATATTTTTTTAAATAGTTTAAAAACTACAAGAGTAATCAGAATTTCCATGATTTTCTGACTCTAGTGCCATTACACACTTCTTACTCTAGAGCCATTATGGTGAGTTTTGGAACTATTTTATTATTCAATTCCTTTTGTCGGACACTTTTTCAATTTTCTTTCTTAGAGACATGGTGTGCCTTTCCTCTTCTCTCCATGGCTGTACCCTACTAAGCATACTTCTCTCCCATAAGACAGAAGCACCTCATATTCTATGCTAAAAAGCTGTGAATTTTAAAGTCGTTATTACTATAGAGATCCTATTCTCATTTGAATGAGAATAGGATCGAGCTGGCGCCATATTGTTTTGAATTTATACTATTATGTTAGTAAATTTATGTTTAGATAATTTGTTACTATTTAACGCTTTTATTTAAATTCGATGTAAGACTATTAATATTTATATGCACATAAGTTTTTCATAATTCTTTAAGCGTTACTTTGTAACCAATATGGAAATAAAACTATTTTGATTTTGATTTTTGATTGATTCTGCAAATCGCACTTTTCAAATGATATTTGACAGAAAAAGGTCATTGACGTTCCTATTCTCATTTGAAACGCATTATACCTACGTTTGCTATACGCACGAGCGTACGTGACCGCTCACCTATGTAAACGTATAGTACTACGCTTATAAATACGTAGTATGCCTCTCTAAACGTGTACGCACTAACGTACACGCTACGTTCATGCACCGTACGTTGTACTCATTGTTACGTGCACGTTCCAGCGTGCGCGGCCGCCCGCCCGCAGTCGCTGCCGGGCGCGGAGGCGCTCAACGCACCTGCGAGCCTCACCAGCCTCAACCACGAGCACCAGCTGCGCGAGGACTTCAACGTGCTGGCCAAGGACCTGGTGACCACGCTCAAGGATGTTGTGGCTACTTTGGTAAATATTACCCGACCAGAATACATAATATTAAGATACTCAGAGACAAAATCAGAACCTCAATTCTCGTATTTAAAGTAGATTTTCATTTTACTTTGATTGTGTTATAATTGAAGTGAAATGTTATCATAACGAACGCGTTTCACGTTGGTTTAACGTTTATGAGAATACCGTTTGGCAGTTAAGTCGTATCGGGACTTGATTGTAATTGTATTATTGCAAGTTTTATTTGGCAGGATGGACCCTCGTGTCTGTATGAGAAAATTCATTCTTATTTGATTGAAGAGAGCCTAGTGATATTATAAATTTAACCTGGGGTGAGCGATGCCGCCCATGCTTCGGTGTCAATAGACCGGCTTGACTCGAGAGGTACTGCGGCGAACAAAAAAACGGAGCAATAAAACCATTGATCCGTAATCCGTTGAATGAGCGAGAGTACCAGAGATGCAAAGCGAAGGCGATCGCTTAAAGACATAAGATGTTCCATAAAGACATGAGAAGTTATTAAAATTATGAAAGATTTTTTGATCATTCCCTTTTTCGTACAGGTAATGGAGCGTGGACGCCTTCGCGCCGCGATGGAGGCGGGCGATGGTCCCACAGGCGGCGTGCTCACCGCGCTCCGTAACAACCTGTCCACTGCTCTGCACCAGAACGAAGGTAAGGAATGGTGTATCCGTAGTGTACGAAATATGGTCTGTCGAGTCAGTAAAGGTGCATTTGAGTACAGTGAGCATTCCAAAGAAATTAGATATTAAAAATCTAACTTCTTTGGAATGCTTACTGTACTCTGACGTCTGTTAAAGGCGACTAATAAATTTTATTAGTCGCCTTAACAGACGTCTCGAAAAGAAAGGTTTAAAAATTTCAGTGAGTAAGTTTATTAAGAAGTGGGCAAATATGTTAAGAATTTACAGTATATAAGGTTTGGTAAAATCAATTTCGTTATGACAATTATATTTCTACCTTAACGTCTTTACATATGTAGTGAATCATGTGCTTGAAGTATCCGTAAACGATTTTTGGAGACCTTGTAGTGAAATAAGTCAGTCATAAGTAGTTAGTACCCTAAGTATTTGTGCAGCCTTAATGAATCGTGAAGTGTACCCCGCAGAGCTGCGAGCGCGCCTCACGCGCATACACGACGCGTCCGACCTCGCCGACGTCACCGCGCCGCCGCACAACGCCGACACGGTGAGTGTTATGTTAAGGTGCGATTCCACCAGTGTACTGCACTGTGCGCCACTGCAATGCACATTGTGCGACACAAAAGTTTATTCTGGTCGACTCACTAAAGCAAACAATAACAAATTGTGCGCTAACATTCAAGAATGTTCGCAAACATCTGTATACATTTGTGCGTCCACACATGCAGGCAGTGGACTCGCGTCGACGCGTACAAACCTGTTGTTCGCGAACTCAGTCTTGCTTCCGCTACTGGAGTAAAAACATTTATTTGTGCGCGTACACATGCTACAGCACAAATCACTACGTCCTGCCCGTCCATATTAACTACTGAACTGTCTTCGCCAGAAACTCTGCTCAGTGAACATGCTCGCGCACAAGTGTGCTGAACTGTACGCTTACAAAAGTTACGCACAGCCTTACCAGTGGAGACGGAGGCCAAATGCGATACCAGCTTAGTGCCTGCACTGCTAGTGTTTTGCACAAAATGTTTGTAAGCAAATGTGCTGCACACTATTTTGGTGGAATCCTACCTTTAGACATACCACAGACGAACGACTGGTGCCTCTATGAATATGACACATAACAATCAAGGGAGTACGCTCTATGCCACATACCGAACGAGTAAGAAGGCTATACGCCACATACCGTTCGAGTAAGAACGCTATATGCCACATATCGATCGAGTAAGAACGCTATATGCCACATACCTAAAAGAAAATATTATTATATGTCACACACACGGCTAATTCCATAAAACACTCCATCGTAATTCAACTGTGGTAGGGAATGATAATAATTATTGATGTATGATGTTCAGTGGTCAGAAAATTACGTACCATTGGACATCCATGTACACGTTACTTTACGGCTCGTTTAAGTAAAGAATAAGTTTAAATAAGCCCCAATTTCGCCAACGTATTAAAACGACGTTTAACGCTGTGCTAGGGTTTTAGATCTGTCTGTCTCGTTCTAAAATTGAATGACAAGATTAAAACTACGTATCTATACACGGCGCGGCGAACCTTGATCCCTATGACACTGACAGTTAATCTCACAACATAACATTGTAGTGGCGTCACCATTAAATTAGAATCCTATTAGAGGCGTCTAAAAATGCATTTTATAAATTTTACGTAGCTTTATGCCATTACAATGATATTCCGTTGGAATTTTTAACAATTCTTAACATTTACAAGAAATTATCTCAATCATTATTCGCCGCGCCGATTTTAGTATCTACGTATAATACGTCAACTAATAATTTGTAGATATATGCGACAGTCCCTCACTTTATTTAAACGAGACACACTTGTATTGGCTTATAAACATTTGCACACGGTTCCAGAACCGTCGGTTCCCGCACTCGCTCAGCTACAGCTCGTCGTGCGTGTCCGCGTCCGAGTTCTTTGACGCCGAGGAGCACGGCGACAACAAGGCCGACGAGATGTTGGACGCAGACGAGGTGCGCACATACACGGCCACGGAGAAAACAGGCGTGAAATTACGTGTTGTGTTTCGCCGGGTTAATACCGGAGGCTTAGTTTGAAGTAAAAGGCAAAGCACTTATACAATTGTACTTTTTCTGCGCTTGCAAGTGTCCATGACGTCGGTAATAATCGCTAACGATCAGACAATCATCTCGCCTTGTAATATACTTAATAAACTTTGATTTTTAATATCAGTAAACGATAGCCAATAAATGCCAACTCTATACAGCGTGTTATTTAATAAGCGCTAAACCTCGGGCACCCCAACTTATTTTTATTATTAAAGAATTATGTAAATTATTTAATTTATGCGCATTTTTTTGTTTTCTTGTGTTTGTTCCAAATTAAAAAGTCTATGGTAATTACGCGCGATCTAGTGAATTTGCATTCAGTCAAACTTAGAGTAAAGTAATAATTAAACACGCCATAATTAAAATATTTTTGGTTAAAACTTACCCCTATTTTTTTATTTGTAGAATCGATTGTACTCTCGATTCTGAACAAACTAATGACACGTTGTATACTCTTGAGATTATAAACTGTAAGTTGTTCCTGGTCGCAGGCGGGCGTGATAGAATTAGACGGCGACTCGTCGTCGGAGGCGGGCTCGCTGAGTAGCGACGACGGCTCCGCCAGCACCGACAACTCGGACGCCGTGGGTGAGTAGACGCAATTTATATAGTCTGTATAATGTATCTCGTTTAAATATAGATAAAAACTGAGATACTGACGGCCGAATAATGGAACGAAAGTTAAATTAAGTGACTTTTAAGTTTCATGCTATTCTTGTCGTTTCGTCAGAGACAGCTATACTCTGAATAGGAGGACTCTTAATTTTGATTAGCGTTACAGAATTCGGCCGTGAGACTGAGAAACTGAGAGAGATATATATATTTAATTTGATAGACTGATAATATTTCTGAAAAATCGTCAATGCTGGCCTTATTGTTTAAGCGCAAATTTGCTTTCACATTTTGTTCGTAATTTTACATTATTTGATTGTGTTATTGACACTGTGGCGAATACGTAGCTAGGCTTGGGGCCCCAAAAAAAAGGTCAACGCGCCGCAGGCTAAGTACATCTGGTAACGAGTCTAATAGATCTAGACGCAAGCATTCCAAACAGAAACGTGAGTTGCCTGCTTTCAGCTATCCCGCTCCTTTTAAGACAGCTATCCCTTTCTTAAAGACATTGTGTGCATTTGATTCTTGATATTATCCTCGCATCAAAAATGCGAATCAATGCGTACGCGTACGCGTTTTGGTACGCTAATGGCGTACGCTCACGCAATATCTTTCGTATTGCAAGTTTTGTGTTTGAAATTTTAAGCTATACATTATTTAAGTATTTGTGTGTTTCTTTGTAATATTGTGTATTCGTATTCATAATCATACATAGCTACACATTTTTGTAAATTGTTTCATTTCTATGAACTTTTACTAGTGACGATTTGTAAATGATTGAAGCCTAAAAATATGTTGAAACTTTTATTATACACTCTAAGTAATTAATAATAATTATTTGTTGTTGTTCAGTATTGTTCCTTTCGACATTTCTAGTAAACTCCATGTACTTGCTACATTTTTGCCTTATTTTGTAAATTCACTTTTGTACTGGCCTAGGTTTTGTGTTTTAATAGTTTAGTCAATGTGTTATCTTTTATTTCGTTTGGCTTTGCATTCACCTGTAGATACGAGTAGATAGATTTATTACGATTCGACTTTGTTATAACTAACTTATCTCAGTCAAAATACAACTTACTTGCTTAATAAAATTTAAGTGCGAGTAAGCAAGACGTTCTTTCGCTATTTACTTACCCATCTCAACGGGTTGCACAAAGATTTTCTATACTTGCAATGTGTGTTAATAATGATGATGTTATGACGTCAGTTCGTCGCGAAGCGTCCACGACGGTGAACGGGCGGGCAGAGGAGCGGGTAATCAGCGCGGGGGAGGAGGGGACGGAGTGGACGCGGCGCACGCGCCTGCCGCACCCGCGCCCCTCCCCCGCGCCGCCGAGCCTGTGGAACCTGCTGTACAAGAACATCGGCAAGGACCTGTCGCAGATCTCCATGCCGGTGACGATCAATGAGCCGCTTAATATGCTACAGGTGAGAGAATTTGATTAACGACACACAATGTAAGTTGTGTACGCTGAAGTGCGTATAGCACGCTACTGTGCGTCCGCACTTTACAATTGGATTTTGAGGGATGAGGTTCTTTGTAGCGACGCCTACCAATCAAATCTACAGAGCACATTTATCATGCAAGTTGTCGCTACAAATGTAAGCGCCACCGTGTTGTCTTAAGGTAATTTGCATTCTGTTGTCGCGCAACGCAAAATACGTACTTACTACTTAGCACCTCAGGATGGGCCGGGTCGCATCGCATTAACGAGTTTGGAGCCACTAGAGCCACTAGTCCGTGTATGTAATTGTATTCAATAACTATCACAGACTTTGTAGGGCCGCAGCGGGGCTGGCCAGCCAGACCGCATCGCAATAGCCAAAATCCTCGCCGGACTGATGCTGTCCACTGCGGCCCCACATAGCCGCAGAACTTTATTATCAGCCGCCCGCCCCGCTGTGGGTCGACAAAGTGTGCGCGTACCTTTAATGAGCAACGGATTATCTATACATCTATACAGATAAATAAAATTGAAGTGTCTGTTTGTAATTTCAAATTAACAGCTTTTCACTTAAAGCATATGAAAGTATATTCGGCACTTACATTTTTTACTCACTTTTTTTATTATTTTTGTCTGTCCATCTGTCTGTCTGTCTGTCTGTTTGTTCCGGCTAATCTCTGAAACGGCTAGATCGATTTTCACAGGATTTTCACTGGCAGATAGTTGATGTTATAAGATCTATCATAGGCTACTTTTATTTTAGGGTTCCGTTTCCGTTAGTTCTATGCAAACGAAGTTTCGGGCATTAGCTGGTTATAATTAAACTACTAAACTCTCTGCTTTACAGAGGCTGTGCGAGGAACTGGAATACTCCGAGCTGCTCGACGCGGCCGCCGTGTGCTCGGGCGCGGCGGAGCGGTGCGCGCTGATCGGCGCGTTCGCGGTGAGCGCGTACGCCGCGACCGCCCACCGCGCCGCCAGCAAGCCGTTCAACCCGCTGCTGGGAGAGACGTACGAGTGCGTGCGCGCCGACCGCGGCTTCAGCTTCCTGGCTGAACAGGTACTACAACTAATACAGTTTTGTATGTATGTACTACATAGAGGTACAAAAGATTCGTTTTTCGAACAATTTTTTTGTATCGAACTTCGAATATATCATTCGAACGTTCGAACCAGTGAAAGCTAATACAACGTACTTATAGCTGATAAAGATAGCGCGCTATATAGGTACATATTATTATAATTTTATAGTGGCTTTTTTGTGGGTCGCGACATAGAATGGTTGTGAAACGATGACATATAGTATAGAATTGTCAAATGTATATCCGTTGTCTGATTGCCATAACACAAGTCTTAACTTAGCATGGGACTAGATTGATGTGATGTATTATGTGTGTTTAATAAAGAATTTGAATTTGGTTTAAAATTGGTACACCACGAATGTCTTTGATAGTAAATCTGAGAGGTAGAATAAATGCGCGCCAAGTTTGAATTGACACGTAAACGACACGACGTTCCTTTGATACACGACTTTTTTTACGACGTTTGCCTTTTTTGTAGATTTTTCGATGAGACTTTTCAACGTTTACGTCTCAATGGAAACCATTTATGCCAGTTTTAAATGCTCCTTGACGAATACGCAACTCTAAAACCTTCATTAATTGTTATTTTGTATAGTCTGTATTCTATTTCTACCTATTACTTTTTGAAGGCTTCGTTCTGTAGAAATAAATAAAACAACATTTACAGAGACTATTTATTTGAATAACACGCATACCTACGATATGTATGCTGTTATTTTGTAACTCAATAATTAATTTTCCAGGTGTCGCACCACCCGCCCGTGTCGGCGTGCCACGCGGAGTCACCGCGCTGGGTGTTCTGGCAGGAGGCGCGCATCAAGACCAAGTTCTGGGGCAAGTCCATGGAGTTCCAGCCGGCGGGCAAGGTGCACGTGCGTCTGCTCACCACCGGCGACCACTACAGCTGGAACAAGGTGCGTGTGTGCGTGCGAGCGAGCATGCGTACGTGCGTGTAATTCGTGTAATATCGAGGTGATGCTTTTCACCCTACAGCGAAGCTAGAAGAAAGGGTAATGATTTTGGAAGGGATGTATGTATGTATGTTTGTTTGTTCCTACACCTGCAATGCAAGCTACGTCCTAGTCCTACACCTACATAATACCACGTTTTATGTCATATCCCTCGGGAACGGGATAAAAAGTATCCTATATCCGTCTCCTAGTTCTAAGCTACCCACCCCACCAATTTTCAGCCAAATCGGTTCAGGCGTTCTTGAGTTATAAATAGTGTAACTAACACGACTTTCTTTTATATAATAAAATATTTTATATATATATATATATATATATATATATATATATATATATATATATATAACGAAGGCTCCATTAGGATATTTATTACAATATTATCGAATAGCTCAAACGCTGAACGATCAGAAACGTGACAAGTTCGATGCCACGTATCACCAACCAAAGAGCATATAATCACCACGTTTACCAACTCCCGTATTTATCCTGAGATTTTATAATCCCGTCATTTCCCAATCCAAGCAAATAATAATCCCGTCTCCATGACAACCCTTATTTTTCCATCACATCTGTCAACACTGGCATCGAACAAGTCCAAATAGTAAACCTATTTGACGTTTCCAATCAAAGACAATCTTAGCTTTAACACGCTCCGACACGGCCATTCTGACAATTCGCACGTCCCTGTGCGAAACAAATCCGTTGACACTCCGACAAGATCACCCTGGTGACTCTGAGATCCTTGTGTGAAGAATATTTATGTGCATCAACGCTCCGACACGGCTATTCTGTCCATGCACACGTCCCGGTGTGAAGCGTCTCACGTCTTCGTTTCAAGTTTCTGAAAAAAACATTTGACAGCACAGTAAAAGGTTCTCACTCGGTCAACCTGACCTCGGAAAATTAATAAGAACTGCTTTAATCCATGGACATAACATTTAATTTTCTCATATTCTAACACATCAATACCTCCCTCCTGTGTCAATTACACTCTAATTAACATCCTTCATCTAACCTCTATCTAGTGTTCTCAGAGTTAAGTTTTAATTTACATTTTATACTCTCACATTTTATACTCTTAGATTAAACACACATGAAGTATACAGATACAACACAATATCAACCATAATCTTGCTACCAAATTAATCATGACATGCTTTACCACACACTCCACACTTTACATGTACCATCTCAATATCGAAAAACAATGCTACTATATTCCCATCCGGTAGGCAGCTAAAGAGCCGACTCCATGCGGGCTAACTATATTCAACCACTGCAGCATTGGTACAATTCAAGGCCACCTCTATCCGGTGCACCTCACTACAAAAAACCACTGGGTTGCCTCCCTCCGGCACCCAGTCACAAGGCCACCTCTCTCCGGTGCCTACTCTCGTCAAGTAATGGGCTGCCTCCGTCCGGCACCCATTCACAATCCTCGCTCGCAATCCACAGTCGCAATTCGCATTCGCAATCTACAGTTGCAATTAACAGGTGCAAACAAAAATATTCACAGTTTACATCTTTTAACAAACAGTTTACAATGTACTTCAAAATCTTAATGTCTTTTGGACCGCTTAGATTATTACCGGATTGAGCGCGCCGAACATCTTGGTGAAATAACTAAACCTACTATTAAACCAAAAGCTAATATCATTTTACTTTAGTGCTAAACAGAGCGTCGTATTGCATTATCATACACGTCACGAACTTTTAACAAAATATTTTTACATTTAACTTTTTTTTAATAAATACATCCAGAAGCAGAGACAGGCAAGCAAAAAAACATTGACCGAACCGGTAGCACATTTACAAGAAATAAATAAAGATTTAGTGCCTCACATGACTATCGAGCACTTTAAAAATTATTCTACATAATTCGAAAAAAATACTGTCGCAAAAACGTTACATCGGGCAACCCGATCGTCTTTGTTTTAGGCTCAAATTGTAGCTGACTAACTTGTCCAGAGGAATTTTCGCAAATTTTGAAATAATTCTTCGTTTCCAAATTATCGAGCTCCAAAAAATGTAAAAAAAAAAAAAAAAAAAAAAAATCTGAATAAAATTTAATTTTTATTTCACTGTTTCAGCCATATCTTTTTTCGATTTTTTTTTTATTTTCTCGTGAATACGCGTCTTTTGAGCTTTTTTTGAATATCATATCCTTCACAACTCTCCGAGATATAAGGGAATCTTAGTTTTTCATGAAATCGGAGCTTGCACTGGAGCGAACGAAAAGAAAGTTACAATGTCAAAGTATTTCGTATTTTTTCTAGCTATACACACTACAATTAATGATGAAGGGTCAGGTGTTTCACAATACTCCCGCCGAATGTAAGCAGTTGTAACTTGTTACACTAAGTGAACATAACACATATTAGGACGATTACGCTAAAGATTGATATCAATATAAAACTTTTGAATTTTCAGTTTGTGATGGAAATTATACGTTTCTTTCTCATAAATTCAATAATCGTTTGGTCGCAAGCAACTTTGGTGCGTTTATAACGACAAGGGTATTCAACTCGAGGTTCATTATATTCTCTAGTTTTGGCTTTCCATCTCTTATGTTTGTTATTATTATATTTTTAGCGATCAATACAATTCAACTTCAAGTCAAGAATCTTGTGTACTAAGTCTCCGCTACGGATTAACAGTAGTAAATACACTCTTCTGACTCTAGTGTCATTCTGATCGGTTTCGATCTAATATTCTATTACTTTCGTCGGACAACTTTTAGTTTTCCCCACGTTTTGGACTCTACGCATTTGTTCATTTGCGATATAAGCAATTTGCTCATCCTGCGTGTCATTCTCATTCTGCCCTTTGCACGTTATGCTCCGAAGGGTCTTTCTATGTGGGTCGTGAGTTTCATCGCACTTCTGATAACGAAGGCTCCATTAGGATATTTATTACAATATTATCGAATAGCTCAAACGCTGAACGATCAGAAACGTGACAAGTTCGATGCCACGTATCACCAACCAAAGAGCATATAATCACCACGTTTACCAACTCCCGTATTTATCCTGAGATTTTATAATCCCGTCATTTCCCAATCCAAGCAAATAATAATCCCGTCTCCATGACAACCCTTATTTTTCCATCACATCTGTCAACACTGGCATCGAACAAGTCCAAATAGTAAACCTATTTGACGTTTCCAATCAAAGACAATCTTAGCTTTAACACGCTCCGACATATATATATATATATATAATTTATCGACGTATTTTTGCAATCTCGTTAATTATTTTACAATCTAACCATTTTTACAATTTTACGGTGACATATACATGAATATAAAATCTCTGTACGCAGGTGACGACGTGCGTGCACAACCTGTTCGGCGGGCAGCGCTGGGTGGACCAGTACGGCGAGATGACGGTCACGTGCCACGGCACCGACATCACGTGCAAGCTCAACTTCATCAAGGTACGAGTGGAGCCGGGCCTCGACTGTAGCTCAAATACGTGTAACGCAACTTCATCAAGGTACGAGTGGAGCCGGGCCTCGACTGTAGCTCAAATACGTGTAACGCAACTTCATCGAGGTACGAGTGGAGCCGGGCCTCGACTGTAGCTGAAATACGTGTAACGCAACTTCATCGAGGTACGAGTGGAGCCGGGCCTCGACTGTAGCTGAAATACGTGTAACGCAACTTCATCAAGGTACGAGTGGAGCCGGGCCTCGACTGTAGCTCAAATACGTGTAACGCAACTTCATCAAGGTACGAGTGGAGCCGGGCCTCGACTGTAGCTCAAATACGTGTAACGCAACTTCATCGAGGTACGAGTGGAGCCGGGCCTCGACTGTAGCTGAAATACGTGTAACGCAACTTCATCGAGGTACGAGTGGAGCCGGGCCTCGACTGTAGCTGAAATACGTGTAACGCAACTTCATCAAGGTACGAGTGGAGCCGGGCCTCGACTGTAGCTCAAATACGTGTAACGCAACTTCATCAAGGTACGAGTGGCGCCGGGCCTCGACTGTAGCTCAAATACGTGTAACGCAACTTCATCAAGGTACGAGTGGAGCCGGGCCTCGACTGTAGCTCAAATACGTGTAACGCAACTTCATCAAGGTACGAGTGGAGCCGGGCCTGACTGTAGAAATACGTGTAATACAGCTTCTGTTGAGTGACTATAGCCTGAGGGTCAATTCAGCTATATACAACCTGCATTAATATAATTACAATCAAGTCCCGATGCGCTAAAACTGTCAAACTGTATTCTCGTAAACGTTAAACCAACGTGAAACGCGCTTATCAGTTTATGATAACATGTCGCTTCACTTATAATACAGTCAAAGCATGGGCGTAGCCAGGGGGGTGGTTTACGGGGTTCAAACCCCCCCCCGAAATGGGCCGGCTGGTATATATAATATAGAGATACAGAGGCGTATTTAGAAATTTTGCGCCCGAGGCCAATTAACATATTTTGCATATTTTGCCGCCCCATTAACACAACAGCCTAAATCAGCACTTTGGTACTACAAACCCCCCCCCCCCCCCGTAGTCGTTTTATTTTCTTGAACCCCCCCCGAAACTAAAACCTGGCTACGCCCGTGAGTCAAAGTAAAATGAAGGTCTACTACTCCCAAGTTTTCTGTGCCAGCTTTTTTACGGCCGTCTACAGCGTACTTATTTATGACGTACAGGCGAGTTCGTGGTCGAATAGCCGGCACGAGGTGCGCGGCGCGGTTTCCGGCGGCGGCGCCCGGCTGCGGCTGCAGGGACGATGGACCGAAGCCCTGAACGCCGGCGAGCCGCCCGCCGCCAAGTGCCTCTGGCGACCTGGTGAGTGGAACAAAATACTATATCTCTCGTCTATTACAAGTGATTTTAGCAGTACATAGTTGTGACATCATAACTCAGTATTTTACGTGCTGTATGGCAAGTAGCGATGTCCCGTTATCCTGTCCTGAACCACATGTTTGTGGGGGTTCCCTATGTATTCGCATAAATTCATGTCATAATTTAATTTGTCCTTATAATAGTTTCGGATAATATTAATAGCAAAATACAATTGATAAACACGACCGTAGCTCGCGGCAAGCTAGAACGAACTGAAGAAAACTTTCATGTATGTGCTTGAATCCGTTCAGGCCGAAATGACGTCAGTTGTCTAAAGCGATCGGCCTCTCGTATGTGGGAGCATATAACCTTAGACGTTAGAGATCGCTGATGATTTTGTAGATTAGCAGTCTGTTTATATCACGTTCGTTACAGGCGCGATGCCGGCGGAGCATGAGTTGTACTACGGGTTCACGCGGTTCGCGATGGAGCTGAACGAGCTGGAGCCCGGCATGCGCGACCGCCTGCCGCACACCGACACGCGCCTCAGGTATAACCTTATCTAGGATAGACATCTACATTCACTCATCTCACTAGCCACTTATCACACTAGCCACCAGCTACTCATCACACTAGCCACCGGCCACTCATCACTAGCCACCAGCCACTCATCACTAGCCACCAACCACTCATCACACTAGCCACCAGCCCCTTATCACACTAGCCACCAGCTACTCATCACAATAGCCACCAGCCACTCATCACTAGCCACCAGCCACTCATCGCATTAGCCACCAGCCACTCATCACACTAGCCACCAGCCACTCATTACACTAGCCACCAGCCACTCATCACACTAGCCACCAGCCCCTTATCACACTAGCCACCAGCTACTCATCACAATAGCTACCAACCACTCATTACACTAGCCACCAGCCACTCATCACATTAGCCACCAGCCACTCATCACACTAGCCACCAGCCACTTATCACACTAACCAAACATCATATCTATAATCTGAGCCAAAGCCTCGATTCAGAGTCCCTTTTAATAGGCATGTTCATGTGTCTTCTCATTTTTAATCGCGTCTACCTAAAGAACGACTTATTTATCTTTACGATTTATGTATCTCTGTTCAACAATCTTAAAAATTAATTTGTAAAAATGTGACATTCGACACAAGGCAACATCCGAATTGAAATATTATTGACTTTCAATAAATCAGCTAATAGTTTGTATTAACATTGTCAGGCCGGATCAGCGCGCGCTCGAGGAGGGTGACGTGGAGAGTGCTGAAACCCTCAAGCTGCAGCTGGAGCAGTCGCAGCGCGACCGCCGCCGGGACCGCCCCGACCACTGGCCGCAGTGGTTCCGGTCAGTACTTTATCATCATCAGTCTAATGCCGTCACTGCTGAACACAGACCTCCCCAAAGGAACGCCAACCATCACGATCTTGGGCAGCCCTCATTCAGCAGTTGGATCATTCTATAAAAGCTATTATAGAACGATCCAAGTCGATCCCAATTTGAATATCTTAATGTCCCCCTCAACGGCCCACAATTTTTTCACACAATCGTGGACACACCGTATGCTTGCAGTAGTGCAATCAAATCAATAGCTAATTATTTAGCTGTTTATCTGTTTGTATTTCTTTAATTTGTGTCAATGATACGTCTTGCATCCCCGTCTCTCTATTAAAGTCTCGTCTCCCGCAGGCGGTCGTGCGAAGGCGAGGGCGGCGAGGAGGAGACCTGGGTGTTCAGCGGCGAGTACTGGCGCGCGCGCGAGCGGGGCTTCCCCGACCTGCGCGCGCCGCGCCTCTGGTGACCGCGCCCCGACACGGTGAGTGCCCGACATATACAGGAGGAGACCTGGGTGTTCAGCGGCGCGTACTGGCGCGCGCGCGACCGGGGCTTCCCCGACCTATCTCTGTATGGGGCCAACTTGAAAGAGTGTCCAGCTATCTGTCCCTTAAAAGCAGTTGAAAAAATCGTCCACGAGCGGCGCTAGCAGAGGCAAAGGCCATATTACTAACTAACAGCTAATTCTTCTAACTTCACTCCATCTCTTATTGCCAACTTCATATCATACCCTCTTCTGATTAACGCCATTATGGCCACTTTTGGAACTGTTATATGTGACATCTCACGTCAGCATCTGTTAGACTGACAGTCGACATGTCACTCTCACAGATGCAACTGTCACTTTATCAGCTGGTGTATCTGATAAACTAACGGTCTTATTCATAAAAAAAGCTTATAAAACGTTTATAACGTATAATAGTTAAAATGCTCGATAGGCTTAAATAACGTTTGATAAATTTGTCTATTCATAACAGTTCTATAAACCCACTTTAACTAACAATTGTCTTTAAGCAAAAATGTTGCCATTATTAGGAAGTTGGCTAACAAGTTGGACGAACATATTGAATCGATCATAGATAATATGTATCGATTGTCCAAATACGTCTGATCATAGACAACATGACGGCATAAAACTACAATTTGTATAAGATTTGTTGTCTACGCAATACGGAACGTCAAAATTCAAATGCTTTCAAGTTGTCAACTGTTGTCATCGATCAATTTATCGTACCTATTTGAATTTATTTTTGTAGTACACCTAACATTATTATAAAAGTAATTTTAATGCCATTGCAATTGACCTCAACTGTTAAAAGACATATATGATACACCTAAAATTGGACCATAGTAAGGACGGACGTCCAAAGAAAACGGATCAACCCAAATTCTGTACACTTTTTTTCGACGCGTACTCTTTTCTAGTTGTTCAATGACATCAAAGATGTGTAAAGCTTGCATTATTTTATAAAATCAGAAATAATTATTTTGTTTACAAAATAACATTGCGAAATATTTGTGTCAAATGTCAGTTTTTTAGTAATCAGCTGTTATGAGTTCGGCCATCTTGTATGTGGTTGTATCTTATAGTACTGTTAAGGCCCCCACAGACGAGAGGCCGATCGTTTCAGTTAGAACTGACGTTAGTTCGGCCTGAACGGATTCGAGCACACACACGGAAAAAATCGCATCCAACCCAATTTACGTCAGTTCGGCCTGATCTGATTCGGGCCCATACACGGAACAGTCGGATCAGTCCATTCTAGTTTACCGCGCGCTACGGTCGTGTTTATCAATTTTGTATTTAAACACCGCGAAAACTCATACAACGCTTGTATACGATACACGCCCGCACGGCCGCGGCTCGGGCAAGAACTGAAGCGATTTGTCCACACACGGTCAGGACAGGCCGCGCGTTCAGGCCGCTCGGTCAGGCCAGAATTAATGTTGCCAACTTAGTTATTTTACAAAATTTTACCAAATTGAGTATTTTATTCCCTCCTTGGTAGAAATTTAGTTATTAGTAGTATTTAAGTAGGAAAGAGCCAGACAGTAATCATATGCAAAATGGCCTAGGTTAAACACAAAAAAAAACCTATCATAATAATACATTCGTCCGTAATTTTCTTAAAACTACCCGTTTAATTAGTATATACGTAATATTTGCTATAGGTCTACCAGAATCTGATGGCATTTTAAAAAAAATAAAAAATGTGATTTTCATATGGCAATGTCAAGTATGACCCGTCAAATCAAAGTACGTGATCTGTCAACCGCTGCTAAAATTTTGTGATTATGTTCTTGGAATTTGTTGTTTTTGTGAAAATATCCAAAAAGGCAATTCGATCTCAAGCGAGAAATATTGTTTTCTATGTCTATAGTAAAATACAGAAAGAAGAAGGTGTAAATCGAACTCAATCTTATAATTTAAAGCTTGTGGTAGAGTTGACCGGTAAGTTAGAGTGAATTGTTTTGATACTTTTAGTTTTTTTATATTTTCTTATAGGTAATTATTGTGACTTCTTTAAAGGTATTTCCAGTATTACTGTACGGTGAATCGTAGTTGATGGCACATTGAATGATGGTTTGTTTTCCATGCCTGGTAAAAGGAGGAGAGGAGGAAAAAAGAAAATCAACATAAGACAGTTTCGATTTATAGTTGAATAAGAATAAAGTAAACGAGTTCTATACAGTTCGGAAGGAAATTCCAACATTAAATAAACTGTTGCTAATTTAATTGTATGTTATTCGTAATAAATAAGTATATAAAGTAATTCACGATTGATTTATTTTTCATGAAATATCATTATATTACATAGTATAAAACAAAGTCCCTTTTTTGTCTGTCCCTATGTATGCTTAAATCTTTAAAACTACGCAACGGATTTTGATGCCGTTTTTTTTAACAGATAAAGTGATTTAACGGGAAGGTTTTTAGGTAGGTATATAACATGCATAACATAGTAGAGGTACACAGATAATGTTTGAGGTTTCTAAAGTCCTAAAAAATCACATATTTTGCGCTTATATTGAAAATGCTGGGTGAACACTACGAGATATATCAAAATTATGTACTACAGTTTTATTATTCATCTTAAAAAAGCCTACAAAAAAGTCCGCGATGGCATATGTCTATCTCTTAGGGATAACCCACAATAACCATTGTTTTATCCTTTACTTTGATTTTAATTTAATAGCTTATTTACAAAGCGATTTTAAGAAATACAGTATTAATCCTTATCCAATTAAGTACCTACCTTAAATACATTGTGCATTTAAGATCGATCAATACTGCCATTTACGGTATGTAATTTAAATGAATATTTTCTAAGATATTACAGATTTAAAATGCAGGGATATAGTGTTGCTGCGCGGCGCGGGCGCTCGCGTTTCTGCATCGTGCTATCGAAAACGCGGGACGTATACAGTATAAAGAGGTTCACGAATATTTTGAACTGCAGCACAGAATACGTATAATAGTATCTGCAGTTCTTAATTCTTATGGAATATCCAGAGGTGGTTTGTCAGTTTTGTTGGTCAAATAACTTTACTTATTACATAGTATAAAACAAGTCGCTTTATCTGTCTGTCCCTATGCATGTAGGTATAGTTATTGCTTAGATCTTAAAATCTACGCAACGGATTTTGATGCGAGTTTTTAAATAATAGTCTTTAAGTATTTAGTCTTTAAGATATTATAAGATTATGGTAAAATTTATATTCAAGTGCGATAAATATAATATTATGTAAGTATATTATCAAGTGGTCGCGCATGTCGTGTCGAGGTGATAGGGTCCCATTTTTAACAATTTGCATTGGGCAAACTTAAAAACATTTTCAATATTGTATCAGTAGTATATTGCTGTAAGTAGGTAGAGAGTTATTCGCCGAAGTAGTTTTTTCTCCAAGAACACTATTCCACGCGGGCGAAGCCGCGGGCAAAAGCTAGTTTTCTATATTATACACCGAACATTCTTCATACAGTCTTATTATAATTCATGTTAAATAATACTAAAGACATAATTAAATATTAACCAGTATCAAGATCGTTTAATCCAATTTCCCCAGTATTGCACACTACAAAATTTTATTTCCCTATTTGCCATGAGATTCTGGTACACCTATAGTATATTTTAATTTAATGGTGAAATTTATAGTAAAATTCAATGAATGAAAAAAATTTAATATAACAAAACCTAAAATGCAATTGTTTTTGGGGGGCTTCAGGAATTCCTAAGTAGCTTCTTTAGTAGTTTTTTAGTACTTTTTAGTAGAATTCAATACGAGTTTAGTAGTTTCACAAAAACAGAGCTGGCAACACTGGAACGAATCGCTTCAGTCCGTACGGCCGACTGACGCGATCTCGAAATTGCACACAGACGATACGATTTTGCATCCGTTCAGGCCGAACTGAAGGCAGACCGGATCATGTATGGGGCCCCTTAAAGTAGGGTCCTGGCCTCTATAACTTTATGATACGTTTATAGAACTCTTTGTTGATATAATGCTGTTATGAATACAATTTTTGTCAATCTTCTTATAGTGATCTTATAGAACACTAAGCCTTTAGCCAAGTTGCCATCGCTAATTACGACGAGGAAGTTCGAGAAAAATTCATGGTATTTGACATACGCATCGCTGACTTATGCATCGCTATGTATGTGCGTAAGGAGAACAAGAAACGCTATAATATGTCTCTTTCTCCTGCTAATAACCGGGTATCTATGCTATTAACAGATAGTTAATAATCGGAGATTTTACCAATCATGAGTAGGCTTCTGTTGTGATGCTGCGGTAAAAATAAAGCACTTTTAGTACAAGTTGTTTGAATTAAGAATTACGATATTGTCTTTGTATTTTGTAACAGACAAAATAAATTTAAATTGTGTGTATAAAAATGTATTCAATCATAATGTTCTATTAATACTACAATTTTCTGCAGATTGTTCAGCGTGAGGTGCTCTGCTAGTGGTTGTGTTCGCTTGCTTCGCTCTGGCTCCGCTCGGAGTGCTTTGCTCCGGCTACGGTCGGGGTGCTTCGCTTCGGGGTGCTTCGCTCCGGCTTCAGTCGTGGTGCTTCGCTCCGGAGTGCTTCGTTTCGACTACGGCCCGGTTAGAATATTTGTTACTAGTTGACGGCGAAATATGCGCGTACGCAAACGCCCGGATAATGGTTGGTAACATGGTAACATGGTCGTACACATAGACTTGAAATACAATATGGAATACGAATTTTAAGTCGTGGTATTATTTATACATTTATACATTATTTATACATTCAGTAACAAGTATTATTAATTATTTATAGATTATGGTCATTATGTTAAGGGCCTGTAGCACAATGTACTGATAAGTGTCAGTTCGCTTATTCATGTTTTGTCTCTGTCGTTCGATATAAAGTAAGCAATGATAAAACTTGCGAATAAGCTATCCGATACTCATTAAACGATTGTAAAACAGACCCTTAATAACAGAAAATATTATGTTGAACGTTACCAATTAAAATATTGAAAAAAAAATTACTAAGATGTTTTTTTTTTTTGAGAATGTAAGCAGCGGGAAAGATACAAAACGACTGTGTGGCTTTATTTACTCTATTCAAATGTAATCGGTCTAAGTCACACGCTTGTATCGCGCTTCCACGAATATTTACAGAAAAAGACAACATGCCCGCACTGTAGTTTTGTCTCTTTCTAAATGTAAGTCCAGTGTTGAGATGGAAAATGTTACGGCCATGTTAGGAATTGGTTATACACTAGTTTTTAATTTAACAAAACGTATATGTGATATGATAACGTTAGTTGTGAGGTGTGTGTTGTATACGCGAGTACAAATTGTTTTGCCCATGTATATAGATGAGTATGTGGATTTGTGTAGTTTTTTTTTTTTTTTGTATGTTGACAGTCAAAGACTAGTATTTTGACAGTTTAAGACTTGATGATGGTTGGATGAAACATGAGGTAGGCATATCTCAAAAACAAAATCGAATAAAAAAATATATGAATACGATTAAATTAGCTTCTTATTTTTCTGTTCAAAGTGGCTACTTAGTGAATCGCCAATGTCAGAGTGTAATGACGAAGGCTCTGAGTAGGTTTTATGAAAAAACAAGGGCATGATATTATGGTGTACTGAAGGAAATCTGTTTAATAATCTAATGCCTAAAATAAACACAAACATTTAGATTTAATACTTTATTAAGTTTGTTAACAAAAATGTAAATCTTAAACATTGTCAACAATATATATCTGTTCTAATCATTCAACTGTCAGAAACGAATCACTAGACTGTCAACATACAATTTTGTAATTCGTTTTTTCATTTTAAATGATATTTGAATGCGTATGCGCAATCAAATATAATTTAAATAAAATGATACCTAAATAAAAATAATTATGAATTTGTTATAATATTATGAAATAATAATATTATACCGATGATACGGATGGAGGCAATTATTGTCTATGAAATATTATGGACATGGAACTCTTTTCCAAAGGTTTTGTTTAAGAACATTAAAGTTATTTAATAAAAGCAAATTGTTATGTAGCTGAAACGTTGGTTTTGGCGCCATTTTGAAAAATTTAACCATGTTAATGTAGTTTAATTCAGCCAATAACCACGAGAGCGAATTGTACCAATTTAATATAATATGTCATTTCATAGAGATTATTGGGTTTAAGACACATAAAAGATCTGTCTTTTGTCTCCCTCTAGGGTATCGTTTCTCAACCGGTGGTACGACCCTTGCGGGGGTCGAGTTTGTTTTTAAAGGGGGTCGCAGTCTGTTAAAAAAAAAAATTCACACTACATAATATAAGTAAAAAAGATTCATTTTTCGAACGAATATATTATGTTGTATCGAATGTCGAAAAAAATCGTGACGGGGTCGCAAGACTTTTACTAAACTTTTTGGCTTTTTCATGGGTCGCGACTTAAAAAAGTTTGAGAAACGATGCTCTAGGACCATGATTTCAGTTTTGAGTCACCATCTGTATCGTTTAAAATGGGCTGTTGGAACCTTAGAAAGTCATAAAGGATCTCCTGATAGAGTATATAAAGACAACCATATATGCAAATTAAATGAAAGACGATATATTATGTTGTAAGATGTTAAAGTAATATATTATGATAATAAAAAGTCAATTTCCTTAACCTCTCGGGCGTCGGACTGTTAAAATTTTAAAAGCGGGTGGTGTCAGCGGGTCCGGCGTCCGGCACTGAAGGCGTTCGCGCGGTTTCTCCGGTTCCGGTTTTTCAAGATTATATTAATCAATTGATTTTAAAACTATTGCATGTTATATATATTTAGAAAATAGAATAAATTCCTTATATGATGATGTAACTGGAATTTAAAAAAAACTTAACGAATAAAAGCAATCATGATGTGAACACAAAAGAATTGTTTTTTTTTTCCCAATTCTTAGTTTTTAAACTCAACAAAAAACATTTTTAATTTGATTTTGCGTTAATTACATTATATATATATATATTGTTCATATTATTTAATAACAAAACAGGCCAATGTAAAAAAAAAATCCATGACCCCCCTTGAGCGTTACGCGGTATTATACGCCAGAAGGCACCCGCGCTTGTTTTTTCGATTTTTATTATTGAATTGTTAGTAAAACCTTGGCACATTATACATTTTTAGAAATTAGAAGAATCGTTCTACACAATGAAAAAATAAATTAAAAGAAATATAAACTACATAATGCAAAATATCAAACATGATTTCACTGGAAATGAATTTTTTAATGTTGGTTTTTGAAGCTAAATTATGGCGAAAATTTATATCACACGCATACGAAAGTTTTTATTTAATTAAATAAATACGTGTTCAAATAACGATATATATAAAAAAATTCGTGATTTGTGCACAAAATTAACCAAACATCAATGATTAGTGGAGTGGAGTGAAATTGGTGTCAAATTTCTTTACTCTGAGACAAACAATTATTTATTTTATTATTGAGTACAACAGCAAAGACAAAAAACTATAACAGCTTTGTTTTATCCCTGTACTAAGTAAATAAATTTCAATCACAGATAAAAATCCAGATATTTACAAATGAGAATAAACAGAAAATATAGCAATAAAAATGGGCAAATGTGCCGGCCGACGCCCATCCTGGTGGTTTTTATTTGTATTTATGTGCCGCGCGACGCCCGAGCGGTTAAATAATGCTTCGTCGTATAGTAGAATTTATTTTTAACGAATGAAGTAATATTAATGCAATTTATAAACAAAGAAACAGCTATTTATTTATTCCTACATAATATCTAAAGATGTCGCTTTTAGGCACTTTTGTTTGCCCCAGGAACATGTAAATAAATAACTTTTTTGTATTTACATTTTTTAACGCTTCTTTAAAAACTCATGTCTAATTTTGGATGGAAAATTGTAACTATAGTCTGATTCACAAGATCCATTTCAGTGAATTTTTGTCCAAGGGCACCGAAAATTATGATCCAGGGATCATTCGATTCTGAATGAATGACCTCTAGAAACTTTTTGAAAAATTTCAAGAGTAGCTCGAAAAAGTTGCAAAAGTTATAAACAATTTAGTAAAAAAAAACCCTGGATCATAATTTTCGGTGCCCTTGGACAAAAATTCACTGAAATGGATCTTGTGAATCAGACTACTAAAGCAAAGTTTTCGCCTAGATAATTAAAAAAAATGTACTTGACGTACATTAGGATTTTTTCCTCCAGAGAGCCTATCAGGAACTATCAATATAATGACAGCGCCGCGCCCATACAAAAAAGGCTCTGCCATTATTTTGACAACTTTATCATACAATTCTCATTCGCTACGTTGTTTACGCCACAGTCAAATGTTCCTGCTAGGGCCAATGCACGCGTAGTTTGACCACGATACAAATTATTTCTTTGTACGGAAGAATAGTCAAAGTGACATATTAATAAAAGAGCTGTCATTTTGTCCCTACAGTTTGTCAGTTTTTCTCTTCTTAGGGTTGTTCGTATGGTATTTTTTTATCGAATGTTCTATAAAACAAAATGAATTGGGTAATATTAAGAGGGGCTCCCATACAACTACCGTGATTTTTTGCAGTTTTTACGGGACCCTTGGCCGCTTTTTTATTTTTCTTGTCAGGCATATGGAAACTGCGAGTTCCTATATCTTTGCTAGTTTGAAAAAGCCCCAAAAATAACATGATTATTTTCAAAGCTGATTTTATTTTCTTAAAAAAAAGTTTTGAGAATAAACTTGTTGAATTTTTCACGCAAGTCCATCCATTATAAATAGTTGTGTTGCCATATTGTACAGAATTTACAGTTACAGAGACGAAACATGCGAATATGCTATATAACACTAATCAAATTGTGAAACAGGTCCTTAAGACTATATGCAGTGGAATCCGGAACGTCGTGAAAATTCAGATCACTGAAAATAAAACTCTGTGCTTATGCAATAGAGCTGACAATCGAACACCCGAGTGTCAAGTCAAATGACAATGTCATATATGCCATCTCGACACTCGAAACTTCCATTTTTTTCCAACTCTATTGTAATAATATGCGGTATCATTTTCAGTGCTGTAAATTTTCACCGGCGTTCCGGATTATATAGTCCCAGCCTTAGAGAAAACGACAACGTTTGAAGAATTCTGGAACGATAATCAAAATTAAGAGCCCTCCTATTCACAGGCTGTCGCCGTCTCCGCTAGCCGAAATGACAAGGGCAGCATGTGACTTTAGCGTCACCTAATTGAACTATCGTTCCAGTATTCAGCTGTTACTTTTATAAGCCTGAAGCACGAAGTATAAAATACCAGGAGTCCGAACGGTTTAGGCTTTTCCATAGTATTCATGTACACAATAATAAACCCAGATCTTAGTTCTCTTTTCTGCCACTGGCTGCACTAGAATTTTGGACGTACCGATGCTATTGTGGCGGACCAATCAGCGCACAGTCCTGAAATGCGCACTTCTTACAAAATGACGCACTCTACCGGCAAAAATCTGTCCCCTAAATTGTGACCATTATTTTAACATTACGTTCGGACTCCTGGTATCTATACTTCGTGGGCTGAGGTTTGAATCGGTTAATGTTATAAATTTGACAATAAGGTCGAGTGTTACTGATGCTTCTGTAGTGAAATAAACGAATTAGGACTTTGTTGTAATATCCAGGGTAAAATTTATCTAATAGGTCTGAAATAAATGCACTGAAACAAACAGTCCACATACGAATAGATGTTGCCACTAATAATATTAATGATTCTAAAAACATTTTTACTGTTTCAAATTGTTATTTGTCAGTCTGGCTACAGACGTGTTGAATAGGTTACTTGACTCATACTTAATTTCACACATTGAATGAGTATTACCTTTAGTACTTGGCTTAGAAAAACAAAATATAGCGAAATTCTGAAATAAAATAACAAGATGCATAAATAAAGTTAATTTGAAAAAAAAAATTAGAACTGACGAAAACACCAATAAACTCTGTCTGTGGCCAGGATAATAGGACATTTTCCCTGGATTTAACACTAATACTTCCTATTGCGCTGCTGTAGGCCCTGTAACAATCTTCAAGTCGATGATCTAATTACTGTTATGTAATTCTATGTGTGGATGATTTTATCGAGTACAATAAATGAGTTGTTACCATTCCGTTGATGGCTTTCGTGTTTTATGAAATGTACATTTTAGTGGTAAGTTTCATTAATATATATAATATTATGAGCTAGATTATTTTGTAAGTGAATAATTTTATAATGTTTTTCAATGTGAAATTGCGGCTAGTGAAATTAGATTAGAAAAATTGAATAAGTACCTACCTAAATGTTTTAGACACAGACATCTATTAACTAGACCATGCAAGTGTATGTAATTCGCGTGTAAAAGTGGAGTAAAATTTACTTCCTTCGGCGCCATTTCCTCTCGTATATTCTCGGTGCCACACGTCAAACGAAAACTAATAAACGGGGCGGCGCGCAAAGACGGCCTTTGAATCATTTACTCGCGGACGGGGATATATCATCACTAAATCGCTCTTGTGACGTCACAATAGGTTGAAAAATAATGACACGCTTGGTTTTCTATGTCACCGTAAAATTGTAAAAACCGTTAGATTGCAATATTACTAGAGATATTATAATATGCTGACAGATTGTCTAATAAAAAATTCTCCATAATTGTACGCATTATTTTTCGTTATATTGTAATATTTACTGTGCCGATTGGTTAAACGGTATGTGGCCCCGCACCGCCATATTTGTTTGCTTTTTCATAATAATAATTCGAAAAAGAATGCGTACAATTGTATGGAGAAATTTTTATTTGACAATCTGTCAGCATATTATAATATCTCTAGTACTAGTAATATTGCAATCTAACTGTTTTTACAATTTTACGGTGACATATACACACGATGAGACTTGCGTGGTGTAGTCAATAGATGTCTGTGGTTTTAGAGTATGCCATAATGAGCCAGATGTTCAGAATTTCAGCTCGTAGATTTAGAAATTCTAAAAAATGTTTAACCACGAAGTTGACTAATAAAAAATGTATATGTAACCGAATTGAAATTTAGATGAATTAAAACAATAATTTCTTGTGATTTAATAACGTTACAATTGTAAGTGCAACTAAATAATAACATGTTTTCGGTTGAATGATTTGATGAGAAAACGTTGGTATACGTATCAACAAGGTATATGCACGCAGAATGGAAGAATGTACGCACTGTCGCGTCAAGGTAGCGTGTACGTTCACATCCTAAAGTATTAAGTATGCAAAAACCTGTCTCCCTCGAGTATGAGTTTTGTAGTAAAATATGAGGTCTCCAAAAATCAATTACAGATACTCCAAGCACATAATCTACTACATATGTAAAGACGTTTAGGCAGAAATATAATTGTCATACTCAAACTAAAGAAATCATCTCATGTATGGATGACTCTGCACAAAACGCAAACTCGCCCATATAAAGTTTTTTTTTTTTCGAGTAATACAATTATTTTTCTGTTTAGACGTCTTTACCTATGCTGTAGATCATAATATGCCGAAGTATCCGTAATTGATTTTTCCCAAACCTTATAAAACATCAATTTAAATTTTTACTAACATAGTTGTTATCAAAAAGACGGAAAGACTATAAGCATATTGACAAAATCGGAACAACATTTTTATCGATTTGCAATAAGTAGATTGAGTTTCGTGTGATTTGCTACATTGTGCTTATTGGGTTTTGTAATTTCACAATAATTGTCAAAATATTCAAGCTATAACACATGTTATTACAGTTGTATAGAGAAACTGCACAAAAATTCTGTCTGCAAGTGACCTTCACAATACACTGGTGGCTCCTTAAGATGATTGGTCAAATTTATTTACGGCAAAGTAAGTTTTATAATGAATACTTATTAAAAATAAATGAGAGTTTTTATGTACCGGATTTTTTTATTTATCACTATGCTTGTGCGATTTTTTGCATCCAGAAATGTGCTTGTATTTTTATTAGACGAATATTTTGAAACATTGTGATAATTTAGATTTTAAATGCACTCTGGTAAGGGTTTACTTTAATTTATAATGTATGTTTGCAGAAATCAAATTTATTCTATTAAGACACGTCATGTGGAATGTTATAAAAAGACAATGTTTGTTACTATTTATGCATTCATAAAATATATTCGTCAAATTGTTTATTATCTTTTTGTGAGCTACTGACAATTTTTTTTTGGAGATATTATCTGCATCTGTACCTAAATGTGTCATGACAATGTTTTAAACGTACGATTGCCGCATGCGAAAGTGCGCTGCAACCCTAAGGCGGGGATTATATGATTTATATGATCCGGAATCTGAAAGACCGGGGAAAATTCAGAGTAATGAAAATAGAACTCTGCGCTAACACAATAGAGCTGAAAATCGAACACACAAGCGTCGAGTCAAATGTCAATGTCACATGACAGCTCGACACTCGACACATCGATTTTCAACTCTATTGTATTAGCGCAGAGTTCTATTTTCGGTGCTCCTAATTTTCACGGGCCTTCAGGATTCCGGATTGTACAGACTCGGCCCAGCCTAACACCATGTCCATATTTGTTGTTGTTTATTTATTGTACTTAATTTGTTTATGCGTAGTTTAATTTATATTTGTTATCTACAACATTACAAAATGATGTTTATATATATTTTTATTCAGAATTCCAGTTTATTGTAATTTAAAAATATATCGTACTAACAATTAAAAAAATTGTATCATTTAACCAGGCCCCTGTTTACCCTGGATACATGCCCAAGGCCCTACTACGATGGATTTTATTTTGTGAATTGTGATCAATCATACTATATACAATATAAATGTGAAAGTAAGTTTGTTTCTTACGCTTTCACGCGAAAACTACTTAACATAGGTACTACTTAAACGAGAATAGAGGTAAGGGGCCGTCCATTAATCACGTGATGTTTTTAACAACTTTTTAGACCCCTCCCCTCCCCTGGTGATACGTGGTGAGGTTTTATACTACCCCCCCTCCCCCACCTAAGATCACGTGTATTTTTTTACAGAGTAAGCAGGTCATGTTTGAAGAAAAACTTTAACTTAAAAAATAATTTAATCGAATAATTTAGGCATTTAAAAACTATACGAGTCATTTGTCTTGTAAGTATTTGAACAACACTACGAATCTACAACCGATAATAATTTCGGTATGCATTGACTAGATTCGAAAATTAATACACGTGATGTCTCCTTATACCCACTCCTCCCCTTAGTGATACTTGGTGATTTTTTCGGACCCCCCCTCTCCCTTTAGGCATCACGTGATTAATGGACGACCCCTAAAAAGAACCATCTCGCGTTTTAAAAAGTGTCCGTTGAAAGGGAGCAATATAAGATGGCGCTATACTAGCGCATTTTAAAAAGAGCGCCACAAAAGGCCACAAATTATTAGAGTAAATAACCAATAACTAACTTTCAATTAACTTCACTCCATCTCTTATTGCTAACTTCATATCATACTCTCTTCTGACTCTAGCGCCATTATGGTCAGTTTTGGCACTATTACTTGGTTATATTTGTCGGACACTTTTTAGCTTTTCTGCTCTAGAGGGATGGTCCTCCTTACTTCTATTCTCCATGGACACGTAGGGGGTAGCCTGCAGTGGCTGGGACTATACGTACCGGAATCCGGAAGGCCGTAGAGAATTCTGAGCATTAAAAATAGAAATCTGTACTAATACAATAGAGTTGAAAATGGAAGTTTCGAGTAGCGAGCTGTCAATTGTCATAATATATGACATTGACATTTGACTCGACACTCATGTGTTCAATTTTCAACTCTATTGTATTAGCACAGAGTTCTATTTTCAATACTCAGAATTCTCTACGGCCTTCCGGATTCCGGTGCATATAGTCCTAGCCTAATCATTAATTATCTCGGCCATCCCGCTCTGCCAATTCTGAAATATATCGGAAACTAATAGAGTAATGTTGTATCGCATTGTTCAATGTTCTGACTGAATAAAAAGTATAGACTAGATGGACATACGAAACTCCAAGTGAGGCCGGTTTTTTGTTTTACACCATGTTTTAACACCATGGACCTTGGAATAACAACAGGACCGAGTACTGTGACCAAAAAATCGAGCCGAGCAAGAGGTTGGAAGTAAGGCCGTGTGTCCCTTTCTAGTAGGGTGACAATAATATTTTCTGCTGTGTGGACAAACTGCAAAGCTGTGTGAGACAAATTGTGAAACACTGAATGATATACAGCTGAGGCTTTTAAAAGTCGACGAAATTGAAGGTTTGAAGTGACGGCTGCATTAATATGTAACATATTTTTATGTAATTCTCTGCCTTACTTAAACACTATTGAGCCATTTTTGTCGCATTTCATTGTTGAGAAATCTATAAAAACTGTATAATATTATCATTAAAGGCCTTACTCGACTACACACGTTTTTTTCTCGGTACTTACTACGATTCTAGGCGAGTCGCTACTGACTAGTTTATAACAAAACGTAGTACAGTTAAAACTCTAACGTCAGTTGCTTTAATGTTAACACTTTTATACTAAAATAACTAGACTAACATTACAATTAACTTACTAATGTTATACTGCAACCAGCATAACTTTCACTTCGACAAGAATATACACAACATTTTTTCACCATTTTGGCTGTTAAATCATCAAATAAATAATTAAAACATAGTTACGGAGATACATGAAGAAAGAAATAAAAACTATTTTCAATTTTAATATTATCCGGTGTTCAGAATAAAATATGTGTAATGGCGTATCTATTGTCTTGCGAATGATACCATCTAATAAAACTGCATTTTTATTTAGTATTAAATTACTATTTCTAACTTTTTTAATTAGAATATAATATAGTTATAAACATTCGTTAAAATAATAATAAAGTACACCTGTTTTATCTAAGATTTTTCAAGTTACTTTTTATAAATACCAACATTTTTCTAGTTGGCAACATGCAGGAACGAGACACACAGCCTCCCTTCTGGCAATCTCGCTCGGCTCGGATTTGCCTCTATGAGACGTGCATTGTGAAATACACTATATTACCAAGGCAATACAGTTCTTTTTAGCAATTTTAAAATTCGGAGTTTTCTATTCATAGGTACTAGATCCATTGTTTACACAATATATGTGGTGCGTGAATCGGTGTCGCCATACTAAGTGTTAATTTACCCTAGATATGTTAAAAATAGCATCACATATGGCGTAATACATACTTGACGTTGTTTTTCTTTATTTCCTAAACATTTCATAAGTGTTTTATTACACAAAAAATATTACCTTATTTTGAAACCTAAAAAAATACACTTTTTAGTTCTTCGGAAACTTACCACGGGGCCAGACTGACGTGGTGTGAAGCGTCCATAGATATTATTATTATTATTAAAAACCTCCGAAAACACAATTCGCCATATTAGTTGATAGATTATCTATGCTGTGCCCTCATACTAATACTATTTGTAATCTGTGCTATAGTCCGTAGTAGTGATGTAACGAATATTCGCATTCGCATTCGCGAATATTCGCACATTTTTGTATATTCGCATTCGCATTCGCATTCGCAAAATGTTTGCGAATGTTTTGCGAATATGAATATCAGAAAATAATAGCAAATGCGCGAGTTCCTTACGCCGGTTCTTTTCGCCGGGCTAGTTTCCGAACCGGTGCGCGGTGGTAGGCAATATGTAGGACAATTCTATAAGCGTTATCATAACCTACATGGAAATAAAAATTTTGAGTTTAAGTTTGAGTGAGCGGAGCGGAATGAATGACGCTTTATTTAGATCATAGATGAGTTTGTATGAACTCGGCAATACTTGGAAGATACTTACGAACGTAACGAACCCATATCGAACCCTTGTTCGAACGCGACTGCCGCCAAGCTATAGACAAATTGGCGCCAAATATGAACAAAAACTGAATATTCGCATTCGCATTCGCATTCGCGAATGTCGGTAGCAGATATTCGCATTCGCATTCGCGTTCGCGAATGCTAAAAAAAAGACATTCGTTACATCACTAGTCCGTAGTAGTAAACATCCATCCATCCATCCTCACAAACTTTCACATTTATAATATTAGTAGGATTTATAATAGGAGTTAGTAGGATGTATTGGTAATTTGGTATACACTATACCCCACATTTCGAAAATGCAAAACAAATCAAACACCTAAATTGAATACAAAAAATAAACGTTGCTGTGTGCCTACACAAATTAACCTGAAAAAGTAAGGTTTCCTTCAAGCTCTTATTAAAAGAAAAATATTGAACAAAACATATCCCAAATTTAGTTCGTATGAAATTTAATCATAAAACTTTATTATTTAACTCACATTTCAATATTTTTTAAACATAATACTATACAAATACTCAAGCGACGAAAATATTATATTCTCGAACGTCTCTCTTATGTCTAGAACAACTCGGTAGTAACACGAACTAAGGGACCACCGAAAAATAAATTGAAAGCTATTTCGTGAGCTGAATAATTGTTATTTTAATAGAATTCAATGCTTGTACAAGACAGAATTAACGTTTTTAGGATGCGGAAGGCAAGTGTTTAATGTAGCTCTAACATATTCGTAAGCTTTACAGCTTGGCAAATAAGATAAAAGACAATATAGTCGAAAATGTTATTAGTTTCTGCTGTAACCGCGTCACTCTTTTTTGCCAAGCTGTACGTGAGTGATAGTTAAGTGTGAGACAATTTTTTTATCGATATAATTGATTTTATTTTTTAACTTCTTCTGTTTATTGCATTAAACATACCGATGCTAACAATGTTGCCGTTTAATTAATTGAACAAGTCTATATCTATATAATTTGCTTTTTAAGATTTTTTAATATTTGTCGTAAGGATTTATTTCTAGTTTCAAACCGTCTCACTTTTTGATTTAAGGTTTTTACTTTTTTTTTATATTTTTTTACTTTCTTTTCTAAAAGTAGGACTCTTTTTTGTAGCTTGTGCTTCGTGGGAGAATCAATAATTGAACCTTGCGTCAACGGATCTAATTTGACCTAAAAGAAAACAGACCAACATTAATTGATGTAAATTCTTTGAGAACTAGGAGATATCTGCCAAAAAAAATTACTTTGACCAGTACTTACGAAAGCAGCCGCAGAAGATGTACTTGGCAATTCTAAATTTCTGTCGATGACATCACGTCTAGGCAAGGCTGGTGAGTTCTACAACAAAATATACAATATTCGTTACGGATAACCAAATTGGAAGTTAAATCTGATGTAACGTTATATGCCTAATTACTATGTCTAAGTAGGTACTTACGAAAACAGCCGTAGAAGATGTATTTAGCAAATCTAATATGTTATATGCCTAATTACTATCTAAGTACTTACGAAAACAGCCGTAGAAGATGTAGGTAACAAATCTAATTTGCTGTCGATGACATCCCGTATGGGCAAGGCTGGTGAGCTCTACAACAAAATATACAATATTCGTTAGTGATAACCAAATTATAATTTAAATTCTACAACATTCAATACATTCATTAACAACTTAATAATTACATACTCACAGGAGTAAGTGGATGAGGAAGATCTGTTACATCCGCCTCGGAAGGCAGAAAATCTAATTTGCTGTCGATGTCATCACATCTGGGCAAGGCTGGTGAGCTCTATTATAAAACATACAATATTCGTTACTGATAACCAAATTAGAATTTAAATTTGATACAACGTTCTAGCCTAATTACTGTCTAAGTACTTACGAAAACAGCCGTAGAAGGTGTATTGAGCAAATCTAATTTACTGTCGATGACATCATGTCTGGGCGAGGCTGGTGAGATCTACAACAAAATATACAATATTCGTTACTGATAACCAAATTGGAATTTAAATCTGATATAACGTTCTAGCCTAATTACTGTCTAAGTACTTACGAAAACAGCTGTAGAAGATGTATTGAGCAAATCTAATTTACTGTCGATGACATCATGTCTGGGCGAGGCTGGTGAGCTCTACAACAAAATATACAATATTCGTTACTGATAACCAAATTGGAATTTAAATCTGATATAACGTTCTAGCCTAATTACTGTCTAAGTACTTACGAAAACAGCCGTAGAAGATGTATTGAGCAAATCTAATTTACTGTCAATGACATCATGTCTGGGCGCGGCTGGTGAGATCTACAACAAATATACAATATTCGTTACTGATAACCAAATTGGAATTTAAATCTGATATAACGTTCTAGCCTAATTACTGTCTAAGTACTTACGAAAACAGCCGTAGAAGATGTATTGAGCAAATCTAATTTACTGTCGATGACATCATGTCTGGGCGAGGCTGGTGAGATCTACAACAAAATATACAATATTCGTTACTGATAACCAAATTAGAATTTAAATCTGATATAACGTTCTAGCATAATTACTGTCTAAGTACTTACAAAAACAGCCGTAGAAGATGTATGTAACAAATCTAATTTGCTATCGATGACATCACGTCTGGGAGAGGCTGGTGAGTTCTATTACAAAACATACAATATTCGTTACTGATAACCATATTAGGATTTAAATCTGATATAACATTATATGCCTAATTACTGTTTAAGTACTTACGAAAATAGCCGTAGAAGATGTATTGAGCAAATCTAATTTACTGTCGATGACATCATGTCTGGGCGAGGCTGGTGAGATCTATAACAAAATATACAATATAATCGTTACGGATAACCAAATTGGAAGTTAAATCTGACAAAAACATTATACGCCCAATTACTATGTCTGGTACTTACGAAAACAGCCGCAAAAGGTGTACTTGGCAATTCTAAATTGCTGTCGATGACATCACGTCTAGGCAAGGCTGGTGAGTTCTACAACAAAATATACAATAATCGTTACGGATAAACAAATTGGAAGTTAAATTCTACAACAAATTATATGACATTCAATACGGATAATTAAATTAAAAGTTAAATCTGACAAAAATAAATTAACATAATTAACAACTTAATAATTATATAATTACTTCATACTCACAGGAATAAGTGGAGGAGAAAGATCTGTTACATCCGCCTCGGAAGGAGGAAATAATTTCTGTAATAGAAATAAAACTGTATCTTAACATTCTTATCCCTTTCAATTTTTATTTTAAAAACACAAAAAGGTACTGATCGCCATTTCTGAAATAATAATATTATACTACATGGTCCAGTTAAAATACCTTTAAAATAAAGTACTTACCTCTTTTGGGTATCCCGTCCTATGAATTCGGCGAAGTCCATGTTGCGTAATATACGTATCAGCCTTTACAAAATGGTCTGAACAAACCACACTAGATGATGATGACTGCCATTGTGAGTCATTCCTACTGAGTCTTATAGCTGCTTCCCATTCATCTCTTATCAATATATTCGTGGGCAACCTAAAACCAATCATATTTTATAGCAAAAAAGACGGGTTGCACTCTGGGAGTGCCGGCAGAAGTAAAACCTTGAATATTAACGTTGTGCATTTTTGATATTTTGGAATGGTTAGGGAATAACGTTGCACGAATTGCTTTAATTATCAGTGTAAAAGTACTATCATTTATTTAGTAAAATACAATATTCATTTATTGCGCTATCCTACACAAAAATAACGTCATGACAATTTATATTACATTAAAAATTTAACACTTCAGATTTTTGGTGTATATCAGAAATTTGGAATCTGTATGGAGCCAAAATGTAGGACTCGTTTTCTCGATTCCAATGATATACACACCAGGGGTATATCTTGGTACAAAATCTTATTTTCTGGTAGCATATGCTTGTGTTACTTCAGAAAAAGCTAAAGCCACTATATGTGTCCATATAAATTTCGAGGAGTTCCCTCGATTCCTCATGGATCCCATCATCAGGTCACCACTTTGATTCAAAAGGACCAATTTGGGATTACACCATACATCACAGAAAAAAATTTGAAAATCGGTCCACAGGCGGCGGAGTAATCGTTGAACATACAAAAAAAAATATACCTACAGCCGAACATATAACCGCCTCTTTTTTTGGAAGTCAGTTAAAAAGTAGATATCACAGGTGACGCGTGCATACAAGCCGGCTTCTCTTACGTATATTATATAATATATTTTTTAAATACGGTACTAAACCAAAACAATTTTTTGCGCCCAATGCACCCAAAAAATTTCCCTAACACTATGTGACGAACCAATTCCGTATTTTATAATATATTATTATATATTAAATAATAGATTTAAAGTTATGTACATAGGCGAAGCCGGCTTGTGTGCATGCCTCGCCTGTGATTAGGTATGTTGCTACTAATTGGTATTTATCTAAAATATATATCTTTATTAAACTCTTTCAATATTTTCTTTCTTTTAATAATAAATTATCCTAACGTACCACTATAAAAAGACTATCTCGAAATAGCGTCCAAGAGCTCACGAATTTAAAATAAGAGTCAAATTTTATCACGAAGTAAGGTACAAGCAAGAGGTCCACACAAAACGTAATATATTTTTTAAAAATAATAGGTAATCGAAAATCATATTTCATGCATTATACTAAGGCCAAAAAGCAATTAAATCCATATCGTGTTAAATTATTTATTAAAAAAATCTTAAAATCGTAAGAACCTTACGATGTCGAATATACTAGGGGCATTTACCTTAAATTGCTTCAAAACGGGGGTCTCGAAGGGAGGGAATGGTATTGGGATTAAAATATGATCTAAGGTATTGGAGGGTCAAACCGAGGATATTAATCATAATTCAATATTTTTTTTAAGTCAAAAATTTAACCCTAATTCCATATATTCTTATTTATGTAATTTTATAAATACCTACTATAAATTTATGTAAATAAAAAATAAAACTACAGTCTGACTTGATAATTTTGTAATTAATAAGAATTTATTTCAGATAATTATTATGATATAATGGATTTTATAATTATCTGAAATAAGTTCTTATTTATTTACATTTTTATTTATTATAATATTATAAAGAGGAAAACTTTGTTTGTATGTTTGTTTGTTTGTTTGTTTGTAATGAATAGGCTCAAAAAGTACAGGACCGATTTCAAAAATTCTTTCACCATTCGAAAGCTATGCTAAATTATGTTAAGCTAAATTTTATTTTGGAAAAAAATAGGGTTCCGTAAAATATTTGGGTTTTTCGGACACAAGGTGTAAAAAATCAAACAGAAAAGTTACTTATTTTGCGTACGCTGCCTAAACTATAAAAGATAGAACCATAAAATGTTCTAATTAATTGTAGATCTTATAAATATCTACAAAAAAGTCCGCGACACACTATACCTATCTATGTCGAGTAAGGCACAACAACCATTTTTTTATTTAGAAATCTTGAATTTTTTTTGGACTACATTTAAACGCGTTTATTTTACTCATGCCATTAATCCTTATCAAAATAAATTATTTCATCACTAAGTACAGTTTATGTAGATAATATTTGGTCTTTGAATGATTGAAATTGGACGTTTGGTTTTGAAGTTATGGCGAAATTAAAATATTACGATTTCTGCTGCACGGCCCGTTGCGAAATGCGCGTGCGGGGGGGTTTAGATCTATCTATGGTATTTCATACGATAAAAGTATACCCACCTACTTATTTCATTGGTTTTAGTAATATTAATTTGTTTCTGTTTGTTTTGACTAGATTTCGCCCGTTTTGTTAGAGGGGGGATGGGGGAAAGAGGGGGAGAAATGCGCGTGCGGAGGGGTTTAGATCTATCTATGGTATTTCATACGATAAAAGTATACCCACCTACTTATTTCATTGGTTTTAGTAGGTACCTATATTAATTTGTTTCTGTTTGTTTTGACTAGATTTCGCCCGTTTTGTTAGAGGTTTAAACTTTAAAGACATTCTGTAGTATTAGTATCATTATTGTACCCGTGCGAAGCTGGGGCGGGTCGCTAGTTTATTATAATTTTGTAATGAATTTGCCTACAAATTACTTACCATATTTTTTAGGCTATTGTCAATATGAAATCCTGGCAACACTCTCTAGGTACGCCCAATTTGCGCCCAATACGTCTTGATCTTAGACGCCCATGGTCACGCCAGGGTATCTCAAGCCAAAAAAAACGGTCCTTAGAAAATGACACTGCAAGAATCGAACATGACATTTCGCTCCCCTCCTTGTACTACTTCACCCCCTCAATATTCGGGCGCCATTTTGAGAATTTGCATGACCCAGGAGTCAGGACTCAGGACGCCAGGCCGCCATTGTTTATTGTGTTGATGAAAAGTGCTTGAGTTGATTAATTTCCGCCACTTTAAATCCACAATTTATGCAATATCGTGTAAATTTTCGGCAATGTTTCGAAAGTGTTGTGTGCCCATGTGCAATAATTTACGACAGGACGTTAAATTGCATAAATTACCCGCTGTAGAGGACAGTAAAAACCGGTGGTTAAAGTGCATAGGTTATGAAAATATTGGTGAAATAATCACCACGAACATGTTTGTGTGCCATAAACATTTTGAACAGAGGTTTGTGAACCCGACGACTAATCGTTTGAAGGGTGATGCCTATCCATCCTTGTTTACTGACTTGGAGATTTCCTCAGGACATCCGTCAGCGGTCCTTACAGAAACAGGTAGGTAGAACGTTAGTTCGTCTGTGACAGGTAGGTCTTACTGAATGATTCATGATGAATTGACGATGGATATTTCAAAAACAATCGTCCTTCAACATGCATTTTCGTTCAATGTCATAATTAACAAAGAATTTATATTTAACTTTATCCGCTCGGGCGTCGCGCGGCACATAAATACAAATAAAAACCACCAGGATGGGCGTCGGCCGGCACATTTGCCCATTTTTATTGCTATATTTTCTGTTTATTCTCATTTGTAAATATCTGGATTTTTATCTGTGATTGAAATTTATTTACTTAGTACAGGGATAAAACAAAGCTGTTATAGTTTTTTGTCTTTGCTGTTGTACTCAATAATAAAATAAATAATTGTTTGTCTCAGAGTAAAGAAATTTGACACCAATTTCACTCCACTCCACTAATCATTGATGTTTGGTTAATTTTGTGCACAAATCACGAATTTTTTTATATATATCGTTATTTGAACACGTATTTATTTAATTAAATAAAAACTTTCGTATGCGTGTGATATAAATTTTCGCCATAATTTAGCTTCAAAAACCAACATTAAAAAATTCATTTCCAGTGAAATCATGTTTGATATTTTGCATTATGTAGTTTATATTTCTTTTAATTTATTTTTTCATTGTGTAGAACGATTCTTCTAATTTCTAAAAATGTATAATGTGCCAAGGTTTTACTAACAATTCAATAATAAAAATCTAAAAAACAAGCGCGGGTGCCTTCTGGCGTATAATACCGCGTAACGCTCAAGGGGGGTCATTGATTTTTTTTTTACATTGGCCTGTTTTGTTATTAAATAATATGAACAATATATCCACAGAATGTAATTAACGCAAAATCAAATTAAAAATGTTTTTTGTTGAGTTTAAAAACTAAGAATTGGGAAAAAAAAACAATTCTTTTGTGTTCACATCATGATTGCTTTTATTCGTTAAGTTTTTTTTAAATTCCAGTTACATCATCATATAAGGAATTTATTCTATTTTCTAAATATATATAACATGCAATAGTTTTAAAATCAATTGATTAATATAATCTTGAAAAACCGGAACCGGAGAAACCGCGCGAACGCCTTCAGTGCCGGACGCCGGACCCGCTGACACCACCCGCTTTTAAAATTTTAACAGTCCGACGCCCGAGAGGTTAATTGTATTAATATTTTCTAATTTTTTAGATTCCAAGAAGACAAGTGATCATAGTTATTCCAAGAAGTGCCACATTGATCATTCATATGCACAACCACCTAATAAAATGACATGCCTTGAAGTTAAGGGTATGTATTAGTATTTTGTACTAAAATAATCCTGGCGTAGAAACTATCCTCTTGCTCTGCTGTGGGTCAACCACCACAATCAACTTATAAATATAATATTTTAGAATAATTGTTTTGGTTGCTTCACTATAATGAATGGTAAATAAAAAATTATACAAAGTCCAAAACCAATTATTAACCTAACAGTAAGTAACACACTTAGCATAGGTATGGAGTGTGTACTGTGTGTGCTGTATGTATGAAGAAGTTGTTTGTTTACAGCCTAAGGAACTCTAAGAAGCCAAGCTTTTTTCATCATAGCATGTTAGCTATTTAATTAAGATCAATGTTATGCTAATTATACTTGCTGGTACAGATGGGCAAAGCACCGGGTTTAAACCCGGTGCTTTGGTAAAAACCCAATAAACACCCATAAACTCCCATAATCACCCAAAAAAATAGGTTTTTACGTATTTTTTTGAAAATATGTAAGTAATACCAGTAAATTATTTTTATAAATTGTATTGATGAATTCTACAATATTAAATAAAACGTTAACTAATAATATTTCAGGAAATTTTAAAAATCTATATATAATAAAATGAAAGTAATTAATTTTCAGTGTTTTCATGTTGCAGTTGATCAACATGTTGGCCTTTTGCTTCCCGTAGATACTTTAAAATTTCTTCATAACACCTCGTTCGCACACATGGCCGTATATATTTAAATTCTTGAGCCACTAACAGTCCGAAATACTCATTTCTTTTATCCTCTTCTCCATAAATTAAGCATTTAGAACAGTTTGTTTCTTCTTTCAGTAAATTTTCTTTTACTTTATCCTCGTTTTTTTTCTTTGTTGCGACGACGCTGGGTAAATCATCTGGACACTGGGTCTCACTATCGCCAAATATATTTGGAGATCGGCTTCGGCTACGGCTTGGCAGACATTTTTTTCTTTCTACAATTTTAAATTAAATTTATTAGAATAAATGCTTCGAACTCACGCGATCTAAGTACCTTTTGTGTTTATTATACCTTACCTACCTAGGTATAAAAAGAGTACTTACGTAGATTTTCTTTTAATAACTGTTTTATACGAAGATCTTGATCTCTCAAATTAGCATCCATTTTACTTCCAGTGATTATCAACTAAATTAATAATCCACAAAGTATTAAATAACGTTTTTATGAAATATTTAGCACAAAAACAATACCCTTTAAATATCGATCGTCAGTAACTGTGGCTGACTTACCTATATTCTAGCAAGCAGGACTGCCAGATGTGAAGGGGAAATCCCCAATAAATTGTTGCATGTGACTGATGATGTGAGCATGTTCGTTTCATAATAAAAATGTTGCCAGGTAACCAAAAAGTCGTATGTTTTTGTGCGAATTACGATCATAATCTTTACGATCGTACATTAAAAAATAGACAAATAATAGTATGAGTACGATTTAAATCGTATATCTGTCAACCCTGCTAGCAAGACAGCGACAAAATCACGTTGCATAACAATGTAGCCCAAGCTTATATCTTATGAAATATACGGAAGAGATACGGACTTAGAAAAAACAGAAATGTTGTTCTTTGTGGAAGTCATTGATGAAATTCTATGTATTTTAGCCCGCAAACTTTCTTCAAACAAAAACAGCGCCATCTAGTATCGAGTTCTGTAATTATCTCTTTGTTTATGGATTTGAAGTAAGACCGCCACGCATGCAATACATTATGACTGGGGATTCCCCTATTCGTCGACGCTGAATATGAGGCGACGACAATCACTGTCAAACGTGTTCACTATTACTCTGACTCTGATAACGTGACTTCCTGGTAACGTGTTAGGTAGGAAAAGCAGTAAAAAAGTGCATATTAAGGGAGCAGATTTGAAATAATATTTATACTTAACAAGAAATAATTAAAGGTAAGTGGATTTTTGAATGATACAATTATATCATGATCACTTAACAATTTTAACTTAAAATTAGATGTATTATTACAAGCTTTTATTTAGCTTGCGTTATGTAAATAAAAGTATGTAGGTATGTTCGTATGTTGATGCAATTATCCTCAATCCTCAACCGACTGGGATAAAATTTTCCATACACGTTTATTTTGGATGATAGTGCATAGTTAGCTGAGAGTCGTCATTGGATAATAATGGTGGATAGCCTAAGATGTGTACTAGATATTTATTTTTAACATAATATGCGTAAGTACCTAATCGAATTAAAGAAGTTGCTGAGAAAAATACAGAACAATACGATAATAAACTAGCGTCTGCGTTTAATCCTCCGAGGAGATGTAATTTTACAAAGGTTTTTTGTATTTATTTTAATTTTTTTTAATAAATTTATTGTAAATAACAAGAAATAATCATTGTAAAAAAATAGGCACTCTATTGTTGAATTTTCGTCAGACCAACTAATCATCGTTCATTTTTTTAGGTTCAATGGGGAGACCTAAAGATTTACGCATATGGGAGCACTACCGTACTTTACCAAACAAGTCTGTTTCTTGCAAGCTTTGTAATAAGGTCTACAAATTCAGTAATGCTGCCAAAATGCTTCAACATCTTATCACTTGTCCAAAATCTCCAGAAACATTAAAAGACTCTATGAAACTTATAAAAGATAGCTCGTCCAAAACCAAAATGTCTGGACTGTCAGAGATAGAGACAAATGATTCTTTTATAAGCCCCTCGTCGTCTGCTAACACTACAATAAATGCTGAGTTTCAAGACACCGATGATCATATAAAAACAGAATTAGCGAGAGCTATATTTGTAACAGGGACGCCACTATCGATGGTGCAACATCCTTTATGGATACAATTTTTCGAAAAATTGCAACCAAAATTTAAAATACCTTCACGTAAAGCTTTAGCGACAAAATACTTAGATAAAATATATAGAGAAATGCGTTTTGAGTTAAATGAGGAACTAAATGCTTGTAGTTACTTACACCTTCAGTGCGATGGCTGGTCTAATTTAAGAAATGAAGGAATAATAAACTTTCTTATATCAAAACCTCAACCTGCATACGTTAAAAGTTTGAATACAGAAAGTAATCCTCACACTAGTGAATACCTTAGCCAAGAAGTTGAAAAAGTAATGAAAGTATATGGAGCAAATAAGTTTCTTGTACTTATTGGCGATAACGCTAGAAATATACAAAAGGCATTCGAATTAACAAAACTCAAATATCCACATGTTGTTCCTCTCGGTTGCTGTGCACATATCCTTAACTTGTTGTGCCAAGATATTGTAAAGATACAAGAAGTAACTGTGTTTATTATGCAAGCCATAAATCTAATAAAAACTGTTAAAAGGAGTCAACGATTAAGTTCCTTGTTGATAAAATCAAGGCAGGGTGAAGATTCTACACAAACACTAAAATTGCCTTGTGCTACAAGATGGGGAAGTCATGTTACTTCGTTAAAAAGTTTGAAAGCAAATAAGATAGCTTTGCAAATATTAACAGTTAGAGAAGATGTGGTAATTTCAAGAGATATTAAAGATTTAATTCTAAGTGATGATTTCTGGACGAAGACAGGGGAATGTATAAGTATTTTGGAACCAGTCACTGAAAGCATATTTTACTTAGAGAGCGACCAGAATCGTTTGCATCGCACATACATTACATTTAGAGATGTACAAGCTAAGATACGTTTTGCATTAAATGAGATTTCGACATTGAGCGAAGAAAGCAAACAGCAGATTCTAACATCAGTATCTTCAAGATGCAATATGGCAATGAGGCCAATACATTTTGCAGCATATATTCTAGACCCCAGGACTCTAGGAGTCGAACTTACTCAAGAGGAAGAACTTAAGGGTATGGAGTTTATCTACAATTTAAGCCAACACTTAAGTTTGTCAAATGTAATGGCAGATTTGGCGTGTTATAAAGCTAAAGAAAACTTTTGGGCCAGAGGATTTGTATGGAGCTCATTAGATAGCATTGAGCCCCTAATATGGTGGAAAGGTATTTGTGGTTCCACTGAGTTAAGCAAAGTAGCGATTCGTATTCTATCAGCTCCCTGTACTTCGGCAGCCACTGAGCGTTCCTTTAGTATCCAAGGCTACATACATAATAACAAAAGAAATCGACTTACAACTGAAAGAACTGAAAAAATTTCATTCATTTGTTATAACTGGAATCTTAAACATAAAGCTGAATGCGAGGACATTCAGTTTAATGAAGAAAATACCTTAGAAGCTTTCATTGAGCAAGTAAATGAACATAACAGTTTAGACGAAATAGAGCCTATCGAACCTATACAATTCATCGCTTGTAATAACTCTGAATCTGACAGTGATTGACTGTAGTTTTACATTTTACTTTCATCTCTTTCTTAATAAACTCAAAATCAAATTAAAAGTTTTTTATTCTGTAGGCTGCATAATAATATTGTCTATGTCCAGTATAGTGGACGTCTTGCGGCTGAGATGACGATGATGAAGTACAAAATCATAAACACCCAAAAATTTGGGTCTTTATGGGGTTTAAACCCAATAAACCCAAAACACCCGGTTTTTACCCACCAGACTTTAAACCCACCCAGGTGGATTGCCCATCTCTACTTGCTGGTAATGAATAAATGTCTTTTTATTTTTTATTTTATTTATTTATTTATTAATGTGCACAATATAGTTATCTTACAGATAACTATATTGTGCAGTCATAAAAAATAAATAAGAGATAAGAATTATGGCTTTCTTCACTACATGTAACACATTTCTTTTTCAGATACTTGTACCATCACCTCAATAGATCAGGAAGTTGCTGTTTCATCTTCCAGCTCTGCAATCCAACGTATTTCAAGGACTTTTTTGCAAAGGGACTTTTTTTGTAATTAAGATTTTCATAAACATGAGTTTTTTTTTCAATTTGTTAATGATTTTTTGTCTTGATCGAAGTACAAGTCGAGAACAGATATATCCTACTAATATTATAAACGCAAAAGTTTGTAAGTACGGATGGATGGATGGATGTTTGTTACTCTTTTTTACATAAAAACTACTGTATGGATTTTAATGAAATTTTACAAAAATATAGCTTATGCATCAGAATAACACATAGGTTACAATTTATAGAGTTTCCACGCGGACGATGTCGCGGGCGGCCACTAGTTGCCACATAATTTTGAACCAGGCCCGGTTCTAGCATAGGACTACATTGTTGCTGAAATGTCATAATTGTTTTTTTTTTCAGATACTTGTACTATCATCTCAATGGAGCAGGAGGTTGCTGTTCCATCTTCCAGAACTGCAATACAAGATACAAAAGGTATTTACAAAGACTTTTAGCATAGGGTGTAACTATAATTTTCATCGTCAATTTGTATAATACTTCAATACGTTGTTGCGCGTTCATCTTGAGTGAACTAATGAGCTTAATTTCTTAAATACGTTTGGACATAAACTTAAATATAAGTCACTTAAAATTAAGTTAAAATTTAGTTACCTACTTATCAACTTAAAGGCCGATATCATATTATGATATGTACCATCAGTGATTTCTTTGTAACTATATCTCATAGTTTCAGACTTTCCTATACAGATTGAAATGTGTTTTTTTATTCTAGCTCTTTATTCGGATGGAAAACCCGTCAGCAAGACCATGAAAAATACAGCAGCGGCAGTATCGTTTTTTGAAGACTTGTTTGACAGTGTCAACGGAGCGGGCACAAATGAAAAAAAATCGAAAGGAAAATTTCTGCGCAAGGCTGTTACAGCAAAATCTGCACATCATAAGTTTTGGGATGAGGCAATTAAAACCTTGAAAGGTATTCAATTTATTTGCAAAGATGGGACACAAAAAAGTGTCCCTTCTCTAAAAAATTGGGTCATTACTCTAAAAAGTTTTGAAAGGGTGTGGGAGCTAATGAATTAAAAAAAATATATATTATGAGGCCCCGATATTTCAACTCTGGTATTATTGAAAACTTCTTTGGCCAAGTGCGGGCCTATAATTATTGGAGTAATGACCCAACTGCATATGCATTTATAAATACGTTTAAATCTTTGTTAATCACCAGATTTATAAATTTTCACTCTGAAAATTACAATTGTAAAGAAGACGCCAGTCAAAGCATATTAAATATACAGTCGCTTTTTGAGAATGTAAACACTGCACCATCACCTGATTCAGTATCGGCAACTGGTACAACAATAACCGATACTGAATCCATGAGCATTGAATTTGAGGAAAATCTTCAACAGCAGGCGAGACGTGAAAGAATAAATATACATTCTCGAGCATATACAGCAGGATGGGTAACCAGGAAAATTCTTACAAAAATTAAATGCAAAGTGTGCAAAAATAATTTGCTGTCGTACAGCAGCACACATGAATTTATTAAACAAAATGAATATAAAACAAAAACTCAAAAAAAATTGGTATACCCATCCGAACATGTTGTTTCAAGTTTTGGCAATATAATTACGTGTACAAATGAATATTTGGAACAGCACAGACATAAAACTAATATAAGTGAAACAATCAAACAAGAAATATGTTCCACATATTCATTTGTATTTCTAAATTGTCAATCACACAGAGAAATCGTTCTCGACCATTTGTTGAAAATTTCAATTAAACTATGCATATTTAACTGGTGCAATGTAATAAATAAAATATTAAAAGGGCTGAGAAATGTAACTTGCATCCAATGCAAAAGAAGGCTGTTCTTAAATATAAGAAAAAGATAAAAAATAAAAACGTATTTAAATAATCATTTTGTTTTAATTGTAACTTCCGTAATGTATTTATTTTTGAATTAACAAGGGCCGTATTTTCAATCGCCGGACAGCACATTTATTCCTAGGAACAAATGTCTGGCGATTGGAAATATTGGCCATAAGGAAAAGTCCCAATTATTTCAAACCGAGCACCCTAATTAAGGCTGAACATTTTGATTCCTCAGCCAAAAAGAAAAAAAAAAAAGAAATGTCATGTTTAATTGCCAAAAAAAAAAAAAGAAATGTCATGTTCAATTCTTGCAATGATACAAAGACAATGTAGGCGACATGGCGGTCTGAACGTTAGTTCTTCTGAGTAGTCTGTGCCCATGGTACGCCATTTAGTTCTCTAACCTCCATGGCCATGACCATATTTTATGAAGTTGGCATTATTTTTATGTGTCGAGCCATTTTAAAGAAGAAGAAGAAGAGTAACCTCAAAATAATTGTGATAAATTATCATAATTAAATTAAAGAATTGTGTGTACTTACTTATGAAACGTTATTCCCTCAGACTTTTTGTTTGATTTTGTACAGTGTTTACACCACTTAATGGCACAGGATGGCATTTTTGGCAAATTACTGCACGACGACTCGTACGTATAACTCGTACACGACGACGACTTGTACGATACTGACGAAAAGTAGCGTAGTATTTTGCATGTGTGTGCGTGAGCGCGTGTAATTACTTGAAGTAGCGTAGTTTTGACTTTTGAGGCTTGTTCACGAAGTAAGATTCGTGGGCCTGTTATTAACTGACTTCCAAATAACCTCCTAACCAAGAACATGTCAGGACATGTATAAGGAGGGTTCCGTAACTATAAAAGCGTAATATGTTTTTTTATTACTTCAAAAGTTACTGTCCGATTTGGTTCAAAATCATTTTCCTAAACAGTTTTTAGCCGACTGGGTTTTGTTTTTCGCGCGTATCTTGTATGTATGTATGTAAATTCCGTTATTCCTACGTATCTTCCAAACGGCTGAATGGATTTCGACAAATAAGGTATCGTTTGATTTGCCTAAATAACCCAAGTGTCCTTAGATATCTAGTTCAAAGAAAACATACAAAATGGCGGATTTTCGCGCCAAATTGTAAGTACAATATTTCAAAAAAAAATTAACCAAACCTATCGAGTAGGGTATTAAAATAAAGGAAATTAAAATGAGATTTCAAAAATATACGTAGGTACGTAATGTATTTAAATTTAATCAGGAATAAAAATGGCTATAATTTATAACCATTTTAAGTATGTAATTAAATCATTCGAATAAATTTTTAACCAATGCATGCAAATAGTCGTCTTTTTGATTTAAATTGACCAAGTGCGTATAGAAAATCTAAAAGTCGGGTTTTTTATTTTTTTAATTATTTACTTTAAAAAATATAAAAAACCTTTGAAAAAACCCGACTGCAATAAACGACAAATATCTAAAGAACGCACTAAAAAAGACTGAAACAAGCAGTGATAACTAACCTCTTTTTAATAGTAAAATAAAGTATGTTCAACGATAATTCCGCCGTCTGTGGACCGATTTTCAAAATTATTCTTTTTTTGATGTAAAGGGTATAGGTAATTCCAAGTTGGTCCCGTTTTCAAAAAAGTAGTGACCTGATGATGGGATCCATGAGGAATCGAGGGAACTCCTCGAAATTTATATGGACACATATGGTGATTTCGACTTTTTCTGAAGTAGTTCAAACTTATGCTACCAAAAAGTAAAATTTTGCTCCAAGGTATACTCTGGGTCCAAAAGTTCTGAACAGAACTCCTGACTCCTTATAGATACATGTTTGGGGATTTTTGCGTTGTATAAAGAATTTCAAGCATATGCCACCCTGTCAATTAGAGTAAACATCATCATTACCACCACTATCACGCCATACATCATCACATTATGATGATATAAAAGGTACTTATCATAGTATTTTACACTAACACGGAGATCTTTGAACATTACTCTGCCGTTTAAGGGCCTATTAGCAAAATTATTTTGTTGTTGTAAAGGATTTAATTCAAAATTAATTGGTCGATTAGTCACTAAAGTGGAAATCTGATGATGCGACACATAGTGATTTTGACTTTTACAGAAGTAACTTATGCAATATACTACCAAAAAATATGATGTTGCACGTGCACCAAGGTACTTATACCCTGGATCCAAAAGCAGTAAAAAGAACTCCTCAGACTTTAAAAATATGCGTTTGGAAATTTCGGCATTGTTTAAAAACCTAGAAATAGTTAAAATGTTATCCGATTTGAAAAGGGGACATATTTAGAAAATAACTTATTTCATACTTTTTTTGTACCTACATATTTTTACGTTGAAAGTCGGTTTAATATTTTCTTGTTTGAAAATAATAATTTTGCCCTTTTTAGTTCCCGTTCGTCATTGGCTATGTATGTACAGAGTGAAAGCCAATTTATAAAAAAAAAATCACAGCATCTGACTCAAAATCTGACTAGTGACTTCTGTCATATTTTACGTGACTTGGCAATTTACAAAACGAATATTTTATTATTTTAACAAAATTAGGTGCAATTTAAGATAAAGCTTACTTTAATATTCGTAAAATAGTTATTTACTACATACTCTCAAATGTCGCAAGCTTCAGTGTTAAAGTTTTCATCGAATTAAATATATTAGCGTTATATACGGTAATTGGTAAGTCATTCGAAAGTTAGCGGGTGGTTTCGGCTTTTCGGTTTGTTTAGATGCATGTGATTCATGTGAAACCTCCAGCTTACGTAACCAAGTTCTTGAATGAATGTAAACCATAACTACAAATTAATATGACAATACGCGGTATATTACTGTGTCGATCAAATGTTTTTTGCCGTGTATCCTTATTTTCAGGTATTTGAGCTTGTTTATTTTGTAAAAAAACCTACATCTATAAAAATCTAAACTGATTCGTTCATATTGTGTATGAAAATAACCTCTTACTATAAACAATTCATCTATTATAATTATTTACAGCAAGAAAGATGTCTAACACATCTGTTAGCATTAAGTTCAAGTCTGGGCTGACTGAATCTGACCCAGAGCAGAAGCCTGTGCTGTTTATCGGCCAACCCGCCCACCTCTCAGCTCTGTCATGGCAGGATGTTAAATGCAAGTTGGAACCAAGAGTAACAGAAGAGGTAAAATATTTTGTACAATACCATAGTTTCTTTATTGATATTGTTTCATGTAACACAGAACACTTTTATTAGGAGCATGCTTTTAATGCAAATTTACTGCTCTAGCTTTTACTGGGTAAAAAATCAGAAGATTGAAGTTGACTTTAGTTTATATATCTACTACCTTTTAATTTAACTTAATTTAATCTTGTAGGCCTGGAAACGTGGGCTGTCTGTAGCCAGTGCAGGTGACACAGTTGAGCTTTGGCCTAAAGCTGCAACTGTTGGGGTTCTGCCGCCCAAGGTGTCCCGACATGCGACACCGGCTAGGTCTCATGTCATCAGCAAGCTGGTACGCAGTGCATTACGTAGTGCTGCTGATGAGTACATAGTGGTGAGTCGTTTAAAAATAACTTAGTAGAGATCGTCTAAGCTGAAATGACGCGCCCCACCTCCACATTTACTCACACAAGCAAATTTCAAATACACATAAACATGCAATTATTATTGGTCGTTCAGTTGCCAGTTATCAAACGTAGGAGCACGCATCGTTCTCGGATTTGTTGTCCAACTAGTTTAGTAGATCGTGAACTTGCGACAGGGGAGGATTTCTTGTTCTATAAAATGTGACGGCGCTGCTCCATAGAGCGAGCGTTGTCGGATTTATCTCCCGACTAGTCGGCCGTCATGTGCACATACAAATCATACTTCACCAAATAATGACACTCCCACACAGATGCAGTGCCGTTATTAATATTCGCACTCACACTTATAAATAAAGTAACTAAGTAGTGGGGCGCGTCATTTCAGTTTAGACAATCTCTATCATATTAAATGTAAATACAGTCGACTCTCGTTAATTCGCACCTGCATTAATTCTAACCTCTCTGTAAATCAAAGTTATCACGAGTTCTGTAGAAAATCTCTTCATAATTCAAAGTAAATCAATAAATTTTTATGCACTTGGTAATTCGAACAAAAACATCATAGCTATGTAACAAAAGGACATGTTAATTTGAACTCATCGGTGACAAACACTCGACAATTCAAAATTGAGTGATTAAGAGAAAGAAGATTGCAGAACTTGCAGAGGTACATAAGTACATTTTGAGAAAAGTCCAAACTCGTGTAATCATGCACAAGCCTTTGTTTTTGTGATGATTATTTAACACTTTCGCACTTTTGGTTTGTTTAGTTAAGTTTCAGCTACTGTTACTTTTTTGTGGGCTGTATATTTTGTGTTATTTATGAGTGTTAAAAAGTATAAATGCTTGACGTTTGCTTAAAAGAAAGTTACAACGCGAAAGTGATGACAAAAAAAAACAATTGAGGCACTTTTTATCTAAATAAAAGCTATTGAGCAGTCTGAGCTGCAGCAATATGTTCTTTAAAGCAAACCAAAATAACGGAGTTCTTTTGAAAGATTAATTAATTCACATTATGAATATACATATCACCGTAAAATTGTAAAAACCATTAGATTATAAAATAACTAACGAGATTGTAAAAATATGTCAAATGATTCATACTATATGTTTATAATCTAACGTGTTAAAAATAATGTGTTAAATTATAGGTAAAATATTTGCATCGGAAGTCTATAAACATTTTACAGTTTCACTAGTTATATTACAATCTAACGGTTTTTACAATTTTACAGTGACATATACACATAATATGTAGTATGTACATACCTCTAAACTTTTATCATTGACTAGCTTTTGCCCGCGACTTCGTCTGCGTGGAACTTTGGGATATCGCTGAAATTTACCCGCGACTTTATTTATGACTAACGAATTTTTTTTAAACGGAACCCTAAAATAAAAGTAGCCTATGTTAGACCCTATAACATCAGCTATCTGCTAGTGAAAGTCCCGTGAAAATCGGTCCAGCCGTTTCAGAGATTAGTCGGAACAAACAGACAGACAGACCGACTGACAGACAGACAGACGGACAGACAAAAATTAAAAAAAAATGTATTTTATTGTAAGTACCGAATATACTTTCAGATTCATTATGTAAAAAGCTGTTAATTTGAAGGTACAAACAGACACTTAAATTGTATTTAACTGTATAGATTTATAGATATTATAATGTATTATATTTTAAGATATTATCAATTTGATGTTTATAAAATAACTAAACTATTTAACTAAATTAAACTAAACTAAACATTAACCCGCACGCGCACCCCGCCTTGGTGACGCCCACTTCGCAACGGGCCGTGCAGCAGAAATCGTAATATTTTAATTTCGCCATAACTTCAAAACCAAACGTCCAATTTTAATCATTCAAAGACCAAATATTATCTACATAAACTATACTTAGTGATGAAATAATTTATTTTGATAAGGATTAATAACATGAGTAAAATAAACGCGTTTAAATGTAGTCCAAAAAAAATTCAAGATTTCTAAATAAAAAAATGGTTGTTGTGCCTCACTCGACATAGATAGGTATAGTGTGTCGCGGACTTTTTTGTAGATATTTATAAGATCTACAATTAATTAGAACATTTTATGGTTCTATCTTTTATAGTTTAGGCAGCGTACGCAAAATAAGTAACTTTTCTGGTTGATTTTTTACACCTTGTGTCCGAAAAACCCAAATATCTTACGGAACCCTATGTTTTTCCAAAATAAAATTTAGCCTATGTTACTCGTGGATAATGTAGCTTTCGAATGGTGAAAGAATTTTTGAAATCGGTCCAGTACTTTTTGAGCCTATTCATTACAAACAAACAAACAAACAAACAAACATACAAACAAAGTTTTCCTCTTTATAATATTAGTGTAGATAAAGAACAGTCAATAAATGAAACATAATTAATTATGAACACTCAATAATTTGAAGTTTTCTTTTCTCTCAAAAATTTCGAACCATTTGATATTTCAAACACTCGATAAATTGTAATATTAATATTTTAAGACTCGAATTAACGAGAGTCTACATGTTTATTACATGTTCATAATTGTAGTAGGCTTGTGATGAATTATATAATTGTAGTAAGAGTTGTGTGTTGATGAATTGTTTGAATGGAAAATATGTTCAAGGAGGTGATCCAATATCTATCAAGGGTCAACAGCAAAAAGTGGTTGCAAAAGTGTTCACTTTGAATCATCATATTTGATGTCACCAAAAGGGTAATCCCGAAATATGCTTCATCTAGAAATTATGAGCAGCAATAAATTGGGAAAAAAAAATCCACTTATTTGACTACCGGCTCCACCCTAACCTGTTTAATTGACATAACAAAATTTTATAGCTGGTATGTCGCAAGAGAGACCTGCTGGCCAGTGCGGTGGCCATCGCCCGCTGCGTGCCACTGTACTCAGCTCGCTCGGCTCTCGGTCCGTTGCCCACCGATGGGCCGAGCAGCCCAGTCACACCAAGCAAGAGGAATTTGACTGTCGAAATACAACTTGCCCAACCTGGTAAATGTCATGATAGAATGTATGCTAACACTGGATAGTTATAAAAAACAGATAGTTGTTTTTGTTGTTTGCTTACAGTTTTAATGAAATTAAGATTAAACAACTTGCTTATGAAAAAAATAGCATAAAATGTAATTCTTAAATAAATTAGCATTCCAGTGGTGTGTAGCTTTCCTTCCCGTAGTTTTGAGTTTATTTGTTACACAGATATATTTTTTTTTTCCCTTATATAATCTGTCATCGGCTTTCACTTAGCCATTATCAGATGGTGTGTTTTCTTCTTATTATCTTTTGCGAGAGGTGTTCCACTAAACACTCAGCTCTTCCATTATTGTCATAGAGAGCAATTCCTCACTCTCTCTGGTCTAGAATATGCAGACGTTTTAGTCTTCGTATATTATCATCATTTATTATCAGGTCCCTTGCAAGTTCATTGGTGTGGTTTTCTAGCCTTGTCTTGTATGTTTTTATATATTTACATACCTCTTCCTTTACTGTTGTAATATTTAAGTACTCATGTATTTCAGAGTTAGTTGCGAACCAGGGTGCATTGGATATCATTCTTAGACATTTATTCTGGAATCGTTGCAATATTTCTAGATTGCTGTTGCTTGCTGAGCCCCACAATTGGATGCCATATGTCCATATTGGCTTAATGATGGCTTTGTAAACCAGTAGTTTGTTGTCAAGAGTCAGAGGTGACTGCCGTCCTATAAGCCAGTAATAATAATAATAATAATATAAGCCTTTATTTCAAACATTGCTACCCTATTTGTTATTCACTTAGAAGTCTGCTTAGTCCTCAGTCTCGTCTGTGTGCCTCTTACAGGCAAAGGCCTCCCCCAGACCCTTCCATTTTTCTCTGTCATTTGCGATAGTTGTCCATTTTCCTCCTGCAGTGTTCTTTATTTCGTCCACCCACCTTTTGTAAGGTCTACCTCTCTTTCTTTTCATATGGCTGGTAAACCAAAATTGCAAAATAGCCAGTACAATTTTTTATATTGGATATCTGCTTGCTGTCTCTTTGTTTTAATATGCTTCGCCCAAGTTAGTCTTCTTTCATGTACATTCCCAAGTATTTAAAACTGTTGTCTGACGGTAGTTTTTCTCCTCGTAGGGTGACCGGTGGGCAGTCTCCCCTCCGCAAGGTAATAGTAATTTGTACAGATTTGTTGACACTTGGCCTTATCCTCCACTGCTCAAGCCACTGATCTACCTTATTCATGTGATCTTGTAGTTTTTGTGCTGCTATGGTTGGATTTATATCACTAGCAAGACAGGCAGTATCATCAGCATATGTTGCCGTGACTACATTTATGCTGTTAGGTAGGTCAGCTGTATATATGGAGTATAATATTGGGCCTAGGACGGAACCCTGTGGTACAGATGCTCTGATATCATACAGTTCTAATACTTCATCATCATACTTTACTTGAAATTTTCTGCCTTCAAGATAGGATTTCAAAAGCATGTAGTAAGAGTTGGGTAACTTATTTTTGATTTTGAATAGAAGTCCTTTGTGCCACACTCTGTCAAAAGCTTGCTGTATATCGAGAAACACTGCGGCACAGTACTCTTTTTTCTCCAAAGACTGCCTTATTTTTCTTACCACACGGTGAACTTGTTCCACCGTTGAGTGTTGCTGTCTAAACCCAAATTGGTATCAGGAATTATTTTTTCTGTATTTAGAATTGGTTTGAGCCTTTTTAGTAGTAGCTTTTCAAATAGCTTTGAAGTGATTGGCAGCAAGCTTATTGGTCGATAGGAGCTAGGATCTGTTGGTGGTTTTCCTGATTTAAGTAGCATGCAGATCTGCGATATCCTCCATAGCCTTGGATAGTGATGCAATCTTAGTATGGCATTAAACAGCATTGTCATAAATACAACTGCTTTCCTTGGTAGATTTTTTAATACTTCACCAGATATCAAGTCATATCCAGGGGCTTTTCTTTTTCCCAGTCTTTTAATTTCTGCTGTCAGTTCTCTGGGAGATACCATTTTTATTGGTAATGACAACTGTTGGTCACTATTAAGTACAGTATCTACTTCATCTTCAAACTGTGTCATAGTTGAAGTATTTGATTCAAATACTTTGCTTAGGTGCTTTGCAAATAGTTCAGCTTTTTCAAGTGGCTTTCTTACCCAATTTCCTGCCTGTGCTTTGAGTGGTGGTACCGACTGCTGTGGCCTCCGGAATTTTTTTTGTTATTTTCCACAGGGAATAATTGTCCTGCTTAGTTGCTGAAAGTGAAGAGAGCTGTTGATGGAATGTGAAATTCTCGTGCTCTTTGATCATTTCTTTGAGTTCACGTGCCGCCCTATTCAATAACCTTTTGTCTATGGGGGATCTATAGAGCTGATATTGTCTTTGGAGTTTTCTTTTTTCCTTGATTTTCTCTCGTATCTGGAGTGGTATATTTATTCTCTTGTCTGCAGTTTTGATAGTTGGTGTAGAGCGCCATGCAGCCTCCTGTATTTTGTTGGTAATAACAAATGTTGCATCGTCAATATCTTCTATAGTTTTTAATCTAATTTTGAGATTTAATTCTGCATCTAGTACTTCCTGAAATGCAGTCCAATCAGTTTTTTGATTATACAATGTTGTACATTGCTCCCTGTATATAACAGTTGAACTGAAACTTGCTATGATTGGTGTGTGGTCAGATTTTGTATCAGCACAAATTTCTATGTCAAAATAACTATTACATAATCCTTTGATTACAAAAAAGTCCAAAAGGTCAGGTGTCTTGTTTGTGTCTGTACTCTGTAGGCCAATATGTAGGCTCTCCAGTAGAAAGTGTTGATAAATTGAGTGAGTCTATACTCTTCTTAAGCTCACGACCTCTGGTCGTTATTAATCTGGATCCCCAGTGGGTGTGTTTGCTGTTCCAGTCGCCACCACATACATATTTGTTTCCAAGTGATCTGAAGTTGGATTTAAACATGTCTTCTGTTACTGAGAATCTAGATGGAGCATAGACTGCACTTACATTGAGTGACCCTGTTTTTGTTACACAGATATAGCAGTAAGTTTTTCAGGATAAAAAGTAGTGTATATATGTCACCGTAAAATTGTAAAAACCGTTAGATTGTAATATTACTAGAGATATTATAATATCCTGACAGATTGTCAAATACAAATTACTCCATACAATTGTATGCATTATTTTTCGTTATATTGTAATATTTACGTGCCGATTGGTTATACGGTATGTGCCCCGCGCCGCCATATTTGTTTGCTTTTTTATAATAATAATTATAACGAAAAATAATACGTACAATTGTATGGAGAAATTTGTATTTGACAATCTGTCAGCATATTATAATATCTCTAGTAATATTACAATCTAACGGTTTTTACAATTTTATGGTGACATATATAAATCCAGAGCTCAATGTACTACCATACCAAATTTAATGAAAATCCATTAGGGTCCATCCACATATTACGTCACACCTGATGGGGGAGGGGGGGGGGTCATACTAAGTGTGACAGTATGTTAAATACAGGTACAGGGATACTAAATAACGTGACATGGGGGGGGGGGGGGGTTCAAAAAGTCGAAATTTTGTGTGACGTGATATGTGGATGGCCCCTTAATAATAGTAGTACGGTATGTATTTACCGAATACAGTCTACATTTAAAATAATTGTTACAGATTACTCCCAAGAAGGTGATTCGGAGGACGTAGAACTAATTGACCCAGTGCTGCTGGAGACAACCCTGACGTCAGACGAGCTAAGCACCGTGCAGGATGTGGTGAACTCCGTGCGACTAGCGGCCAAGATTACGGATATGCCGGCTAATATCATGACCATTGATGCATTTATTGAGGTAAATTTGTTTTGATTCAACAAATATTGCATCTATTGAATTTTATAATTGGATACAAATATAAATTATTCAGAACAACAGCCATCCTGACTGAGATGCCAACATAAAACACTTGTATTGTGTTTTTTTTTACTACTAGACTAGAGAGCTCTGCGTCACTACTTGACAGGAGTGACCCCTCTTCCTTCGCTGCCGTTGTATGCATGAAATAAAAGTTATTTATTTGTAAAATCCTGCTGCTACCGCGTCTAGCACTGCCAGACCACTGTAATAGGCTAGTGGTCTGATTTTATTTTTGAAGCCCGTTTTTAACTAGAAATGCTGATTTTAAACTCCAGGAAGCGCACAATGTGGCCAAGGAGCTCGATCTACCCCCGCCCACCGTCATCCGCGGCGAGGAGTTGAAGGCTCGAGGCATGGGCGGTATCTACGGCGTGGGCAAGGCGGCGGAGCAACCCCCCGCTCTGGTGGTGCTGTCCCACCGCCCGCCCTCGGCCACCGAGAGCGTGGCCTGGGTCGGCAAGGGCATTATTTATGACACAGGCGGCCTGAGCATGAAGTCACCGGTACGAGTAATAATAATAATAATAATAATATTTATGGACGCTTCACACCAAGTCAATCTGGCCCCGTGCTAAGTATCAGAAGAACTTGTGTTACAGGTACCAGACAACGGGAAGTATATTTAATACTTTTATACTATACACATATTTAAGATTTTTATTATATTATTACACATATTTAATACACATCCATGACCCAGGACAGAAAAACTTTTTGTTCCTTCGGCGGGATTCGAACCTGCAACCTCCGGCTTGAGCACCAAAGCGCTGAACCACTGAGCCACAGAGGTCGTCAGTACTATCTAATATAAACAGTAAAAGTAATGAAAGTGAAAATATGTATATATATATATTTGTTTTTATATAACATGTGCTTTCTTGCAATACTATAACTAAACTCAACTCACTTCACTCCATCTCTTATTCCTAACTTCATACCATACCCTTTTTGTACATCAGCACTATTGTGGAAGATTTTTGAGCTGTTATTTATAGCATACAGCTGGACACTGTTTAAACTTTTCTCCCATAAGAGATGGTTCTCCTTAGCTCTACCCTCCATAGTTTTGCATGCATACATGAGATTAATTTTTTACTGTGATTATGACAATTATTTTTTTTGCCTAAACGCCTTTACATAAGCAGTGGATCATGTGCCCGAAGTATTCGTAATTGATTTTCGGAGACATTATATATATTTTTCGGCATAAACTTCTTTTCATAAACAGTGAAAAAAAAGTGCAAAAGGCTATTGCTAAACAATTAATGTAGTGTAATTTAGCACAGACATTTTGATAAATATATTTGATGTATTATCTACTTCTGTGCTACGACCGCACGCGTGCGTTTCATTCCAGTCGTCGATGCTGGGCATGAAGGGCGACTGCGGCGGCGCGGCGGGCGTGCTGGGCGCGTTCCGCTCGGCCGTGCGCGCCGGCTGCCGCACGCAGCTGCACGCCGTGCTGTGTCTGGCCGAGAACAGCGTGGGACCGCGCGCTACGAGGTAACTATGTACCTACAGGAGGGCGTCCTACAAAAGCTTTACAATCAACCCGCTGTTTTCCTGGGTAATTTCCTTTAAAATTCCAAATCCAATGAGTACAAATGAATTATTTTGTATTTACAGGCCAGACGATATCCACCAGCTGTATTCGGGCAGGACTGTGGAGATCAACAACACTGATGCCGAAGGTAAAAACAAACATTTTTGTGATGATGATGATGATTTTAAGATATCATATTTTCTGTGTGGGAGTCATGTAAATGAGTGATTTTGATTGATGACTTTAATAGGGAATATGCATGAAAATTTAATTTGCCTGAAATATTTTTTTCCCTGTTCTTTATTGTCGTCACATTATAACTAAAAGGATTTTTTTTAATTTAGTTCTTATTTAAACCGAAAAAAAAATTTATAAAAAATGCAAAATCAGCCCGGGATATTTAAAATTGCGAAACGCGTCACCATTGGTCGCGAGTCGTGACCAATGGTGACGCGCGTGTGTGACGTCACACTACACGACGCTGTCTTTCATGACAATGACATGACTGACGTTTATTGAATTCTATGCTCTGACTCATCTATGATTTTAACCATGAAGCATAGATACCAGGAGTCCGAACGGTATAGGCTTTTTAATAATAATTATGTACACAATAATAGGAACAGATCTTAGTTCTCATTTCTGCCGCTAGGCGTGCGAGACCGACGAGTACCGCGTGTTGCCAATACTATTATACCGAGTGTTGCCAATACTATTATTTATTACAATTATTTTTAAATTACCGTTAGGCAATTACCGTGTTCTACGGTATCTATTTTTCGAGAACAGTTTCTAAGAATTTCCTAAAACTTTTATATAATAAGATTTCAATCTTTCCAGAGCTGTCAATAGCAACTTTAAACTTCCCGCGTAATTTCAAACGAGTGCATGTCGGACCGTCGCGCGCTCTACCGGCAAAAATCTGTCCCCGTAATTGAGACCATTATTTTAACATTACGTTCGGACTCCTTGTTATCTATACTTCGTGATTTTAACTGTCAACTGTCTTTTTCGTGTACGATGACGTCACAACCCAAGCCCGCGAAAATGGCGTGTTTAAACCGCGCAAAAATTATAGTGAATTTTAAACATTTTTTCCAGCTTAATGGATAATATTTTGGATGTGTTATATATATTTTTGGTAATGTTATAACCAGTAAAAACGTTTAAAAAGATAAAAAAAATACATGCATATTCCCTATTTGATTATAATGATGATGAACGCACCTGCAGGCCGCCTGGTGCTCGCGGACGGCGTGACGTACGCGCACCGCGACCTGAAGGCCACCACCATCGTCGACATGGCCACGCTCACCGGTGCTCAGGTAAGCTATCGTTATTATGTTTTCGTAAGTAAGGGTCAGGTCACACCACGAATTTTGCGGCGTTGAATTTATAAGATAACTATTGAAAATCGAACTTTATCCTATGCACAAAACCCTAAGGATGACGCGTCCGTCATTATTACACGTCTTGGGTCAATAAGATTTGGGATATATAATAATGAGAGCAAATTATATTTTGACGACCTCTGTGGCTCAGCGCGTTGGTACTCAAGCCGGAGGTCGCGGGTTCGAAAATCAGTCTAGTAGTTTCGGAGCCTATTCAATGCAAACAAATAAACAAACTTTTACTGTTTATTATATTAAGATCGAATTATTCTTCTCATTTTGACAAGACGATTGCTGATTATTTTATTCATTCTCGTGTTTTAATTTATCGTCATCATCCTTTCCTAGCCGATTTCGGCTACATCGACTAGCTAGATTTAATTTATAGTGAATAATTAAAATATAGATAAGTGTTGTAAAGTATCACATTGTGCTCATTTCTCTCTTTTCACTACAGGGCACCGCCACGGGCAAGCACCACGCCGCCATCCTCAGCAACCGCGACACGCTGGAGGCGCGCTGCGTGCGCGCCGGGCGCGCGGCGGGCGACCTCGCGCACGCACTGCCCTTCGCGCCCGACCTGCACTTCCGCGAGTTCAGCAGCGCGATGGCCGACATGAAGAACAGCGTCGCCGTACGTACAATACGGCCGATGTATCTTGGCGAGTCTGAACTTCGCGCAGAAGGTTGCGCAATATCTTTTTCTAAGTGTTTTCGTATTTATTTTATTTGTACTAATTGGTCAACTGTGTTAGGGAATTTTATTAGTACATAGGTATATAAAAATAATACAATAACAGTTTTCTTCACGAGTTGTACACGCGCTAAAGTTCGCAGAGCCTATGTTCAGACTTCAGACCCGTCAAGATACAGCGGCCGTAGTGTACACCACACACAGACATCTATCTATTGACTAGACCACGCAGCTCTCATCGTCTGTATAGAAACCGAGAGTGCCATTATTTTTCTATCGACTGTGACGTCACAGGAGCGATTTAGCGATGATGACTCCCCGTCCCCGAGTAAACGACCGTTACGTAATCTCACACCGGGCCCTTAAAAGGGGCCTTGGGCGGGGAACCACGATCAGGGGCTTTGCCCCTCTACGTGGGGATATTTATAAGATATATCGACCAGTACGAGTACTGGGTGAAATTAAAACATATTTTTAGGGGAAGACCCCCCGCGACAGAACGCGGGGAGAAACCCGTAGCGAGCGAAGGAAAATTCGCCACCAGGCCCGACCTAGACCTGCTGACGGCTTCAAACGACACGTGGGGGTCCCGACCCGGAGGCCGAGAAACGTGTTTGAGTCCACTCCCACACGTGCCTCGTTTGCAACTCCGAGTAAACGATTCAATGGCAATCGCCTTTTATAGGTTTCATTTGACGTTTGGCACCGAGAATTAGTTTTCGTTTGACGTTTGGCACCGAGAATATTCGAGAGGAAATGGCACTGAAGGAAGTGATTTTTACTCCTCTTTTACACGCGAAGTACATCTTGTAATGTATGTCCTAATCTATCTAATAGGCAGCGGCGTGCGCAAGTTTATGACACTGGGTATGCGGCGGAGTAGTCGGTCACAAAAACTTTTTTTTTATAGATATTTAGCATAGCCACAGCCAAGCGACGGATCTCTAAGTCGGAAACCATGCCAACAGAACTAACAGAACTTCATAACTTTTAACATGAAACTTTCGACTTACATTCCCTTTTTGCTGATTTAATTGTTGTAACTCGGGTACACACCTACCTTTAGACACCATTTGAATCTTTCCACTGAATGACAATTGTGAGAACTTATTATTTTTAATTTTTAATAAACACACATTTTCAACACAACATTTTCAAATAACATTTTTAAAAAATCAAATCAATTAAAAAGCAAATCACTACAATTTTTATAGAACTTCAGTAATAAACTGTTAAATGTACACATTTTCAAATGTTAAAATGAAAAATCTTTTAAGAAAACTGTAAATATTAAATATAATAGCAAACGAAAAATAACAATGCGTTATCACATGAAAAAATGGCTTCTTTGAATCTGATATTTAAACAAATAAAACCTTACTAAAACAAAAACGCATCATGTGCGTAGTGAGTAATTAGATTTTACGTCAATTATAATTACTCGCATTATAGGCCACCGTGCCACGAATATACCCGATTACTTCCGTGTCCCGACAACTGCCGAACTTCGCCGAAGTCAATAAGCATGCCGTAGGAGTTGGACGACTCGCGCCTTGGGATATTCATAGGTGTGTGCGTTTGCGAACTGTGTACGGACACTAAAATTACTACACACATGCGAACAAATCTCCTGCGAGACCACAAGGTATGACTCATGAGTCGCATCACCAATATACGCCTGGGAAACATAATGTTCATGCAAATAGGTGCTATTATAAAATATTAGGCGTTTTTAAGTTATTATATTTTATGTATTCATTTATTTACTATTAATTAAAGTCATCTAAAACGTACGAACGTTTTATTAAAATATCTGTGAATGCTTAGTAATGCACTGCATTTCTGCCTTTAAGGAGCGCACGCCCCTGCTAATAGGTAAACAAATTTAGTTTATTATTTAATTTCGATTTTCACAGGACCGCGGCAACGCGCAGCCGTCGTGCGCAGGTCTGTTCGTGCTGTCGCACCTCGGCTTCGACTACCCCGGGGACTGGCTGCACGTGGACATGGCCTCGCCCGCGCACATCGTGAGTATCGCGCTCAAAATGAGTGCAAGAGAAATTTGTAATGAAATGAAATGACACAAGTAAAATATATCGTCGAATGTAGAAAACGGTGAAGCATTTCTTTGATATATTAGTACGGGCTACTTTATAGTTACGGGCTACTTTAATTAGCACGCTCGACGTATAAAGCGTCGAAGATTTTTCGTAAGTCGGGTATTTAACGAAGAATCAAATAGTCCGGCTCTTTGTAATAATCCTAGGATTGCCGCAAATATCCTAATTTTCCAATTATCCTACTACAAGTATGTACTTAAAGCTGTTCTAGTCGGTTATTTCTCTATACAAATGCTTTTGGATATTTACTGTAAAGTCAAACATTGTAGACATAATTTTAACGTAATATCGATTTTTATTACATTTAACTTTGACCGTAAATAAAAGCAAATGAATGAAAAAAATGCAAGAACATTCAAGATACCGACTCAGTTTGATTGTTCAGCGATTGAGATAACTCTACTTCAGACAAGAATATATAGTTTTTTCATGAAACACCAACAGCTGAGTATCGATTTGCGTAATTTGAAGACGTCTTTGCAAAAATACTTTACAAAGCGGTGTAAATGTGTGCAGTATAGCTTCTCTTATAAGTATGGATTACTATTCTATGGGTATATAATTTTTTCCCCGATGTTAGGTGAAATAACAAGCATTTTTCCCATGCACCGCACTGAGTTCGATCCGTCGACTAGTGCACGCTTAATTTAGTTTTTCGTTTTTTGACCAAATTAATATGCCAAAAAGTCTTAATTAATTAAATAAATTGAATAAATTAAATTAAATACTATTTATTTCGGGCTGCATAGGCCCATATTATAAATACCTTAAATACTAACATACATAGTACTATATTATATTATATAACTAACACTAACACTAAACACGTATTGTCTGCGACGTGGGGCGCGAAGTGTTCGGGAGTCGTCCTCTGAATCTTCTGAATCTTCTTAATATCTTAATATAAATCCTGTATGATTAGAGTAAATCATATACATAACTATGTACACAGGGCGAGCGCGCGACGGGCTACGGCGTGGCGCTGCTGAACGTGCTGTTCGGTGGCACCACCAGCAGCCGCCTGCTAAAGGCGCTCAGCCCGCCGCAGTAGAACCAGGCACCAGCCAACCGACCAACTCACCAGTAGCCAAACATGCCATCCAACCGACTCACCACAAGCCAGCCAGCCGATAAACTAACAGGGGGCGTATTACAAGCTCTTAATTCCAGCCAGTTTACGCCATAAAACAAACTGGCTTGCGTTTTCGTATTATGACCACCTATTGCCAGCCAGTCAGCAGTCACGTGACACTTGACTTGCTTCTGCATTGAAACTTGACTGGTATTTTCGTATTACGACAATTTAACTGACATTAGCTGGCTTGTCTTTACGTCAAACAATGCCGTTCAGTTTACGCCACAAAATATTAACTTATACTGACTGGTTTATTTTAAATAGTGTTCTCTTTTAACATAATATTGGGTTTTAGTAACGTAAAATAATTGCGAATATTTGTTTATTTTTAAGATATAGGTTTTATTCATAGGTTCATAGAAAATAATCATGTGTGACGGCTAACGAGTTACAGTTATTTATATTTCTAGAAATACTTAATGCTTCACACAAGAAGCATTAAGTATTTCTAGAAATATAAATACTTATTTGTATTCACTATCCTACTAATCCTACTATAATATTATAATTGTGAAAGTTTGTGATGTGGATGGATGGATGTATGTTCCTATTTCACGCAAAAACTCCTGAACGGATTTTTATGAAATTCGGTACCGTAGTAGTTTAGGCCCTAGATTAAATATAGGCTACTTTTTATCCCGAAAAAGTACAGTGTTCCCGAGGGATAATATATTTACGCGGGCGGAGCCGCGGGCAACAGTTAGTTCCTAACAATTGCAATAAACAATAAATTATTGAGGACATAATTTATAAAATAATTTGCACTTTTAAAATCATACAATCCGGTCAGATCAGTGTTACCACACTAGATTATTTAAATTTGCCGCCATTTTTCAGTTTCATAATTTGCTGGCCAGAATCTAGCCGATCGTTATTAACTCTGTGTTTACTGAAAGCATGCCACACGAAGTATAGATAACAAGGAGTCCGAACGTAATGTTAAAATAATGGTCTCAATTACGGGGACAGATTTTTGCCGGTAGAGCGCGCGACGGTCCGACATGCACTCGTTTGAAATTACGCGGGAAGTTTAAAGTTGCTATTGACAGCTCTGGAAAGATTGAAATCTTATTATATAAAAGTTTTAGGAAATTCTTAGAAACTGTTCTCGAAAAATAGATACCGTAGAACACGGTAATTGCCTAACGGTAATTTAAAAATAATTGTAATAAATAATAGTATTGGCAACACTCGGTATAATAGTATTGGCAACACTCGGTACTCGTCGGTCTCGCACGCCTAGCGGCAGAAAAGAGAACTAAGATCTGGTCCTATTATTGTGTACATAATTATTATTAAAAAGCCTATACCGTTCGGACTCCTGGTATCTATGCTTCATGGCATGCCATAAAAAACTGATTGTTAAATTTAAGTCGAATTTGACGTTTCCATACGTCACCTTCACGCTCGTTTATCAGCCAGCGACAACCAAACCGGGATTAATCCAGTCAGAATGAAATGTCGTTGTAATACGAAAAAAGAACCAGGCACTTTAAGGCCGTATATTGAATTGCCTGGAAACTGCCAGGTTTTTTAAAAGATCGTAATACGGCCCCAGGACAAACGAATACCCAATCAGTAAGTTTACCAGCCAATCGGCCAACTAGCGCGTACTCCGGCCAAATGGCCAAAACATGCCACCGCTAACGAGTCAAATAACCGACCAGTAAGGTAGCAAAATATGCCTTTTTATTAATGAACGATTACTGTTGCGACAACACTTTAAACTATTAAGTGTTACTTTTAAAATACCAGATTAGGTAAACTACCAAATTATTGACACGGTCACCAGTTATTTTTTAACTACAGAGTCAACAGTAATAGCTTGTGCATACTTCACATTTAAATATTATGGTATGGTTGGAACAATAATATATCCCCAAAATGTATTAAATTTTTATGGTGTATTAAATTTTTATGGTGTCTATCTTATTTTTGTATACTCTAACAACACTAACATACCTCAGATAGGCTTTTAAATGAAATATGAGGCTTATGAGATGTTTAAAGTTAATTTTATAGTTATAGCATTTGTAACGACTAGAGCATTTTCATTTTACTTCAAATTAAAATTAAATGAGTATTATGGCAACTCAAGTATATACATGAGTAAAATATAATACAACGTTTTAAAGCAATATTTGGAAATTATTATTACAGTGCATTTACTATGGTGGATGAGTCTTATATAGACAATAATATATTTCAGAAAATGCTAAGTAAATAAAAGTCCAACAAATATTTAATATCATGTATGTAATAGTCGCTAGGCCATATTTTATTGTTACCCAATCCATTATACTATGTTCTAGTAACAGAACCATAGTGGATAAAGTTTGTTTGTGAAAACACAAAGAAAAACCAAGAACTTTCGAAGCAAAGACTTATTTTGGTATGCCAAAATATCCAAGGTGTTCTTGGTCTATGGTTGTAACTTCTAACATAGTGTTGTTTATAAATCATTATAGTAGGTTTTACCGGAAGTGTGCCGTTAATACTGAGATATACAGATCGTTTAATTTGTAGTAATGTAACATTGTCATGTGTTCACCATTAAGTAAGATTTTATTAAATAAAGGTTTTAAATTTTTCACGTTTCATTTCTTTCCAGCCTTGATTTATTTGGGAGATTATAAAAAAGGGCAGTAGTAACTTAGTAAAGTGGAAACCTTTTTTCTTAAGAACGGAATCTACGTAAAATGTACGATAAATCTATAGATAACTAACTAAATAAGCTATATATTTTAATAAAATTCGTAAAGATGTATGGAAATAAACTTTACTGGTTTATTAATTATATCTTATGTATATCGAGTAGGTATATCTTATGTCTTTGTTAATTTTTCCTTTTATAGGTACAATTGTTAACTTGTAATGTTCAGCGGTTGCTAAGAAATTAAACCACACTTTGGTAGTGATCTTTAAAAAAAACGCCCATTTTTGTAAACAAAAAATAAAACAATTTAAAAAAGTCTATAGTTCCAATACTTGCCGGAAGATGTGTGATTTTTTTGGACTAGGGTTTGAGTAAAAGTCGTCAAGCAATTTATTTTCTATATTTACCGTTCGTTATTATTTTAATATTACTTCACAAATTTTTTATTAAAATATTGCAACTACTCAGTACAAACAAACAGTAAATGCACATTGTTATCATGAAAATGCCATAAATATAAAAATTCAGACTTATATTGGTTAAAACATTTAAGTTTATTCAATATTATTTATTACGCTTTTCTTTTATTTCATTAACTCCCATCTCACTGGATCATTCACCAAATTCATGATTAAAATTATTAGAGTAGTATCAACTACTGTATTCTGGCCTGGGGGCGTATTACAACCTCTTAATTCCAGCCAGTTTACGCCATAAAACAAACTGGCTGGCATTTTCGTATTATGACCACCTATTGCCAGCCAGTCAGCAGTCACGTGACACTTGACTTGCTTCTGCATTGAAACTTGAATGGTATTTTCGTATTACGACAATTTAACTGACATTAGCTGGCTTGTCTTTACGTCAAACAAAGCCGTTCAGTTTACGCCACCAAATATTAACTTATACTGACTGGTTTATTTTATAGTGTTCTCTTTTAACATAATATTGGGTTTTAGTAACGTAAAATATCGCTAAAATAATTGCGAATATTTGTTTATTTTTAAGATATAGGTTTTATTCATAGGTTCATAGAAAATAATGATTATTTTACGTGTGACGCCTAACGAGTTACTAATAAGTATTTATATTTCTAGAAATACCTAATGCTTCACACAAGAAGCACCAAAATCACCAAGCAATTCATTATCCTACTAATCCTACTATAATATTATAATGTAAAAGTTTGTGAGGATGTATGGATGGATGGATGTATGTTCCTATTTCACGCAAAAACTCCTGAACGGATTTTGATGAAATTCGGTATCGTAGTAGTTTTATTTAGGCCCTAGATTAAATATAGGCTACTTATTATCCCGAAAAAGTACAGTGTTCCCGAGGGATACTATATTTACGCGGGCGGAGCCGCGGGCAACAGTTAGATCCTAATAATTTCAATAAACAATTATTATTGAGGTCATAATTTATAAAATAATTTGCACTTTTAAAATCATACGATCCGGTCAGATCAGTGTTACCACACCAGATTATTTAAATTTGCCGCCATTTTTCAGTTTCATAATTTGCTTGCCAGAATCTAGCCATTCGTTATTAACTCTGTGTTTACTGAAAGCATGCCATAAAAAAACTGATTGTCAAATTTGGGTCTAATTTGACGTTTCCATACGTCACCTTCACGCTCGTTTATCCAGCCAGCGACAACAAAACCGGGATTAATCCAGTCAGAATGAAATGTCGTTGTAATACGAAAAAAGAACCAGCCACTTTAAGGCCGTATATTGAATTGCCTGGAAACTGCCAGGTTTTTTAAAAGATCATAATACGGCCCCTGGGGTGGATCTTCCTCTTCTAACCTTATCCCACTAGAAAGAGCTCAAAAAGGGGTTTTAAAAATCGCTCTCAGCAAACCTAAAAGGTATCCTACTCAAAGCCTTTATGAGGAAACTAAAGTTTTAAGCGTGAGGAAGCAATACTATGTCCGGGTGGTCGAAAATGTGCACAGATCTGTCACTCAATCGAAGCAAATATATGAAGAGATGCTAAGTAGCCGCGTTTTCAGAGTCCCAAATATTCATGTAAATACAACTTTTGCCTACAGATTCGGTATTTTCCTATTCCCTTTTATATACAATAAACTAGTTAATATTTTCAGCTAAAAACATCATTCCGTACGAGAAACAAAAAAACATTTGACTCAATCTCTTTTAGATTGGACATACATCGAGTCTGAAAATCTTATGAAAGTAGACAATTAACACAACACACTAGTCACAAACTAACACATTCTTATTTACATTACACATATATAAACACACACACATACGCACGCATGCTCACACACATACACACACACACACACGCACACATGCACGTACATAGTACATACGCACTGCACACCAAATTACTGTCACACAGTATTTAATTAATACTAATTTTAGAATTTAATAATTATTTTCTAATTTTAATAGTAACGAGAACTACTGTTTAAGTTTATTATAATTGTAATCCACTAACTTCCCCCATAGGACAGGCTTCTAGGGGACAGAAAAGATAATGTTTGTAAAGTTTCTTGAAAATAAACGATTTATTTATTTATTTATAACTATATGTTCAGAATTTTTTTTTTTAAGTGCGCCTTGTACATTTTTCGTGTCCATTTATTTCCAATTTTCTTTTTTGTTAAAATATATAAGTATGTAAAATAATATAAAAATATAATTATTTTCTTAAAATATTCAGAAGAAAATTATAAAATTCAAATATTAACCCTTCCTGACAGTCGGGTAATTATGTAAATTACCCGACCGTCAAAAAGGGTATTCAAGCTATTCTAATTTATCTAAAAATATTATTGAATGGCAAGGTATAATTATAAAAATATTAAATGTTTATTTTTATACGAATAGCCTAAAATATTTGGCAAGTATATTATAACAAAATACAATTGTATTACTATAAAGAAGTAGTTACAATTTTTAAGCCAATATATTAATATTGATAAATTTTAATAAATATTGGCATAATTCATCCCGTGTATACAAATGCAATATTCCATGAAGCAGTACTTTGGATATAAATATTTCTCAATAAGAGTCGGTATATTATGAATTTGGTAAATTCAGCATATTAGTAATTAAATTCGTTAATTATTCCCTGGTGCCAGTTCCATAATTGGCACCACCGGCTCGGTTTAGCGCGTCCTTGAATTGGTCGATGTCTATTTCAGCTTGGCTTTCAAGTTGAAGCTCCACTGCGAAATTCTGGAAAAGAAAAGACCACACTTATTAATATGCTGATAATGTCGTTACTCGTAGAGACGCGGGCGTTATTAAGCCCACGCCCCCACGAGCGCTTATTTGTGGTCGCGACAGAAAAAACTGCACTGTAAATAGAACTCTGTGCTAATGCAATAGAGTTGAAAATCGAAGTGAATTTTCTTTCGCGACCACAAATAATCGCTCGTGGGAACGTAGGCTTGGGAATACGAATGATAACAAAATAAATTGAATGGGCGTTTATGCACTATACTGAATAGGGATGTTGCCTTGTGTGGAATATCACAGTTTTACGAATTAAATTTTAAAATTGTTGATTAAAGATACATAAATCTGAAAGAAATAGGTATTTAGAGTGACGGGGTTAAAAATATAAGCAAATAAAAAATATTGTCCATCCCTTTCTCGCAAAACGATTCGTGACGTCACAACCTGCTACCGCCATACATTTTGAAATGACAAATGTATGGCGGTAGCAGGCTGTGACGTCACAGGCCGATATATCGCCCTCTTTCATTTTGTAAATTTCAATGGTTTGTATCTACGTTATTTTTTCAGATATACAAACATGGGTTCTGGATTGTTGATTAACATGTTGTCTAACATCGAATAGACGAAAAAAATTTTTTTCGGCAACATGCCTATTATATTGCCCGGCATCCGATTTATTAATCCGCTCTTATTATTATTTGCATAAATAGGCTGTTGCAAAAAATCAGACTGCCGATGCCGTCCGGCAGTTTGATTTTTTCTGATCTGAGGTCGGTAAAATTCCGAGTAGTCCATAAACGCCCTATGTACAGTGCTGCAAGGATCTTTTGGCACTTGGATGAGGGCGTGAGTGTCGACATTTTACAAGACGGCGATGTTAGTAATTTTGTCCACGTGCCAAAAGATCCTTGTACAACTCAAAGTACGACTATATGTCTAATTTTTAACCTCAAGCGCTTTATAAAAAAAAAAGAAAACACACTGACAGTGAGATTCGACACTTCGACAGTGACATTTCATGCAGTTTGAATTTCAAAAGTTTTCAAAATTGCGGGAACCTGAATTGTCCCGAATATTATTGTTTTGAAGTGTAAATAATGGATGAAATATTTGCTAAAGTGCCCGGGCGAGACAGCCAGATTAACGATTTGATTGAATTACTCGGCGAAGATGACGAACCACTGCCGGTTTCGTTGTTTATCAGCGGAAGCATGGCGACCGGCAAAAGTTTGTGTGTAACGACTGTACTTCAACATTTAAGACATAAATTTGTTGTAATTGATTGCATTGAGTGCTACTCTTCGAGATTAATATTTGAGGCTATATTGTCGGAACTAGATGAAGATAATTTTGAGGTTAAATGCGATTCCCTATCAGAATTTATAAACGTCTTCAAAACAATGACTTCACAGAAATATCAAAACAAACCTATCGTTTTAGTCTTCGATAGAGCAGAGAGGCTACGTAGTATGGATAGTAATATCATCAGTACATTTTTGAAACTTCGAGAGTTCTGTGATGTGAATGTGTGTACTATTTTTATATCACATTTAGTGTATGATAACTTTTACTTTAAAATGGGTGTTCGTGAGCCGATAAAGATTTATTTCTCAAACTACAGCAAAGAAGACTTATTTAAAATCATATTTTTAAGCCACAGAGTGTATTTACAACACGTTTTCAATACATATCAAGTTGATGATGATCTCATAGATGAATTGCGGAAACCTGAATTATTTGCCAACTTTCTGAATGCATTCTTGAGTGTCTTTTACAGGCCTTGCCGAGACCTAATCGAGCTAAGGTATATGGCAAAAACAAATTTCATAAAGTATTGTGAACCGATAATAAAACATGAAATCAAATCCACCGACTTGGCCAAACTGTGGCGTCATATTGCTCCCATATTAAAATCAAATTTGGAACTTTTATATTTGAGGATAAATAACTCAAAGAGTATGACACAGTCCCCGGGAAAGGAAAATAGTGATATTGAGTGTCAGAGTTATAATTATGAGAAAACACTAAAAGAAGAATTGATGTCTACTAAAACATTTGCACAAAGTTTTGAGCTGCCATATTATGCTAAGTTTCTTCTGGTTGCTGCATATTTAGCCAGTTATAACCCGCCTAAAGAAGACAAGAGACTGTTCATGAAAAATCATGGGAAGCAACGTAAAAGACTTCAACAAGTAAAAGCAAAGGCAAAAATAAACGAGAAACTAAATACACAGCTTGGGCCAAAAGTGTTCACTTTGGATAGGTTGCTTGCGATATTCTATGCTATTCTAGAAGAGAGAATAGGTTTAACCAGTAACCTGCTGGCTCAGATTGCCACTCTAGTGGAATTAAAGCTAATAGCCGGTGCCAAGGAGATCGATCTAGACTCTGCCAAATATAAATGTATCGTTGGCTACGATTTTATATCCGCCATTGCCCAAACCATCGGTTTTAATGTAAGAAAGTACCTGTATGATTTCATTTAGTTCTACCAATATGTACTATCAAGAGATTGTGGGGATTGTGTAAAACCATTTTTCAATGCAACAATTACATCCTAAGTGAATGATTAATAAAATCACAATTTGGACAATTAAGGAAGAGTAAAGACCAGTTTGTATTGACAATGTAGGGGTGTAAGGTAAAAGTATTTTATTCTTGTCTAAGTTGTAAGCTATTTATTCTTTGTATTGTTATACTATTTATTTTTAAATAAAAACAAATAATGAATTGTGATTTTTTATGATCTAAGAAGTAATATTTATAAAAGTGTTTAAATGACTTGTTAATAAATCAGTATCCTTTTTACCTTCTGTTAACCTCTAAGGTGTCGCGCTTTAAAATTTTGTAACAGATTACGTGTCGCCGGGGGGCGGCGAGGGGTGCGGCGGGTTTCCCGCTTTTTATATTTTTAAGATTATATTGATAAATTGCTGCTAAGACCTGTGCATATGACATATATTTAAAAACTAGAATAAATTCTCTACATGACTACGAAACTGGAATTTTAAAAATACTGAATGAATACAAGTAATCTTGATGTGAACGCAATGTTTACACAAAAAACCCTTGCGTGTCGAATGGCTGTCCACGCCAAACGTCATCCGCGTTTGTTTTTCGATTTTTATTAATTAATCATTAGTAAAACCTTGGCATGTTATATATTTTTGGAAACTAGAATAAACATACTACACATTTTATTAAATAAATATCAAGAAATATAACGTTTAACATGAAAAATATCAAACATAATTTAACATTTTTGGTTTCGGTTTTTGAAGCTAAATTATGGCGAAATACTACGACACACATACCTAAGTTTGTATTAAATTAGTTAAATATATGTTTAAATAACTATTTATACAAAAAAATTTGAAATATGTAAATAATTTTTATCATAAATATCAAATAACGCAGATGACAACTGATGCCATTTGTCATTAGATTTCTTTACTCATAGTTTGAAGTTTTCTCTCTTTTATTCGAACGTATTCAGGCAAAAACAAAAAGCTACAATGCCTTCTTTAATGTCTGTAGCAAAATAATAAAAAAAAATCAGAGACTTTATACCATATAGTCTTTAAATCATACGACGCGGGAAGATTGACCTTGAGCTTGCCGTGGTACGGCAAGTGACACTTGCGTCTATAGGTGTCACTTGCCGTGGCACGGCAAGTGACACTCAACAGGTGTGATGTATAAAAAAAGGAACATTTATTAGGTAATCAATGTTTTAATATTTTTATGATTAAGGGGGAAAATATTTAGAAAGTAATTTTCTTCTTTTATATAGAAAACTCAGTACATTTTAAACAAACCTTCATAACGTTATGTAGTTCTAAGATATAAAATGACAGACACTTACTGATCTGATATCTTTGATGATATCTTTGTCGGTGGACATTTTGGCTCAGTTGATCACAGACATGTTGGGCCCCACCCACGTCACAAACAGAAACTTCTTCCGTTTTGACAACTCGTCGCCCATTTGTAACCTGAAATGATATTCAAGTCCATAGAGTACGCCTGTGGGACAGAAATCTGTGAAATGGTAATAGTTGATAGTTATATACAGCTAAGAAGATGCTACCCAGTAGAAACAACAGTCAAACTAGGGACAGATTGCATTCTGTTAAAGAGATTATCGCTGCCCATGACTGTCCACAAAACCAGAGAAGTTTCATGTGCGTTGCTTGCCCATCGGGAACCCTGACAATTGACAGCGCACTTGGCAAATTACAACTCAATCGAAAGGCTTCATTCCCACGAGACTTTGTGGTCGTGACAGAAAAACAGCACTATAAATAGAACTCTGCGCTAGTATAGGTCGCGCAACGAATTAAGATCTTTCGACAAAAGTAGAGGGGGTATGCGCAGAAGTCAGTTTTTGGGTGTGTTTGGCGGTAGCGGGCTCGGGCGGGGAGGTGTAGATGCGCCGAACGCATGCCGAACATGGCTGCCGACACGCTATTGGTACGTTAGTAATATAGATTCTTTGCTATTGGTCACATGCGCGAACGATCCCCTCCACTTTCACTGAGCGCTCATAAACCGTTGCGCGACCTGTACAAAGCTGAAAATCAAAGTGTCCAATTTGACAAGCCTATTCTCAAATTGGACACTTTGATTTTCAGCTGATGACAAATTTTTTTAGAATAGTAGAATCTTAATTAATATGAGTAACTTCTCAGAAGAAACAGTATATCAAAAGTCAATATTTTCAAAGGTACAGCGATTTGTATACAAAATTACAAAATTTCGCAAATCTCGTAAAAACGCTGCATACTTAGTCATACATAGCTGTGACGTCACGCCTAGGTTAGAGTGTATACGACTAAGTATACGACTGCAGGAACATATTTGTAAATATCTCCGATATTTATGCGTTTAAGTTCATACTTACAGTATTTACATACTTATTCAATTTTCTTTGAATTGTTGTATTGTACGAATTATATAGGTATTGTATCTCAAATTTTGTACACTCGATATCTAATCAAGAGGGTGCAAATTCAATTAATGAAACTGTATACCGAAAAATTAGGACCTAGAAACTACCGATCCCTTTTTTTTTTTTTTAAAGACTTTGTCTGCGTGGAGTACTGTTTTTATACAAAATTTTAACCTCTTTTTCACCCCGTTAGGGGCGAATTTTCAAAAATTTTTTCCTGGAGGATGCCTACGTCATTACAACTATCTGTAAGTATGCCAAATTTCAGCAAAATCCGTTCAGTAGTTTCGGCTGTGCGTTGATAGATGAGTCAGTCAGGTTTGCCTTTTATATATTTAGAAGAAGATTGTAATATGTATTTAGACATCTTTCCAATTTATTTCTATGCGCATCACGCATCGATTGCACGCAATATTTAGGATGTAAGTAATTTTAACAGCTCTACATATACATAGTCCTGATTAAATTATTGATATCCTTGAACCTTTATGTAAAACGGGCTCAAACTATGGATCCCTTGCTACCGTTCTAGAAACTAGAAGCAGCACGGACCTGTTTAGTGACCGGCTGGTCGTGCACGCCGCGCCGTCGGTGGCGGTGGACGGGCCGGGGCGGGACGACGTGATCGTGCACACCTTCGTCTCCTTCAGGAACTCGCCGTGCAGCTGAAACGGAACGGCCGGTGTGTAATGCCACAGGTTTTCAATAAAACGATATTATTTCACGAGCAATCAATTTGAAAATTGTCAATACGAGCTGAGATCAAATAAAAAACCAAGATAGCGTATGGGTTTGTTTGAAGTGAGGTGAGGTTTGAAGTGAAGTGAAGTGAGGTTTGAAGTGAAGTGAGGTGAGGTTTTTTATTTGATCTGAGAATACGAGGGGATTTTACAACAGAAAACTTCCTATGCACTGTAAAATCTATCTATATTAAACTAGTTGTCCCGATACCTCACGTTGTTCTGTCTTAAATATGAATTGGAATGAATATATAACTACTCCTACTATGCAACCTACGTCCTAGTCCTACACCTACTCTTACTACCTACACCTTTTCTAATATTTCTCACCGTTAAAACCTTCCCTGAAATTCAACAATTATTTCAAGATCAAAATTAGCCAAATCGGTCCAGACTCCAGCTCTTCTCGAATTATAGCGAGTCACATCCCTCGGGAACGGGATAAAAAGTATCCCTATATCCGTCTCCTGGTTCTAAGCTACCTCCCACCAATTTTCAGCGAAACTGTTGAGCCGTTTTTGAGTTATAAACGTAACTTGTCAACAGCATGAACACAAAATTCTAAAGTCTCATATTTTATTGCCAGAGTAAGATTAAATTTAGCTGGTTATGTTTTTTAACCTCCAACGAAAACAGAGGATTGTTAAAAGTATGACGTGTCTGTCTGTATGTCTGTCCGTGGCTTCGTAGCACCAAAACGGGTGAACCGATTTTGATCAAGTTTTTTTTGTTTGAAAGCTAACATGATTGACAGTGTTCCTAGCTGATGAAGCTGATTCATCGTCATCATTATCTCACTCACTTCATATTACGGAGATTACTTCACATTTTCAAATTTGTTTTTAACAGATACTATATCGTAAATATTAATCTTAAGTCTACACTACGAGTACTCTACAACTTGTTTACAAAATATAAGAACATATCCCAAGCCTCGACGGAACAAAATACGAAATGCCGGACCACAGGAAAAACTGAAAGTTTTCCTTTTTGACTCACGGTTCCTTAAAACAATAAACATATCAATAACAGAACTACATAATCACCCATTAGTAGGCACCAGTATTTGTAACCTTACAGATGGTATCACCATTTGCTGCACACAATGGTACATTACCACCGCATAAGGTGGTTATGACTTATGGATCATTTCCACTATTGCGGGGAGCGTGATGTTTTCTTTGTATCGTCGTATCGTTCTATTGTTATAAGTCTACAGATAATTTAGCCATGATACAACCACAAATAGAATTTCTGAGAACTGAGTGTGAGTTGTTAAATTTGTCTCTTGCTCTGTACCTATTTGCCTAATTCGTAAATTTATATAAATAAATAAAATTGAATTGTTGCTTGTAATTTTAAATTAACAGATTTTCACTAAATGCATACGGTAATAAAAACATTTTTAAAATATTTGTCTGTCTGTCTGTTCCGCCTAGCCTCTGAAACTAGTTTCCGGCTAGTTTCACTGACAGCTATCTAATGTCAAAAGGCTAAAATAGACTAATGTTATAAAAGGCTACTTTTTTCTTGGGGTTCCGTTTCCGTTATTTCTACGCAAACGAAGTTGCGGGCACCAGCCAGTTGATAATTATTTATTTGCACAGGGGCCGTATTACGATCTTTTAAAAAACCTGGCAGTTTCCAGGCAATTCAATATACGGCCCTAAAGTGCCTGGTTCTTTTTTCGTATTACAACGACATTTCACTCTGACTGGATTCATCCTAGTTTGGTTCTCGCTGGCTGGTATACGAGCGTGAAAGTGACGTACGGAAACGTCAAATTCAACTCAAATTTGACAGTTTGTTTTTTTATGGCATGCTCTTAGTAGGCACAGGGTTATTAAATAACAGAAAACTTGTGCTGCCGGAATTATTATTATTTATTAAAATAATATTATTTAAAATAATGCGATATTTAGATGATGTATTTAATGCGATATGAGACATTATTTGGAACGGTATTTTAAAAGTAATGTATTTTTAACTATAAATAGAATATGTATATAATATAAAGGTATTATATAGTATCCCTCGGGAACACTGTATTTTTTTCGGGATAAAATACTTTTTAAATATTTTTATAGGCTACTGCCTATATTTTAATCCAGAGCCTAAACTATTACCATACCAAATTTCATCAAAATCCGTTCAGTAGTTTTTGCGTGAAAGAGTTACAAACATCCATCCATCCATACATCCAACCTCACAAACTTTCACATTTATAATATTAGTAAGTAGGATGGTGAATTCCTTGGTGATTTTGGTTCTTCTCGTGTGAGGCATTATTTCTAGAAATTCAAATACATATTTGTAACTCGTCAGCTGTGCTCGTCAGGCGTCACACATGATTATTTTCTATGAACATATGAATGAAACCTATATCTTAAACAAAAACAAATATTCGCAATTATTTTAGCGATATTTTACGTTACTAAAATAACCAAAATAATTTTAAAAGAGAACACTACAAAATAAACCAGTCAGTATAAGTTAATATTTTGTGGCGTAAACTGAACGGCTTTGTTTGACGTAAAGACAAGCCAGCTAATGTCAGTTAAATTGTCGTAATACGAAAATACCATTCAAGTTTCAATGCAGAAGTAAGTCAAGTGTCACGTGACCGCTGACTGGCTGGCAATAGGTGGTCATAATACGAAAATGCAAGCCAGTTTGTTTTATGGCGTAAACTGGCTGGAATTAAGAGCTTGTAATACGCCCCCAGGTCTATTCTGGAAAAATAAGCTTTTTTATCTCCAACTATATTGGCGCGTTAGAAGTTAAACGTCTGCCCTTTTGTCTGTCTACTTGTCGATGTATAGGTATTATTGCCTGTAGCATATTAACTTCGATTCTATAGATCAATTATGATGTTCTTTATGTTGGATATGACCCTATGGAAATTGTGGAAATTATTATTTTTTAACAAAAAATTAAACCGCCTTCCAAAGTAAAAATACACAAAATGGTATGAAATAAAACTTACTTTCTAAATAATTCCCCCTTTTAAATTTGGCTATTTCTCACCTGAATCTTCTTTATTTTGAAGTCGCTACCAGCCCAAACGATATCCTACAGTATTTTATAGAACTCACGTTCATATTTGCTGATGCCGACTTCAAAATTAACCCATTCATTGCCACTCAAATCTTCAAAACATCATATTTGTGCCACTTAATATTTTTTAAGAAATCAATAGACTATACATATTATAATGTGTTTTTTAACTCATAAAACACCCCAAATAACAAAAACCCACCAAAAAATGGTAAACGCCACAAATGCGTTAGTGGCACTGGTAAAAGAATTTAAATTGTAAGTGGCAAGTGCCATTCAACGCACCGTTTGCGTTAGCGTTTGGATGGTGTTATGTAACATGTTCTTATAATAAATATGATAATACTACCAAAAGAAAACTCATAACAAGTGTTATAATATAGCTAGTAAAACAATACAATACAAATATATAACAAAGTATGCGAGATAATGTCAATGTCATAACGTAATTTAATACATACATACATACATACTTATAATCACGCCTTTTGCCCGTAGGGGTAGGCATAGGCCGCCTCTTTCCCGTAGGTAGACAGAGACCACTTCTTTCCACTTGCTACGATCCTTACACACTTGTTTCGCTTCGTCCACTTTCATTCTTAACTAAACCGACAACAAAACCGACTTACAAATAAGGACGCGGTTATACGTTCGGCTGTGTATATAGTATGTGTGTTTTTTTTTGTATGTTCAACGATTACTCCGCCGTCTGTGTGCCGATTTTCAATTTTTCTTTTGTTGTATAATTGAAATAATTATATATTTATATAATTTTCTTTTGATTTCAAAGTGGTGACCTGATGATGGGATCCACAAGAAATCGTGGGAACTCCTCTAAATTTATATACACATATTATAGTGATTTCGACGTTTTTTGAAGTAGTCTAAGCATAAGCATATGCTACCAAAAAGTAATATTTTGCTCCAAGGTATACCCTGGATCCAAAAGTACTGAACAGAATTCCTGACTAAGGAGTTATAAATACATGTTTGGGGATTTCGGCGATTGAGGATTATTTATATTTAGGTAAGGTAATCAATGAAGTACAAAAATTTCGTGATAAATTCTTTTTCTTCGACTGGCAACTCGTTAGACGTCACGGCGAGTTTCGTTTGACGTATGGACTATGGAGATAGTTTGACGTTTCATCGTTCACGTTTGTTTATAAACAATGCGGCCCTCGAAACCAAATCGCTTTTATGGTCAATTTCACTAACTAAATGGTTATTTTTCACTAACACGGCTCACACTAACTAAAATGCAAAAGTTTTCAGAGAGTTCTAAATTTATTGTAAACACCGAGTGTCCTCACGAGTAACTTTTTATGAATTATTGCTATTTGACACTTAAGCAATTCTGCTTATAAAGCTGTCAAATGCAAGCATTTCAGCCAATTTCAGCATATGAATTGTATCCAAATCATATTATGAATTGCAATTCAAGTGGCCATTTTACGATCGCTGTCATCTTTCATACAGTAATTTATAACAAGAATTGAAAATGAATTGCTAAAACGGCCTTTTTAGACCTGCTGGACTCCGGTCTTCCAAAGTTGGGCAGGCGGCGCCCGAGAACCGCAGCCGTTCTCTTCAACTTGGGCGCCAAATCCATTAAAACCAGACCAGCTACGCAGGAGTTATTTTATAGTGGCCAAGTGTGTACGCAGTACACAAGAGCACTTTCTGTTCCTTTACTCCCGAAAACTAGTGGGACAGATAACCTAAACGACTAACGAGAGATCAGATGCAGGGCCGAATTTTCACATGTCCAGCCGTCGCATGGATCATCTCTCTTGTCAGATATTCAGGTGATCAGCCTGCATTGTCCTAACCAAACTTGAAAACAACATTTTTTTCGTTGTTAATTTGCGGAAATCGATCCCACGACCTTCGAGTCGAGAGCCACGCTCTAAAAATCACTAGGTTGTCAGCCTCCGTCGTCCAGGCTGACAACCTAGCGATACTAGTGGTGAGCAAATGCGCATCAGTATTCGCTGGGTTAATGTTATCAGCACTGCAGAAAATCGTCGAAAATTGGTGCAAAAGGGTCAAACTAACAGTCAACGCTAATAAGACAGTCTTGATACCTTACACCAAAAAGAGGAAGTTGGAGGGACTAAAACCCCCAACACTCTTCGGGAGAACTACCACGTTTGCGAGCGAGGTCAAATATCTTGATAAGTATTACTTGGAATAAGTACATCGAAGACATTACGAAAAAAGCAAGATGTGCTCTGGGGTTCTACCCGAGACTTGTCAGCTATAATGGGGCCTTCGGTCGAAGGCAATGTTATGCATGGTTATACACAGCTATAGTGAGACCGATTGTCACATATTGCGAAGTGTGGTATGCCACACTATGCAGCCAAAAAAGTTGTACATGTCAACTGCATCAAAACATTAAATAGTGTACAGAGGCTGGCCTGTCTCTAATCACGGGTGCGCTCTCTTCGGCACCCACCGCTTCACATGCAGCCCTGATAAACCTGACCACTGCTTGTTCATATGGAGGCTAAGGTGGTTCTCAGGGCCATGACGGCAGGTAGAATGTAACAGGCCTAAAAGCATAGCTTCTAAAAGCTATACCTGCTTTTCAAAACTTCTGGGGAGGACGGGGAAGGATAGGTCCCAATTAATTTTCATCCTAGTAACATAATTTGGTTCACAGACAGATCCAGGAAAGACAACCGGGTGGGCACTAGACTATGGGGGAGGAACCACCTATAGGCAGATATGCTTGTTTTGGGTTATGCACCGTGTTTCAGGCTGAGATCTTAGCTATTATTGGTTGTTCATAGAGAGAGCCTAGATAGTCAGTTATACAAAGGGCTTCAACGTCAGTTCCTGAAAAAAAGGGCGTTGATAAAACGAAAATAGAAAAATATTACAGTTATTATACTCTCTGGAATCAACGCACAGTTAATTGTTGGAACTAATTTGGAATTCTATAATTGTCTTCTTCACTACTACAAAAAGTGCCATAAATTGTATTGCATTGTAATTGTATCTAAACCAATGTATTTACTACACTTTTTGACTACCAAGTACAAACTTCAAAAAACCTTTTCAAGGTCACGCCGCCGACCCAAAAAAGTCGGCGTGCCGCCGCCGAGCCGATCTACCTCCCATCGGCGCTCATATCTAGTATAAACTAATTAAGTTGATATTCAGGGGGTAGGTACTTATGAAAAATCATACAATATTATACTTCATATATATGTATATACTTAATCGCCTACTTAACACCTATATTTTTCTTAATTATTTAGATTTTCTAATGTGATTAGGTTAGGTTATTTAAGTAGGTACATTAGAATTATTATCTATGGTTACATTGGCGAAATCTAATAACCTGATACATAAGAAGGTATATGTATGATCGCTTCACGGCTTACTGCAGGAAACGAAATTATTAAAAGATGGCCCCGTCCCTCCTGCAAAAAATCTTGGATAATAATATGAAATACCAATCAAAAGTCAGAACCAAGAAATCGGACGTGTGTGGGGATAAAACCTCTTCAATAGCGGAAACCCAAACCAGGAAGCGCTTTCCCTTTCAAACCCCCGGTAAGCGCTTACGTTTTCGTTAGTGTTTCCCAATTCATAGGGTAAGCCTTATTTTGGGTTACCCAATCAATAGGGTTTCCCAAATGGTTATGGTTACCGAATGACCTGGGTTTCCTTTTATAAGGGTTTTGAAATTAAACGGGTTTTCTGGTCCCTGCCGCGGCCAGCCCGACCGGTTCTGTAAGGGAGACGGACACACGGCGCGCGGAGCGATAAGCGTAGCGATTTTGTCGACTCGCAAACCCAAATATCGCTACAATACTAAACAAATCAAAACTAAGCAGGTGCTTAGTAAAGAAAGGCGTCGTTTAGTGTCAAAAGTCGTTGTCAAATGCTCGAACGCGCTACACGTACGTCAAATTGTTGCATATATTTTTAAATACCCCCAAAATGAATAAATGTGATAAAAATATAACGAAAACCAAACCTGGATTGGAGTGTATTCGTTGTGAAAAGATAGTGCATCTCAACACCTCATGCTCAGGCCTAACCAATAAGCAGCTAGCTGCAGTCCGAGCTACCGAAAATTTGGACTGGACATGTCAAGAGTGTCACGAACATTCACCCAAACGTCGCTCAATTATCGTTCCCGATGAAGAAGATGACGACAAAATGTACTGTGAAACTCAAAGTCTAAAAATTGACGATAAACACTTGCTGTCGGAACTACTCAGGTCTACTAAAGAAATGGAAAATACCCTAAAGAGAGAGCTTAGAGATGTTCACCAGTCAAGTTATTATGAGCCTTGAAGCGTGTCAAAACACACTCAAAGATCTAAAACGAAAAAATATAGATCTTACAAATAAACATAACAATTTAGAAACTAGACTCAGTGCTATGGAGCAACGGATGCAGGAGATGGAATATTGTAAAATGTCTGATTTCATCGAAATTTGTAATGTGCCAGTATTAAAAGATGAAAACCCCGCAGCCATTGCAAGTAAGATGGCCACTAAACTAAACCAACCAAGCACTGAAATAATCTCTGCGATTAGACTTCCCGGAAAAAATGAACGACCTGGACCAATACAGGTTCGACTAAATTCACAACTAACCCAGGATACATGGTTATCAAGCTTTAAATCAAAACGCATAAAAATTACATCATCCGATATAATTTCATCAGGCACCGATCACACATACAAAGAAGAACTTATTTATGTCCGTGAATCCCTAACACCTTATAACAAACATCTCTTATGGTATACCAAAAAGGAATTAAATAACACATATAAATATATCTGGATCAAAAAAGGATTAATTCGTGTTCGTAAAGGTGAAAAAGAAAGACCTACAATTGTTCGCTCAAAAGAAGACGTTATTAAACTTAAATGAACTATTTCTAATAAAAATAAATAACAATAAACTAAAATGTGTAACCTATTCATTCTATTATGGCTAGTGTGCATCTTAACGATAGTATTCTAGAAATTACCGATTGTACAAATCTCCAAAATTTTGTTTTAAACATACCGATAAATATCAATCTTTTGTGTGTTCATTAATATGAACGCACAAAAGATTAGCCCCGCCGCACCTTACGTCTTTCATTGTCAAAAGTCATGTCATTGACAAAATGACATTAATTAGTTATTTTGGATCTGATCCGCCATGTTTTATTTTACTTTGTGTTGCTCTCCTTGACGAAGTTAATTTAAATGTACATGGAAACGAAGTGAAATTAAACAAAATAAAGAATAGGAAACGGTTACTATATTATGTAGCTATATTTACATATACTGTACGTAGGGCTGGCCCAGGCCTCATACATTTCTTGAACATCGCTTTTGAATTTTAAACAGCATCTTCAAAATAAAGCAATGAATATTTATAAAATTGTCGCAAAAGCTGCTAAAGCCACATGGGGCCTCAACCCGGATATTCTTCGCATACTTTATACTTCTTTAACAGAGCCAACGGTGTTATATGCAGCGAACATTTGGCAGCCCGTTGTGGATAAAAAGTAAGCAAAAACCATACTTAATAAAATAACAAGGATATTCGCCCTAAAAATATGTAAAGCTCACAGAACTGTATCACTAAATTCCAGTCTCTTATTCAGTGGAATACTCCCGCTTACAACGAGAGCAAAAGAAGCGGCTAAAATGTATAGAATAAAACACGGTTTATCTGACATTTGCAGGGGAAGAAGTGGAACAGCTGTCTAACTTTTTCGCCCTGCCACACCCAGCTGAAAGAAAAAAAATTGAATTCGATCTAATTACAAGCTCAGACGACCTTAAATCAATAAAAAATAACTGGCCTTGCGTATACACAGATGGTAGCAAAATAAAAGGAAGAGTAGGAGCAGCCATATCATGGTGGGAAGGTAATGCAGAAAAAGAAAGTTGTACCATAAAACTAAGCGATAGATGCTCAGTCTTTCAAGCGGAACTTTGCGCGGTATGGAAGGCTCTGCAAGTCCTAAGAGAAAAACGGGAAAAGATACAAATAAACATTCTGCCGGACTCAAAATCAGCTCTCGAAGCTATCAAACACCCAGAAAATTTGCACCCTGTAGTGTTGGAAATAAGAAAAACTCTAAAAGATATACAAATACAAGGCAAGAATGCTGTATTTCATTGGATAAAGGCACATATAGGACTAGCAGGGAATGAAAGAGCTGATTATCTCGCAAAAACCGCGACAAAGACAGAGACGACACCAGAATACCGTGTAATTCCTGTCACATCTGCCAAATATCTAATACGACAGAACACACTTAAAGAGTGGCAGCTAGAATATAGCCAAAGTCCAACTGGAGCCATAACGAAAATCTTCTTTCCAGATATATATGAGGCAAATAGAAGTCTAAGAAAGATAAAAATAGACAACACCTTCAGCCAAATAATGACTGGACACGGCGGTCTTGCACACTACTTACACAGATTTAAGATTAAAAACAGTTCCAGCTGCAGATGTGACCCTGAAACAGAACAAACAATAGGGTATTTTCCAAGTTTTTGAAAAGTATGTCAAAATTTTCCTAATACCAAAATACATTAGCAGTTTGAACCATTCTTTGTGAATTTCTTTCCTTTTCTTCAAAATTAGCCTAAAAGTTTAAATTAATATTAAAGGCGCGAAAACGCTATAATGTGTTGTCATGACGTCATATTCTTGTGACATTGTAACTGTCAAGTGTCAAGTATCAAATTACACTGAAAATGCCAAATCCCAGAATACATACTGTTTACTTTTGTAAATAAATGATAAAAGCCTAATAAAAATGCCTTTTAATTAAAAAACGTCTTTATTTTATTTATTTATTCATATATTAAAGTAACTAATTGAATGTAGTATTTTATTTTCGTAATATCGTTTTAGGAGATCACGTAAAGATGGAAAAGCCTATGTCCAGCAGTGAAAGAAATATTTGATTTTTTTAAAGCACTTTTTCTGACCATACCTAGCTAATTAAATAATTTTTGGAGTCGATTGGATAATTTTTAGGGACGAAATACAAAAATCACATGTTTTGTCCCTTATCTCCGATGGGGGTGGCTAGGGGTAGGAAGAATGTTTGGACGATATTTAGATAATAATTCATTACAACCTATAATACTGGTTAAATTGTGAAAATGGGCGAAAATCGCGAGTAATAAATTTTTAAATGTTATTCTTCATACAATGAAATGAGTTTTCTTTAAATAACTTCCTAAATTGAAGTGGAATCGCAAAATGTGTAATGACATTTTGAAATTTACTAATTTACTAGAGCATATTGGCATCATTTGTTTTTCGCAAATTGAGAAAAAATATGTTTATAACTCTATGTCCGACCGATTGTATGGAGTCGATCCACTGTGCGCCGCCGCGAAAATACATCGGCGCGCCGAATGAGCGAGAGGGATAGTTATAATGTGTAATTTCAGTCAGTGACTATGAGCATTATACATATTACCCAAAGTCATATATTATTTTATTTTATTTTCGAGCCAGTAGATCGCATTGATAAAGTCATTGAGGATAAGAAGTTTGCGCTATGAGCAGAAAGTTTGAGTACCACTGTTTTTTTTCATACATTCCAAAACGGGGGAAGTTCGGATGCAATTTAATCCGATCTTACACCCATGGGGGAAGTTCGAATTAAAATCTACAGGCTAATCTATGTGTCTTACGTTATTCTAACCTATAAACAAAATATGTCGTAAGTGGATTAAGCACAGAGAACTAACAAAAATTAGAAATACTCGCTCTAATACTGAGATACGCACTCAGGGGGAAGTCCGGATATGTCATATATCCCGCGTTTTCAAATTTTGTTCCACAGCACACGTGTACTCACCTTGAACGAATATCGGCAACTGAATAATATCAATAAAATGGCGTCGCAGACAATATTGCCAGTGATGAAAAATATTAACAAACGTAGTAGTTATTTGAATTATACGATCTTTCCCTGATTCGATCTTACCCCAACACACCTTATGTGATTGTGGATTTTTTGTGTAAATTAATACGTAGTTAGTGCGGATGTGTGCGTGTCTATGTGGGTGTGTGAGGTATGTATGTTACTAAAATTAGGTGACTTCTATGTGTGTGGGTGTGTGCGTATGTGTGTATCAGTGTGAGTGTATGTGTATCTGTGTGAGTGTATCTGTTCGAGTGTGTGTGTGTGTGAGGGTGTGGAAGGTTTGTGTTAAAATACTACTAATTAGGTACTATAATTACATGACAGATTTATAAAATTCATAAATAAGTAATGTATAAAATATTTAATTATGTACAGTTTCAAAGTTGTAGCAATATAATAGCAACAGATGTATAATAATAATAAAAAAAAATTGATTTGCGACCACCTTTCAAGAGCATGTGAAAAATATTTTACCAAACTGTACCACTAAACTACTTGATAAGTACTTGTACGCACGCTCTGCTAATATGTCATTACGTTTTCGTAAAGCAACGCCAGAGGCCGTCCTAAAAAATATTAACAATCTTAATTCTAATAAAGCTCCTGGATTAGATAAAATACGTGCATCTGATCTTAAAGTAATAAGCCCATATATAGCACCAGTCTTGGCTCAGTTAATAAACTCATCTGTAGCAACTGGAGAATATCCAATTGATCTTAAAAAGGGCATAGTAAGGCCAATTCATAAAAAAGGAAATCATAAAGACTATGAAAATTATCGTTCTATAACCATATTGCCTACTATAGATAAAATTATTGAAAAATTTATTTGTAAACAGATGTATTCAGTTTTCATAGATAACCACATAATAAACAGTAATCAATATGGATTTTTAAGTAACAAAAGCACAACACAACTTTTGTCAAAATTTACTAACACTATTTATAATTATTTAAATACTCCAAAACATATATTGATAGTTTTTATCGACTATAGTAAGGCGTTTGATACACTTCGGCATAATATTTTGATAAATAAATTTGAGGAAAGCGGTATACGAGGTCCGTTACTAAAGTGGTGCGAAAATTATTTTAATAATAGAACATATGTAGTAAAAGTAGGCGATGTACTTAGCAACTAAGTTGATGTGACAGAAGGAACAGCGCAGGGCTCGGTGCTAGGACCATGCCACTTTATTACCTACGTAAACGATGTCGCATATTTAATTAAAAACTGCAAAATTTTTCAATTTGCTGACGACACATGTCTCGTTTTAGCCAACGATGACATAGAAGTAGCCCTTTCACGTTTACAAGAAGACTTTACATTATTAGCTAAATGGTCTCACGACGCTGGGCTTGTTGTTAACAACAGCAAGACCAAGCTCATGTATGTAAGCTCGAGCCAAAACAGGAGTGGTATAATACCTAAACAAGTCGCTCACGAACATGCATTCCTACATATTTTAAACTCTCGGCCGTGTAATTGTAGCACTGTCGAAGTAGTTAGTACATATAAATACCTAGGGCTCGTGATAGACGACCGCTTAAAGTGGACCGAGCATATAAACTACGTATGTGATAGAATGCGTGCGTTGCTGGCAAAATTTACTATAGTCAAAAACAATATCCCCTACCCCATACGCCTCCTACTTTACACGACTCTAGTAGAATCTGTTATATCATACGGCCTGAGCAGCTACGGCAGAACGTGCAAAACACATCTAAATTCCATATACTCGCTTCAATTAAGAATACTTAAAACTATAATACCCATTAAAATAAAAAAATGATCTTAAAATTAAAAATAATTATCGTGAAGTTTTCCCATTCTGTAAAACAATGCCCATACATGATATGAATAAATATACAATTCTAAAGGAAAACTTTTTTTAATTTGGATGTTCAAATACCAACTACGCATCATATCACAACGTGCAGCGTGACATTACAAGTGCAAAATGCACTGTCCCTCACTTCAACAACCTATACGGAAAACAGTCCCTCGAATATTTGGTGCCTGTACTATTGAATGCATTGCCCTTGGGGCTAAAGCGAAGCATAAATGATAGAAATTTTAAGGGTAAAATAAGAGCATATTTTTTGCAAATCATTCAATAAATAATAATGATTTATAGAATGACTTGTGAAGGATGTGTTTTTGATTTGCTTTATTGGGTTTTTGTCGCTTATGTTTTATTTTGGCTCTAGGGGTGGTGCGTTTGACGGTTATGACGGGTATTCGCGGGACTGTTTCCCATATTTGCTTCATTATGTAAAATCAAAAATTAATAAAGAAAAAGAAACAAATATATAAAAAATAATTTATATGATAAAAATTATAAAACCTTAAAACCAATTTTTCCTGTGACTGTACTGTTGCGATACCCGTTCCGAACAAGTTGTTTGTTACCTACCACCTAGTGGTCGAGCGGCGCGCGGCGCACCCGCTAGGCTGTGCAAAGTGCATCACTCGCGCATTAGATACCTACCATGAATGAGATTGAAACTGTTATAATTCGTAGCACATATCTAACATAATTTATTAATGTTATTAAATAGAAATACTGTGTTTAAAGTTAATTATGTAAGTAGCTATTTAAATATATTGAGCATTTGATGATAGATCCACCCTGTACGGACAAACCTTTCAGGTTTTTGTGACACCGAGTTAATCTTGTACTTGTGTAAGATTTTGAGAAAATAAATAAATAAATAAAAAATAAAAATAATTTATGGATAATCAAAAAATATGATTATTCATAAATTATTATATATACGGGTGAAACTATAATTATCACTATCACAGTATCTGGGTATAAAATAGAACAAATAATGAACAAAGGAACTTAAAAATGTGTCCCTCGTGTCATTTTCACCCTAACTTAGGTATTTCCAAGAGCACGCGAATACAAAATAAGTTAAGATCCAAATATGGTGGAACACCAAAATAGTCTGGTGCAGAGTCGCAGTGCACTCAAGGGCGGATCCAGCTTTGGCGCCAGGAGGGGGTCACATCATGGGCGTAGCCAGGTTTGAGTTGGGGGTTCAAGAAAATAAATTAAAACGACTACAAGTACATTAAATAATCAGGGCCGTCTTTAACCTATTAGAGGCCCTGGGCACATTAGAATTTTGTTTTCGTTACCTGTTTAAACTATAAACCCTGAAAGACTGTATTTCGGAAAAATACAAAATTTTATAATACGTTCTTTAAGCCAAAAACGAGCGAGCGAAGCGAGCGAGCAAATTTTCCTATTTTACTGGTTCAAACGTTCAACTCTGTTCAAACCTTAAACTAAAATATAAACTTCGGAGAAATACCATAAAATCAACCGGCTAAAATAGAACATCGGTAATAAATAATGCAGATTTAACCTATTAAATAGGAAAAAAAATTTGCTTGCTCGCTCCGCTCGCTCGCGTTGACCATAAAGAACATATATTATTTAGTACCGATGTTCAATATAGCCGGTTGATTTTATGGTATTTTTCCGAAGTTCACCGTTATTCAGTGTTTTATTTAACTTTTGAACAGGTTTTGACCTGTAAAGTGGCGAAAATTTTGCTCGCTCGCTCCGCTCACTCGTGTTTGGCTTAAAAAACATATTATTATTTTTTATGTTTCCGAATTACAGTTTAAATTCTTAAAGCAGAAAGAAACAGGTAAAAACAAAAAAAAAAAAAGATGGGGGCCCATAATGTGCCTAGGGCTACTAATAGGTTAAAGACAAGTATTTAATGTACTTTTAGTCATTTTATTTACTTTTACTTGCTATGTATTAACTTACTATTAATATGTAATAAGTTGTAACTGTTACATTGTACTTTTATTATGCTTATTTATAAAGAATACATTTATAAAATAATTGTTTTATTGTAGGGTTCCGTCAAGTATTTCGCCTTCCAAAAGGGTTCCGTCACCAAAAATGTTTGAGAATCGCTGCTTTAAAGCACAGTATTTTAGGGTTTCCCCTTAAACACTGAATAACGGTGAACTTCGGAAAAATATCATAAAATGAACCGGCTAAAACAGAACATCGCTACTAAATAATATAATATGTTCTTTATGTTAAACGCGAGCGAGCGAAGCGAGCAAGCAAATTTTTTTTCCTATTTAATAGGTTAAATCTGCTCAAATTTTACACCCTAAAAGACTAAAAAGAGAAAATAGGATCATTTTGTAATTTAAATTAAAGCAAAATTAGTGTAATTTCTGATGTTGCAAAATAGATGACAAATAACTTATTATGCTAGGTTTGTCATATAATATCTATTTCACACTTTTTTCGTAGTACATAATTGTGTGATCAGTGACGTGCCCAAAATATTGTGTCGCATGCTATACGTTCGAGGATTCGATGGCACGCGTGCCATAGGTTCGTGATCCCTGTTTTAGGCTGGTGATTTTTTTTTGTAAAGTACAATATTCTTTCAGGGCTAATATTTTAACAGGTTAAAGCGTAAAAAATATTCGCTCGCTTTCTTAGTTTGAACGCATTTAACACAAATACATATAGAACAAGTTAGTATTAAAGTTCTGTTTATTTTTTTTTTCTAAAATAACTTTAAAAAATCATCTTGCAGATAGGGATAATGGGACGGCAAAATATATTAATTGGCCTGTGGCGCAAAATCTCTAAATACGCCTCTGTATCCACATGGACTAGCCGGTCCATTTAAACCCCCCCCCCCCTAGCTACATTTCAATTATCTAAACATAAATTTAACTATCATAACAGTCTAAATTCGAAACAATATGGCGCCGACTCTATCCTATTTTCATTTTAATCGCACTATATGACGCAAAACTCCGCAAAAGTCAATGGGTACGTTTTTATGAACGTGGAGAAATGCCAGTCCGGTTAGGCGATCTTCAACCATTGAAAATCTTAGACACGATTTAAATTTTCGATGCGTTCGTTCCCAAACGTTTGCCATCATACAAAGTTATTATATTAAATTAATTAAATATTGAAGGTAGTTACATAAAATCTGTATGGTGACAAAATATATAAATAAAATCATTATGTTCAATTAGTGGTCCACCTAAGAGCTGGAACCAGCTCAGGGGGGGGGTCATGACCCCCATGACCCCCCCCCCTGGATCCGCCGTTGAGTGCACTTCTGTCGAGGTCATGGCTAAACATAGGCTCCTACTGTTATATTATGGTAACACGTTCTCCTTATACTTAATACCAATTTGAAGAAGACTAAGAAAATTGTAGTATTTAAAAATGGAAAAACTTAACCATTAGGTACATGAAAATACATAATTTTTAAGCTGGAAGTTGTCTAAATCATATTCGCGTTAGGGGATAACTCCGAACCCGGCATGCTCCGAGAAAACTTCATATTATGCTGGTATGAAAAGTAGGTAATAAGTAAAATTAATCCAGGTTTCACGCCACCTATAAAATTAATAATATCTGCGTGCCAAATGTAAATTAAGTACAATATCTTAATTAGCTTAATAAATTAATATAAAAATCACTAATGCTTTTATTTCCTACTAAATTAAATAAGCTTAACTTTAGTGGGTCGGGAAATATCGAAGGCACTTACGAAGTCTACAAAAATTGACATCTTGTTTTCATTGACCTGAATAAAGCCTTCGACCGTACAATGCTTATATGGTAAGTTTACTTACATACTTGTAAGATAATTTACGGTATTTTACATATTTGCAAAGATAAATTAATTGTAATTCAAGGTTTAATAACTTAAATATTTCAGTTTTATATAAGGTTGTCAGGTGTACCCCAAGGATCTGTATTAGGTAAATTTCTTTTGCACTTGTAGCAATTAATGAGTTCTTATGCACTGATAAAAGATTAGTATCCTATATTAATTAATTGAATGAATATAGGATACTTATCCTTTATCAGATACACATTTTATACACTAATTTGATAGTGAAAATACAAATATAGACGAGGGTATTTTATAAAGCCTATGTGTTAACAATGGTTGACAAATCTCTAGTAGGACTTTATCAAAGGATTGTACCCCATACTCAAGTGTGGAGAGTAGAGATCTCGAAGAGAAGACACTCACCACCCCTGACAAAACAGATGGGGTTTGCACACTCTGAGACCTACCTGTCACTCGACATTCGAAATAAAATTTATAATTCTGTGAAGTTTTTTTACGTAGGCAACTTTTAGAACCTGTAGGTTTTTTGTGTACAAAAAAATCAATAGAGCAAGTACCTACGCTGCAATCTACAGTTTTCAAATGTTAAAAAAAAATTCACAGATTTCGTGCCTCACACGACTATCGAGCACATTGGAAATGAATCTACGGAATTCGAAAAAATATTGTCGCTGAGTGACTAGAAAGTCGGGATAATAGGAAAAGGTTACAATATAACTACAAAGCTAAATGATAATTATTTTATACCTAGACTAGCTTTTGGCCGCGACTTCGTACGCGTATATATATTGAGGTGATTAATTTTCCTATTATTTTTAGAAAGAGACCTTAATTATTATGCTAAAAATAAATTAAATTAAATAGTAAATTAGTCATCAAGAATAGGAATTATTTTACGCAATGAATAAATAAGTATCCCACGAAATATTATCGGAATCATTAGAGATTTATTTTTGATAAAAAAAACCCAAGACATCTGTTTTCCTTAAAAATAGGCACTTATTGTATGTGTGTGAAAATATACAATAAGGTTCCGACACACATAAAATGTTAAACATAATATCATCGATCTGTAAGAGAGCTAAAATAGGATAGCAAACAAGAGTATTATTACTATAGAAAAAAAAATACTATAGTACACTATAATTAAAAAATTTAAAGAATAAAGAATTCTTAGAGTCGTAAATTTGGCTTATTCCGTTTATCCACCCTAAAAAAGCCACCCTAAGGAGAATACTCGGAAACGCGTGTCCTTCTATCCACCCTGAACGGGGTGGATAACCGTAATTCATATAATATGTTTCTTCCGATTTTTTACCCCAAGTACAGTTGAATCAAATTATCTTTTAAGTTTTAATTTAATATTTATTGTTAAGCGAATAACATAAAATAGTCTTAAAATCTAAATTGTAGGTACATGGTACTATAAGATAGAAAGCCGAAGCGGGGCTGGTGGTTTTTTATAAATTTTGCAACATGTCCAGAAAATGACCAACGCTTATTTCATTATTGAGTAGACGTAGTTGCGTATCCTGGATAAATTCGTCCCTTTTAATGTATATTTGCAATCGTTTTCTAAATTTTTTTGCTGCAGCAGACGTATTAGCGAAGAACTGTGCGTTTTTTTGCACGCATTCCAAAAACTTAGCTAAATGTGGATGTTTGTCTTTAATTTCATGTGATATTGTTTTATGCCAGGTTTCTAATGAATTTGTAGTCCTATGAGACACCCCGAATGAATTCCAAACAGCCACAAAGGTTTCGTCCTTGAGCCATGTTTTTTCAAAATATTTCACAAATGCCGCCATATTATTATCATCGTCTAATAAAAATGATTTCACAAACAACCAGCCTTCATTAATCAAGTTTGAAGGTAATAGTGGCAACCTTGCCGTAAGTAACACTAATCTTTTTGTATTTGGGTATTTATTGATACCTAGCTTATCTGCTCGTTTTTGAATGGACTTCACATAATGAAAGTAGCAGCCATGTAGCAATATATTTGGAAATACACTTTTTAATGCTCCCATTGTAGCTTTTTCGTAGTCGAGCGTGAATGTTGCGGGATTCCATGCAGGAATTTGTGATTTGATTAAATTAAATACCGTTAAATAAGTGCTTTTCTTTCTGTCACTCATAATTGCAAATGCCAAAGGTATTATATTTGTTGAAGTCGTGGTACTGTTCATATCAGCGTGTATACTGAAAACTTGGTTAAACGGTTTGGGGCATATTCTAAAAGTTGCATCGCCAAAGAAATTTTTGAGTTTACCCATTTGGTCTCTTGCGAAATTGTTACAGAATATCAAAATCCGAATATTGTCTATTTCATCTATGAAATCAGCTAATAAAAAGTTCTCGTATTTTTTCGGCACTACAACTTCGGCAACTTTTTTAAAATTAAGTTGTTTTAAATCCAATGCTGCATTTCTATGTTCATATAAAGTAGTTTTAATTTTTGAAAATTCAGGAACTTCATTTAGTAAGTCGACATCATCTTCATTAAGTGACGCTACCATGTTTTTATAGATTTTCGGCACCGGATCTAGTGAAGTGGTTACTTCGTTGATACATTGGTTTATATGCGAGTCAATTACATTTTTAGTGAAATCTTGTTTACATAACTGTATGTGTGGTTTTGTTTTCATCACAGTATTTTCCTGTAATAATAATGTTGGATGATGCTTAAACAAATAATTAAAAGTTAAAAAAGTTTACATTTGAAAAACAAGGCTATTAACAAAAAAAAAACATTTGACATTTACAATAAAGCAATTTAATTATAAATTTGCTAAAAATAAAATTAATAAATTTGACTGTGCATATTCCACTATGTCATTAAAAAGTAAGTACATTATAGAAGTATCCTGTATATATTGAATCAATGTTTGTCGCTACAAGTTATTGCGACACATTTTTTAGGAAAGTACGAGTATGTGCCGGACACAATAGACGATGATATGACTCAATGTGATAGCCAAGAATCATTGGATATGGCAGAAAGTCAAAGGTGGGATTCAATGGCAGTTAATATAGGCGATAAAGAAACCACGACTGAACGAGATACTCAAACGACTAGTTCCAGCTTCAGCTCGTCATCAACCCAAACTAATTTACTGCTATTGACGAAGAAAAAAATACCTTAGCTAACAATGCTTTTGGGGCGTTAGTTGGGCACGAACTGGGTAATGTACCTTTATTTAAAAGAAAATATGTTATGTGCAAAATCCTACAACTATTGGATAATAATTAATTAATAATACTTTTATTTACCATTACAGTAATTGTCCCGACGCAGTGGTTTATTTTTCGTTTAGCACACAGCCAATAAGTTGTTTGATTTGCGTATGTTTTCTTAAAGTGATATTGTCAATATTTTTATTTTTTCAATTAAAGACATTTTAAAGTTTAAATCAAGCTATGATTTATATTTAAGCACATACAATAATATAACTGAAATGGAAATTAATTGCAATGATATGTGTCATTAAAAGATACGTCTAGAATGACGTAATAGTCACATATAATGTTAGATGAGTAAACAAAACTATTTTCAGCTCAAAGAAGAAGGTAAGTATGTACATCTAAAGTATTTTAATGTTCACGAAGTTTCTTGGACTGGGTTTGTGTATGTTTCTGTGTTAATGACTGTACTTAGGCAGGTGAGAAAAACGGAAGAAACATATTATATGAATTACGGTTATCCACCCCGTTCAGGGTGGATAGAAGGACACGTGTTTCCGAGTATCCTCCTTAGGGTGGCTATTTTAGGGTGGATAAACGGAATAAGCCGTAAATTTACTTATTCGTTTAATTACAGATACTATGATTCAATATTTATATGCACTGAAATAATTTGACATGACGTAAAATTTAATTAATAATTTAAATAAAATAAAACAATTATTAGTTTACAAACGCAAACTCGCCCATATATAGGAAGATTTTATTTTTCCAGTATGAGATTTCCAGTATTATTTTTCCGTCTAAACGTCTAGACATAAGCAGTAGATCATGCGCCCAAAATAACCGTAATTGATTTAAAGGAACCTTATATATTGTACTTAATTTACTTCAAATGACTTGAGTAAAAGTTCATTTACTATAATATTTTCGTTTTCATTTTTAGGGGCAAAATGGCACGCTCACATAACCTTTCTATGAGCTTAGTAATGAGATTACTGAGCTCATAGAAAGGTAATCAAGGTAAATAGCGTTAGTGACTTTTGTAAGTGATGGCAAAGAGTAAATATCTACAAATGGTGATGGCAACACTGTTGCCAAAACTTTGCGGAAATATAATTTGGTTATAAAACCAAATTATATTTCCGCAAAGTTTTGGCAACTTAATTTCTAAATAATTCCCCTTTTAAATTTGGTTAAATTTTAACTATTTCTCTACTCAATCTTCATAATTTTTGAGTCGGCACCAGCCCAAACAAAGTCCTCTTCTTCTCTTTTTTAATTTAAGGTCAGGGCCCTTGAAGGTGTAGCTTCCGCCACTTTTCTCTACCCTCCACTAGTACTCAGCTCTCTATAGGACATTACATTTACATTTTCTACAAGTTGTAGCTTTTCTTAGACAAACTAATATTATAGTTTTTCCTTGGCCTTCCCCTACCTCTCTTTCCTTTTATATTTTTTACTAATTCTGTCCTCATGAATAACATCCTGATTGAACAATATTTAAAGTAGAACTCACGTTCAGTTTGGCTGGTTTCGACTTCAAAATTATGAAGATTGAGTAGAGAAATAGTTAAAACTTTAACCAAATTTAAAAGGGGGATTGTGACACATATTTTATAATAACATCCATTTATTACCAATTTCTTGAAAATAAATAATTCTAATTCTTATTCTAATTCTTATTCTGATCCCGATCCCGATCCCGATCCCGATCCCGATCCCGATCCCGATCCCGATCCCGATCCCGATCCCGATCCCGATCCCGATCCCATTCCCGATCCCGATCCCGATCCCGATCCCATTCCCATTCCCGATCCCCGATCCCCGATCCCGATCCCGATCCCGATCCCAATCCCAATCCCAATCTAATATTAGTTATATTTATTATATTATTATTTAACATATTAACATATTTTAAGAAACTTATAAATACAGAAACGCCCCCGCTATTTTCACTCTCTTGGCAAAACGAACTCAAGAGTTTATTTTATGCCACGTTTCTGAGAGGTATTTCCCCAAATAAACATTTCATAATTGTGGACCTAATATACAATCCCCAGTGATGATAATCATTAGGTACTATAATATTAAATAATTATTATTATCTATTGTAGTAGTCGATGGAAAAAAAGGAAGTAGCAATAAGCATTAATTAATATTATAATATTATAGTGATGATGATGATGATCACAAATATAATTTTGCCAATAGTACAATTTCAAAGACATTGATACTGGTAAACAAAACTGATAAGTAGTGAGTGCTTATGTCATCCTAATTTATGTTGGTGTTTCGTGTGATGACGATGGTGATGATGATGATTACTGTAATTGACAAAGTGGTGTATATGCTTGTAGTTCTTTAAAAAACGCCGAAAGCCCCAAAACATCTATCTATAAGGAGTCAGGAGTTATGTTCATTACTTTTGGATCCAGGTGCAAATTCTTACTTTTTGGTAGCACACGCTTGGATTACGTCAGAAAAAAATAATTAAATCGCCGTATAAGTCCATATAAATTTCGAGGAGTTCCTTTGGTTACTCATGGATCCGATCGTCATGTCACCACTTTGAGGTCAAAAGGACCGATTTGGGATTGTACACTCTACATCAGAAATATAAATTTATAATCGGTCCACAGACGGTACTCAATCGTTGAACACACAAGTATAATCGCCTCCTTTTTTGGAAGCCGGTTAAAAAAATCTCGTGTAATAGTGTTCGGGGACACTGCACTCCTCCGAAACGGCTTGACCGATTCTTATGATTTTATTTTGCACATTCGGTAGGTCTAAAAATCAGTAGTAATCTATTTTTTATATATTATGGCAAAACAACGTTTGCCGGATCAGCTAGTAGAAGATCATAAAATTAATAGATTACATAAGTATCCTCGACATAACACGTATGAACAAACAAATTGCAAAATTTCCACACGCGTATCGAAGTTTGAATAATTGTAGCCGTGACGCATAAGTATACAGTACGATTCCGAGCTTTACCCGGTGTTTTTGTAGAACAATAAAAAAATAAAAATGAATAAAAAAAAAGAAATATAAAATAAAAAGAAACAATGAGAATCACAAAAATATTTATCTTGCATATTGTAGATTTTTGGCGACGTTGGTCTTCAGAATATCTTACCAAATTTTATCATCGATACAGATGGTCTGTACAATATCCCCAACCCAAAATAGGTGATGTCGTAATAGTTCGTGAGGATGGATTTCCACCATGTCGTTGGCTCTATGGCAGAGTGATTGATACTCATCCGGGAAAAGACAACATTGTGAGAGTAGTAACTTTAAAAGTAAAAAATGGCTCTTTTAAGAGGCCAATTTCTAAATTGTGTCTTCTTCCTTGTACAGAGTGAAAATTTGTAATTTAGAATTAAGATTTATTTGTTTTAATGTTTAGTTAATGACAATAGTCAATATTGTCCTTGGCGGGCGATATGTATAAGTGTATCATCAATACATTATTGGATTAGTTCCTCTAGTGACCAATAGATGGCGTTGGCCTCCTGTTACATCGCGCTATCGGTTGATTGTTTGTCTTTAATAAGACCCAAAACGTATTTTCTCTAACTAAATATCCTAACAACTGGAATAAATACTTCTTGTATTTTATATTTGGTTTTATTTGGTTTTATTCTAGTTGCCCTTGGGTACTATTGTATGGTGTATTATACACCGGGATTCGAACCCACATATCATCTGAATTTCTAAACAATGCAAAAACTATACGTAGGCATGCATACCAAGCTGCCAATCAGACTGACGTAAGAAAGTCGAAATTATTGATAGGTATTATATTGTTGCACGTCAAAATAAAAATAAACATGTATTGCTTAAAAATACGCAGTTTCCAAGGGATAAGACCTAGTTAGATCGATTTTTCACACCCAAAACTCACTACGTACTAAATTTCATGTAAATACTTTTAGCCGTTGTTGAGATTCTGAATATAAACATACAAGATAATATTATATTTTTTTGTTTCAAAAGGTTAGGCTACAGGGCAAACCCTTAACCCGATCGTATTTGTTTTAGGCTCAAATTGTAGCCAACTTAACTGTCCAGAGGAGTTTTTCTCAAATTTTTGATATCATTCTTCGTTTCCAAAATATCGAGCGCCAAAATCAAAAATTCGGAAAAAATTGAATATTTTTTTTAAAAACTAAAAAAGTTAAGGCCAAAAGGCCTTAACTTTTTTAGTTTTTGACTTTCCAGAAAAATTCTTTTTGCACCTTATAGATCTCATGAATACGCGTATTTTATGAATATTTTTTATTATCATATCTTTACAATTCTCCGAGATATAACGGAATCGCACTTTTTCGTGAATTCAGCCCCTATACTGAAGCGATCGAAAAGACATTTCCAATGTCAAAAATTTCGCTATCTTTATTTTCAAGGATAATCTTGCATGAAATAAGAGTACTACTTTCTATTCTAAAACAAAGTTAACAAGAGCTTAATAAAATACATAAGTTCAATCTTGACTTAGATTCAAAGGGCGTTGAATAGCGATCAAGTTCATACCACACGTGCGGATTGTTAACAAAAACAAAAATGCGATCTAATAATACCCCAGCATGAAGTAGCCGACAAGATCTGAGTCACGTCACACAGGAATCGGGGGATTATTGGCGTTTTGGAGATATTTCTAGCGAAGACCTACCAGAACTATAGGGCTCGTGTGAAATTTGACAAACAAATTGTCCGCCAAAAATTGCATTAACATTATTATTGTGTATTTTAAAAGATGTAGACGGTAGATACCTACTTACATAATTCTTATAAAGATTTATAATTTAACCTAGTTTAATTTTAATCCGAGACAAGTAAAGTGTTCTAGCTTCTACCATGACTTTAACAAGTAAATATTTATCAGTTTCCGCGAGATTTCCTTTAGAGCGCACGAAGTCACGGGCAACATCTAGTGTAAATAAGTACATTAGTTAAGACATATTCTGTGATTTATTCTTATTTGTATTTTGTTGTACATAAACATAATTATTTTTTATTAGGTACATTATCTAAGTCAGCGGTTCTCATAGTTTTTTGGTGACGGAACCCTTTTGGAAGGCGAAATACTTGACGGAACCCTACAATGAAACAATTATTTTTATAAATGTGGCGGTATAGTAAAATTGTACCTACTGTTGAGTGTTGTGATTGGCGACTAAGTTCGGCTGCGCCTCATGAATCATGATACGACGCGTAAAAACGATCGACCAGAGAGAGATGTTTTGTTGATTTTTTTTTCTAAATTCTCGTGGAACCCCTACAGGGGCTGTATATTAGTAGAAAGAAGTACTATTTTTACTTGATTCAGCCATTTTATCCTGTTTTGCTCGCATTTCGTCAAGCGTCAGGCGACAGAAATAGCCACATTCGCTGTTATTTAGTAATGCTAATGGCTTACATTAATATTACGAGTAGGTACTGTGATTAGGTTACAGGAAAACGTTGTTTAGTCATAAGTAGGAAAAATATTATAGGCAGACACGATGTATGACACCAATTCTACCAATGGCGGATCCAGGGGGGGGGGTCATGGGGGTCATGACCCCCCCCGAGCTAGTTCCAGGACTTAGGTGGACCACTAATTGAACATAATCATTTTATTTATATATTTTGTCACCATACAGATTTTATGTAACTACTTCAATATTTAATTAATTTAATATAATATAGGTAAGTAATAACTTTGTATGACGGCAAACGTTTGGGAATGAACGCATCGAAAATTTTAAATTTAAATCGTGGCTAAGATCTTCAATGGTTGAAGATCGCCTAACCGGACTGGCATTTCTCCGCGTTATGAAAAACGTACCCATTGAGTTTTGCGTCATATAGTGCGATTCAAATGAGAATAGGATCGAGTCGGCGCCATATTGTTTCGAATTTAGACTGTTATGATAGTTAAATTTATGTTTAGATAATTGATTACTATTTAACGTTTTTATTTTAATTTGATGCAAGACCATTAATATTTATATGCACATAAGTTTTTCTGAAAATCGCTCTTTTCAAGTGATATTTGACAGAAAAATATCACTTGAAAAGTGCGATTTTGAATTTTGAACACTTGAAAATCAAATAAGTTATTTGTCATCTAATTTACAACATCAGAAATTACACTAATTTTACTTTAATTTAAATTGCAGAATGATACTATTTTCAGTCTTTTAGGGTGTAAAATTTGAGCAGATTTAACCTATTAAATAGGAAAAAAAAAATTTGCTTGCTCGCTTCGCTCGCTCGCTTTTAACATAAAGAACATATTATATTATTTAGTAGCGATGTTCTGATTTAGCCGGTTCATTTTATGATATTTTTCCGAAGTTCACCGTTATGCAGTGTTTAAGTTTAACGATTGAATAGATTTTAACCTATAGAATGGGAAAAAAAATTATGCTCGCTCGCTTCGCTCACTCGTGTTTGGCTTATACAGACATATTACTATAAAATTTAGTACCGACGTTCAGTTTTAGGCTTTTGATATTTGTATTTTTCGAATTACAGAGTTTTTCAGGGTAACAGTCTTTGAGGGTTTAAAATTTGAGCAGATTTAAGCCAATAAGTAGGAAAAAAATTTTGCTCGCTCGCTTCGCTCGCTCGCGTTTAACATAAAGAACATAATATTATATTATTAAGTAGCGATGTTCTGTTTTAGTCTATTCATTTTATGACATTTTTCCGAAGTTCACCGTTATGCAGTGTTTAAGTTTAACGATTGAATAGATTTTAACATATAGAATGGGAAAAAAAAATATGCTCGCTCACTTCGCTCACTCGTGTTTGGCTTATACAGACATATTACTATAAAATTTAGTACCGACGTTCAGTTTTAGGCTTTTGATATTTGTATTTTTCGATTTACAGAGTTTTTCAGGGTAACAGTCTTTGAGGGTTTAAAATTTGAGCAGATTTAAGCTATTAAATAGGAAAAAAATTTTGCTCGCTCGCTTCGCTCGCTCGCGTTTAACATAAAGAACATAATATGATATTATTAAGTAGTGATGATCTGTTTTAGCCTATTCATTTTATGATATTTTTCCGAAGTTCACCGTTATTCAATGTTTAAGGGGAAACCCTGAAAGACTGCGCTTTAAAGCATAAATAGGTAAAAATGAAGAAAAAAAAAATATTCTAATGTATGATCCTATTTCCACAGTATTATAATACTGTGGAAATAGGACTTATATGTTACGGGTAATACTAGAAGATAGAACCTTTTTTTTTTTTTTTTTTTTTTCGGAGGGGAAAATGCATTACGCATACCACCCAGGCACAGGGGGCACCCGAGTGGTGATGTGGGACTCCCGTATAGGCTAATGAGACCCACGGTATACCCACTAAAAACCACCCCCCACCTTCCTCCTCGCCACCCTGTGACGGGGCCACGGGAACGGTAAACACATCCGCGACCCCGCCGGCGGCAGCCGCACACATGCGACTCCATCCACGGCCCGAAGGCCCAGGCGCACCAGATGGTAGGGTGCGCCTCCCTCCTCGGCCTCCACTAGTACTGTAGCAGACTCCCCCCGAGTCTGCCACTAGGAGGCTACGGATACCAGCCACCATAACCGGTACCCGGTGGCAGATCTGAGCTGTGGTTCTGCCACCGACCACACCTCGGCCGCAGAGGATAGGGCAAGCGGCGCACCGTAATACCAACTTGCCTCTTCCTCTGCGGCCCCACCAATGCCGTTAACCGTACGGAACGGCCCCGCCAGCTCGCAGGGGGGTAGGGAGAGTGGCACAACACCACCACGCCTCTCCCCCTGCGATCCCTCCACGGCCGCAGAAGATAGGGAGTACGGCGCACCGTAATACCGGCACTCCTCTTCTTCTGCGGTCCCACCTCTTAGCGCGTCCGCAGCGGACTCCTCCAGCCCGCTGGGAGCGCCCTCCTCGGGCCAGCCGGCGGCAAACAAGCCGGCCCTGGTTGCCTCTTCGCTTCACCGTGGGTGTCCAATCCACGGTTACTAAGCCCCACCGCCACGTCAAGGCGTGCAACCATCGGGGGGAGATAGAGTAAACCTAGGTTTACTTGGGTTTACCTAGGATTACCCAAGCTTTGTGGATAAAGTCCGAATATTTATTTATATTCGGCGTTTACCCGTATATAACTAAGTTTACCCAACACTGGTTGGGTAATGTTTGGTGTTGGTCGTAATAATTATGTTGATAGAGGAAGAGGAGATTTTCGGAACGTGCTTATGGCAGTTATAGAAATTACTGATGATCTTTACAAGCTAGGAAACGAACATGGAATTATCGAAGAAATGTTCTCAAGGAACCAGTTTTCGGTATGTCAGGATAAACTGATCGACATTGAAAATATATCACCAATATATAGAAAAAGCAATGATTGTTTTGTGTACGTTTTTTCAATTAAACAAAAGCCATAAATGCACATGGTTTGTAATTTCATTAATTATTCTAACATTACCCAGCCTGGGTAGACCTAGGTGAGTATGGGTAAATTCCGAATTACAGTTTATTTCAATTATTATTCAGACCAACACCGAATATTACCCAACCAGTGTAGGGTAAACTTAGTTGTATACGGGTAAACGCCGAATAAAAATAAATATTCGGACTTTATCCACAAAGCTTGGGTAATCCTAGGTAAACCCAAATAAACCTAGATTTACTCTATCTTCTAGCATTACCCGTAACATATATATTGCCGGAATCAGGAAGAAAAGGCGCATCTTTCTGTATTTTAACTTTTTTTTCTATCTAGTGCCATTTCGATTTTACCATAACGAAATAGGTCGCTTCTGTATGCATGTTTATACCTGTTTTAAGATGAAAAGACGTTTTTATATAAAACATAATTAAATAGTCGTATTTACACAAATATGTCTATTTCCGTTATGATTCCTCTAGGAGTTCGGTAATTAAAAAGTCGTATATTATATTGTAAGTTTCACACGCAATTGAAAAGGCGCAAGTAACCATTTGTGCCTTTATACTCTTTTTAACCGACTTCCTAAAAAAGGAGGCGGTTATACGTTCGGCTGTATATATTTTTTTTTTATTGTATGTTCAACGATTACTCCGCCGCCTGTGGACCGATTTTCAAAATTTTTTCTGTCTTGTATAGGGTGTAATCCCAAATTGGTCCTTTTGATATCAAAGTGATGACCTGATGATGGGATCCATTAGGAATCGAGGGAACTCCTCGAAATTTATATGGACACATATGGTGATTTCGACTTTTTCTGAAGTAGTTCAAGCATAATATGCTACCAAAAAGTAAGATTTTGCTCCAAGGTATACCCTGGATCCAAAAGTACAGAACAGAACTCCTGACTCCTTATACTACATGTTTGGGGATTTCGGCGTTGTTTAAATAACTGCAAGCATATTATGGCACCCTGTCAGTTAGAGTAATCATCATCATCACCACCACTATCACACCATAGTCCATACATCATCAGATTATTATGATATAAAAGGTATTTCTCATAGTATTTTACACTAACACGGAGATCTTTGAACATTACTCTGCCGTTTATGGACCTATTTGCAAAATTATTTTGCTGTTGTAAAGGGTTTAATTCGAAATTAGTCCTTTAGTCACTAAAGTGGAAACCTGATGATGCGATCCATGAGGAATCGAGGGAACTCCTCGAAATTTATATCCACACATATAGTGATTTTGACTTTTACTGAAGTAACACAAGCATATTATGCTACCAAACAATTAGAATTTGTACCAAGGTATACCCTGGATCCAAAAGCACTGTACAAGAATTCCTCAGTCTTTGAAGGTATGCGTTTGGAAATTTCGGCATTGTTTAAAGAACTGCAAGCATATGCCACTTTATAACTTACAGTAATCATCATCATCATCTTAATAACAATACCTAATGGAAGCTTGGCGCGTATTCAATTATAGGTAGGTACATTCGATTGTTTAGTTTAGACGTTCTTAATACGTATTAATAATAACAAAATATATCACTAAAAAGGGTGAAATTATTATTTTTAAACAAACAAATTAAACCGACTTCCAAAAGTAAAAATACACAAAAAAGTATGAAATAAAACTTAATCTCTAAATGGAATTATTTAGAGATTAAGTTTCATTAATAAAACGTAATCTCTAAATAATTCCCCTTTCAAATTCGGCTAAAATTTTTACTATTTCTCTACTCAATCTTATTAATTTTGAAGTCGGTACCAGCAAATATAATAATATCACACAACTTTTTATACACACTTTTCCTTTTGTGTATAAAAAGTTGTGTGATATTATTATGAACATGAATTTCCACCAAGAACCAACAGTACATTCAATCAGTTATACCAGCAAATATGTACGTAGGTGAGTTCTATAAAATATTGTAGGATATGGTTTGGGCTGGTACCAATTTCAAAATTAAGAAGATTGAGTAGAGAAATAGTAAAAATTTTAGCCGAATTTGAAAGGGGAATTATTTAGAGATTAAGTTTTATTTCATACTTTTTTGTGTATTTTTACTTTGGAAGTCGGTTTAATTTTTTGTTTAATTGGAAACTTATCTTTTACTAAGTAAGTACGCCTACATCTACCTTAAGCGCCCTTTCTATTTCGAATGATTATTATGGTCGAGGCACATTTGCCATATGCGTCCTTATACCTTATTAAAATTTAAAATATAGAAAAGTAATAAACATCCATACTAATCCATACTTCCATACTAATATTATAAATGCGAAAGTGTGTCTGTCTGTCTGTCTGTCTGTCTGTCTGTCTGTCTGTCTGTCTGTCTGTTACCTCTTCACGCTTTAACCGCTGAACCGATTTTGATGAAATTTAGTACAGAGATACTTTGAGTCCTGGGAAAGGACATAGGATACTTTTTGTCCCAAAAATTTGCGGTGTTCCCGTGGGATAATGTATTATTATTATGTGTACTTTGATTGACTTTTACTGCTACTAATATTATAAATGCGAAAGTGTGTCTGTCTGTCTGTCTGTCTGTCTGTTACCTCTTCACGCTTTAACCGCTGAACCGATTTTGATGAAATTTGGTACAGAGATACTTTGAGTCCTGGGAAAGGACATAGGATACTTTTTGTCCCAAAAATTTGCGGTGTTCCCGTGGGATAATGTATTATTATTATGTGTACTTTGATTGACTTTTACTGCTAAACGGTTGAATTGATTTGAATGAAATTTGCTACGGCAGTGGTTTATGCTTTGGACAAACGCGCAGTGTACTTTTTAACCGACTTCCCAAAAAAGGAGGCGGTTATTTTTTTTTGTATGTTCAACGATTACTCCGCCGCCTGTGGACCGATTTTCATAGTTTTTTCTGTGATGTATAGGGTGTAATCCCAAATTGGTCCTTTTGATATCAAAGTGGTGACCTGATGATGGGATCCATGAGGAATCGAGGGAACTCCTCGAAATTTATATGGACACATATGGTGATTTTGACTTTTTCTGAAGTAGTTCAAGTATATGCTACCAAAAAGTAAGATTTTGCTCCAAGGTATACCCTGGATCCAAAAGTACAGAACAGAACTCCTGGCTCCTTATAGATACATGTTTGGGAATTTCGACGTTGTTTAAAGAACTGCAAGCATATGCCACCCTGTCAGTTAGAGTAATCATCATCATCATCACCACTATCACACCATACATCATCAGATTATGATGATATAAAAGGTATTTCTCATAGTATTTCACACTAACACGGATATCTTTGAACATTACTCTGCCGTTTATGGACCTATTTGCAAAATTCTTTTGTTGTTGTAAAGGGTTTAGTTCGAAATTGGTCCTTTAGTCACTAAAGTGGGAACCTGATGATGCGATCCATGAGGAATCGAGGGAACTCCTCGATATTTATATCCACACACATAGTGATTTTGACTTTTACTGAAGTAACACAAGCATATGCTACCAAAAAATAAGATATTGTACCAAGATATACCCTGGATCCAAAAGCACTGTACAGAACTCCTCAGTCTTTAAAGATATGCGTTTGGAAATTTCGGTATTGTTTAATGAACTGCAAGCATATGCCACTTTATAACTTACAGTAATCATCATCATCATCTTAATAGCAATATTTTATGGAAGCTTGGCGCGTATTCAATTATACATTCGATCGTTTAGTTTAGACGTTCTTAAGACGTATTAATAATAACTTAAGAAAATATATCTCTAAAAAGGGTGAAATTATTATTTTTAAACAAAAAATTAAACCGACTTCCAAAGTAAAAATACACAAAAAAGTATGAAATAAAACTTAATATCTAAATAATTCCCCTTTCAAATTCGGCTAAAATTTTTACTATTTCTCTACTCAATCTTATTAATTTTGAAGTCGGTACCAGCAAATATGAACGTAAGTTCTATAAAATATTGTAGAATATTGTTTGGGCTGGTATCGATTTCAAAATTAATAAGATTGAGTAGAGAAATAGTAAAAAATTTTGCCGAATTTGAAAGGGGAATTATTTAGAGAAGAAGAAGAGAAGAGTTTTATTTCATACTTTTTTGTGTATTTTTTTTGCGCCCAAAAAACAAGCCCACCCCAAACCCATCATGCAGATGACCCACGGGCCAGACTCACGCGCCACCTTACAGATGAGCTTCCTGATGTCGACATGGGTGAGATTAGAATAGCTCCCAGTCAGCTTAATAATAACAAAGCACCGGGAGATGACGGAATAACCACAGAGCTGCTCAAGGCAGGAGGAACACCCGTCTTGACTGAGCTTGTCAAGCTCTTCAATTCCGTCATCCACACTGGCACTACCCCGGAAACATGGAGCAGGAGCATAGCGGTTTTGTTTTTCAAAAAAGGCGATAACACGCGACTAGAAAACTACCGCCCCATTTCACTCCTGAGCCACGTGTATAAGCTGTTCTCGAGGGTTATATCGAATCGTCTTGCCCAGAAGTTTGACGACTTTCAGTCACCGGAACAGGCCGGGTTTCGCAAAGGCTACAGCACTGTGGACCACATACACACTAAGGCAAATTATACAGAAGACCGAGGAGTATAATCAGCCTCTCTGCCTAGCGTATGTGGACTATGAAAAAGCCTTCGATACCGTCGAGACCTGGGCTGTGCTGGAATCCATGCAGAGATGTCTCGTCGACTGCCGATATGTCGAGGTGTTGAGATATCTGTACAAGGCCGCAACAATGACCGTCCAAGTACAAGAACAGAGTACAAAACCAATCCAACTGCGTCGAGGAGTAAGACAGGGAGATGTTATCTCTCCAAAACTGTTTAATAACGCGTTGGAGGACGTTTTCAAGACGCTCGATTGGAACGGACGGGGACTGAACATAAACGGCCAGTACATCTCACACCTGAGATTCGCAGATGACATAGTCATTATGTCAGACTCTCTGCAGGACCTGGAAGAGATGCTGAACAGCCTAAGCGATTCTTCAAGACGGGTGGGTCTCGGTATGAACCTGAACAAAACTAAAATCATGTATAATGAACACGTTCTCCCGAGACCAGTCGTCGTAAATGGCGCTAGTCTCGAAGTTGTGCAAGAATACGTATATCTTGGCCAAACCATTCAACTCGGGCGGCACAACTTTGAGAAGGAGGTGTGTAGAAGAATACGCTTGGGCTGGGCTGCATTCGGGAAGCTCCGGGACATCTTTGAATCGTCGATCCCACAATCCCTTAAGACCAGGGTCTTTGATCAATGCGTTCTACCGGTAATGACATACGGAGCCGAAACGTGGACACTCACCGTAGGCTTGGTTCATAAGTTTAAGGTTGCTCAGCGTGCGATGGAAAGAGCAATGTTAAGGGTATCTCTGGTGGATAAAATACGTAACGACGTTATTCGCCAGAGAACTAAAGTCACCGACATTGCTCAACGAATTAGCACGCTGAAGTGGAAGTGGGCCGGCCATGTCTGCAGACGGACAGACAATCGATGGAGCAGACAAGTATTAGAGTGGAGACCACGCTTAGGCAAACGTAGTGTAGGACGTCCTGCGGCACGATGGACCGACGATTTGAAGAAGGTGGCTGGCAGCGGATGGATGAGGGCTGCCCAAGATCGGGATGGTTGGCGCTCATTGGGGGAGGCCTACGTTCAGCAGTGGACGGCGATAGGCTGATGATGATGATGATGATGATGATTGTGTATTTTTACTTTTTATCCCAAAAAGATATATAATATTGTTCCCGAGGGATAATGTACTATTGTGTATATTTTTTAATGTCTTTCATGGCTTAAGTGTTCAAACCATTGAAATGAAATATGGTATGATGGTGCTTCGGACAAACAATTAGTAATTAAAGAGAGAACGTAAGATAAGGAAGATACAGATTTAACTTAGAGTACAGTCGTAAGTGGCCAAAAAACCCCATTTCTCGCGGGCGGAGCCGCGGGCAAAAGCTAGTACTAAATAAATAAGAAGTAAATGTACAGAAACGCCCTATTTATTAAGTTTCGTGAAAACAGTGCGGAGTGCGGGTGTAGTTAATATCGGAGCCTTGTTTTTGAGTCCGTTGCGCGGTAAATTATTTAGGTACATCCGTTACGTCTTCTTGAGGACGTAATAAATGAATAACCTAACCAAGAGCATGTCAGGACATGTCTAAGGAGGGTTCCGTAAATGTTGAATGTTGATTAATAATCCATACTTAATATTATAAATGCGAAAGTGTGTCTGTCTGTCTGTCTGTCTGTCTGTCTGTCTGTTACCTCTTCACGCTTTAACCGCTGAACCGATTTTGATGAAATTTGGTACAGAGATACTTTGAGTCCTGGGAAAGGACATAGGATACTTTTTGTCCCAAAAATTTGCGGTGTTCCCGTGGGATAATGTATTATTATTATGTGTACTTTGATTGACTTTTACTGCTAAACGGTTGAATTGATTTGAATGAAATTTGCTACGGCAGTGGTTTATGCTTTGGACAAACGCGCAGTGTACTTTTTAACCGACTTCCCAAAAAAGGAGGCGGTTATTTTTTTTTTGTATGTTCAACGATTACTCCGCCGCCTGTGGACCGATTTTCATAGTTTTTTCTGTGATGTATAGGGTGTAATCCCAAATTGGTCCTTTTGATATCAAAGTGGTGACCTGATGATGGGATCCATGAGGAATCGAGGGAACTCCTCGAAATTTATATGGACACATATGGTGATTTTGACTTTTTCTGAAGTAGTTCAAGTATATGCTACCAAAAAGTAAGATTTTGCTCCAAGGTATACCCTGGATCCAAAAGTACAGAACAGAACTCCTGGCTCCTTATAGATACATGTTTGGGAATTTCGACGTTGTTTAAAGAACTGCAAGCATATGCCACCCTGTCAGTTAGAGTAATCATCATCATCATCACCACTATCACACCATACATCATCAGATTATGATGATATAAAAGGTATTTCTCATAGTATTTCACACTAACACGGATATCTTTGAACATTACTCTGCCGTTTATGGACCTATTTGCAAAATTCTTTTGTTGTTGTAAAGGGTTTAGTTCGAAATTGGTCCTTTAGTCACTAAAGTGGGAACCTGATGATGCGATCCATGAGGAATCGAGGGAACTCCTCGATATTTATATCCACACACATAGTGATTTTGACTTTTACTGAAGTAACACAAGCATATGCTACCAAAAAATAAGATATTGTACCAAGATATACCCTGGATCCAAAAGCACTGTACAGAACTCCTCAGTCTTTAAAGATATGCGTTTGGAAATTTCGGTATTGTTTAATGAACTGCAAGCATATGCCACTTTATAACTTACAGTAATCATCATCATCATCTTAATAGCAATATTTTATGGAAGCTTGGCGCGTATTCAATTATACATTCGATCGTTTAGTTTAGACGTTCTTAAGACGTATTAATAATAACTTAAGAAAATATATCTCTAAAAAGGGTGAAATTATTATTTTTAAACAAAAAATTAAACCGACTTCCAAAGTAAAAATACACAAAAAAGTATGAAATAAAACTTAATATCTAAATAATTTCCCTTTCAAATTCGGCTAAAATTTTTACTATTTCTCTACTCAATCTTATTAATTTTGAAGTCGGTACCAGCAAATATGAACGTAAGTTCTATAAAATATTGTAGAATATTGTTTGGGCTGGTATCGATTTCAAAATTAATAAGATTGAGTAGAGAAATAGTAAAAAATTTTGCCGAATTTGAAAGGGGAATTATTTAGAGAAGAAGAAGAGAAGAGTTTTATTTCATACTTTTTTGTGTATTTTTACTTTTTATCCCAAAAAGATATATAATATTGTTCCCGAGGGATAATGTACTATTGTGTATATTTTTTAATGTCTTTCATGGCTTAAGTGTTCAAACCATTGAAATGAAATATGGTATGATGGTGCTTCGGACAAACAATTAGTAATTAAAGAGAGAACGTAAGATAAGGAAGATACAGATTTAACTTAGAGTACAGTCGTAAGTGGCCAAAAAACCCCATTTCTCGCGGGCGGAGCCGCGGGCAAAAGCTAGTCAAAATATATAAGTGAATAGTAACCAGATGTTCTTTAAGAATAATTTTTATTCGATTTCGATGATATTTTATACAGTTTTTATTAAATTTAATATTCGCTAATCGTAATCACGTAACATTTGAGCGTATTATTATTAGTCTATTACGATATCGCCTATCACAATCAAAGAAAATATTTACTCTAGCGAGACCTCATAGCAGGTACGAAGAATACAACCAGATACTTATATCAGCGAAGTTTTCGATAGCGTGATACAGAATTTAAATCCAATAACACAGCGACATCTAGTATTATTTTTCAAAAACAATCAACGATTTAAACAGGAGACTAGCGCCATATACCTAGTTTTCAATTCAATTCAATTCAATTCAATTCATTTATTGATCACCAGAATGTAGTATAATTACAAAGATGGTAAATTAAAAATATTATAGTTCTAGTACATTCTGCCATTATAATGGCGTGTGACACTTGCATGTTCTTATTATTTACATAGGTACCTACTACATATTTTTATTATTTGATTTCTTACATTTGAATAAACCTTTAAAATAACAATTAGAACATAATACGATTATTAGTATAATAATGAAAAAAAAAATGTCATATAGAATTCAATTGGTACGAAAGAATACAATAATAATAAATAAGATTAACAATAAAATAATTAAAATCATCACACATAAAATCATTGGTAAAAATTCATTAGATATTAGATATTATATAATTTTTTTTTAAATATATATTAATAATAATTATTAAATCATTATAAAATTAGAAAAGATACACAATGTCAACAATTAATTCAAAAGTGTAAGAGAATTTGAAGTCATTTATATAATTTAAAAGTAATTTTCATCATAGGGTCATATTAACTATTAATATAATTAAAAATTATAATTTTAAGATAAGTAACTTAAAATTAATTAAATATGAATGCTAATGGTAATAATTTTAATATTAAAAAGTGTCATTAAGATAGTCTTCAATACAGTAGGTAATAGCATTTTTCTGTTAGAAATTTTTTGAATTTAATTTTGAAAAGATTTATATTTAAATCTTTTATATTTTTTGGAATCTTATTGTAAATTTTTGGACCCATACAAAATACACTTTTTAACATAAGTTCAGTCTTACATTTTTCTATGCATAATCTATCACCGTGGCGTCTATTTCTTTTAACATTGTCTGATATTATAATTATATTTCACAAATAGGGCTACTTCAAGGAGATATATCGAAGGGAGTGTTAGAAGTTTATATCGTTTGAATAATGGTCTGCAACTGTCAGTAACTTTGATTCTAAACATGGCTCTTATACATCTTTTTTGCGTTTTAAATATCAATTCCTTGAGTGTTGAGTTACCCCAAAATATAATGCCATATCTCAAAACAGATTCGACTAATCCATAGTAGGCAATAATTAATGTGTCCCTATTGACTGTAGAAGATAGCTTGTTTAATGCATATGCTAAGCTACTAACTTTTTTACTAAGTTCTTCTACATGCTTTTTCCAATTTAATTGCTTATCTATTTCCACACCTAAAAATCTCGTATTATAAACTTCTTCAATAATATTATTGTCATAAATCAATTTCTTCATAGATGCATTTTGAGCTCTTTGATTAAAATGAATTATTTTTGTTTTCCTGAGATTGATTATTAAATTGTTATTATTTAGCCATTGAATTATAGAATTTAATGAATTAAAAATGTCAGTTTCGTAAAAATTTATGTCATTGCAATTTATAGTTATTGTACTTATCGTCAGCGAATAGTGTCATGGGGTGATTCAATGTTTTTGGCATATCGTTTATGTAAATAATAAATAAAAGCGGCCCAAGTACACTTCCTTGAGGTACACCATATTTATTAAGTCGCACTAAAGATTTAAATGTTTCTTCTATTTTTGATGTATTATTGATACGAGAAATTTCAGTGTATTGATATCGATTTGCTAAAAATGAACGAAGAAGTTGTAGTACATTTCCCCTTATGCCATAGGCTTCAAGTTTATCCAGCAAAATCTCATGGTTAACATAATCAAATGCCTGCGTCATGTCGCAAAAAATGGCGCATATGGGCTTTCTTCTGTCGACTGCATTCATAATATTTTTAAGGAAATCGAATATTGCCATGTTAATACTTTTGTTTTTTCGAAATCCCTTTTGTTCTGGGCATAAAATATTATTTTTCTCTAAAAATGTCGTTATTTCTCCATATAAGTATTTCTCAAATACTTTTGAAAATATTGATACTAGTGCAATCGGCCGATAAAATTCCACCATTTCTTTATTTTCTTTTTTAAATAGCGGTTTTATAACTGTCAATTTAAGATCTTGTGGATATTCACCGGTCGTTATAGACAAATTAATTAGATAGCAAATATGAGGACTTATATATTCATTAACAGCTTTAACTATTTTAGTAGAGACTTCGTCAAATCCTACGCTATGAGTATTTTTAAGATTTTTTACAATTTTATAAACATCCTGGGGCAAACAAGGGGCTAGGAACATTGTTTTATTATTGTTATTATTTTTGTAGTATCTAAAATCAATTTTACTAGTGCCTGATTTAGGTTTTATTTTGTCTATAAAATAATTATTAAATTCATTTGCAATTTCTACTGGATCTGTTATATATTTATTGTTCTTAGTTTTTATCTTGAGTATAGGATGTTTTGGTGTATTTAAACGGGATTTATTAATTATTTGCCATACGGATTTAGATTTATTATTTGACATAACTATTTTATAATTGTTTTGTGATCGTTTGGTTAATGAAATTACTTTTTTAAGTAATTTGCAGTATTTTGTATATTTAATTTTGTTTTCTCTTGTAGGTTGTGCTCTTACTTCCCATAGCATTTTTCTTTTCTTTTTACTACATAATTTTATACCCCTCGATAACCATTTCGGTTTACGATTAACTTTAATTGTGATGTACTTTCTTGGGAAACAAAGATCATAGAATAATTTAAATTGCTCAATAAAACAGCTATATGCCACGGAAGAATTCGTAGAAACGTACATATCAGAAAAATTTAGATTTTTTATACAAGTTTTAAATTTTAATATATTTTCATGGCTATAGTCACGAACTTGTTTCCGCCAATATTGTAGTTTTACGGTATTTTTTACTGGTAGGTTTATTATTTGTGCCGTGTGATCGGATAGACCTAATTCCAACACTTCAGTCTTACATGTGCTCTTAAAGTCATGTACAAAATTGTCAATACACGTCTTACTGGCTAAACGAGTTGGTTGCTTTATAGCAATGTTAAGATTATAGTTTAACAAAAAACATTCAAAATTCATAGTTATATTGTTACATTTTAATATGTCAATATTGAAGTCACTCGCTATAATAATATTATTAAATTTAAATTGTACATAATATTGCAGAATCATGTCAAGCTTATAAAAAAATGTATTAATATTATTTGAATTTGGAACTCTATACAAACATACAATTAAAATTTTGAAGGGAATGAGTTCAATTGCACAACATTCGATAATATTTGGTAAAGATAGCTTTCTTATTTCTTCGATTTCTCTCCATTCAAGATTATTTTTTATTAATATACACGCTCCACCTCGTTTTCTGTCAGCTCTTGCAAAGCAAGTGGCCAGTGAATAGCTTGGTATATTCAAGTATTGCTCTTGGTCTTTTTTCATGAAGTGTTCAGTTATACATAATACATCAATGACCAAGTTTTTTTGTGAGAGTTCATCTAGGTTTACTATTAATTCATCACTTTTGTTCAATAGTCCGGCTATATTTTGATGGAGGATATATAAGGATTTATTCTCGAAAAAATGGAGTTTGCTCTGTGGTGTCCAACAGATGCGGCTTTTGTTCTTCTAGTATTTGCATGGTATCATTGAAGGAGGATATTATTATGTCATTCATCATGGTATAAAGATTTCTAAATATTTTTTCAGTACCTCGATTATTTATTAGTCCAGAATGCTTATGAAACATATGGTAATTATACTCTAAATTTTTATTCGAGTCCAATATATATATGCATGTTCATGTGTTGTAACGTCCAGATATAAGAGGTTGTTAAACGTTTCTACTCGCCAATTAAACATATTATTATAATATCCAACTTTATAGGTCGGCAGACAGATAACAATATTCGTGTGTTGTATTTTTCGTAGCGAATCTCTAATATAGGTTATCGTAGTAAAATAATCATTTGTAGTTTTAAAATCTTCTTCTCCAATCATGATAACACAAAAATCATTGAAGGTAAAGTTTGCGACTTTACTTTCTATACCTAATAACATTTGCTTTAATGTAGCATTTGGTTTTATATAATGACATAAATTTGAGTGACTTTTTAACGTGCTTTGAGCGATTGGTAGGATATTATTTCTTCTGTTTGTGCTGAGGATGCATATTTTTCTATTTAATGAATTGTTCCGTTTTATTATTTTATTAGTAAGTTGCATATTATTATTTTCTTCCTTTTCTGATTCGCTAGGACATTTATTATTCTTTACATTTATTATAATCGTAAAGTTGAACTAGCAAATTGAAGCTTTTAATGTTTTAGAGGTACTTACGCATTAAATTATAATAAAAACAATAATACTATGGTAATTAATAACATACATTAATGTGTTTTCAGTGTTATTAAATTATTGTAATAATTGGTAAAAGAAGCACATTTTTTTTAATAAAATAAGGGGGCAAACGAGCAAACGGGTCACCTGATGGGAAGCAACTACCGTCGCCCATGGACACTCGCAACATCAGAAGAGCTGCAGGTGCGTTGCCGGCCTTTTAAGAGGGAATACGCTCTCTTCTTGAAGGTTTGTAGGTCGTATAGGTCCGGAAATACTGCTGGTGACAGTTCGTTCCAGAGTTTTACAGTGCGCGGCAGAAAGTTACGCGAGAAACGCACGGTGGAAGACTGCCACTCATCAAGGTGATGAGGATGGAATATTTTTCGCGTGGGACGATGGCGAAAAGTTGCAGGTGTTATGATTCCGAACAATTCCTCAGAGCACTCCCCGTGATACAACCGATAGAGGATGCAGAGTGAAGCTACATCTCGGCGTAATTCCAAGGGGTCCAAGCTGTTTGAAACACAATGACAGTCAACAATTCGAGCGGCCCTTCGTTGGATACGATCCAGAGGGAGCAGTTGGTATTTTGGTGCTCCTGCCCAGAGATGAGAACAATATTCCATATGAGGCCGAACCTGCGCCCTGTAGAGTTGTAGGCGTTGGTCCGGACCGAAGTACTGTCTCGCTCTGTTGAGAACACCAAGCTTCTTCGAGGCTAACTTGGCCTTACCCTCTAGATGATATCGGAATTGGACTTCGCTCGATATGCTAACGCCAAGTATTTCAATGCTAGGGGAGATGGTTAAAGATGTGCCCTCAAAACGAGGATGTACGACCAAAGGTGACTTTTTAGCGGTGAACGCGCAGACTTGTGTCTTGGCGGGGTTAAATTGGACTAAGTTACGTCTACCCCATTCAGAGACTTTCTCCAATGAATTCTCTATTTTAAACACAAGTTCGTTTCGACTCTCGATGACATTTAGCCGAGAAATATTAGGGGAGCCGGTATATACAGCATCACCTGTACTATCTTCCGCATAGCAATGAATGCCGTTGGTCTGTAACATGTCATTGATATGCAGTATGCAGAGGGACACCAGCATCAACTGACTGAGTTTCCGAGCATTCGCCGTCAACTACGACCTTTATGCTTCTGTCTGCTAAGAAACTTGTGACCCACTTGCATAATTTCTCGGGCAGCCCGTATGATGGAAGCTTTGAAAGCAGCGCTTTATGCCAAACCCGATCAAAGGCCTTCGCAATGTCCAAACTAACAGCCAATGCTTCTCCCTTCGACTCAATTGCCTGAGCCCAACGATGAGTTAGGTACGCCAAGAGATCACCAGCCGAGCGACCCTTACGGAACCCGTATTGTTTGTCGCTTAGTAATCCCTGGCCGTCCAAGTATCGAAGAAGCTGGCCATTGATAATGGATTCCATTATCTTTGAGAAGAGAGAGGTTATGGCGATTGGCCTATAGTTGGAAGGATTTGAGCGATCACCTTTTTTGGGGATCGGGTGCACCAAGGCTGTCTTCCAAGAAGCCGGGACGATGCCAGAGGAATAGGAGAGCCGAAAAAGGCGCGTCAAGACCAGAGCCAACTCTGGAGCACACTTTCTCAACACAATAGGAGAGATTCCGTCAGGCCCACTCGACTTTTGGATATCAAGGGAACGGAGGGCTTTTCGCACTGAGCGCTGATGAAACCGAATATCTGACATGAAGCTCGTGCATCGCGGTATGGTCGGCGGTTTCTGCCCCCCGTCATCTAGGGTCGAGTTAGACGCAAAGAGCTTGCCCAGAAGATCGGCTTTGTCTTTTGCGTCCTGGGCTAACGATCCATTTCCTACGTGTAGGGATGGTAGGGTTGGCTTGCAGAAATTTCCCTCAATAGCTTTGGCCAGAGACCAGAATACACGGGTTCCCGAGGGGAGGCGCTCGAGTCTCTTGCCAATTCTATTGACGTGTTGTTTCTTTGCCCAAATGATCTCATTCTTGAGGGACCTAGAGGCATGGTTGTACTCCATTTTATATGTGCTGGTATTTAAATCCCGAGTAGACACTGCATTGGCCCAGGATTGGTAAGCCTCCTGCTTCCGGCGAGAAGCTTTTTTGGAGGATGAACCAAACCAGGGACGAAATCTGCCGCCAGTTGGCACTACAGAGGACGGAATGAAAAGTTCCATCCCCTGCACTACCACATCGGCAACAGAGTTGGCAGTGTTGTCGGGATCATCCGGCGAGAAGCACACGTGACCCAAGGATAGGATGCAAAAAACGACCGCATCCCATCCCAGTCTGCTAACTTGTAGTGCCACACACGACGGTATTTAAGAGCACGCTGTCGTAACACCGTCGTGAGTGGCACAGAACTCCTGACAAGGCAATGATCCGATGAACCAAGTGGAGCGGTTACGGATATTTGGTAGCCATCAGGATTTGAAGTCAGCAGAAGGTCCAACAAGGAAGGATTCTGACCGTTCACATCTGGGATTCGCGTAGGCGTAGTAACCAGTTGTGTTAGGTCGTTCGCAAGGGCAAAGTCGCATACAGATCTCCCCGCATGATCAGTTTTACTGGAATTGAGCCAGTCGGCGTGGTGGGCATTAAAGTCGCCAAGTATTATGATCTCTGCGGATGGGATCTGCCGCTGTACAAAATCTGAAGCAGTACAGAATCTGTTCCAAGAGTCGGTCCGTCTCGGTGTCACCACTATGGGACCTATATAAGCACGCATAGACGCGAGGGTGGTCGTCGCAATCTATGCGGAGTCATAATGTTGACAGGTCCCTGTCCTCAAGATTGCTGAGGCGGCGAGAGCTGATATCATCTCTGATATACACACACACTCCAGCTTTGGGCAGAAAGGAGTGCTCGAGATAATACCCTGGGTGGGAAAGGTATGATGTGTCACTCGGAGATGATATCTGCGTCTCGGTTAAAAAGAGCAAAGCCGGCTTTGCCGTCTCAAGGTGGTAATGGACGGCATTAAGGTTGGAGTGTAATCCCCTGATATTACAGAAGTCCATGCCTAATATCGAGGGGGGTGCCTTTGTGTGTTTGCTCTTGCCCCGAGCAGATTGTAGCGCAGTTTTGCCCTCCCCAGAATACGAGGGGCAGCCTGGACGTCCACGCTCAGTTCCAGGGGTCCCTGAGCGTGGACGTCCAGAGAGGGATTCTCCAACGCAGTTGGTACCCTCCTGGGGTAACAAATTGTTTTTCAACTGCGGCATTTCTAGGGGGGTAGGGGATTGGGCCTCCGGTAAACTCACTCACTCGACGGAACACAGCGCAAGCGCTGTTTCACGCCGGTTTTCTGTGAGCCCGTGGTATTTCTCCGGTCGAGCCGGCCCATTCGTGCCGAAGCATGGCTCTCCCACGTCATATTCGTAAAATTAATTATTAATTAAAATTTTACGTGTTTCGAAACTTAGCTCTAATTCTGGTAAAGAATCATAAATTCGCAATAGTTAATATAATTATTGTAGCTCAGTTAATCACAGTGTTTGTCCTAGGGTGTAGGTTCAAACCCGACAGCGCGTTTCATTTATTATTATTTTAAGTTCTTTTTATTAATTGTTAATTTCAGTTTTTTTTTAATTTTGCAACCAATTTTGAAACATTATTTTAAATAATCATTTCACATTATGTATAATAATTATTCAGATTTTCTTTATATTAATTTGTTTTTCTATAATTGCTCTAGAAATAGAAATTATGATGCGATTTCGTTCAAAATAGTTTCCCTAAAGAGTTTTTAGCATGATCTATCAGCATGAAAATTTGCAAGTTTCTATCTCCTATAGTTTAAAAATGCTAGGGGGGGACCAACTTGCAAACTACTTTGGAGGCCGATTACTCGAAAATGGTCAACTTTATAAAAAAGTAACGTATGGAACCTTGCCTTTATTTTAAAAGACCTATTCTACGATACCCCACACGATGGGGTAGAATGAAAAAATATTTTTCATCCCCACTTCACATGTATGGAGAGCCACCCCTAAAATATAAAATTATTATTTTTTTATGATCCCAAAACCGTCTTTTGGGATCATAAAAAAATTTGGATCTTTTTGTCAGTATAGATTAGTCGTCGTGACGACTCATTCGATACTGTCGAAAAGTAGCGTACTTTTTGCTTGTGTGTGCGTGAGCGCGTGTGTAAAATTGAAGTAGCGTAGTTTTTTAGGCTTCACTTCAAACAAACGCCACGCGCTATCTTGGTTTTTTATTTGATCTGAGGTCGCGACCCCCTGGGGGGTCGCGAAGCTTATGTAGGGAGGCCGGAGATCGAGAGAACTTTAGTAAAAAAAACCAATCAAGATTTAAAAGATTGAGAATTTTAACAAGAGGATATCGATCATCGATATCATCGATGTATGTAATTGTAAAATAATGTGTCTGACGTACTATATTATGTACCTACTTTTATCCGAATCCTAATTATGGAGACGCAATAAAAACGTCGTATGGGATGATTAACATTTGTAACAGTGTAACATACACATACATACATGATAAAAATCGAAGGGTCGGGGGGTCGCGAAATATTTTTTCATACAAGAGGGGTCGCGTCATGAAAAAGGTTGAAAAACACTGTTTTAGAGCACAATATCCACATATAATTATAAATCTCTAGTAGGTAGGTACATATAATTAAGTTAATATAACGTTTTCAATAATTTAGTATTATGAAATAGGATATTAAATACATAAAAAAAATCACAATATCAAACCTAGTAAAAATAATATCATATGCTTATATTACGGTAAAGAGTATGAATGTCAACGACTTTTATCATTTCGAAGATTGCTCTTCTTTGTATAAGCTACATTTAATACTACACCACGAGTCTACCTAAACAAGATGTGTGAAATTAGATTTAAAAGAGGATTTACTACATTAACTTACAAAACTGATTTTGATGGAATAGAGACACATTTGGACTTTTTAATAGTAAAAAACATTAAAAATGACATTCCCAGACCAGTGGCTAAAACTGAGTACCGAGGAATTAATGAAAAACGGAAGTCTGAAATAATTAATTAGTTACTTTCTTTAATGCCAGAGAATCGAAGAGCATTCTGGTACAGTTTACCATGTAATGACTTATCTGCGGATTTGATAAATGAATGTAATGAATAATGATTATGTTTATAGTTTGCAACTTTTTTACAATTTTAAACTGTTACTAATTAAATTAGTACTGTCACCAAATGTTTTTTTTTTTGAAATATTTGAGTTTGTTTAATTATATTTTTGAGATCATACATATATAATATTAAAAAGAGGTAGGTAGATATGTTATAAACGAGTAAAAATGAAGACTCTATACTTATAATATTAAAAAGATGTAGATATGTTATAAACGCGTAAAAATGAAGACTCGAATTGGCCCGAGTCGGGCCAATTTTGCTTAGTGTGCTCCGCGAGTGATAGCATATTACTCCTTGTATATTACTCCTTATAAAAAAGAAATAATTAATGCGCTTAGCTCTGATCACTGTGCACAATTTGCTTCATTTAATATTAATTGTGAAAATAAACCTCAAGAAAAGCTTGTTTATATTCCTGTGAATACAAAACGTATTGAGAAATTTAGAGGTAAATTAGTTTCAAATATTCAACAGTTAAATGGGTTTAATAGCTCCGATGAAGCGTTTCATAAACTATTTAAAATAATAAGAACCCAGTATAACTCTGTATTTACTTCTAAAACGGTCAATTTAAATAATAGAAAAAGTAATTTTAAAACCTGGGCAACTGCAGGAATTATAATAAGTAAACAGAGATTATATGCTTTGTATAACGAAAAGACATTTAATAGGAGTGAATCTTTTAAACTGTATGTCAAGCAATATATAAAAATTTTTAAAAAATTATGTCAAGCAGCGAAGGCACTTCACATAAATGAAAAAATAATGAACGCTAAAAATAAAGTGAAAACCACTTGGAAGATAATTGCAGATGAGACTGGAAGAGGTAAAGGCAGTCGTAACTCTAAATTTGAACTTTGTATTAATAATAAAAAGGTAAATTCTGACCTAGAGGTTGCGACAATCTTCGAAAAATTTTTTGCTGACATTCCGGTCTCAACTACAAAAAAAATAAATTCTTCACCTGCAGTTGCTGAAAAAATACTCAGAGAAAATGTCAAGGAATGTGATGTCAATTTTAACTTTAAAGAAATTGAATCCAGAGATATTATTAACACCTTTAAATTACTCAATATTAAAAATACTACCGATCTCTGGGGTATGTCTATAAAAGTTAAAAAATCAATAATTGACATCATTGCCCCCTATCTAGCCTTAGTTTTCAATAATTGTATAAAGAATGGTGTGTTCCCTGACCTAATGAAACATAGCAAGGTGATGCCTCTTTTTAAGGCTGGGAATAAGTCTGACCCAGCAAATTATAGACCAATATCTATACTACCGACTTTCAGTAAAATTTTCGAGAAAATAATCGTGAATCAATTGCTAACCCACTTTAAGGGCATAAACTGCGTTATGCGGGCACCCGCGCGGCTTCATACAAATGTGACCCGTCGCGGGAAACCGCGCGGGAGACCGTCGCGGGAAGGCGGGCCCCGCGCCCGCGCAACGGAGGCCGTTGCGGGGGCGCGGGGCCCGCCGACAGAAGCACGCGCGGGCTAGTTTAGTTAATGGCGCTATGTGATAAGTGATTTACACTCTCGCGCGAGTGGCGAGGCGAGGCCCTCAGTGAGTCGCGAGGCGAGTGTGTAAACGCAGTTCGCCTCGAGGCGAACCACGTTTACACACTCGCCTCGCGACTCACTTCGGGCCTCGCCTCGCCACTCGCGCGAGAGTGTAAATCTAGTATTACGGGCCGCATGCGCTCACAAAATGACTTTCGATACTGAAAGAGTAATTATAGAAGTACATTGTCACCCTGTCATTTGGGACCAGTCGAGTGAATTGTATAAAGACCGAGACGCACGGACGGCAGCATGGCTCGAAATTTGCAAAGAAATATTTGTAAATTTCGAAAATTTCAGTGACGCAGAAAAAAAAAACAACAGGTAGGTAAACATTTTTATTTATTATACAGGGTGTAAATCAAACCTCGAAGTCGAAGGCCATGTGTTCGGCTCCTCGTCCTAAGCAGAATCTACAAATTTTATTTCAGGGAAACGACTTTTAGTTAAGGCGCAAATAGCCCCTAAATCGCTCAGTTCGAGTCCTAACTACTCCGAAAAATGGGAATAAAAAAAATCAAAAAAATATACATTTCACACTTCAATCCTTCATCTTTAATATCATCGTTAATTTTTTTAATACGACGAAGATTAATATTAAATAAATTAAAATTAAGTAGCCCTGTTTTCAGATTTCTTTTTCTATCTACCTACTACCTACTACGGCTATAAAGATGGTTCTTTTACGAAAATGTGAAGAATATATTTATCTAACATTTCATCGTTGGGTTTTTCGAAATACCGTTTTGTTTTCAAAAAATACGTAAATAACTATTATTTTCTGAAAATATTCGTAAGCGGTGGGTGCGCGGGCCAGTGTTGCCAACTTAGCTATTTTATGGCTAGATCTAGCAATTTTTCAGTATTCGGCAGCCACAATTTGTGAAAAGTTGTAGCTAAACTTTTTAGCTACTTTTTCTAGCCACTTTTCAGTGACAGCATTATTACATTTCTTCCTTGAAACTGAGCCTGTATAATTCTTTTTCTTAATATTCCAGCCCATTTATGGTATTTAAAATATCAATAGTTTGTACTTTTGAACAAGAGAAGGATAAAAAAGCGTGCTTTGCAGCCGTTTTTTTGAACAGGACTCTTGAGTATGTAGTTAATACCATAGATTACTAAACATTTACTAGTTAGTTATTTAATAATTTTGTATAAAATTAAATACTGTTAGTATTAAAAATTTGTAAGACCGAATTTTTAAATTATCATAAGCTTTTTTCATATGAATAACGCGAATGTGATAATTATATTATGGCTTCATAGCTGCCTACCAACTTTTAAGTAGCAATTAGCATTTAGCTACTTCTAACACCTTTTTTGAGGGAAAAAAATTGGCAATCTAGCAACTTTTGCCACATGTCTAGCAATTTTCTAGTAGTAGCAGTTGGCAACACTGGCGCGGGCGCGCGGGATAGTGAGCCGCTGACTTTCGTACGAGGAGGTTGTGTCACTCTCCGCGGTGCCATGCCGCTATTTCGCAATCGTTTATTTTACTCTTGAAATAATAGGGAACAACATGCCGTAAAAAAAAAAAATATGAAAACCTTAGCGAGCACTCTGCCTGTGATAGAATGAAAATGTTCGATTGTTGAATGTACTTTTTTATTCCTTCAACTTCTTACTTGAAATTATAATAATATATTAATATAATATTATATAGTATATATTATAGTATAATATTTTATTATATATGTACTTGTAAATTTCACAGAAAGTGTATAGTTCTATTTCTATGACGACCTCTGTGGCTCAGTTGGTTGAGCGTGTCGTTGCTCAAGCCGGGGGTCGCGGGTTCAAATCCCGCCGACGGAACAAAAAGTTTTCTGTGTTCCTGGGTCATGGACGTGTATTAAATACGTGTATAATATAATAGAAATTTTATTTATGTGTACCTATAGTATAAAAGTATTAAATATACTTCCGTTATCTGGTACCCGTAACACAAGTTCTTCGAGAACTTACCACGGGATCAGATTGACGTGGTGTGAAGCGTCCATAGATATATTATATTATTTCTGTTTTAATTGTCTATTTAGTATATCAACGCTTTGAGGTATATAGCATATGAGGTAAAAATGCCTAAGCGACATTTATTTATTTATTTAACACACATACAACTACCATTACAGACAAAATCAAATTCGATAGCGTAGGAAAGCAAATTCATATTTTATAATATAATACATATTATGATATTTCCAGTTTAAATAATAATAATTTATAAAAAATAATAATTAAATAAATAATAATTAAAGAATGACACATATGACGCATAAATTTAGTAGACTTTATAGAAGAGTGATTTAAAGTTAACATTTTTAGAAAAAAAAAAATCATTAAAAATCACAAAATAGTCGGATTTAGATGGTTTTAACATACATCTATATATCAATAAAATACAACGTGTATCTTATTTTTATAGCAATTTTTGATATTAAAACGAGTCATATAGCTTTCGAATTACAGGCAGTTTATGTCGCTTAGGTAAAAAAGTCCTAGTTCGAAAAATAGGTAAAATTATCTAAGCTATCAACGAAAGTTATGTAATAGCAAGTAAAATTGCCTAAATTTTATTTTAAAGGTTTTCAGCAACATGTAAAAATAGATAAGCTATAGATACATTTTCTGTAGTAACAGGTAGAAATAACTAATTCCAAACACTTAAAAAAAATTATAGGAGTATTCATCTAAATAAGAGTTTATAAAATAAAACAAGATAATATAAGTTCCATAAATGTTGCTTCCATTAAGAATTTTCTACGGCTAAAGTTATCTTAGTAAATTTATTATTCAATGACATTGTACATTTTTGCTCCTAACTGACAATATTTTCCTTCTTCTTGTTTATAAAAATTAATTTCAGTTACTAAAACGAGCTAATTTTGATCTTGAAATAATAAAAAGTATAGAAATATAAAAACTCAAGGCCTAGGATTGAAGCCCATTGCTTTATACTTAAGCTGCGGCCCCATTCATTGAGTTCTCTCTTGGTAGTGCTGGGAGATATTCCAAATACCGATTCTGGGCATGACACCGTGACACAATTGGCCCAAAGCCTACCCAGCTCATCCGCGGTTTTGTTGCCGGAGATGTTGCCGTTGCCTAGAACCCATACCAGACTGATGCTGTTGTCTCGTCCTAGCATGTTTAGCGTTTGAACACAAGCCATAACTTATTTAGATGAAAGAAGAAGGGGCAAAAAATCCCCATTCTTGTATGTCCCTATAAGACAATATATCAAATGAAAGGGCTTGAAAAAAGTGTAATTTTATTGTATGACGAAAATCCTCTAAACCATGGGAGAAAAAAGTTAATGAGGGTTAAAGGTTAAAAAAGTTTTAAAAAATAATTCTGTATTATTGCACCGTTTCATAGTGTTGCTACTATGGAACAATTTTTTGGAAAGTAATGGTATACACTAAACTTTAGAAAAGTGTTATATTTTGATAAACTGCCTGATATTTTGATGAAATGTATGGAATGATAATAAAATACTAAAAATAAGCTCTTTCCTCAATTTTTTCGCACATAATTACTTCTGGAAATTGTTTCTTACTTGCAACGCTATCGAATGGCGCAATAATACAAAATGTATTTTTTCCTAATTTGCGGGTTCGAATCCTGGCCTGGAAAAGTGGTTTATGTAAAATCAAATAATTCAGATAAAACAATTACATTAAAATACATATAATTAAATAGCAAAAATAATTTTCAAACGATTAGGTACAGAAAAAAAAGATATAGTCCATGGTAAATTATTCTTCTGGGCGTTGTAAAAGAAGTCAAAAAAAATTAGCAATAGCAATTTAGCACTACGGAATATCGAGTCCGACTTGATGAAAACTTAAACTCTTGAAACATGAAAATTTTTAATAACTCAATTTTCCTAGACAGGATTCGAACCCATAAATTATGAAAAAAATACATCCTTTCAATAGTATCGCAAGTAAGAAACAATGTCCATAATGTAATTATGTGCGACAAAATTGAGGAAAGAGCTTATTTTTATCATTTTATTATTATCATTCCATACATTTATCAAAATTTATCAAAATATTATAAACAGAGGCAATTTATCAAAATATAACACTTTTCTGAAGCTTGCTGTATACCATTACTTCCCAAAAATTGTTCCATATAGCAAGCCATTAGCAACACTATGAAATGGTGTAATAATACAGAATGATTTTTTAACTTTTTTTCACCTTTGGGTTAAAACTTTTTCTCCCATGGTATAGAGATTTTTCGTCATACAAAAAAATTACACGCTTTTTAAGTCCTTTCATTTGATATATGTCTTGTAGTGCTACAGTAGTGGGGACGGGATCCATACAAAAATGCCCCTTCTTCTTTTTGCTGCTGTCAGTGCCTTCAGCGCAGTGTGATTGTTTTGATAGACTGCGCTGAAAGCATTGACAGTAGCAGAAATATCATCTAAATTATCCTAATCTTCTCTATAAGGATGTTTTATGGACAAGGACAATCTGTAGGCTCTGTATCAGATATCTTCATCTAAACTGATTCAATTTAAGTCTCTATAACTCCTGTACTTATGAAGTTTTTTGGACCGTTATAGTTTTCTTTCAAAGTTTATTACATGGATTACCATCATGAATTTTCCACATTTTTAGAGCCAGCCGTTTGGCTTTTAGAGGGGGGAGCCGTATTTTAACAAGAAATGCGCTTAAAAGTGGAATATCACGCAAACGGAATGTACGTATATCAAAATATAATCTCAGAAACCTCTTAATGTTCTTAAAATGTCTATGTACCTAATTATATCTCCCCTTTTCGTGTAGGTGTACCCAAAAATTATCTTCATTTATTTTAGCATTGTGTTGACGTGATAAATAAACTTACCCATTCAAAGTTTTATATTTCAAGCACCACCGTTTGGATGGACAGACGGACGGGCGGACGGTCGGTCGAACGGAAGGACATGACGAAACTATAAGGATTCCGAGACATGAACTACGGAACCTTAAAAAAGGAATAATAATGAAACCACGCAGATTTCAGTGACTGTTGCCAGTTTAATTGAAAATAGACCAGCTATAGGAGCTATTTTACTATGTCCAAGTATGTGCGCAAAGTTTACTCCCATAACCTAGTATATTGATATTTTCTACTACCGACAGGACTAACTAGCGAAACATTAGGCGCATAAATATAGAAATATATTTAGCAATGTTTGCGTTCATTTATGTTCCCACACACTAAATTTAATATTTTTAGTTACATTTTGTCAGTTTTATAAACACTCAGATCATTTAGCTGTTTATTCTTGTCTATAAATTCATATGTATTGGAATTTATTGATACTCAAGCGACATTTTTGATTTCGTATTGTACCTTAGCGACGTAAGATAATATTTTGGGAACAGGAAAAAATTACATTCTTTTTCGTCATTCTTAAACATTTCCATAAGCCGCTAACATGTTTAAAATAATTAATACAAAAGGTTATTTAATGCAAAAACAATACCTTATCTTTAATTGTATTGGGCACGTGGTTATGGCTCGGCATGTTCTTAGATAGCAGTTTGTGTCGTTTGTCCGAGTTTAATTTCGTAATCAGTTGAAAATTACAATTATAATTGTTATTTCGTCTTAACTCACACACCCAGAAGAATTTATCATTCATTAGTATGTGAAAAAAAAGAAGTATGCGGAAATATATTTATGCCTTTTAATATTATGCATAAAATATTATTCTTAATTAATATCATGCGTATAAAAAATTATGCCTTTTATTAAGTATGTCTAACAATTATTATGCTATTGGTAATTATGCGAAAAAAAAATTATGCTAAGTGCCACGAAAGTTATACCAAATGAATACTATGCGAAACTACTATTAGGTCAAATGAAATTATGCCAAGTAAAATTATGACAAATGATTTTATGCCAAAAAATAGGGAACCAAAAAAAATATCTAACCGACATACTTAAAAACAAAAGTTTTCAAGTAAAAATATCTACATAGCACGAATAGTTATTGTGTCAAATATTGTTTTATTTCACTATGGGTAAAATTCTACAAGTTGCACTTTCGTAAAATAATGTTATCAAATTAAATGCACTGTAAGGACAATTCACAAATAATTTGTATGGAGAAAATGTACAAAGTGTTCACGAAAAGAATTTTTTAAACAAGTAAAAATATTTTTGTGCAAACAAAAAAAAAGTAAAAACACGAAAAATAGACTAAGTAGATTTTTAAAATTCTTCAAAATATCCAAGTGATTTTTTTTATAAATCGCTTCTTTTTGTCGCTTAGTGAACATAACATTCATGATTTTGTATAAATTTCACTATATTATCTAAGCGACAAAAAAAATCGTCGTAGGAAGACGACGATTAGACCAATCGACGCAGAAAAAAAACACAAACTCATTGATATTTAAACTCATTTTCGGTATTTTTGTCGCTTAGGCATTTTTACCTTTCAAGCGTCGATATGAAACTTCTTTTTTAGGAAAGCGAAAAACACCTATCGGATATTTTAGTGATTCTGTCAATAGCACTAAGTATTGCATTTTGGTGGGCGTAGAGGTGGAAAATGAAATCAAAAGTGATAGGTTGGAAGCTGCATTGCCTACCAAATAATTTCTAGATTTACCTCGGGAATAACCTCGACCGGCTTCTACAGAAAAAGGAGAAGCGGCTAATACATTCTACGTTTTTTCTTTGCTCATAGACCAGAAATAAATTAATATTTTCAAGTTGCATTTAAATCAATCCTAAAGTCGTATAAAAGGGCCGTTCCTCAGTTTATAATTTGAGTCGCGGCGCGGAGATTTATATTTATATATATTCTCAAAAAATACTGCGATCTTGCCACGACAACTTACCATCCGTGACGAAATAATCAGCGAATTTATCACGTATTGTGTATGCATCTCTTTGGGTGTTCCCAAACCCACTGTCGATGTCACGAATATGGTGTGGTGTGATGACAACATCGTTAATATTATCGACTTGTTGTCTAGATCTAATAAAATTATGCAGAATGCATATCGCTTTAATAAAACAAATGGCATTTTCTTTTGAAACATTCAAAGGACGATGAAGTATTCGAAATTTATTGGCCATGATACCAAAAGTTGATTCAATATAACGCCGCGCTCTTATTAGCCTATAATTAAATATTTTTTTTTTATGATCCAAATTGAGAGCTCGAGCATATGGCCGCATTATATGGCTAGATAGCCCAAATGCTTTATCTCCTACAACAACGTAAGGTAATGGTACAGTTGCTGCAATGTTGGTTGATTTATTATTGCTGCAATGTTGGTTGATTTATTATTGAGTAGCACTGGTAATGCTTTAGAAGGAGGAATGTCCAACAAGTCATCATTCATTTGCTGGAACAAGCGACTTTGAGTGAAAATTGCAGAATCCGATTCTTTACCCTGTACACCCACATTTATATAGGTAAACTCATAATTTGCGTCACACATTGCTAGTAAGACTATAATAATAATGTTTATAATTGTAGTAAAGTGAACCACTGTGAGGAGGTTTTATAATGCGTATATGTTTTCCGTCTATTGCACCAATACAGTTGGGAAAATTAGCTTGTCTCAAAAACATTTCTGATATCTCTTCCCATCGCTCACGTGAAAATGTTGGAATACAATCTTGCTTCAACTTTTCATTTATAATTTGACAGACTTCTTTTACTATTTTTCTGATTGTGGTTAATCCGGCTTGATACGCCAAATGTAGGTCGACGAAAGTATGTCCGCTTGTCAAATACCTTAAATAATTAAATATTTATTTTATTGTTTCAGTCTCAAAAGTGCAATCTCGTTGGAAAACTGCAAGAGATACGTACATGAAAGTGAAAGCAAGCAAAAAGAAATTAAATCAGGTTCAGGTGCTAAAGCAGGAAAGAAATATATTTTTTATGATATCTTATCTTTTTTAGATTCAAATTCATGTAATGAACCAGATGAATCTATTGATGGATCAAGTGCAGAACATAACTCATCAACAAATTATAATATTGCTAGCACCAGTGTCCAAAATTCAAATCATGAAGAAACAGGAACTGAATCGCCAAATACATCTCGAAAACGTAAACGAGCACCATCATATCACCAACTGCTTTTGAAAAAGAATTGTTGCAATGTGTAAAAGAGAACAATGCTGCCAATAATGACGAAGATTTGAATTTTTTTAAATCTTTATTACCAACTGTCCAAAAATTTAGTACTTTCAAAAAATTATTATTCCGAACTAAAGTTTTAGAAGCTATGATTGACATTGAAAAAGAAACCGTTATTACACTGGATGATTTACCATCACTTAATGTAACAGAAACGCTAAATACATCTAGTATGATTGATTTAACATCATTAAATATAAGATCGGAAACGCAAAACACAGATACAATAGAAGATTAATTACTGGTGCAAAGTATTCTTATTATGTATATGAGAATGAAGACTTCAATAATATAAGACTGCATGACAAAAATATAACAACAAAAAAATCGATAATTAGTTATAATGTTATAATAGTTGTAAGAATGTACGAGTTAAGAGCCATTTCGCTGTTCACTAGCGTCACCAATGGTTTTTTTATGAATTATTGTGAATTTAAGACATTTACAAAACTGTCTTAATAAAGGATATTCACGACATTTTAGGGTGTCAATAAAATACATTATTTCTGTAAAAATATTCCAATTGTGATTTATGCTTAAATTGGCCACTTTTAGCATAAATCACAAATTGGTTTATTTACACATAGATAATTTATTCTGTTAACATCTTAAAATATAGAAAATATCTTATTTTATTATCTTCATAAGACAGTTTTTGTTTAAATATCTTAAATAAACGACACTTAATAAAAATGATTGGTGGCGCTAGTGGGCAGTGAAATGGCTCTTATTGTATGTTATTAAATTTATCATGAGTAAAGAAATAATAACATAATTAGTAACAATACATAATGAGAATGTATAATTAAAGAAGTGTGATAATTAATGTGATTCATGAAGAAATAATGATAATTTGTAATAATAAGAGTAAAGAACTGTGATTTTAAATGTGATTAATAAGCAAAGGAATAATAATAATTAGTATTAATAATTAAAATACACAAGTAAAGAACTATTTTATAAATATCATGAACCAAATATAATTTAATTAAATATCTAGTATAAGCAAAAATAAAAATTGTATTTTTTTTTCTTACTTACCGCATTGTTATTGCCAGCCTCTCCATTGGTGATATGACTGATATAGCTCTTACTTTGAGATTGTTGACTTTCAAATACGGTTCCAGTTTTGAAAATAATTCGTCGTAGACTTGAACCGAAACTTTAAAATACTTATAAAATAAATTTTCATTATACCTTAATTTACTAAACTTTACAACAAATTCCCCGCATAGCAACCTAGATTCAACGAAAGGGCTCACTGGTTGTCTTTTTTTTGTGCTAGTCGTCGTTTTGCTAGGTAATAATATATTAAGTTCTCCATCGATACGACTGTACATGCACACTGTTAAAATTAAACTGGAGACACTGCGTAAGTCGGGTCTTCGCGACGGGCCCCGCGACGGGGACCGCTGCGTGTTTACGCGTGTGCTCAAGCGACGTGCGCCCGTCGCAGATGCCCGCTTAACGCAGTTTATGCCCTAAGGTTGGTCCACAACAGACGCAGGGATCAGTCTTCTATGCAGCATATTTGGGGCATCGCATGATGCACTTGGTGTCTTTTGTGATCTATCCAAGGCTTTCGACTGTGTCGAGCATGCTACGTTGGTCAAAAAATTATACCATTATGGTATAAGGGACACGGCACTTAAACTTTTAGATTCTTATCTTAAAAATAGAACGCAGAGAGTAGAAGTTAATTCTACAAGGTCTACTGGGACCAAAATAGAACTAGGTGTGCCACAAGGGTCAATTTTAGGCCCGTTTCTTTTTCTCATCTATATAAATGACCTTCCTTATCTAGTTAAAGATAAGCATGAGATAGTACTCTTTGCCGATGACACTTCACTAATTTTTAATGTGAAGCGACGACAATCAAATTATGACGAGGTAAATAGTGCTCTCTCAAAAATGGTACATTGGTTTAATGTTAATAATTTACTTTTAAATTCAAATAAAACGAAAAGTTTCAAGTTTAGCCTCCCAAATGTTAGGCAGGCACAAACCAATGTACTATTAAATGATGACAAAATGAACTTAGTGGACACCACTGTATTTCTAGGAATAACACTAGATTGTAAATTACAGTGGGGTCCTCATATTGCAAATCTGGCAGATAAGCTCAGTTCTGCAGCATATGCAGTCAAAAAAATTAGAGAAATTACCGATGAGGATACAGCGCGGCTAGTTTATTTTAGTTATTTTCATAGTATAACGTCATATGGCATTCTTCTTTGGGGAAGCGCTGCGGACATTAATACAATATTTGTGCTACAGAAGCGAGCTATACGTTCTATTTATAAGATGTCATGTTTTGAATCTCTGAGAGAAAAATTTAAAGAAATAGGTATTCTGACCGTTGCTTCTCAATACATTTTGGACAATGTGTTGTATGTCAGAAAGAATTTAACGAATTTTAAAAAGAAAAGTGACACACATTGTAGGAATACTAGAAATAGGAACAAGTTAGAAATACCAGTGATCAGACTTAGTAAAGTAAGTAAATCTTTTAAAGGTCAATGTATACGCCTTTACAATAGAATCCCAGAAAACGTTCAAAATCTTTCCATTAATCAATTTAAAAAAGCTGTTAAAGAACGTTTGTGTGCTAAAGCTTATTATAAAGTCAGTGATTTCATTAACGATTGCACACCTTGGGAATAAGATGGCCCCATGCAAGGCTGATTTTATGTACTTAAGTATGTTCTATGTACATATGACTAATGTTATATAGATTAAGTTACATTGTAAAATATTTTTTGAAAAGAACAATTTTCCCATATTTTTGCTAAAAGGTGGCCCCGTGCGAGTTTCTTACGCCGGTTCTTCTCGCCGGGCTAGTTTCCGAACCGGTGGTAGGCATCATGTAGGACAATTCTATAAGCGTTATAACCTACATGGAACTAAAAATTTTGAGTTTGAGTTTATGTAATAATTAATCAAAGTTTGAGACATATTTGATTTATGGTTCCTAAAAAAGTTGGTATAGAACCTACGTTTTAAGATTTAATAGTACTTATTGATTATTCTGTGATTCTACAATGACAGATAGTTTCTAAGAATACATAACTGAATAAAACAAAGTTGTTATATTTTGTTATGATTAAATGATTTTTTGGGGATGTACTTTTTGGCGACGCTTGACCCGCAAGGCGAGGGACGAGGCTTTTTACGGATGTAGTCCATGGAGTCCTCGACCTTCATGGACAAAAAAGGGACTAAAATGTAACTTATAGGCATTGTTATGTAGATCATTCTTCTAGAGTCTGGCCAACAAAAGCTGTCCAAGAAAAAAAGGCGATAATTTTAAAAATCAAGAGCTGTTAGCCCTGTCTATACACTGCTGAAACGGAGTTGATACTATTTATTATTCAGCAAGTGGTATCAATTATTTTTCTAGTATCAACTATCAACTCCGTTTTAATAGGGCGTAAGATAGGGTTAGGTTAACAGCTATTGAGTTTTTTTTATTCCCGCCTTTTTGCTGTCCACAGCTTTCGTTGGCCAGACTCTAGCCTTCTTTGTAGATAGAACGGCTAGAGAACAGCTCTAGATTCTAAGCTCCATGGGCAATAGGATGATCTTTAGGTTGAATGGAAAGTGAAAGACGTTCTCGCATTTTTTTCTTGCTAAAGGAGACTTATAAATCTCAATTCCTCAGTGGAAAGTAATCTGTATACTTACCTACCTAATGTTTATATTATTCAGTAACCAAAACATTAAACAACGGTTCATTGATCTCGCTGTGAGCTCCTGGTTTTCATCAACTCAAGCTTGTCCACGATTTGCCTAACAACGGCTGCTGTGTTACTTTTAAGAGTTCACATTTACGAGTTTACTGTTTGTAATTTTCTTGTTATTATAATTAGCCACTGGCCAGTACTCAGTAGGTTAAATGCTTCTCGTTTCAGCCTGGTGACGTCCACTGCAGGACATAGGCCTCCCCCAGGTTAAATGCTTAAACTGTGACTATTTAAATTGTGGTTTCTTTTCTGCAATTGGTTTTCCTTTTTATTTAACATTCATTTCAACTCCGTAGATTTTAATATTAAATGTTTGAAGTAGGTACTATTATTTTACTACAATTCAATTAAACAACACAAACCAAAGTGGTTAGTGGTTATCTATTCCTGTACTGTAAAACTTTGCTTTTCATGAAAAAACAATATTAAAAGTAAACCTACGGGCTGCATGCCTTTGTCATGAAGGGGATCCGGAAGTATCCTACACCAGTGTTTTTCAACCTTTTTCATGATGCGACCCCCCTTGTATGAAAAAATTATTTCGCGACCACGGGCGTAGCCAGGTATTGGTTTTTCTGGGGGTTCAAGAAAATAAAACGACTAAAAGTACATTAAATACTAATCTTTTACCTATTAGAAGCCCTGGGCACATTAGAATAATGGGCCCCCTTTTTTTTCATTTTCACCCGTTTCAGCTTTAAACCCTGAAAGACTGTGTAATGCGAAAAAATACAAATATCAATAGCCGGTCAGTACCAAAGAACGTCGGTACTGAATTTTATAATATTATGTTCTTTAAGCCAAACACGAGTGAGCGAAGCAAGCGAGCCAATTTTTTCCCCATTGTACAGTTTAAAATCTGTTCAAACGTTAAACTAAAATACGAAATAACGGTGAAATTTAGAAAAATACCATACAATCAACCAGCTAAAACAGAACATCGGTACTAAATAAAATAATATGTTCTTCATGTTAAAATGAGCAAATTTTTTTCCTATTTAATAGATATTATTTTTTAATAGATATAATTACCTATTTCAATCTGTTCAAACTTTAAACCCTAAAAGACTGTAAAAATAGGATGATTTACGCCTACGCCCATGCCCCTTCGCTTTTTTATCATGTATTGCATGTGTACATGTTACAGTGTTACAAATATTCATTCCATACGACGTTTTTATGCGTCTCCATAATTAGGATTCGGATAGAAGTACATAATATAGTACGTCAAATACATTATTTAACAATAACATACATCGATGATATCGATGATCGATTTATGAGTATATACTTTTGTTAAAATTATCTTGCTTAATAAATCAATCTTTTTAATCATTATTGTTTTTTTACTTAAGTTCTCTCGATCTCCGGCGACCCCCCTACGGAAGCTTCGCGACCCCCCAGGGGGTCGCGACCCACAGGTTGAAAAACACTATCCTACACAATGCGTCATTATATAGGTTCACTGATCTAAATACCCAATAAAAACCAGAAAATAAAATATAATCTATTAATGGAACATAACAACTGAACAGTCGGGATCCATTATTCGACAGCCAATCTAATTTTTCAATGGATCCTGACTGTTTAGTTGTTATGTTCCATTAATAGATTATATTTTATTTTCTTCAATAATATTCATTTAATTATATATTATAGAATTCTAGACCACCGGACATCTAAGTGCTTGTTTTTTCTTTTCAGTTTTTCATTATGCACTTAGTTTGGTTCACTTATTACCTACGCAGTCGGGTTTTTTAATTTTTTAAATTGTTATTTTTTATTAAGTTTTTTAAAAATAAATGTTGATTTAATGTTGGTGTTTGGTTTTATTTAATAGTAATTTACACAGAGCCAGTCTAAAATTACATACATGTTATTAGGAATATTTAATTAAAAGAGGCTTACAGAATATCATTAAGTATACCAGAGCTACTTTTGAACTTAAAGAAATGTAATATATTTTGCTATGAATACTTATAAAAATAGGCACATTTAACCATATGCGCCCTTTTTTTATAAAAACATTTAAAAATATAATTACGAGTTATAACAAAAAAAGTAGAAAAAAGGCATATGAGGATGAAAGATGGCTAGATGCGTTTATTCAACCTAGGTTGTAAAATTTATTATAATGGTTTTTGCTAAAAAGAAAATGTTTTTTCGAATTTTTAATTAAGTAAATAAATTAAAAATATTATTAATTTTATTAATAATTAGTATTAAAGACAATCAATATGGCCACAATTTTCAATTTGACTTTTTAAATTATGTTAATAAACTCAAACAGTCTTATTAATAAAATTATTTACACCACGGATTAGCTAATCCAACATGGCTGTCTCTGTCAGATACTTTGGAACAGTCACTTGATAGACAAAGAGAGCGATTTGGATTTGCTTATCCATGGTGTAAATATTTTTATTAATAAGGGTGAAAGACAGCAAACGATTTCCCGTTTCGTTTACTTAAATGCGTTTTTCTCGGTTTTAACTTTGTGTTAGATGCGCCCTTCTTTCTATCGGGGGCAGACATGGTTGTAATGGGTCGGACTTGCGATCAATAAAGTCTTTAACACAACGATGAAACACCATGCAGCAGAGGTTGCTGCAAGAATAGAACTCATACATTAAAGGCTGATCTCTAGGTTCATAGTCCAAATTATTACAGACAAAGGCGTAGATTTTTTTACGATTACGATTATCCGCACTGACGAAGCTTAACAGGAAGGCGCAACCGAGGTCATTTCGGTTTGTTATGAATACATCCATGTAGCACCTGGGGCACTTAAAGTTTGTAGTACGATTACTTCGTAAAATATTGTGCAAAGGACTCGGCTCAAGAGGTGGGTACTGGTATTGTGCAATGTGAGAATGAAAGACGGTAAAATTACAGCGGCACATGGTTATTGACTCAGGTGTAATCGAATCTACACATGGAGTGTTATAGTCGATGTTCCAGAAGTCGGTAGTAACTAAGGACGTGCACTCATGAGACATTGAAAAAGTACATTCTGTACACACATATGTTTTCATGAAACGTTGACGTCTTGTGGGCCTGCGACAGAACTTTAGATACAGATACTGAAATGTTTTTCGTATATCCTGTATTTGTTCTTCAGTGAATTGACTCTTTTTTAATAACATGGTATAGTTCATCGACTTGAATTCACTTTCTAATATATCATTCCAGAGGAACGATTCGCCACCAGCGTCGGTGAACTCCGAGAGGTTCTCAGCAGTCATGACGGTAGATTTGGGCGCTGAAGATGAACCTTTCATTGCTGGCGTTGACGCCTTATGTTGTTGCTTCTTCGGTTTATCAGTGGCCGGCGCTGCAAGTTTCTTAACAGAGACTACTGCTGATATGCTTTGAGGTTCGTCGAGTGATTCCGCGTGTCTCTTCTTCTCCCCTAGGTCTTTCGTTTTCGAAACATGTTTTTTTTTTTCCACGGGCGATTTCTTTGCAGTTCTGCTTGCTGCAACTGATTTGGACCGGGAACGTTTCTTATTCGGACGTATCCTTGCTTGCAGTTTCTTGTTCGCAGAAGTATGAGAGCCACCGGCGTTCTTATCGTCGTCAGTGACACGTGATTTAGATAGCGGAACACTCTTAACGGTTGTTTTTTCAGGTGTAATTTTCATCAAGCCGAGATTACGTAGGAACGAGGAACTCACTGATTGTTCGTACGGTGGCAGCGACATGGTTTCGGTTTCAATGAGTTTCACATCAATTTCACTGGGTTACACTAGATTTATAAAGTTTTTGTTCAAAAATTTTAATGTCGAGTATGTAGATTAATCCACAACGCCAACATTTATACAATGTTCTACCGAACGTTACCGTTCACGTGTCAATGCGTCCCTTTGCGGTTATCAAGAAACACTGGCGCTCGTAAATAACTGCCGAATGGACCTAGGAATACAGCAGGACCGAGTACTGTGAGCAAAAAAACGAGCCGAGCGAGAGGTTGGAAGAGAGGCTGTGTGTCCCTTTCTAGTAGGGTGACAATAATATTTTCTGCTGTGGCAAACTGCAAAGCTGTGTGAGACAAATTGTGAAACACTGATACCCATTTGCACTAAATGTAAGTTAGGCTTGTCCTAGTTAAGATACACTTAAACATAAGAACAGCCTAGCTAAACATTTTGTTTGCACTAACAGATATAACTTAATTATGTCGTAGCTTAGGCATTGCCTAGTTAAGTGAATGATTGAACGAATATAAAAATTGATTGTTTATGGTTTTATAAATCGGCTAAGTAATGTAGTCCATAGAAAATATTTTGGCCTTCTCTTTACATTGATTCTATCGTGTGTTAAAAAGTGACAAAAGATAAGACCTTGGTTTATTTTGTTTGGTAACGTAAATTCACCAAAAGGCTGTCAATTGTCTTGTCATTACAAGTCAAACAGATATATTATAATAAACGTGTTTACTGTTGACTAAAATTATACATTACGATTATTACATTACGATTGATTTGGAATCGTTATTGATATACCTATTATGGAAAATAAATTAAAATAAAAAGTAAAAGCCGCAAACTTTACGGCGGAGGAAAAAATAAATATTGTGCTATTGTTGTGCGACGAAGGCCCGTGCATCCTATCGAAAGTCTTCTCACGAAGGCACGACGAATAAAGATGATTGATATAGTTACAAATAATCTACAGACAACTTGATAAAACACCCGACTTATGTGTTGCCTACGCTTACGCACTTCCTAATCGGGCTCATAAAGTTAAGAATATCCTAAGTGGACTTAGGAATGGCCTAAGGTTAGTGCAATAGTATTTTTTGCTAGGAGCAGCCTAAACAAGTTAATTAATAGAATCAGGCGTTACTTTGCGGAAATCCATAACATAAATTTAATAAATATTGTTATTTATAGCAATCTTCCGCCAAATAATACCCACAACCTGCAAGCAAATGTGTGAGTGCACGCATAAGCATGCGTAACGCACCTCCCTCCTCCCACACTGCTTATGCGTGCACTCAGATGCAAGATCGTGCAAACACCACCACCACACAAGCAACAATGTCAGCAAGATCGTGCAAAGCCCCACACCACCATGCAGGTTGCAAAACTCGACGCGCGTTTCGCCCCGAACCCAGAGCATCCTCAGGAAGTGGACCTGCGAACAAAGTTCGTTAACTTTGTTCGCAAAGACTCACGAACTTTGTTCGCAGGTCGCTTTGAAGTAACGGCAGCATTAATATGTAACATATTTTTATGTAATTCTCTGCCTTACTTAAACACTATTGAGCCATTTTTGTCGCATTTCTTCATTGTTGGGAAATCTATAAAAACTGTATTATATTATCATTAAAGGCCTTACTCGACTTCACACGTTTTTTTCTCAGTACTTACTACGATTCTAGGCGAGTCGCTACTCGCTACTGACTAGTTTATAACAAAACGTAGTACAATTATAACTCTTAATTACGTCAGTTGCTTTAATGTTAACACTTTTATACTAGAACAACTAGACTAACATTAACATTTAACTTACTAATGTTACTAATAAACGAAATATTGCAACCAGCATAACTTTCACTTCGACAAGAATATACACAACATTTTTTCACCATTTTGACTGTTAAATCATCAAATAAATAATAAAAACATAGTTACGGAGATACATGAAGTAATAATAAAAAACTATTTTCAATTTTAATATTATCCGGTGTTCAGCATAAAATATGTGTAATGGCGTATCTATTGTCTTGCGAATGATACCATCTAATAAAAAAGAAGGAAAAGGATTTAATGTACACTGCATTTTTATTTAGTATTAAATGACTATTTCTAACTTTTTAAATTAGAATATGATATATAGCTCTACCAGAATCTGATGGCATTTTAAAAAAAATAAAAAATGTGATTTTCATATGGCAATGTCAAGTATGACCCGTCAAATCAAAGTACGTGATCTGTCAACCGCTGCTAAAATTTTGTGATTAAGTTCTTGGAATTTGTTGTTTTTGTGAAAATATCCAAAAAGGCAATTCGATCTCAAGCGAGAAATATTGTTTTCTATGTCTATAGTAAAATACAGAAAGAAGAAGGTGTAAATCGAACTCAATCTTATAATTTAAAGTTCGTGGTAGAGTTGACCGGTAAGTTAGAGTGAGTTGTTTTGATACTTTATTTTTTTTATATTTTCTTAGGTAATTATTGTGACTTCTTTAAATGTGTTTCCAGTACTACTATAAGGTGAATCGTAGCTGATGGCACATCGAATGATGGTTTGTTTTCCATGCCTGGTAAAAGGAGGAGAGGAGGAAAAAAGAAAATCAACATAAGACAGTTTCGATTTATAGTTGATTAGGAATAAAGTAAACGAGTTCTATACAGTTCGGAAGGAAATTCCAACATTAAATAAACTGTTGCCAATTTAATTGTATGTTATTCGTAATAAATAATTATATAAAGTAATTCACGATTGATTTATTTTTCATGAAATATCATTATATTACATAGTATAAAACAAAGTCCCTTTTTTGTCTGTCCCTATGTATGCTTAAATCTTTAAAACTACGCAACGGATTTTGATGCGAGTTTTTAAAATAATAGTCTTTAAGTATTTAATAGTCTTTAAGATATTATAAGATTATGGTAAAATTTATATTCAAATACTTATTATGTAAGTATATTATCAAGTGGTCGCGCATGTCGTGTCGAGGTGATAGGGTCCCATTTTTAACAATTTGCATTGGGCAAACCTAGAAACATGTTCAATATTGTATCAGTAGTATATTGCTGTAAGTAGGTAGAGAATTATTCGCCGAAGTAGTTTTTTCTCCAAGAACACTATTCCACGCGGGCGAAGCCGCGGGCAAAAGCTAGTTTTCTATATTATACACCGAACATTCTTCATACAGTCTTATTATAATTCATGTTCAATAATACTAAAGACATAATTAAATATTAACCAGTATCAAGATCGTTTAATCCAATTTCCCCAGTATTGCACACTACAAATTTTTTTTTCCCTATTTGCCATGAGATTCTGGTACACCTATAGTTATAAACATTTGTTAAAATAATAATAAAGTACACTCGTTTTATCTAAGATTTTTCAAGTTACTTTTTATAAATACCAACATTTTTCTGGTTGGCAACATGCAAGAACGAGACACACGGCCTCCCTTCTGGCTATCTCGCTCGGCTCGGATTTGCCTCTATGATACGTGCATTGTGAAATACACTCTATTACCAAGGTAATACAGTTATTTTTAGTAATAACAAAATTCGAAGTCTTCTATCATGAACTGCCGTCGCTTATATATAGCCAAGGCCACTCGCTCGTGGGCCGCTCGTGTGTGTATTTCTGGGTTGGTACGTGTCGAAAATTCGAGATAGGGCGTATGCGAACGATAAGTGACTGTAGTAAAGTACATGCGCACTACTGTGTTGATATCCACAACGTTGACCTCGATACATTGACTGCATGTTATCGGATTGTTCATTGAAATGTAAAAACGACGAATCGTAACTAATGAACAAAATATATTACGCAAGACAAAAATACACAAACATATTTATGCTTCGGTGAATTAGTCACTACGTGTGCGAATGCGTCACCGTAGGGCCTTCACGAATCACGAAGTAAGATTCCACGAATCTTACTTCGTGATTCGTGAAGGTTGTTAATAACTGACTTCCAAATAACCTCCTAACCAAGAACATGTCAGGACATGTTTATGGAGGGTTCCGTAACTATAAACGCGTAATATGTTTTTTTTTTAAATTACTTCAAAAGTTACTGTCCGATTTGGTTCAAAATCATTTTCCTAAACAGTTTTTACCCGACTGTCAAGAAGGGTTATGCTTTTCGCGCGTATCTTGTATGTATATATGTATGTATGTATGTATCTAAATTCCTTTATTCCTACGTATCTTCCAAACGGCTGGATGGATTTCGACAAAAAAGGTATCGTTTGATTTGCCTAAATAACCCAAGTGTCCTTAGATATCTAGTTCAAAGAAAACATACAAAATGGCGGATTTTCGCGCCAAATTGTAAGTAGTTCAAAAAAATATTAACCAAACCTATCGAGTAGGGTATCAAAATAAAGGAAATTAAAATGAGATTTCAAAAATATACGTACGTACAAAAATTGTATTTAAATTTAATCAGGAATAAAAATGGTTATAATTTATAACCATTTTAAGTAATTAAATCATTCGAATAAATTTTTAATCAATGCATGCAAATAGGTAGTCGTCTTTTTGATTTAAATTGACCAAGTGTGTGTTGGTTAAACTAAAAAATGTAAAAGCCCGACTTTTAAATCTTTAGTTTAACCAATTTTTTTAATTATTTATTTTAAATAATTAAAAAACCGATCCATCCATTTCCACAAGTCCTGATCTTTAGCTCTTTCTGGCCACTCTTTATCAAACGCGTCCAACTCGTCGCGCCACCTTTTTTTGGGTCGGCCTCTGTTGCCGACCAGTCGGTATCCACTCCGAAACTTGACGCGCCCACCTGTCCGGGTGCATACGGGAGACGTGCCCTGCCCAGCTCCATTTCAAGCTGGCTGCTTTCCTGCCCACGTCAATTAGCCTCGTTTGAGAGCGCAGAGTGGTTTTTCGGATACGGTCAATCCTTTTGACACCTAAAATGCTGCGCTCTATGGCTCTTTGGAGGACTCCAATGCCGGGACCTCTGCGAAGCGGTCAATGACCAAGACTGGGCACCGTAGGTTAGGATAGGCAGGATACACATGTCCACGAGTTTACGTTTTAGACAGAGTGGAAGGTTCCCTTTCATTAGATCTTTCATTGACCAAAAACTCTTCCATGCTTTTTCGATTCGTTGGTCTACTTCCTTATCTTGTCTTTTGTGGAATGATGTTGTTTGGCCTAAATAAACGTACTCGTCGACATACTGCATCTTCTCCCCGTCCACCTAGAACCTACGTTTCGCGCTGTTAGACATGATCTTGCTCTTTGATTGATTCATCTGAAGTCCCGCCTCGAGGCTCGCCGTACTAAGGTCAGCCCGAAACCTACAGTGAATGCTACAACATTCACTGTAGGTTTCGGGCTGACGTGGCAAATAAAACGATGTCATCGGCAAAGCAAAGGTTTGTAAGCCTTTTCTTGTCGATAACAATGCCCTTGTTTTCCCAGCCTTTCGAGGCCTTCTTAAAAATCTCTAAAGCAATCGTAAAAAGGCGAGGAGAAATCGGGTCGCCCTGTTTGACACCCCTTTCGATAAAAAAATTTGAGCCTGTGGATTGTAATTTGACGGCGGCTGTACTGCTTTGGTAAATGATTTTAAGAAGGTCTATGTAGGTTGGCTCAATATTTTGGTTGCTAAGGGCTGAAAAAATTTTTTTGTGGTATATGCTGTCAAAAGCTTTATTAAAATCTATAAATGCTAAATATAAGGGTAAATTAAATTCGTTACATTTTTCTATTATTTGATTTAAGGTGTGGATATGATCCATAGTCGAAAAACCTGGCCTAAATCTGGCTTGTTTGGGAGATGAATATCCAGTTGGCAGTCAATGCGTTTCTGAATGATTTTTATAAAAAAAATTGAATATGTGTGATACTAAACTGATGGCCTATAATTAGAAATGTCGGATTTATCTCCTTTCTTATGTAGAAGTATAATATTGTAGTTGCAAAATTGATCGGGAAGAACACCAGTTTTTAAATTACGGTTGAAAAGGTTGCATAGATGTGGTAAAATAGTCGGTTCACCAATCTTTAATATTTCGGATGTAATACCGTCTTCTCCAGAGCTTTTATTATATTTTAAATAGATAGCTTTATGAATTTCCTGTCCTGTTATGATCGGAACTGTGTCAGGGCAATTGTAATTTATATTTTCAGACGTGTTTGTGCTGTCGCTGTAAAGATTTTTGTAAAATGTTGTGCAAATATCTATTACCTTTTCTCTGCTTCTTTGTCTTTTTCCTTGCTCGTCTTTTAACTCGGTTATCCAAAATTTGCCGTGGGTGACTCTATTCTTAGCAACTCTCAATGAACTGTTTTCTTCTAAAGCGTTCTTGACTATCAAAGTATTTAGTTTTCTTAGGTCTTGTCTTATTCTCCGCTTAACTATTTTATCTAAATTATTAAATTCTGTCGTTCCTTTCTGCAAAAGAGATGTTCAAGAAATGTATGAGGCCTTGGCCCTATGTACAGTATATGTAAATATAGCTACATAATATAGTAATCGTTTCCTATTCTTTATTTTGTTTAATTTCACTTCGTTTCAATGTACATTTAAATTAACTTCGTCAAGGAGAGCAACACAAAGTATAATAAAACATGGCGGATCATATCAGAATTAACTAAAGAATATCATTTTGTCAATGACATGACTTTTGAAAAAGAAAGACGTATGACATTCAAGACGACATCTCTTCGTAAAACTGTCTAATAAGTCCATTACTACGTCAAAAGTCAAGTCAAAACAACTGTCATGGCCGCCCTCGAAATAGCGTTCTCGCAATAAAAAACTCTTCAAATAATCATTTTTGTACGCATGTACCCTTCTTCAAATTATTTTTTTCGTATTTTTATGATATTCCCATATATTTTTCCTATTTACCTATGTAGTGTACATAGAACTGGCCCAAAATCAAACATCTCTTTTGATCTTTTATCTATTAGGTTTAAAGTCTCTTGAGTTAATTTACTACGGTTTGTTTTATAAGATTTAATATTTTTATTTGCTACCGTGATACTGTCTTTAATGTTTATGAATATACTGGGTGTCCCAAAAATACCGTCTCATAGTGACATGGGAGATAGATTAGCCTTATATCTCTCGGATAAAATAAAAATGACCTTAGTAAAAGTTGCTTAGTTTTCGAGATATTTGGATTTTTTTGGTTTTATTCAAAATCTCCATTTTTAGTTAGTTTTTATTTCCGCATTAGTACAAATTCCTTTAATTTATTCATTTTTATTTTTTTTAAGTATCTCGAATAGTTGTTTGATGCATACAAAATAAATTTTTGTCAAATAGTAGTGTATTTTTTAAGAAAAAAATATTTTTGTGTTGCGTTTTAGCTCTCCCAAAATTTCGAACAAAATTTTGACAATCTGCCGTGAAAAAAAAATGTACTAAAGTAAACTGGAAAATTATTTTAAAAATTACTCAATTTATTGCAGATTTAGAAATGGTATAACACTTACATAAGAATTTTACAGAAACTTAGAAATTGCCATTTTTATCATTAAAGTCTGATTCAAGCCAGACTCTTATGTAGTAAAGAAGATGAAAAAGTACCAGGAATTTTCATCGCAATCTTATTATCTATCGACCTTTATTATCTTTTGTATCTGTAGACTTGTAAAACTGAATGTACTATTGCAACCCTAATTTGTTATTTCGTTCTTTCCTTCGCTGTTATGGGGCACTGTGATAGTAAATAAAATTAGAAAAAAACTTTAGAACTTAGATTTATTACAGTAAATGCTCGAACTGTCGACCTCCAACACGAATGCACAATCGACATCTTCTGATAAAATTATTCTTTAATCTTCTCAAACTTATCTGAGATATTTCTTGAGCCGCTGCGGTGACTCTGTCGCGTAGTTCCCTTTCGTTGCGTATTGGTTTACCATAAACTTTGTCTTTAAGACATCCCCAATAAAAAAAATCCAGGGGATTAAGATCAGGGGATCGTGGTGGCCATAAGATTGGCCCCAGTCGCCCAATCCACCTTCTCGGGAACCTGCGGTCCAGGTGTGCTCGAACGTCTCGAGCGTAATGTGCTGGGCAGCCGTCGTTTTGAAACCACATCGTTCGTAATGATTCCAGTGGCACATCCCCGAGGAGCGTTGGCAATTGGTTTTCTAAAAATTCCAAATAGGTGTGACCATTTAATATTGGAGGCAGCTCCACTGGTCCTACTATTGTACCGTTGTAGATTCCGGTCCATAAATTTATTTTAAACATGTGTTGCGACCGATCTTCTCTATTCTCGTGTGGGTTTTCTAGCTGCCAGCTATGAATATTATGAAGGTTTAAATAACCATCTCTTCTACATTGCGACTCGTCACTCCACATTACTTTATGAAAAAAGTCGGGATCTTCCCTATTTTTTTCCAACATTCGTTGACAAAATTGTACCCGTCTGGCATAGTCACTCGTAAGGAGAGTTTGCACTCTTTGTATGTGGTACGGATGATACCTGTTCCTTTTTAAAACGCGATGAGCAGATGATTTCGGTATTCCAGTCCGACTTTGAATCAAACGAACCGAAGTTGACGGATCTTCGGTAACTTGCTGTAACACGACATCTTCGTCGGTTGTTTGCGGTCTCCCTTCACCACCTCGAGTTCCTGGGACTCTACCCTCTCTGTAGGCAGAATCCAATCGTTCAATCACATGATACGATGGCGGTGTACGGTTTGGATAACGTTCCGCGTACAATCTTGCAGCTAATCTTGAATTTAAAGTTACTACGCCTCGATTAGAAACACGCCTGGTTTCCCCATAAATTAAGTACATGTCGGCGTACTCACGATGAGTAAATTGAGTAGCAGCACCTCGTGGATTTTCCATTCTTAGCACAGTAAAACCAGCCAGCTGTCTGTAAGAGCGCAAACCGTCGTTGTTGTCACCAAATCAGTTCAACAATAGTCCAAATCGAAAGCAAATCAGAGTCCAAAAATAACGCCTAGTAATAAAAAAAATGAGAGAAACGAGAGCAGTACAAAATAGCACGTGTATCGCACAAAACGGAAGAGAACGTACTAAAGTCCACGAGATCGTTCGTGGAACACGGTGTTGTAAAATGTGGGAAGAGAGTAGCGCATATTGCGCGCTCCCTTGCACTTATTAGGCCTTTAACAAACATTACCGTTGATCATTGACAGCTATCTCACTAACACCCGGTTTCTGAAAGGCTGATCAACGCCAAAATTAACTAATCAGCTTTCAAATCTCTTGTCAAGTGTTAATTGAGTTGCAAAAAGCATGATCAGTCGTTTGATTTGATCACCGTGTTAGTTAACAACACTAATGTCAAACCACATGTCAAACGCTGTTTTCGGTTTCTGGAAAGCTATTTAAGGCGTAATCATAGATTAATCTTATGTCAAATCTATTGTCAACTGATCAATGTATTTCGGTGAATTAACTTTTGAAAATATTAGTTTTTCTATGAGTTTTTCCCATTTTTCCACTGATATTGTTTACAGAAGGTATTTAAAGTGTTTTTACTAAGTTAATTTGGCGCATTTACCTACATTAGGTATGTAGGTATATATTATAAATATATTTAATAACTCCCCACACCGATTTCGGTGACGGTGGCTGTTTTCATTGAAACCAGGCCAGTTACGCAGGAGTAATTTTTTATAGTGCCCAAGTGTGTGCGCAGTACACAAGAGCACTATCTCTTCCTTTACTCTCATAATCCAGTGGCCACCCACGGACACGACTGGTGAGGGATAAATATATAGGTATAGTATATATATAACAGCCTCCGTGGTCTAGTGGTTAGAGCATTGGCTCTCGACTCGGAGGTCGCGGGTTCGATTCTCGCGTTGGAACAACAAAAAATGTTTCCAAGTTTGGTTAGGACAATGCAGGCTGATCTCCTGATTGTCCGACAAGATGATCCATGCGTCGGATGAGCATGTAAAAAGTCGGACCTGCGCCTCATCTCTCATCAGTCATGTCAGTTATCCGTCCCACTGTGTTATGAGAGTAAAGGAGGAGAGAGAGTGCTCTTGTGTACTGCGCACACACTTGGGCACTATAAAATTACTCCTGCGTAACTGGTTTCAATGAAACCGGCCATCGTAACCGAGATCGGTGTGGGGAGTTATTATTATTATATTATAAACGCTTCAACTAGATTTATTAAATGCTCTATGCCTGATATGATTAATCTAATTGAAGAATAATGTGTATTGTAAATAAGTCCTTCATAAAACTTTGCTAACATTTTCATTAGCAACATTTTGCCTGATGTTTCTCTCTCTTACTACTTCCTTGTAATATTTGTCAAGAAAAAGTTTGAAATTGGCGGGCTAACGAAAAACGAACGAAAATTTCACTCTGTATACTTGACAGGAAATTTACATTATTCTTTTGCTTAATGGCAATCGCGGTTGCAAAGGTTTTGCACCATTCTGCCAGAAATTTACATTATTTTACTCTTTTCAACGAAATATTGAGCGTAAAATTGGACGCCACACACGTTAAAAATCAAACTTCGTGTTATGTCAAGATGATCAATGATTAATAAATTTTTCACTAATTAGCGTTTCAGAAACGCAAATTGATTTAACTATCTTGTTAACTTAACATGCGCGTTAGTTGATCAACTATTTGATTAGCCTTTCAGAAACCGGGTGTCAGTTTATATGATGTTGCGGGTTTCCCCTTTAGGAAACCCGCAACATCATATTTTCTTCATGATGGGAGAAAAATTTTTTCGAAAATCCTGAATTTTCCAACATTTCTATAGATTGATACACCCCTCGTATCTCAGTACAGCATTGCCATATTTTTTTCTATAGTCACTTCTATCTCAGAAACGGTGCATCCTACTGCAAAAATAATGAAAATTTCCTCCCCCTTATTAACCTAGAAATCGCATATTTTCTTCGTGAATGGCAGAAAAAATCATGAATCCTGAATTTTGAAAAAATCTATACATAGCTGGTACCTTGAACTACATAACATACTGTAATAATAATCATCAATCCTAATTAGTATTCATATTCATTTTACGATGATTGAATATTCTCCATTTTGGAAAAATGAAATTGGAAGACAATTTTGTAATCAGAACCCCCAGAAACCTGGAAAAGGACAACTTTATTAATATTAATAACAAAAATTTACGCCATTGTGGAATTTCAAAACAAATTTTATTTTCATATTATTCTGCACCCCCAGAAACCTAGAAAATGACACCCATGCCAAAGAAAAACATACTCCAACAGTATCAAAAAATTGGCTTTTCCGTAGCCAGCAAAATGAATTTTTAGCAGCCATTAATTTATCAACCAAATCTGGTTTTATAGCTGCTTATATGGTATAATTGTCACCAACTCGGAAATTAAGTCACCAACTTATAAATGTCGGTGCTAATTTGGATTAAATTTCGCCTCTTTTTATCTGCCGACTTTTGAATTTTTTGTCAATCGAGTGTTTTCGCCAGTTTAGTAATTTAGTCGCCAACATATTAATTCGCTGCCAAATTCAGTAATACAGTATGCTCACGTGCTGCCGCCAACTTATTTTTTGTTCGCTCGATTAATTATATCCCTTGAATATTGAATATTCACTTCATAGTTGAGTCCGGCTTGAATTAGACTTTAATGATAAAAATGGCAATTTCTAAGTTTCTGTAAATTTTTCATGTAAGTGTTATACCATTTCTAAATCTGCAATAAATTGAGTAATTTTTAAAATAATTTGCCAGATTACTTTAGTACATTTTTTTTCTACGGCAGATTGTCAAAATTTGGGTCGAAATTTTGGGAGAGCTAAAACGCAACACAAAAATATTTTTTTCTTAAAAAATACACTACTATTTGACAAAAGTTTATTTTGTATGCATCAAACAACTATTCGAGATACTTAAAAAAAATTAAAATGAATAAATTAAAGGAATTTGTACTAATGCGGAAATAAAAACTAACTAAAAATGGAGATTTTGAATAAAACCAAAAAAATCCAAATATCTCGAAAACTAAGCAACTTTTACTAAGGTCATTTTTATTTTATCCGAGAGATATAAGGCTAATCTATCTCCCATGTCACTATGAGACGGTATTTTTGGGACACCCAGTATAATAGTTGACGCTAGGTCGACTAGGTGTGTCACTGACCGTTGCAATTCATTTTCCCTACAGCACCAGCCTTATTTCATCTTTCATCAAGTATCGCTACTAATGCAAATGCTACTATTTCTATTCCGCATATTCATCCATCTGGCACCATATTCTGCTAAAACTTATTTTCGCTAAAAAAATTCCGATGACAAAACATGTATGATACAGGATACAGGTTGCAGCACAACGGTATTCGTATAATCTATAATAACTCTCAAACTTTTAACTTGATCGAGAACGAAAAAGAAAAACCTTTTTCTAAACTCAAGTTCAAATTGAAGAATGACCAAATAAAAAGTATAGACGGACTTCTACGAACAACAAAGTGATGCCGGTTTTTTATGCATTGTGTGCGTGAGCCGGTGTTGCCATACTAAATTTTCATTTCCCTAGATAAGGCTAAGCTTTAGAATAATATCCCACATTTTTACTATTAATTGGTTTATGGTAATTTTACCGCTTAAAGTTCTTTTACTGACGCAGTAATTTCGCAAGTTTTCAAAATGATAAGATCCGTAGTTTTCGAGATAAAAATATAATAAAATTTCGAAAATTGTATAGGAATTCGGCCGTTAACGTTTCTGTGACATTTACGTGTTTTCCATAGCTTTATGTCAAAAAACTTTGCAGAGCTCTATTTTACGTAAAAGTTGTAACACGGCCTCACAAAAACCTGGCGCGAAATAACGTTGTCACAACTCTCCCCAACTATGAAATTCTAAAAATGGGTTACATTAGAACATTTTTATTGCGTTCAAAACGTCTTTAAATATGAAAAAACAGAAAGTGATAATTCTGTTTATTATTTATTTATAGATAAATTTAGATAAAGGATAGACCGTAAAGATGAAAAGTTTAAAGAAAAAAGTAAAAACTTTATTATTGAGTAACAAACTTTATTTTTGGCATCAACATACAAAATATGTAATATGTACACTTAACTCTAAAATCAACTCCCTTTGTTCAGTAGCGATATTAGTAAGGTAAATGCCCCCTATGTACGGAATCGTAAGGCTCTTCGAATTTTAACATTTTTTTATTACAACACTATCGAGAAATAGCGTCCAAGAACTCATGAATTAAAGCGCGCAAGAGATTTGAATTGGACGGGGAATTCTACTAAAAATCGTTTTTTTCCTTTATTGATTTTTCCCTCATCAGTTATCTGTATAATAAATATTCTATATCGTCATGTATGTGCGTCGTTGTTTATTTATTCCCATTTTACTCCATTTAACACATAGAGATTCTACCCCTCATAGAGACGACGTATGGATTTAACCTACTAGGGATAAGTTTAATTCACTGTTTCCTATTCTTATTCCTATGACTAATTTTGAAGGTCAATATAAGTTCAAGCTACGCGGAAAGAGGGATGAGGGGCATGAGGGCCCGATTCTTCCCTTATGCACCGGGGCCCTTGTCCACCTAGCTACGCCACTGAATGTGTCCATAATAAAAAGTGTCAATGTGTATCGCGGCACAAAAATTTTGTCACTTTTGTAAGGGTATAACGTTTCCTTAGTTATCACTGTTATATCCAAAGACTTCTAAAGACGGAGTCATAGTTTTTGAAAGTTGGTACTATTGTTTCCTGTTGCTCTGTCTTACTAACGACACAGTGTAATAAAGAGATACAGTGGTCCAACGCGTTTGAAGTCGCGCGAAATGCCGCTTTTGTGTAGGTATTCGTCATTGCTGCAGGGTTGTCACAAAAATGTATGTGTATTATTATAATCTGTTCTTCATTTTGTGTAGGTATTCGTAGTATGTGTATGTAGAGTACTAGGAATAAAACAAAAAAAAATATATATAGAAGTATTAATGAAGAGTTTTATTATAAAAAATACAAATGCGTATACAAAAGCTCAGGGTTAGCATGATATATATCAATTGATATTTATGCTAGATATATATCAAAATTGATATTTATATTTAAAAATGTAAAATAATGTTATAAATGTAAAAAATCTTACATCAACACAGGTCTTATTTTCCGAGAGTTTCACAAGCCTAGGTCATCAAAAACTTGCTATTTGACACGACATTAACTAATCATAGCCGTCGACGCGGCTTGTAACGGCATATGACACCCACGTGACCCCCTGTTTTTCGGAAGAAAATTCCTTGTTTGTTATTATACTATTGTTATACCATTAATACCATGTGTCAAATTAATTCGACTGATAAAATTAATACACTTTTTTTTCTTCTGGTTATAAACAAAAGTCATTTTATGGTTTATTTAAATTGATACTCAAAAGTATCTATCGTTGATTTTTAATTGATTTGAAAACTTTTAATATCAATAATAAATAAATGAGTTTAATTTTACTTCCCTATCTTCAAATTATCAGACATACAAATTATTTCGATTCAACTATTACGAAAAAACATATCAGAGTACCTATGAGATTTGTATGTAATTTTGAAAATATCAAAAAATCAAAAATATCGGATATATATAATCAAAGATATCTGATATTTTGATATTTATTATAAATATCGGATATTTACGAACCCTGCAAAAGCTACAAATGCGAAACTGAAAGGTATTTTCGACATTTGGATTTACTAGTTTTTAGATTGCGATTGTTGAATTTGACGATGTAGTTAGTAAATTCTCGTAGATACAATTTTATTAAAAATTCTGACGGGAAACAGGCGTATGGTTTTGTATTAAAATTAATCTTCTTTAGCTGTTCATATAATTGACCATTGTAAATAAGTACCTACATACAACTCAAACGAAACACTGTCGCAAACCATTTAAAACAATCAAATTAAAAAGCGTCAACCCCGGCTGACGTGTCCCAAGCGAGTGTATGGCAGCTTGGGCTCGCTACCGCCCCTCTCTCACCCCGCACGCCCCGCACGATTGCTCTGTCTAGACGTGTCCGTTGGACGACTGTAGGTAATAGTTCTATAGGCTGTGCTAACGATGTATCAATACGAGCGAATTAAAGAGCTTATATCGGTGTATAAACACGTGTTTCGTGTCATGTTATGGCCAGCTCAGTAGGCCATTGCAGAGCAGTAGCTCTGTGTATTTTTTGTATTTTATACATGAAAACAAATGTGTAATGAAGATATTAATTTTAAAACATCTACTTAATATGTGTTGCGCCGCTGCATATTGTGCCTCAAGAATGACGACAGAAGGTGTCAAATACTTGGAATTATCATTTTACACGTAATGTTTTAACAATGTTTTGTGAACTAAATAATGAGTATTTTTATAATATAAACAGATAATCATTAAATTTAACGAACCCTTTTTCGTACTATATCACGCTTTAATGATGAATATCACGTAATGAGTAATAATTTGTGCAAAATAAAAGCTTTGTTTTTCTGCGTATTTTGAGTGATGTACCCTACTGACACAGGAGTTTATCGATAAAGATAATAAACTTTTACTAAACGGTTTTATTAGGTCTCGGAAATGCTCCGGAAGAAGAGGCGAATAGATTGAAGCAGTTAGATGCGAAAATTAGAAGAGTGTGTTCCACCAGTGAGACAGCTTGGTGTGACGGTATTGATACGGGGAAGATATTTCTGTTTTACCGGACAATTAAGAAGACTTACAATAATATAATTATACTTTCTTAATCATATTTTTTTTATTTAGTTTCCAATTAAAATGCACAAAGAGCATTTTTCCATTATCCGATCCAGATCGAATACGATATCGGTATCGAATGCCGATACAGTAATCGATATTCAATAGCCATGCAAGGGCAAGTAAAATATTATAAATTATATGAAACACATAGGTCTTTCACATTATCGGTTTGATATCGGATAGAAAAGCACTTTTATTCCTGTAAATATGGGCCTAGCAGGAACAATTGACAGGTGCGTAAATGCAATGTTATCGAATGTCAATTGTATGAGCGCTGTCATAATTTTTATACAAATCTCTTTCGATAACGTAACGCTTACGCAATTGACAATTGTTCCTGCTAGGCCCCCAAGCAAGTGAGTAATCTGACTGACTCAGCTAATCTCTCAATGTATTTACTATTTAGATGCTAATCAAAAATGCAAATACAATACAAAGAGAGGAAATCGAACGCAAAATTTTTGTGTTGTCAGATTTGACATGAGACTCGTGTGTTCGATTTTCAGTTCTATTGTATCAGTCCAGAGTTATATTTTCAATGCTCTAAATTTTCCCCGGCCTTCCAGATTCCTGATAGTATGTCCGTCGGGATATTTTATCGGGTTGGTATTACTAAGGCTTACTTACTAATAAAGAGGAGGTTCTGTGTTCGGCTGTATAATATACTAGCGACCCGCCCCGGCTTCGCACGGGTACAATGTATATATTATCTGTATAATCTATGGGTACAATACTGATACTAATCCTACCTCATAGATCTAAACTCCACTCCCGCAGGCACACCCCCGCCTTGGTGACGCCTACTTCGCAACGGGCCGTGGAGCAGAAATCGTAATATTTTAATTTCACCATAACTACAAAACCAAACGTCCTCACTCAAAGACCAAATATTATGTACATAAACTGTACTTAGTGATAAAATAATTTATTTTGATAAGGATTAATAGCATGAGTAAAATAAACGCGTTTAAATGTAGTCCAAAAAAAAATCAAGATTTTTAAATGACAAAAATTGTTGTTGTGCCTCACTCGACATAGATAGGTATAGTGTGTCGCGGACTTTTTTGTAGATATTTATAAGATCTACAATGAATTAGAACATTTTATGGTTCTATCTTTTATAGTTTAGGTAGCGTACGCAAAATAAGTAACTTTTCTGGTTGGTTTTTTACACCTTGTGTCCGAAAACCCCAAATATCTTACGGAACCCAATTTTTTCCAAAATAAAATTTAGCCTATGTTACTCGTGGATAATGTAGCTTTCGAATGGTAAAAGAATTTTTGAAATCGGTCCAGTACTTTTTGAGCCTATTCATTACAACCAAACAAACATACAAACAAAGTTTTCCTCTTTATAATATTAGTGTAGATGTCACCATAAAATTTTAAAAACCGTTAGATTGTAATATTACTATTGAGATATTATAAAATGTCGACAGATTGTCAAATAAAAATTACTTCTTACAATTTTACACGTTATTTTTCGTTACATTGTAATATTTACCGTGCCGATTGGTTAAATGGCAAGTGCCCCGCGCCGCCATATTTGTTTTTTTTTTTTCATAATAATAATTAAAACTAAAAATAATGCGTACAATTATTGTAAGGAGAAATTTTTATTTGACAATCTGTCGACATAATAAGTATAATATCTCTAGTAATATTACAATCGAACGGTTTTTACAATTTTACGGTGACATATTATATACAGCCGAACACAGAACCTCCTTTTTTTTAAAGTCGGCAAAAAATATTTATGAACGGTCTATTTCTATTACAATAGTGCAGAATTGTTAGGAATTGTAAACTTTCAATTGGTAGATATAGGGAGTAATTTTATTTAATGTAAATAGTTATTAATAAAACGTTTCCTCATAATACTTATTTTATAATTAAAATACGCAATTGACTGAATAGTGTGAAAGAATTATGCTACTAATTATTTCATACATTTTACTCGCCTTTGGCTATTGTGTATCGGCTATCAGCATTATTTACCGATATCGTGTCGGATAATGGGAAAACGCTTTTATGATAAAAACTAGATGTTGCCCGCGCCTTCGTGCGCGCTAAAAGAAATGCCGTGCCGCAAAAAAGTAGCCTATGTGGTCTTTTCTATATATGTGCAAAATTTCATCAAAATCGGTCAAGTACTTTCGGAGCCCATGCAAACAAACAAACCTTATAAGAACACAATATTTTTTAAACATCTAATAAAATCTTGTTAATTTCAAATACCTATATCTTAAATTAAAAAGGTACTTAATGAGTTTTACACATTATAAACTGATGACATAAAACTTAAAATGTGTTTATAAAATAAAAATTTAGAATTATAAAAATATCTACAAACGTCGATAGGTACCACAATAAAGTCGAGTAGTTTATCGATATTATATCGATATACGTTACATCCCTGCACGTACACTAATACAATGCACACAAGCAGAAAAAGGACACGCGTTTGCTGGCTAAAACTCTCTCTAGTAGTTATATACTCAAAGGTTATATCCTTACAAAACTGACAATATTTCTGTGCCACGACACACATTGACATGGGACGCGTGTCAATGTGTCAACGTCGCATAGTAACACAAAACACGCTATTACTCGCGGAGCACACTAACCAAAATTGGCGCGACTCCAATTCGAGTCTTCATTTTTACGCGTTTATAACATATCTACCTCTTTTTAATCTAATCTAATATATATATGTCGAAGAGGTTAATATTTTGTTGCTGAATTGACAAGCAAGTCAATAGTACGGAAGTATAGTTGACGGGAACACTAGCGCCATGTTGTTTGGCGCTGATAGAGTCCAGTTTGATGAGCTCGCGCGTTCGGTGTGGTGGGAGTGGTGATCACGTTTTCCCTCCAAGGAATGGTCACGGAACAGTATGCTACCAGCCGTCGTGGCGAGAGATTGGCTCGGAAACTATCGGTGTTCTTGTTAGTGATAGTGAATATAAGTGCTAAGTAATGAAATAAGTGCAGTCGTTATTATTTTAATAGACAGTGAAAAGTAATTAAAACAGTGTGAAGTGTTTAGCTTTAGTACTATTGAGAATAATGGTGAAGTAATGCTGTTTCTCCTCTTTTCATTTTGTAACCAACATTACCCACGATAAGCCCACAATGTTAATTAGAGAGTCAGTACTTTAATATAGTGCGATATTTCCCCATTATATTATCCCATGTCTTCTACATCAGAAAGTGGGATTCATGTTGGTTCAAGATGAATTTCAAGTCTTTGTTCAAGTTTAAAAAAAAGTGACGGTAGTTGAAAAAAATGTGTAATCTTGTGCGGTTTACAAAAAGTGAAAATAAAATCAGTGTTAATAATGTGGATCGAGTTTGGTAGTGTGCAATGAAGGCAGCACGCTAAATGTATGGCGTAATTGCGGAAAGATGGGACAACAGCGGGCCGAATTCTCTGAAGAGTGGATCGTGCCGGGAGTTCTACAATGACTGTGCTGCAGTGCCGTGGCAGTGGCAGACTGCGATGTAGTAGTGGCAATAGCTCGGTAAGCTCAAAGATGGGCCGCGGGGCCCCTAACTTATTGTTTTTAATATGTGCAGGTGTATCTGCTTTGTATTTATTACAATCGAGGGATAGTGGTATAAACTGTGGCTGGTGGTGATGGTATGAATACGTGACGACGGCGGTGTCACACGCTCTGGACGGTCCAGTGGCCGTGACTGCGGTGGGTCGGAAAGCTCAGCATTGGACTCCGGTGAACTTGGTTACTTTGTAAAAGATTGTAAACGCACTTGTATTCTCCTTTGGTATTATGAGGGTCTAACAGTACTTACATTTTCTTTAGAAAATCTTAGATCGTTAAATTGAAATTCAGTTTATTGAATAATGATTTCTACATTTTCCCGTTAAAGTTAAAGAAGTTCTTTAGTAGAACATAATTGTTGTGCCGTTATTTTTATGTGCAGATGGGAGTTCGACGTTCGAACGGTAACGGCAACCGAATACCGATGGGCGCTCCAAGGTATGCAGTGAGCAGCGCTGTGCGACCGAGCAGCTTGGGCGACAGCGCCAAGTGCACATCTTTAGTGGACTGGTCTAGTCGCTTCACAATGATGGGAGATACTTGGTGAAGTTGTTTTTGTATCATAATTAGTGGTGCTAAATTATGCTGGATTTTATAAATCCAGCATAATTTAGCAAAGGTTTTTAGAAGATCAAGTAAATGAGTAAAAAGGAACTTAAAGTAAATAACCTAACCAAGAGGACATGTCTAAGGAGGGTTCCGTAAACTATTAAGTTTACTATACACTATAGTACACTATAAAATTTTAAACGTATGATAAATTAATAATAATATTATTTTGTAATATTATATTGTATTATTTCTTTATTATTTTGAATGTTCATTAATAATCAAAATATATACAACCCGTCGGAAATATCTGCGAACCTCGCTGGAATGCGCTTCCCTCGTACTTTACCGGACTTCGCCCCGTTTTCTCGCCTATCCATTAACGTTGCCAACGCAATTACCGACATACATGTATTACCTACCTATTCCTGCTTTAGTAATCGCATTATTGTTTCTCTATTTGGTGAAATATTCATATCAATTTGCATGACGTCACTAAGCCAGGTTCGCAGATATTTCCGACGTGTTGTACTACCAGATGTTCTTTAAGATTAATTTTTATTCGATTTCGATGATATTAAATATTTTAAAGAGTTTTTATTAATTTTAATATTAGCTAATTCACTTAATATTTGATTAATATTTGAGCATATTTAAGTCTAAGACGATATCACCTATCTCAGTGTATAAAAATACAACCAGATACTTATTACTTATACAATATTATATCAGTGAGGTTTTCGATAGCGTGATACAGAATTTAAATCCAATAACACAGCGACATCTAGTATTATTTTTCAAAAACAATCGACGATTTAAACAGACTAGCGAGTAGTGCCATATTGTTTTCGTAAAGTTACTAGCAAATTGATGCTTTTAATATTAAAGGTAGGTATTAAATTATAATAAAAAACAATAATACTATGGTAATTAATAATACATATTAATGTGTTTTCAGTGTTATTAAATTATTGTAATAATTGGTAAAAAAGGCACATATTCGTAAAATTAATTATTAATTAAAATTTTACATGTGTTTCAAAACTTAGCTCTGATTCTGGTAAAGAAACATAAATTCGTAACAATCTATATAATTACTGCAGCTCAGTTAATCACAGTGTTTGTCCTTGAATGTAGGTTCAAACCCGACAGCGTATTTTAATTATTATTGATTCCTTTTTTTTTTAAATAATTAATTTCAGTTTTTTTTTTAATTATGCAACCAATTTTGAAACATTATTTTAAATAATCATTTCACATTATTCTTATTTTGCTCTATGTTAATTTGTTTTTCTATAATTGCTCTAGAAATAGAAATTATGATGCGATTTTGTTCAAAATAGTTTTCCTAAAGAGTTTTTAGCATGATCTATCAGCATGGAAATTTGCAAGTTTCTATCTCTTATAGTTTAAAAATGCTAGGGGGGGGGGGCATCTTACAAACTACTTTGGAGGCCGATTACTCGAAAATGGTCAACTTTATAAAAAAGTAACGTATGAAACCTTGCCTTTATTTTAAAAGACCTATTCTACGATACCCCACACGATGGGGTAGAGTGAAAAAATATTTTTCATTTTTATGATCCCGAAACCGTGATCTATACACAATCTATAACTACACCAAATCTCATCAACTTATATTCATAATTACAGGAGCTAGAGGCGCGGACAGACAGACAGACAGACAGACAGACAGACAGACAGACGGACAGAGCGAAACTATTAGGGTTCCTTAAGTATTACGGAACCCTAAAAAACGAGTACATATTACATCTTAAAGCCTATTATTATTATTGTTTGAATGACCGCTGAAGGTCACACCGGAAAATGCAGCACTAAAGTTTAATTTCCGTATCTTTTGGCAATTACATGTCATTATCGAGATTTCATTTCATGATATCAAAAAAAAAAAATTGTAACATGGTGATAGCTGATCTAAGATAAAGTACCCATAGATCCGCAGCTCTTGTAACCACTAGAGTGCATCTCGCTCACCCACTATGTGTTGCCATGTACAAACATAGCCTTCAATAGGGAATATGCACGTATTTTTTTTATTTATTTATATAGATCTATCTTGTTTGGTAAGCCGTATGGTAAAATCAGTTTTTTGATATCATTAAAAATAACGAAGATATGAACGTTTAAAGTGGTCTATTAGACAGAGAGATCCGACGTGTATCGTGACGTCACATAACACGACTTTCATAGAAAGTTCATACTAAATTTCGTTTTGCTAGAAAGAGATAGATTACAAACTTTGACCGCTCATATCTTGCTCATTTATCAACAGATATTGAAAATTTTCTCGCCATTTTCTTTATTTTTCTGTCTAGTATCATATTATTATATTTTAAGCTATTTTTATATTTTATGCATATTTCCTATTGTAGTATTTTTGTCTTGATCTTAGGATGTACACGTAAGTTTTCTCGTCGTAGTCAATAATAAATAAGAATCGTAGAACGAGTTTTTCCCTGCACCACTCATTATTAAAATAAGTAAATTTCAATATTTTCATACTGGCGATTAAATTGTTCTAGTTATTTTTATGAGTCAGAGGCTTTTTAAGAAAACATGCGATTAGAGTACGATCGTACCTGGATTCTCAGTCTAGATAGAGACCTATCAATAAGTTAACTTTAGGCCAAGACCGAGAGGAATAGTTAAATTAACAAAATATTATGAACGTGGTAAAAATATTTCAAATCGGTTCAGCCGTTCTTGAGTTATATATAACTCAAGAACGGCTGAACCGATTTGGCTGAAAATTGGTGGGCTGTCTTGAAACCAGGAGAAGGACATAGGATACTTTTTATTCCGTTCACGAGGGACTCAAAACTCGAGAACGGCTGGATCGATTTGGCTCATTTTGATTTATATTGAAAATAATTGTGGAAGTTCAGGGAAGGCTTACGCACTGAGAAATAATGAAAAAGGTGTAGGTTGTAGGTGTAGGACTAGGACGTAGGATGCATTATAGGTAAAGTCATTTATTCATTCCAGTTCATGTTTATGACAGAACAACGTGTGTCGAGACAGCTAGCTATATTATATATTACTAGCTGACCCCGACAGACGTTGTTCTGTCTTAAATATGAACTGGAATGAATAAATGACTACACCCGCTTCTACACCTACTCCTACACCTATTCCTACTCCGACTCTTACTCCAACACCTACTCGTACATTAACTCGTACACCTACTCCTACCCATACTCCTACACTCACTCAGATACTTACGCCTACACCTGCTTATACAACATACACCTTTTAAAATATTAAAAAAAAAAAGGTCCAGCCTGCGCCCATTACGCCCACGTAAGTACAGTAATCTACGGGTATATATCCCATGATATAAAGTAGCCTATGTCCTTCCCCATCGACTACTCCAACTCCACTCTGTGCCGAATTTCATCATAATCGGTTTAGTAATATTTACGTGAAAGCGTAAAATAAGTATCGTACAGGAACCGTACATTTTTTCGCGATAAAAAGTAGCGTACGTCCTTTCCCGTGGTCTAATTTATATCTGGGCCAAATTTCATGATAATCAGTTCAGTAGTTTTAACGTGAAAACGTTCAGGTTTACTCTTTTATTTTTATGTAAAGGATATAATCCCAAGTTGGTCCTGTTTTTTTTTTTTTTTTTTTTTTTTAATTTATTATTTATTCAATAAAAATTACAAAATACAACAAACATAAAATTAACAATAAAACTAGAGGCAAATAAAAAAACTAAAAATTAGTACTAACAAAAAAAAGACTTACCTACAAATAATCTATATCTAAAAAAAACTATAAATAGAAAATCTTCCCCAGGTCGTCCCCATCTGGCAGAGTACCTAGCAAACTGATAGCATTGCCTCGTTGGATAGCAATGGCTATCCGTTGTGCCAGGTAGTTCCCGGCTCTAGGGTCTCGGGTGGCTTCAGTAAGCTTTTTAGAGATTTCTTTAAAAGCTTATGTGCGCCCGGACCCCATGCGCCTAGGGTTTCCACCCCAAACGGTTCAAATATGAGGTCTCCGCTAAGGTTCTCATCATGGGCGTAGCCAGGTTTTAGTTTCGGGGGGGGGGGGGGGGGGGGGGGGTTCCAAGAAAATAAAATGACTAAAAGTACGTTTCTTTTGGGGGGGGGGGGGGTGGGGGGGTTCAAGAACAAATGACTAATAGTACATTAAATACTAATAGCCCTGGGCACATTTGAATAATGTAAAGTACAACAGTATTTCAGGGTTTAAAGTTAAGAAAGAGAGAGAGAAGAGAAGAGAAAAACAGGCAAAGGAGTAAAAAACTTTCGTCGCTTTCTCAGTTTGCACCCATTTAACATAAACACATAATATAGTACAAATCAGTATTAAAGTTCTGTTTTACGCTGTTGTTTTTTTTTTTTCTAAAGTAACTTCAAAAAATCATCTTTCAGATAGGGTTAATGGGGCGGCAAAACATGTTAATTGGCCTGGGGCGCAAAATTTCTAAATACGCTTCTGTATATGGGTCAGCTGTATATACCAGCCGGCCCATTTCGGGGGGGGTTTGAACCCCCTAAACCACCCCCCTGGCTACGCCCATGGTTCTCATACTTGCGCCGTTTGAGGTTCTCCGCTTGGTTTGCAGCAAAAAGATGGAAAATTTGTTCTTTGATTAATTACCTATGTATCCAAAATTTATGTTTAGTGAGGTTTGCGGTTAGGGTTAGCTGTCACCCTATTACTCAACCATGTTTACCACTCCAAATTACAACTAAACTAGTCGTTTAGTTTATAACCCCAAAACTTAAACCACTAATATCTCAGTAACTGTGGGTTTCCTGATGAGGGGAGTGGGGGTTCAACCCTCCCCCTCCCCTTTCCTCTTAACTCCCTCCTCCTCAAATCGTGGAATCGTGGGATATTATACTAAATTTTTACCGAAAGAACATTAGTCAGTATATTTTGGTACTAAATTAAATAGCAACACTAAGACAAATATATTTTTCGAACATGTTACGAATTATGTAAAAAAAACTGATTTCATCTCACTTTCTATGGAAAATATGACTGTATTTACATCCATATATCATCATTCTTATGTTATATGCAATCACAAACTAAAAAAACACGAGCTATAGCTAATTACGAGTGAAAAGTTACGGCAGCACATTTTCGTTCGCTGCGACTTTTGCAACTCAAAATACTGCATCCACACATTGTTAAAATACTTAAAACTACACGGAGTCTCTATCTCAAAAGAGTATATAACATAAAACACTCCAAAAAATACAAAAGAGTTCAATTATAAAACGAAACCTCAATCTTCACAGTCATTTGTTTGGCACAAGAATGTCAAATTTGACAGCTCTGTGCCAAAAAGCCGGTTACAGCGAAAGGGACAAAACATAACATTTTTGTCTCGTTTCTTCACAAGTATTGACCAATTTACGTTCTCTCTCTAACAAGCTGTGACGTCAGGAGCTATCCTGCCCTGCTATAGCTGATAAATGAGACGACTATAGTTTTCAGTTTACAATTTCTTATAATGAAATTACCAGTGTTCTTTATTTGTTTTGGGTGTGTCATACATTCATACTGGTCTTATAAGAAAGTGAATAACACCTGTCGAGTCGATACTGACAACAGACTTCAGTGATTATTAAGTTGGTTCTTAAACAAACTACAACCTATTTATTGGACATACTATAATCTTTTTATATCAGGCGGAATCGGTAGAGATGACAAATAAGAATTTAACGTTTGATTTTTAACGGTATGATACATGTTGCGGTTGTTTGTTGGAATTGTTAGGCGCCTGCCAGAGGCGGATCAAACGTTGAGAGCGCCATAGGCAAACCTGTCATCGGCGCCCCTGGGGGCGGGGGGTGATCGCCCAGGGCTTCGGCCTGACCGGGTATACCACCTCACTTGGCCGGACCGCCCCTTTGTACCCTCGCGCCCCTAGGCACATGCCTGGTTCGCCTTTAGGATAATCCGCCACTGGCGCCTGCAGTTACTTTAATGAAGCTCAAACTTGCTGTTTACTTTTGAAACATAGACATACAGTTTTAATTCTTTATTGGGGTACTACACATGTAGTAAAACAAAATAACAAATGATTATCAATTTCAAAAGCGGACTAGAACATCGTGTATGTTGGAACTTTTCCCAAGTGTTAAGGAACTTTGTCACTTTATCGCTTATGGTAGCCACTCTCGCTACGGTCTACCGTATGACATACTGTTAAAACACAGTGTGTCTGCTTGTAAATTAAAGAAAAGCTAAAACTTGTTGTAAACTGTAAATTTAGAATTTTACATACCTACTTTTTTACTATGCGAATTTCAATGACCGTGACATTACAATAGGTTTGTGTGATGCATCCATTATACACACGATGGGGTTAAACTTACTATGGGACATCGAAGTTTAATTGACAATATAAAAGAGGTTCAAAGAAAAGCGGTCGCGATTAATTAAGATAAGTTTAATCGAATTAGCATTTTGATTTGACGGTAACAGCTTAATAGACAGCAATTATCTTCATTCTCGTGGTGCTTTACTCTTTTGTTCTTTAGCTTTTGGCCATTACAATGTGGTGCGTTACTTACCTCCTTTAATTTTCTTCTAATTTCATCGAGGATCTCAAGACAGCTTTAGCATGCCCCTAGGGCACCCTTGAGATCACATGAATGAGTTTTATTTGATCCTGGAGTTTACATACTAGAGTATCCAGTTACAAGAGTTACAATGGTGGGAATATATGGTGGGGTGACGCCCGTTTTAAACGTAATTTGCACTATGCGTTATACGAGTACACAGTATTTACAGTATCCCATTACAGCATAGTAGTGATGTTATTGTTGATGGTATCCCATTACTACATAGTAATGAGTTGTTGATGATGGAATTCCGTTGCTGTGTAAGAATGATGTCAAGTATGTACGTCATTACTACACACTAATGATGTTGTTGATGGTGGTATCCTGTCGCTACTTATTAATACACATTGAGTAGTGGCAAAGGCATAATGATTTTGATGGTGGTATCCTGTCACTACTTATTAATACACATTGAGTAGTGACAAAGGCATAGTATTATGCGGTTCATATTGGTATCCTATTGCTGTGTAGTGACGATGGCATGTAGGTATGTTTGTCGTTACTACATAGTAATGATGTTGCTGTTGACGGTACAACGCTATTACTTGCTGTTTGATACAAAGATGAGGAATGGTATTATTTTTGGGTTTCTATTGTCACTTAGTGACAAGTTTTAAATGACACGTACCTAGTGATTAGGATATAGTAACGGTCACATGTTTTGCGTTGCGTCAAAGAATTGCGTTAACATCCTAAATTCTAATGTGGATGTGTCATAATTTTATGCGGTGTTTAATACGGTTGGTCTACGGCATAAAAGATATGCGATGGGTGTTATAACGGATAGAAAACATTGACCTTAGGTGTATATGAACTAAAGGATTTAAGTGGGTTTAAGCAAAAGCAAATGAGAAATAAGTGAGCAATTGATCTCTCATTCGGTTACCGTAATGTGTTGTACCTGGGTCTAGCTATTATGTGCGGGAGATAATCTGGTAATAGATTGTCTAAATCAAACAAAGTACAGTCAGCTTTATGAATTAAGATAGCCTTCAATTTGCATCGAGGGTTATAGAATGTCATATTACGTGATGTGATAAAAATGATCAGGTTGGCCGAGCTAGGGTAAAGCTAATACCTTGGTTTTAAGTTTGGTTAGAGGATTAGGTACTCACGAGGTCGTGAGTCACGCAGGATGGCCGTGTCGAAGAGGTAAATATTTTGTTGCTGAATTGACAAGCAAGTCAATAGTACGGAAGTATAGTTGACGGGAACACTAGCGCCATGTTGTTTGGCGCTGATAGAGTCCAGTTTGATGAGCTCGCGCGTTCGGTGTGGTGGGAGTGGTGATCACGTTTTCCCTCCAAGGAATGGTCACGGAACAGTATGCTACCAGCCGTCGTGGCGAGAGGTTGGCTCGGAAACTATCGGTGTTCTTGTTAGTGATAGTGAATATAAGTGCTAAGTAATGAAATAAGTGCAGTCGTTATTATTTTAATAGACAGTGAAAAGTAATTAAAACAGTGTGAAGTGTTTAGCTTTAGTACTATTGAGAATAATGGTGAAGTAATGCTGTTTCTCCTCTTTTCATTTTGTAACCAACATTACCCACGATAAGCCCACAATGTTAATTAGAGAGTCAGTACTTTAATATAGTGCGATATTTGAAGCATGTTTATCCCATGTCTTCTAAATATATAAAATGCTTGGGTGAAAATGTATGTGACCGGTTTTCTATATCACCACCAATTCCAATCAACACCCCATTGTGGTGGTAGACACCCCTTGGGTCCTAGAAAAAAATAAGGGAGTTTGGGCGCGGTGGGTGGAAGTGGGTGGCTGTGGGTGGCGAAAATGTGAAAAATATATATCTGTCCTTCTTTAACACATGAGAACTTTAGAAAAGTTCTGAAAATTTGTGGAATGATCTAGAAAAGTCCAGAATGTGTGTAAATGTTTCAATCGATCTGGAATGTTCTAGAAAGTTCTAAAAACATCTGGAAAGTTCTAATATTTTCTAAATTAATCTAGATCGTTCAAAAATGTGCAAAACTGAATGTAGTTGATATAGAATGTTCTGGAAAGTTCTGATATTTTCTAGAATGATCTAGAATGTTCCAAATGTGCAAAACGGAATGTAGTTGATAAACAATGTTCTGGAAAGTTCTAATATTTTCTAGAATGATCTAGAACGTTCCAAAATGTATAAAACTGAATGTAGTTGATATAGAATGTTCCGGAAAGTTCTAATATTTTCTAGAATGATTTAGAAAGTACTGAAATTAATAATCTGTCCTTTTCTTACTCATTAGAACTTTAGGAAAGTTCTGAAAATTTCTTTAATAATATCGGTTATTATCATTCTGGAACGTTTCAGAAAGTTCTAAAAATAGAATAAACTTTTGGAAGGTTCTAGAGTCTTCCAAATCTAGAAATTTCTATATCCGACAGTATATAAACCCGAAATCAGTAGCTTTTCGTTAGTTTAATCGTGTCTGCAGTCGAGTGAAGATCAGTTGGAATTAAAAGTGACCAGTACTTAAAACGATTTACGTGATTTTGACAAATAAAACAAAACAAACTTTTGGACGGTTCTAGAGTGTTCCAAATCTAGAAATTTCAATATCTGACGGTATATAAACCCGAAATCAGTAGCTTTTCGTTAGTTCAATCGTGTCTGTAGTGAGTGAAGATCAGTGAGAATTAAAAGTGACCAGTACTTAAAACGATTCACGTGATTTTGACAAATAAAACAGAACAAACTTTTGGATGGTTCTAGAGTGTTCCAAATCTAGAAATTTTCATGTTCGATTATTTATATACCAAAATTTAGTGAGTTTGTTAGTGTTATCATCGTTATAAGCGAGAGATCGACTTTGTGTAATTTTATTACATTACATAGTTGTTCAAGTGGTAAAGTAAATTTACCACCATTGAATATACACCGCCACCAGAATTACTCGCATATATGAAAGGAGAAGTAATCAATTGCAACGTATTGCTGAAACACATCGCAGTTATGATGCACTACAATATCCGTTAATTTTTTGGCAAGGTGAAGATGGTTATCACTTTAACATTCAACAGATCAATCCGGCTACAGGTGTAGAAACTAATAAAAAAGTGTCAGCTATGCAATTTTATGCTTATCGAATTATGACTAAAAATAATGAATATAACCATATTTTAAATTGTCGTCAGTTATTTCAGCAGTTTATCGTGGATATGTATGCTAAAATAGAGACAGAAATATTACAATTTATTCGCCACAATCAACGAAAGTTGCGTTCTGATGAATACATTCATTTGAGAGATGCTATGATAAATGATGGAAACGTTGATAACATGGGGAAATTGGTCATCTTGCCTTCTACGTTTACTGGAAGTCCACGTTACATGCATGAATATGCCCAAGATGCGATAACTTATGTCAGAAAACACGACCGACCAGATTTATTCATAACATTTACATGTAATTCTTCATGGATGGAAATCAAAGATGAATTACAATATAAGCAAACGGCCAGCGATCGACATGATATTGTTGCCCGAGTTTTTCGCCAAAAACAAATTAAGTTTATTGATGCCATCGTAAAAAATCAAATATTTGGTGCTGTTATCTGCTGGATGTATTCAATCGAAAGGCAGAAACGAGGACTGCCACATTCTCACAACTTAATTTGGCTTCAAAATAAAATACACCCGGATCAAATAGATAATATTATCAAGGCTGAATTTCCAAACCCGGACGAAGATCCTGACCTGTATAATATAATCGTGAGAAATATGATTCATGGCCCGTGTGGTGTACTAAATAAAAGTTCTCCGTGTATGAAAGATGAAACATGTACAAAACGTTATCCAAAGCCATTTTTGAATGAAACAATTACGGGTGAAGATGGATATCCGAAATACAGGCGTCGATCACCAGAACAAGGTGGGTTTACAGCTAAAATTAAAATACGAGGCAATCAAGAAATTCTAATTAACAATCAATGGGTAGTTCCATACAATCCACTTTTATCCAAAATGTTTAATGCCCATATCAATGTCGAATACTGCAGTTCTGTCAAATCAATTAAATATGTAGGTATGCAAGTATATTAACAAAGCCAGTGATATGGCTGTTTTTACGGTGACCAATGAAAATCAGCATGATGAAATAGTACAATATCAAATGGGTCGTTACATTAATACTAATGAAGCGGTTTGGCGAATTTTAAGTTTCCCAATTCACGATCGAGATCCGCCAGTTCTCCATTTATCCGTGCACTTAGAAAATGGACAACGTGTGTTTTTTACTACAGAAACAGCACAGAAAGTTGCGACAGAACCACCAGCAAGAACAACTTTAACAGCATTTTTTGAATTATGCCAGAAAGATTCATTTGCTAAGACTTTATGTTATTCAGAGGTACCATATTATTATACGTGGAATGCAATAAGTAAAGAATTTAATCCTCGAAAACGTGGAATACCAGTAGAGGGACATGATGGAATATTTAAAAGTAACGCAATAGGACGAGTCTATACAGTGCACCCAAAAAACGCAGAATGTTTTTATCTGCGTTTATTACTACACAATATTCGTGGCCCAACGTGTTTTGAAGACCTCAGAAGTGTCAATGGTTTCATTTGTGAAACATATCGTGAGGCATGTCAAAGACTAGGTCTATTAGAAAACGATAATCATTGGGAGTTAGCTATGAACGAAGCAGCCCAAACAGCAACAGCGACTCAAATTCGTGAGCTATTTGCAATTATAATAACTACATGTAACCCTTCTAATTCAAATCGACTATGGCTAAAATATCGAGAATATATGAGCGATGACATTTTGGCTGAACTACGACGACAAAATCCGGACTTAGAAATAACTTTTAATGAAGAAATTTTTAACAAAGCTTTGATATTGATAGAAGACAAATGTTTAGCAATATCTAACCAAACATTAGAACAACTAGGTGTTCAATCTCCTCAACGAAGTCATTTAGATGCTATGAATAGTGAATTTTTAAGAGAAACAAATTATAATATAGAAGAATTGAAACATTACATCCAACACAACAAATCCCTATTAATTCAGAGTCAAAAACAAGCATATGATATAATAATGGACTATTATAGAAAACAGCAAGGTGGCATAATATTTATAGATGCACCTGGTAGCACCGGAAAAACATTTCTAATCAAAATTTATGGATGGTGGACGAACAGCACATTCTGGTTTAAAATTACCATTAAATGTAGCTGACTGTGAATTTCCGGTATGTGACATCTCAAAATCATCAGCGCGTGGACGATTATTGAAACAGTGCAAAGCCATTGTATGGGACGAAAGTACAATGGCCCATAAAAAATCTCTAGAAGCGCTCAATACAACACTCCAAGATTTATGCAACAATAATAATATAATGGGAGGTGTGCTGTTAATACTGTCAGGCGATTTTCGTCAAACTCTGCCTGTTATTCCCAAATCGACGCCGGCTGATGAAATTAATGCTTGCTTGAAGAAATCGTTCATATGGGACCACGTGAAAATTATTAAGTTAACAACAAACATGAGAGCGCAAATGTCAGAAGATAAAAAGGCACAGGAATTCTCTGAAAAACTATTGCAAATAGGAGAAGGCAACTATCCAGTAGACGAAAATACTGGTCAAATAGTATTAACTAAGGAGTTATGCAACGTCGTTGAAACACCTGAAAAACTAATAAATGAAGTATATCCAAATATTGCTGAAAATTATACTCATTCAGAATGGTTACGTGAACGAATTATTCTAGCCACAAAGAACGACATTGTCAACGACATCAACAACATCATCCAGGGAATGATTCCGGGAGAAGAGAAAATTTACACGTCAATCGATACAATGACTGATGAGGTAGAAAGCGTTAATTTTCCTACTGAATTTTTGAATTCATTAAATGTTCCAGGAATGCCATTACACTGCCTTAAATTAAAAATTGGTTCACCAGTTATTTTACTACGAAATCTGAACTCGCCGAAACTGTGTAATGGTACGAGACTTTGTATCAAACAATTACACAATAACATTATCGAAGCCAGTATAATGACTGGTAAAGAGAAAGGACAGACAGTATTTACACCACGGATACCTTTGATATCAAATGGATTGCCCTTTACTTTTAAACGATTACATTTCCCGGTAAAGTTGGCTTACAGTATGACAGTGAATAAAGCACAAGGTCAAACATTTCAGTACTGTGGCGTTGACTTGAAGGAACCATGCTTTGCACATGGCCAACTATATGTCGCATGCTCACGAGTTGGATCACCTCAACATTTGTTTATTTACAGTTCAAACAACAGAACCATAAATGTAGTGTACAAGCAAATATTATAAAGATAAATTTAAAACAAAAAATAAAACTAAAATAACAAATGTAAATATGTAACAGTATTAGTGTATAACGTTTTATGTAATCTGTGTATGAATGATATGATGTATAGACAATTATATAAATAAAATGAAAATGTTTATATTTACTAAATTCTTTCTTTACATTATTTCGATTTGCTAATTATTAGTCTATAAGATGTACTCTATATCCACCGTAAGTTTAATGGTCGAATAAGTCTTAATATCTACGATAGGAATCTATAATATCTACATCAAAAATGTATCTTCATGTATTTTTTACACCATTAAACATACGGTGTATATTTTAACCCGTGCAACGCCGGGTTTCGCAGCTAGTATTATATATCTAACGCGGTAGGCTCCTTGTGGGCGTTGTTTGGATTGTCTTCAATCGTCAAGTTGTCAGGAAATAATAGTTCTCATACACTGTACCGGTATATTGTTCGAGAAATAACAAAGTTCACACCAAAATATATTCACACACGACATTATGCAAACGGATTAATATCGAGATGTGGCGAAGTCGGAAACAACTTGGCAATACGTGCGCCGCTCACGGTATCTTTTCTCAGAGTCCTTAGTCGACCAGCGTTATTCTCCCATCGTTGTCAAAAGTGACATTGACTATCGAGCTGTCAACTGCCAATTGCATCCGAACTCGTCAAATCAGTTGCAGATTTTACGTCTCAATTCCGTTCTCAGCTGTGGTTCTCCGACATATCTATGTATGTATGTATGTAATAGTCGCTAGGCCATATTTTATTGAATACCCAATCCATTGTATATGTTATAGTAACAGAACCATAGTAAGTATTATATATATGTTACCGGCCAAACCCGATTTCAGGACAAACTAGTTTTGCCTAGGCTAAACTGGTTCTTCCTATACGCGGTAGGATTAACTAGTATAATATCCTAGTCCAAACTAATTTGTCCTAAGCCCGATAGGACAAACCAGTTTAGCCTAGGCCAAACTAGTTGATCCTGATATTAATACGCACACTCTAGGACAAATAACTATAGGAATAACATTTAGGACTGCAGCTACGAAACATTCAGTTGGATCAGGACTAGGTTTCGTGAGATGCAGCTGCATCAAAAACTGTTCCACAAACAGATGCAAGTGCAAGAAGGCAATGATACTCTGCAATTCTAAGTGCCACCAAAGCACACCATGTAAAAATAAATAACAATTTTAATTATTGAGATATGATTATTGATTGTATTTAAAAAACACTTATTATTTGTTATTGTTTGTATAACCAATAAATATCCATAGCTTTTAACGACGAATCATTATCGTTTTAATAACCTATTTTTCCAATTACGGAGTATTTTATTCAGTTTATATATTTATTTAGACTTTCTAGATATACCACAGCGTAATAAAGAGATACAGTGGGCCAACGCGTTTGAAGTCGCGTGAAATGCCGCTTTTGTGTAGGTATTCGTCATTGCTTCAGGGTTGTCACAATAATGTGTTTTATTATAATCTGTTCTACATTTTGTGTATTCGTAGTATGTGTATGTAGAGTACTAGGAATAAAACAAAAAATATATATATAGAAGTATTAATGAACAGTTTTATTATAAAAAATACAAATGCGTATACAAAAGCTCAGGGTTAGCATGATATATATCAATTGATATATATCATTATATATTATATCAATTGATATTTCTGTGGCCCTAGTGAAAAGGGGTTTAAGTCTAAAATTACAACTTTACAGGAGAGGCAAAAAACACTCAGCGCGTAGAAATTTCGTGTTTGTCCTCGTGTAGCTTCTTTAAACTGCTAGCTAAATAATACATGTGATATTTTTGTAGGTAAACAGAGTATGCTCTTTATTATTATTAAGTTGTTTTTTATGTAAATTTAATATTTTTTAAGATAATGACTTATACCCACGAAAAAATAAATTCCTCAAGGGTATAAAATAACTTATACCCTTTATCACATAAGTAAATTGTGAATTCTGTTATAATAATAATAATAATAATAATAATAATATGTTTATTGCAAGAATGTAGTGTTACAGAGATCTTACTAAGATAAAAACATGTTCTTGTACATTCTGCCATACAGATGGCGTGCAATTGAAAAAGAAAATATTATTAAGAAGTTATATAAAGTAAGGTGACATTACAAATACATTCATTAAAAAAAAATATTAAAACGTTTAAACTATTTTATATCCATATTTCACAAACATTTAAAAAAAAAATTATGTCGGTTCTTTATGAGACATGTATTCATTTAAACAATAAAAACAGTGTTTTAGCAACCATTTGGATATCTCTCTTTTAAAAGAAGTGGTAGGTAATTCCTTAAATCGATTGGGCAGTTTATTATACACTCTGATAGCACTAACATAAACATTGCGTTTGAATATGTCGATTCTACATTGAGGTAAATATAATTTAAATTTATTTCGTGGAGCGACGTTTCTATTGATTACATTAGAGTTTAGTGCGAAATATTCAGGATTTTGTTTGACAAAAGTACAGATGTCTCTGATGTACATACAAATCAATGGTAAAGTATGAGATTTATTAAAGAGTGGTTTGCAACTATCCAACGACCAAGCACCATAAACTGCTCTTAAGCATTTCTTTTGAATACGGAAAACGAAATGTGAAAAGGAATACGCATTTGGAATAACTTTTATGATAAGTAAGTAATTAAAAGAAATATTTAATGGCTCACTTAATAAAAAGTATGTGTTTGACTGTGTACTTTAATTCGACTCAAAAAAAAGTCAAAATTATGAAAAATAATATCTTAGCGTCTTTTCCACAAAGATTTTATACGTGGCGTGTGGTATATGTAGACTTATATGAACTACTTTGTGCAACTTATATCCATTATTTTAACAAATATAAAACGAAAAGAATACAAAATTAATATATTTTTTTATTTTTTACAAAATAAGAGTTAACTTAAGATAACGTAGTTAAGTAAAAATCTCTTTTGTAATACAATACAAAAATATTTTGAGAAAAACTCACATTTCTCTCAACTAAAAATAAAATCAATGTTATGTAGATTCACATTCACAAAATCACAAATTAACAAAAGAAAAAATGCTCCTGAAAATTTAAGTACTTATCTATAACCGCTTAGTATAGAAACGATCCGTGTAAAGGATAATGTTTCAAATTATGAAAAAAGCTAAATAAACTTTTTACTTAAGTTATAACAGTCATATTTGACTGTTATAACTTTAACAGTCAAATATGACAACAAAATATTGTTAATATTGTTGTTAGCAAAATAAAAATATTAGGAAATCTCATCTGACCAGTCATTATTAAGAAGAGGATGCTGATCATCGTTATCATCACTTATTAGATTAGTATAAAAAGATCTGATGCTGGGGTTTATTAATGGGAGAAGACTAACTAAGTCTCGCTTTTTCTCATTAGAAATTGCAATCGGCCCATCGTAAGACTTGGGTATAAATTTAGTTTAAAAAATACTTGGGAGCGGTGATTTTCCGCGTTTTCTTTGCAAATTCACTATATACCATTCATTTTCACCATGTATTTTGTAATGGAATTGAGGAAATTCTCCTTTTTTATATTTAAAAGCTGCACACTCAGATAAGTTGAACTTCTTTTTATTTTCATCCATTTTCTTTTGTTAGAGTGGCCCTTTTAAATAACTCGCAAAATCTAGAAATAATTCTGAATGCATTTCTATAACAGTAAATGGTTTCTTTTTACTGCATGTTCGGACAAGTTGATACCAATCCCGCGGATGATGAATGTCCATTTGAGTTTTTTTCTTGGCCTTCTCAATTAATGCATGATCCACGTCACAATCCATGTGGGTATGATCTGGTACTAAAAAATTATGCGTTATGGTTTCCACATTTGTATAATTATGCATAGCAAACAGGAACATAGATACAACGTTAATATTTTTATTTTGACTTGACATTAAGAGACTGTACCTCTAACAAAGTATATTGTTTTATGTGGCATGAAGGAATTGGTGGCAGAAGAGCAAATCAAGTACCTAGTTGCTTGTATTATTACTTAATGAACTGCGTACCTGATAATATTATAAAGCATCTTGTATTTTATCCTGACTCCTGTTCTGGTCAAAATAAAAATATTCACGTTGTATGTATGTTCCTGTTTGCTGTGCATAATAATACAAATGTGGAAACCATAACGCATAATTTTTTAGTACTAAGTCATACCCACATGGATTGTGACGTGGATCATGCATTAATTGAGAAGGCCAAGAAAAAAACTCAAATGGACATTCATCATCCGCGGGATTGGTATCAACTTGTCCGAACATGCAGTAAAAAGAAACCATTTACTGTTATAGTAATGCATTCAGAATTATTTCTAGATTTTGCGAGTTATTTAAAAGGGCCACTCTAACAAAAGAAAATGGATGAAAATAAAAAGAAGTTCAACTTATCTGAGTGTGCAGCTTTTGAATATAAAAAAGGAGAATTTCCTCAATTCCATTACAAAATACATGGTCAAATTGAATGGTATATAGTGCATTTGCAAAGAAAACGCGGAAAATCACCGTTCCCAAGTATTTTTTAAACTAAATGTATATCCAAGTCTTACGATGGGCCGATTGTAATTTCTAATGAGAAAAAGCGAGACTTAGTTAGTCATCTCCCATTAATAAACCCCAGTGTCAGATCTTTTTATACTAATCTAATAAGTGATGATAACGATGATCAGCATCCTCTTCTTAATGATGACTGTTCATATGAGATTTCCTAATATTTTTATTTTGTTAACAACAATATTAACAATATTTTGTTGTCATATTTGACTTTTAAAGTTACAACAGTCAAATATGACTGTTATAACTTAAGTAGAAAGTTTATTTAGCTTTTTCATAATTTCAAACTGAAGGGGCGCGGGCGCAATGCGCCCTCCACACACCCGCACCAGTCCCCCGCATCGACGATTTATATCGTTTTACACGTAAAATGAATACCATTCGTAGGATACAACTAGAGTAGTACTACATTACATTTATTGATTTCACAATAGCGTATTGTGAATACTGATCTAAACTGAGTTATACTAGACTTTTGTCATTTATTTTGGTGAAAACAGATTGATGTCCAGTAACATCATTACTCACTAAGTCATTTTTAAGGACCAACTCTTGTTGTATTGGTAAACACCAATTTTATAAAAAAGAAGGTAGTTTATGTTAATTTAGATTAAAAAACACAAGATATTTTTTTTATTTTTCAGTTTAAAACAATACAGATATACTTGGATCCGACTTTTGTAGTTTTTTTTGTGTTAGTTAGACCCATATACACCAAGAAACTTTGTTGTTTTTAGAGATAGCTCAGATCCGTTTACACCAATCGATAGAGCATTTATTTCTGATCATTTTGGTATAATAAACTCATTTTCGACAAAATCGGACTTGTACCCCTTTTCACTAGGGCCACAGATTTATGCTTGATATATAGAGTCTGGCTACTGAAAGATGAGACTGGCTTTTTATTCCAAAAATGATTATGGTAACACTGTCACTAACGTCATCGTCACATAAAGCATGTGTTGTTTATGTGTCAAAGTGAAAATTAATTCTGTGGTTTACGTGATTTTCTAATTTAAACATGACGAAAACTTTAAAAAGAGATTTGCGAAAGCTGCTTTTTGCTATGATTAGTAAATACGAACAAGAAAGAAGTGAAAGGGATGCAATTTTTAAACAAACAAGATTGTTTACATGAAATATCCGAGTGCATTGGTAAGTACGGGATAAAGATTTTGATACTTTCAATTACAATTAATTTAAAATCATTATTATTTATCATGTATTTAAATTTATTGTTTTGCAGATAACATGGATGATGCAAAGGATTCAGATAAGCAAGTTATAACATCAAGCATAAATAAATTAAAAGATGTATTCCAAGAAGAGTGCTTAAAGACACAAAATCAGTTCCTTGATGAGATTTCTTCTTTGACCGGTAAGACCCTAACGTTATTTTAAAAAATACCTGGACGCAACCTTGTTATTTAATGCTAACTTTATTTATTAACATATTTTCAGATGTCAGTGTTTGTACCCTAAAAAGGATTAAAAAAGAAGGTCAAATAAATAAAGGCGTGTGGAATACACCAGGAAAAAAAAGACCACATCAACCAACAGTATCAGCGTTAGATACTTTTGATATTAATGCAATAAAAAACAAAATCAATGAGTTTTATATAGTAAAGAAACAAATCCCAACATTAAGATCTCTTTTAAGTGAATTAAGGGAAAGTATTAACTTTACTGGCTGTCGTGAAACATTGCGTCGCATCCTTTTATCAAACGGATTTGAATTCAAGAAAAACCAAGATGAACGTACAATCCTTATTGAAAGGTATGATGTAGCAGCATGGCGACACCGTTTCTTGCGGACCATTGCTACTAAACGTAGAGAAGGCAAAGAAATTGTATATATCGATGAAACTTATGTTTATCGGAACTATAAATCAAAAAAATCATGGCAGGGTCCTTCCACAAGTGGTGCTGTAACAAATATATCTTCAGGCAAGAGATATATTATAGTTCATGCCGGCTCAGAAAGAGGTTTTGTGCCAAACGCTCTTCTTGTATTTAGTACAAAATCAAAAAATGCAGACTATCATCACGACATGAATTCTCAAAATTTCATGAAATGGATATCTGAAAAACTATTACCGAATTTAAGCAAACCAAGTGTTATCGTGATGGACAATGCTAGCTATCACTGTGTACAGATTAATAAGGGTCCAACGACTAATTCCAAGAAATCCGACATTCAAGCATGGCTCTCTTCAAATGGCATTCCTTATGAGGAATGTCTAACACGGGAAGAGCTATTAGTTTTGTCAAAGGAACATCGGCAAGCCCCAGTGTACCAAGCTGATGATTATAAAGCAGCATGGGCATGAAGTCCTTAGACTACCGCCGTACCACTGCGATTTAAACCCCATAGAGTTAATATGGAGTTTGGCAAAACGTAGAATTGCCAGCAAAAATATTGGTTTGTCTGCAGAAGATATGGCAAAATTAATTCACGAGTCATTTAACAAAATAACAGCTGAAGAGTGGAAAAAAAATACGGACCATGTGATGCATGTTGAGGAGCAGTATAAAAGACGAGACGGGATCACTGCAGACATGGAACAGTTTATAATTAGGGTCAGAGACGATATTATTAGCAGTTCGGATTCGGGTTCCTCACTTGAGATAGAATTTTTAGAATCAGATTTTGACTGTAGTGATTAAACAATAAAAACAATTGTATATTTTGATTTTCTGTGTTGTTTTTTCATCTCCACTTAATCCTTGGTTTTTAATCAACTTGCAAGGGGGGGGGGGTTATTAGTTTCTGTCACCTAGGCATGTACATTTGTACAAGTATGTAATAAGTATACATATTTGAGTATAATCAATACAATATAATTATGATGCTTGCGAGCATGTGTGCTAATACACTTTTAATTGCATAATATAATATAGGAAATTCTTTAACATTTAAATTAAGTTATATTTAAACTTAGAAACAGTAGGGACAATTTAGTTTAAGGCAACATATTATATTGCATAATAAAATTTAAGTAAACAACAACAATAAACTTCGTTTTCTTGAAATAGTTGTCCCTAAAAAAATATAATATTATTGTCATAAATAATCAAGTATCAAAACTATAATTACGACTATAGACAAGGTTGCCATACGTCGATTTTTTGAATTTGCCGCCTTTTTCCAGTCTCATCTTTCGCTAGCCAGACTCTATCAAAATTGATATTTATATTTAAAAATGTAAAATAATGTTTTAAATGTAAAAAATCTTACATCAATTACACAGGTCTTATTTTCCGAGAGTTTCACAAGCCTAGGTCATCAAAAACTTGCTATTTGACACGACATTAACTAATCATAGGCGTCGACGCGGCTTGTAACGGCTTATGACACCCACGTGACCCCCTGTTTTTCGGAAGAAAATTCCTTGTTTGTTATTATACTATTGTTATACCATGTGTCTAATTAATTCGACTGATAAAATTAATACACTTTTTTTTTCTTCTGGTTATAAACAAAAGTCATTTTATGGATTTAAGACTTAAATTGATACTCAAAAGTATCTATCGTTGATTTTTAATTTATTTGAAAACTTTGAATATCAATAATAAATAAATGAGTTTAATTTTACTTCCCTATCTTCAAATTATCGGACATACAAATTATTTCGATTCAACTATTACGAAAAAACATATCAGAGTATGAAATTTGTATGTAATTTTGAAAATATCAAAAATATCAAAAAATCAAAAATATCGGATATATATCAAAGATATCTGATATTTTGATATCTACACTAATATTATAAAGAGGAAAACTTTGTTTGTATGTTTGTTTGTTTGTTTGTTTGTAATGAACAGGCTCAAAAAGTACTGGACCGATTTTAAAAATTCTTTCACCATTCGAAAGCTACATTATCCACGAGTAACATAGGCTAAATTTTATTTTGGAAAAAAATAGGGTTCCGTAAGATTTTTCGGACACAAGGTGTAAAAAATCAACCAGAAAAGTTACTTATTTTGCGTACGCTGCCTAAACTATAAAAGATAGAACCATATTATAATGTTCTAATTAATTGTAGATCTTATAAATATCTACAAAAAAGTCCGCGACACACTATACCTATCTATGTCGAGTAAGGCACAACAACCATTTTTTTATTTAGAAATCTTGATTTTTTTTTTGGACTACATTTAAAGGCGTTTATTTTACTCATGCTATTAATCCTTATCAAAATAAATTATTTCATCACTAAGTACAGTTTATGAAGATAATATTTGGTCTTTGAATGATTAAAATTGGACGTTTGGTTTTGAAGTTATGGCGAAATTAAAATATTACGATTTCTGCTATACGGCCCGTTGCGAAGTGGGTGACATTCTGTAGTTTTAGTATCAGTATTGTACCCGTGCGAAGCCGGGGCGGGTCGCTAGTTTATTATAAATATCGGATATTTACGAACCCTGCAAAAGCTACAAATGCGAAACTGAAAGGTATTTTCGACATTTGGATTTACTAGTTTTTAGATTGCGATTGTTGAATTTGACGATGTAGTTAGTAAATTCTCATACGTAGATACAATTTTATTAAAAATTCTGACGGGAAACAGGCGCATGGTTTTGTATTAAAATTAATTTTCTTTAGCTGTTCATATAATTGACCATTGTAAATAAGTACCTACATACAACTCAAACGAAACACTGTCGCAAACCACTTAAAACAATCAAATTAAAAAGCGTCAACCCCGGCTGACGTGTCCCAAGCGAGTGTATGGCAGCTTGGGCTCGCTACCGCCCCTCTCTCACCCCGCACGCCCCGCACGATTGCTCTGTCTAGACGTGTTCGTTGGACGACTGTAGGTATTAGTTAAGAATCAAACGAACTTACCTTGTGAAGTTTGATTCCAATTATGCGAGGGTCTTAACCGAAGACGATTACATAATTTACTTGCAGCAGTACATGAGTAGGTGCCATCCTTATCACACATTTAGAGTAAGTAACGAGCTAGAAAGAGAAAACAACATACCTGTTTCATCCCACCACTCCCACGCCACCTGGCCGTGGGGGGTGGCGTGACAATTCATTATTTTAGAGACGTGAGATTTTGTGTTGTTATTGGCCATTTTATTTTTAAGATTAAAGTGGATCTGGGTGGGATGGGACGATGTAATCGTCTTCGGTTAAGACCCTCGCATAATTGGAATCAAACTTCACAAGGTAAGTTCGTTTGATTCTTAATTATACTTCGGGTCTTAACCGAAGACGATTACATAATTTACTTGCAGATGTTTAGAGCTGCAGTTTTTATTAACATGTAACAGTATAATTATAATACAAAAGGTAAGAAGTAAAAATAAAATGTGTCACTCAATGTACTATGACTTTTAATACTTAAGTGAATACCTGGTCGATAAATTTCTAAATTACTAATTTGTTAATGAATATTAAATACTGCGTTAACCAAGTCATTTGGATTCGCATATTCGACTTCCCTGAAATAATATTTGAGGAACACATTAGATGAATCACTCCAGCCTGGAGCCTTGCGAACCACCTCTAAATTTACCCCGGACCTGTAGGCGGTAGATGTGGATGCCGACCTGGTGCTGTGGGCACCGAATATAGATATATATATGCCACTATCTTGTAAGACCTTTTTTACCCAGTGTGATAGAGTCTGAGTTCCCACTTTGTTATGTGGTTTACGTATTTCTACAAAGAGATGTTCATCATTTTTTCGCAAATCCCGGGTTCTTTCTATATAGATATTTAAAGCTAAAGCTGGGCAAATACTAGGGTTTTCACGAATAAACGGTAATTTTATGAGTGGTTGGTGAGTTCCAGGTCTTGACGTCTTAATTAAGTCTGTAATTTTTATAACAATTGCATCTTCTTTAAAAACTAAATTTGGTAATTTAATTAAGCTAATTGTCTGCAATCGCTGAGCAGATGCTATACATAAAAGGGTACAAGTTTTATATGCCAGGTTAGATAAAGTGATCGTTTCGTATGGATACATCTTAGATAAGTAGTTTAAAACGACATTAGTGTCCCAAGTGGAATTGTATTTAGGTGTAGGGGGGCTAAGTCTGTATACGCCCTTCATAAACCTGTTAATAATATCATTTAAAGTAACGTTTGTACCCAAAATTATTGACAACGCTGATCTATATGTATTTAAACTACTATAACTAGCTCCTTCGTTAAATTTTTGTGTTAAAAATGACATTACACTATAACTATTAGCTTCAAAAATATTAATATTATTAATCATACAATATGACCACCAAGATTGTAAAGAGCTACTATACTGACGTAAAGTTTTTGGTGCAAGTGATGCCATCATTATTTCTAAAGAGGTAAGTGGTACGCCGCGCCGGATCATCGATTCCCGGATAATTTCGCTGCCACCAGGACAAGGTTCGTATGAAGTGGGTGGCAGGCCCTCTGAAAATGGATCCAGTTTCCAAGATGAGTATCTGGCGCATTTATTGTTTTGAGCACTTGCGAAAATGTCAAACTCAGGTTTACCTAACAATTCGGTTATTCGCACAAAGATCGTTTCACTGATTTCCCATTCCGTGTCTATATTAAATCGTCGAGATTCCCTGTCAGCTATAACATTATCCGAAGATTTTATATAGGAAGCGAATATAAAGATATTCCCATATTCACACCACTGCCATATATTTCGAGTTAATTCATTTAAGTGAGGGTGTTGAACACCGCCCATTCGATTTATGTAACTTATAGCAGTGGTGTTGTCGATTCTCAATAAAATATCACAATTGCGTAAGTCAGGAGTAAATATCTTAAGTCCGTAATAAGCTTTTAGTTCAAGCGTATTTATATGAAGATCTAATTCTGATTCAGTCCAGTTTCCATTCGCCCGCCGATCTCCGCATGCGACACCCCACCCTGTATTAGAAGCGTCACTGAATATTTCCAAAAGATAATTATTGCTTTTTCGAATTGGGCTAAATGATGAATGAATATTTTTTATCCACCATGAAAATTCATTTTTTAAATAATGTTTTATATTCATTTGTTTATTATAATCATCAGTAAAATTTAGTGCTAAGTATTTTTCACGTTCGAACAACTTAGTGTATATCCAGCCGTAACTTACGGCTGGGCATGCGGAAGTCAGCAGACCAATGAATTCTGAGAAATATCTAATAGTACATTTGTTTTTGCGCATGAACTCATTTTCTTCTCCTCTGGTAGGGTAATAGTCATGCGGTTGGTGTCCAAAAAAAAAACCTAAGAATTTACAGGTGGTATTCGGTTCCATAACACTCTTTTGAGTGTTTATTACAAAGCCTAAAGATTCCAATGTTTCTCTGGTTTTTGTGACGTTAAAAACAGTATATGAACTACCAATACATAGGACATCGTCTAAATACGCCACTGATATTAATCCTAATGAGCGCAAATATTGTAAAACCGGTTTCATCAGTTTTGTGAAAACATAAGGTGCGGTGCAAAGGCCGAACGGGAGAACATTAAATTGGTATAATTGAGATTTCCATTCAAAACGCAACATCTTTCTATCTTCTTTATCGACTGCAATTAAGAAATAAGCGTCTTGTAAATCAATAGAACTCATATAATAGTTATTTTGTAATAATTTTAGGGCGGTACGATAGTCCTCCATCTTAAAATGATCCGCCTTAATATACTTATTAAGCTGTTTTAAATTTAGAATAAATCTTTGTGTCCCGTTCGGCTTAGGCACCGTGAAAATCGGTGAAAGAAATTGACCTTCACAATGTGTGCAAGGTGAAATGAAATTAGACTCTAATAAGTCACAAATACAATTATCGATGATAGCCATTTGAGACTTAGAATTACAGGCACTATTTTTTGGTTTAACTGTTTGCACTGATTCTTCTTTAAATGGTATTTTATAACCTTCAACCCAGCTTAGAATAGTACAGTCATCAGTAAACTCAGTCCACTTATTATAAAAATACTTCAAACGTCCGGCAATGATAATTACCTGTGTATCTTCTATCGTCTCCTCGTTTGCTGCCGGGAGTAGCCGGTGTGACGTTGTCGGCCTCGCGCTGCAGCCTGGCGGTTGTCCCGCGGCGGCGGCGGCGGGGGCGGCGGCGGCCGGCGGGGAGCGGGGGCCGTCCGGGGCTCCGTCGCCGCCGCACGCGGAGTCCCCCTCGAGTTTAAAGTTCCTCTCTGAGGCTGTACGACTACTGGAGTCCTGTATGGTGGGCGCGGCCTAGACTTCATCTCAGATGCAGTCTTAGTTATGGCTTTTGATGATTTTAGGTGCTCAGCTAGGTCAGAGCCAAAGAGATTTTCGTTGATCTTTGTGTCCTTAACGGTATCTCTAATATTCCTGTTTAGGACATTGAGAATCGCGTATCTACGAGATAATGACTCCCTGTAATGATTGTCGCAGAGAAGTCTCCCAGTGTCGCTCAAGGTTTTTATTATTTCGGGAGGGACAATATTATTAGATGTCAAAGCCCAGTTGAGTACTTGTCCGAGGGCTGTGAGACCGGATCCCAGTTGGTTCTGTTTATTTTGGCGGTATAAGTCCTGTTTCACATTTAAATCAGACAGGGCAGCCTTAATTTCTGGGTTAAGTTTGGGCGCGCAGATATTTGTACAGTTGTCCGGCGGTAGGTAAAGTTTTAGTAAGTCCGCCACGGTCTCCTTCTGTAGCCCGTTAGTGAGGATATGTGCCCATCTTGGTACAATATCCTTATGTAAACCCTCACCATGACTTTTTTTATCAGCGGGATCTTCGCCTAAGAGGTTTAAAATTTCAGGTTCCAAGCTAGTCACCGCGTCCCCGTTACTAGCCTCTGGCTGTAGTTCTGGTAAGGTAAGTGACGGGGTAAGTGACGGGGCATCTGCCTCCATTGGGGTCGACACATTGTCTGGTATGACGACTACAGACTTCATCTGTGGGCGCTCCTCATCATTGTTAAGATCGTCCAAAGCTTCCTGATTTGGAAGGTCATCGACTAGAAGGGAAAATAAAACCCTGCTTAGTCTTAAGATACACCTAAATAGGAGGTAGAATAATAAACAGTAGCAGCGGGAGTAAAATATCGCGTATTACGTAATATGATTATTTGAATTCACTTAACGAATTCTATTTATAAAATTGTTTCTTTTGTTTAAATTTTATAACACTTTCGTGGAGTGTGAATAGTTCAGGCCTGGGTCCAAGCTAGGCTACCCATAAACTTGTTTGGGTCCAAGATAGGTACCCAATATAAGCAACAGGTCCAAGATAGGTACCCGTGCATTTGTCTAGGTTCTAGAAAACGCTAATAGAAGCAACGGGCCCAAGTTAGGTACCCATGTCCAACGGGGCTCAGTCTCGAATAAGTCCCGGCGCTGTGGCGGTTATCTGGCTCACAAAATATTATGTGTATATCATGCACTTAAATCATAGATTGGACCGTGGCTAGTCGACGTTCTGTTAACACTATTGTAACCACTATATCAGTTAAAATTATTAATGCATAAAGACAACGACATTTACAATTTTCGCCAATCAAATTTTTATTGAAGTAAGTAGGTAGTTAAAAATGTTGAACAGAAGACTAAATTTGCTACCTGGATAATAGCTATCGTATTCCGGTTCTGAAAAATCCGTCGAAGTGCTCGAGGAAACCGACGGGGAATGTTCTCGTCTTCTTCTTTTTTCTTTCAACTTATCTCTCAATCTTTTAACTTTTTTGGCCAACCTATTATAATCACTGTCCACGGAACGATCACGTTTTCTTTTCGACATAATCTACTGATCGTATAAAACCAAAAAAAAAAAAAATGAAAAATAACGATTAAAAAAAGAAAATTGTGTGACTCGGACGACACAAAATCACGTAATGAATTGTCACGCCACCCCCCACGGCCAGGTGGCGTGGGAGTGGTGGGATGAAACAGGTATGTTGTTTTCTCTTTCTAGCTCGTTACTTACTCTAAATGTGTGATAAGGATGGCACCTACTCATGTACTGCTGCAAGTAAATTATGTAATCGTCTTCGGTTAAGACCCGAAGTATAATTCCATAGGCTGTGGATATACCATAATGTTTAGACTAGGCCGTACTAGTTTATCGTGGAGTGAGCGTATTTATATCAGGATCAACTAGTTTGGCCTAGGCTAAACTGGTTTATCCTATCGGGCTTAGGACAAATTAGTTTGGACTAGGATATACTAGTTAATCCTATCGCGTATAGGAAGAACCAGTTTAGCCTAGGAAAAACTAGTTTGTCCTAAAATCGGATTTGGCCGGTAACATAATATTATACAACTGGAAAGAGCTCTCGGCATCAAATCTGTGCCGAGAGGGAGATACAATACAAACTCTTTTTAACAAGGGTGACAACAAAATTTTTAATTTGGGGACAAATTAGTTGAAGTTTGGAAACATATGGTGATTTCAACTTTTTCTAAAGAAGTCCAAGCACATGCTATCAAAAAGTAATATTTTGCTCCAAGGTATTATACCCTGAATCCAAAAGTATAGAATAGAACTCCTGACTCATTATAGATACATGTTTGGGGATTTCGGCGTTGTTTAAAGAACTGCAACTTTGCAAGCTGCAAGTATATGCCACCCTGTCAATTAGAGTAAACATCATCATCACCACCACTATCACACCATACATCATCACATTATGATGATATAAAAGGTACTTCTCATAGTATTTTACACTAAGACGGAGATCTTTGAACATTACTCTGCTGTTTATGGACCTATTGGAAAAAATATTTTGTTGTTGTAAAGGGTTGAATTCGAAATTGGTCCTTTAGTCACTAAGGTGGAAACCGGATGATGCGATCCATAAGGAATCGAGGCAACTCCTCGAAATTTATATCGACACATATAGTGATTTTGACTTTTACTGAAGTAACACAATGCAGCATATGCTCCTAAACATAGGATGTTGAAACCAAGGTATACCTTGGTTTCAACATCTTATTTTTGGATCTAGGGTATACCCTAGATCCACAAGCACTGAACAGAACTCCTCAGTCTTTAAAAATACACGTTTGGAAATTTCAGCATTGTTTAAAGAACTGCAAGTATATGCCACTTTGTAACTTACAGTAATCATCATCATCACCTTAACAACAATACCTAATGGAAGCTTGGTGCGTATTCAATTATACATTCGATCGTTTATTTTGGACGTTCTTAAGACGTATTAATAACAACTTAACAAAATATATAATTAAAACGGGTGAAATTATTATTTTTAAACAAAAAATTAAACCGACTTCCAAAGTAAAAATACACAAAAAAGTATGAAATAAAACTTATTTTCTAAATAATTTCCCTTTTCAATTTGGCTATTTCTCTACTTAATCTTCTTAATATGAACTTTAAGCCACCACCACGGTACCGGCAAATATGAACGTGAGTTCTATAAAATATTGTCGAATATCGTTTGGGCTGGTATCGACTTCAAAATTAAGAAGATTAAGTAGAGAAATAGCCAAATTTAAAAAGGGAATTATTTAGAAAATAAGTTTTATTTCATACTTTTTTGTGTATTTTTACTTTGGAAGTCGGTTTAATTTTTTGTTTAAAAATAATAATATGTCATAAATGATAAATGATAATACAAGTTGCTGAAACGTATATTATAGAGTGACTTTTAATTAGTGTAAAACACTTTACGACGTGATAATGCTCATGATAACACACATCTTACCCAAATAAACGTTTTAGAGCATTTATTATAAGTGAAAATTCCGTTAGTGGCACTGTGCACTTTTCTTGGGATGGGTAAAAACTGTTAAACTCGAGCAGGACACGTGAATCTGATCGAAAAGTCATAAGATGCAACTTGTCTTGGTTTACGCGAGCATGAAACTATTTTAGTTCGTATTTACTTTTGACCCCAACTATTGACCTTTGGCCTTGACCTTGACCGCCAATCATCCCCATCACATTTACCCTTACATTGGCCTTTACCTCCAATTTTCCCCCCACGAAAATTGTCTCCAGTTAAATGGCTCGACTTTTGAGATTTTTGGGGCAATTTTGAAAGTTGACGTACGGTGAAATCAGTATAGAAAAAAGGAGTGTGTCCAGTTAAATGGCCCCACTTTTGAGATTTTTGGGGCCATTTTGAAATTTGACGTATGGTGAAAACACCATGGAGAACAGAAGTGTCTTCAGTTAAATGGCCCCACTTTTGAGATTTTTGGGGCCGTTTTGAAATTTGACGTATGGTGAAAACACGATAGAGAAAAGAAGTGTCTCCAGTTAAATGGCCCCACTTTTGAGATTTTTGTGGCCATTTTGAAATTAAACGTATGGTGAAAACACTATGAAGAAAAAAGTGTCTCCAGTTAAATGGCCCCACTTTTGAAAATTTTGGGGCTATTTTGAAATTTGACGTATAGTGAAAACACTAAGGAGAAAATTGTCTAGTCAAATGGCCCCACTTTTGAAATTTTTCACTTCTACCGGCACTCCCGGAATGCAACCCGTTGTTGTATATTATTATTTAATTCGCTACCTAATATTAAGTTGAGGTGGATTAAATAAAAAAGTTCCTTTGGGAAAGTTTGTAATCATGAGCACTATCACGTGGTAAAGTATATTTTGCACTAATTAAAAGTTTGACGACCTCTTTGGCTAAGTGGTTGAGCATGTTGGTGATCAAGCCGCTGGTTCGAATCCCGCAATTTTTTCTTTTAAAACTTTTACTATCAACTTATAACGTAATTACACAATATATATGTTATAAAAGCTTGTCGAGAATCAAATAAATTGTCTCATAAATCTATCAGATCAAGTTACTTGATTTACTTCTTTGATTTGTTTGATTCTCGACAAGCTTTTATATCATATAAATTGTGTAATTACGTTATAAGTTGATAGTAAAAGTTTTAAAGGAAAAATATTTTATTCTTTTTAGCGCATTCAAATAAAAGCTTGTTTTTTTAAAAAGTTTTTTTTTTACTTTTAATTTATTTTTTACTTTTTAGTTATCGCTAGATAGGTTTCTCAGTCTGTTCATCTCATTTAACGCATCATTGTTGCAAGGTCGTTTGCCGGTTAATTTAGTACTGTCAAGCTCTTCAATAAGGAGACCTCCTAGAGATTTTACTCTACTCAGTAAGGACCTCAAAAAACCCCAACACACCATACTTTCATTTGATACCCATATTGTACAAGTGCATTAAAAATAACTTGTCGGCCATCTTGGGTGTTCTGCCATGTTGGATTTTCGAGTTATTCTCAGCAAGCCCTTTCATTTGATACCCATATTGTAGGATTACATTCAAATTGACTGTCGGACATCTTGGATGTTCCATCAAGTTGGATTTTTGGGTTTTTCTCAGCAATCCCTTTCATTTGATACCCATATTATAGGAGTGCATTAAAAATAACTTGTCGGCCATCTTGGATATTCCATCATGTTGTATTTTCAAGTTATTCTCAGCAAGCCCTTTCATTTGATACCCATATTGTAGGAGTGCATTAAAAATGACTTGACGACCATCTTGGATGTTCCGCCATGATGGATTTTCGAGTTATTCACAGCAAGCCCTTTCATTTGATACCCATATTGTAGGATTACATTAAAATTGTCTGTCGGCCATCTTGGACGTTCCGTCATGTTGGATTTTCGAGTTTTTCTCAGCAATCCCTTTCATTTGATACCCATATTGTAGGAGTGCATTAAAAATAACTTTTCGGCCATCTTGGATGTTCCATCATGTTGGATTTTCAAGTTATTCTCAGCATGCCCTTTCATTTGATACCCATATTGTAGGAGTGCATTAAAAATGACTTGGCGGCCATCTTGGATGTTCCGCCATGTTGGATTTTCGAGTTATTCACAGCAAACCCTTTCATTTGATTGCATATTCACGCCAACCAAGATACTCGTCAAGACGAATCATACGAGCCCAAACTCGATGGAATCGTCGTTTAATTACAGAGTTCCTATGGCAATATTCTAGCTCTCTGGTTACCATATAGTATCAAAGTACTCGTCAAGACGAATTAAACGAGCCGAAACTCGATGGGGTTGCGTCGTTTAATTACGGAGTTCCTATGGCCACCTTCCAGCTCCATCATCAGATCCTGGTTACCATATAGTATCAAAGTACTCGTCAACATGAATTAAACGAGCCCAAACTCGATGGGGTTGCGTCGTTTAATTACAGAGTTCCTATGGCCACCTTCCAGTTCCATCACCAGACCGGTTACCATATAGTATCAAAGTACTTGTCAAGACGAACTAAACGAACCCAAATTCGATGGGACTATACGGTTTTATTTCGGAATTCCTGTGGCCACCTTCCAGCTCCATCATCAGATCAGCTCCACGTCATCATAATATTGCATTGTCATGCGGTTTACATATTCGTGCAAAATTTCAACTCAATCGGAAACCGGAAAGTGGATCAAATTTAACTTGCAAGAATCCATTACAGACCGACAACGGGACAGGTGAAACTAAATAAAAGCTTATAAAATTAAACACAAGTTCTTCGAGAACTTACCACGGGACAAGATTGATGTGGTGTGAAGTGTCCATAAATATTATAAGTCATCCTATACAGATAAACCTACCTACTAATATTATAACTCTGTCTGTCTGATGTCGTCGATGTCGAGGTTCTCACATAATAAGCACTCAGGGATTAAGAATTTTTCTACCAGTGAAAGAATTTTTCAAATCTGTTAGGTTTCAGAAATTATCAATAACATACAAACATACAATGGTTTCCTCTTCACAATATCATGAAGGTAGGTAAAATAATATAAATATCCTATATTCCCTATTAAATCATATTGTCACCCGAGTCTTTGGTTGTTTATAAATTATTATACATAGGTAGTAGACCGGAAGTGTGCCGTTAATACTGAGATATACAGATCGTTTAATTTGTAGTAATGTAACATTGTCATGTGTTCACCATTAAGTAAGATTTTATTAAATAAAGGTTTTAAATTTTTCACGTTTCATTTCTTTCCAACCTTGATGTATTTGGGCGTTTATAAAAAAAAATGGGCAGTAGTAACTTAGTAAAGTGGAAACCTTTTTTCTTAGAACGGAATCTACGTAAAATGTACGATAAATCTATAGATAACTAACTAAATTAGCTATATATTTTAATAAAATTCGTAAAGATATATGAAAATAAACTTTACTGATTTATTGATTATATATATCTTATGTAGGTATATCGAGTAGGTATATCTTATCTATTTGTTATTTTTTCCTTTTATACAATTGTTAACTTGTAATGTTCAACGGTTGCTAAGAAATTAAACCACACTTTGGTAGTGATCTTTAAAAAAAACGCCCATTTTTGTAAACAAAAAATAAAACAATTTAAAAAAGTCTATAGTTCCAATACTTGCCGGAAGATGTGTGATTTTTTTGGACTAGGGTTTGAGTAAAAGTCGTCAAGCAATTTATTTTCTATATTTACCGTTCGTTATTATTGTAATATTACTTCACAATTTTTTTTATTAAAATATTGCAACTACTCAGTACAAACAAACAGTAAATGCAATTGTTATCATTAAAATGCCACAAATATAAAAATTCAGACTTATATTGGTTAAAACATTTAAGTTTATTCAATATTATTTATTACGCTTTTCTTTTATTGCATTAACTCCCATTTCACTGGATCATTCAACCAATTCATCATTAAAATTATTACGAGTAGTATTTTATAACTATATAATATGTTCAGAATTATTTTTTTCAAGTGTAACTTGTATACGTTTTTCGTGTCCATTTATTTGCAATTTTCTTTTTTGTTAAATAATAAGTATGTAAAATAATGTCATAAAAATATGATTATTTTCTTAAAATATTCAGAACAAAATTATCAAATTCAAATGTAATTTACTTAATTACCCGACTGTCAAGAAGGGCTATATTATTATGTATTCAAGCTATTCTAATTTATCTAAAAATATTAATGAATGGCAAGGTATAATTATAAAAATATTAAATGTTTATTTTCATACGAATAGCCTAAAATATTTGGCAAGTATATTATAACAAAATACAATTGTATTACTATAAAGAAGTAGTTACAATTTTTAAGCTAATATTATTGATAAATTTTAATAAATATTGGCATAATTCATCCCGTGTATACAAATGCAATATTCCATGAAGCAGTACTTTGGATATAAATATTTCTCAATAAGAGTCGGTATATTATGAATTTGGTAAATTCAGCATATTAGTTATTAAATTCGTTAATTATTCCCTGGTGCCAGTTCCATAATTGGCACCACCGGCTCGGTTTAGCGCGTCCTTGAATTGGTCGATGTCTATTTCAGCTTGGCTTTCAAGTTGAAGCTCCACTGCGAAATTCTGGAAAAGAAAAGACCACACTTATTAATATGTTGTTATTGTCGTTACTCGTAGAGACGCGGGCGTTATTAAGCCCACGCCCCCACGAGCGTTTATTTGTGGTCGCGAATCCCGAATAGTCCATAAACGCCCTATGTACAGTGCTGCAAGGATCTTTTATTTATTTATTTATTTATAAAGGACACCAGCAGCGCATGTATTGTACACTCAAGTTACAAATTAATAAATACAATATCCCTGATACATGCACTTTTATAGGTGACACAACATTGACAAAAGTGAAAGTAAATTATAATAATAATATTAAATTATCGATTATACAGGAATGAATTTGAATAGATAGGTAGTTGATGATTTAAAATAAGATATAGTTACATAAATTGCATGTCATTTAAGTTGAAACAATTATTATACATATTGATTAGAGCGTCAGTAAAATTATACAAGTAAATGGGTTAATAATTATAGAATCATAGTAAATAACTAACTTTAGCTAATTTTAAATACACTGTCACATAACCTAATTAAACTGAACTAAAAAAATAAATAAACCAAACCACACAATAAAATAATGTGAAACAAAACTTAATGATTATTTTCATTTAAAATACCTACCTGTTTGATTTTCATGTTATGTCATGCAATACAAAATAAAATTTAATTGAACAAAGAGCAAAGAAGTGAAACATAAAAGGAATTTGATTTTTTTTTATCGCCTATCATTTATTTTAGGCTTCTTTTTAATTTTATAGAAATGAGCCAGCTTATTTTTAAATTGGTTGTGGCACTGTATACCGAACATATCAATGTCGTTGTTGAGGTTCGCGCAAACGTTACTGTATAATTTGCACATTCTGGAAACTGGTGCTTGCATGCCCAAATTAGTTCTGGAACTGGGACCGCACAGGATATTGGTCATTGGCTTTCGAGGTAAATTGTATGGGACAGCCAAGGAGAAAATATTTAGCAGATCACAATAGGAGGTAAGGCCGTTAACTATTTTATGTAATAGGAGTAGGTCGTGTATTATTCGCCTTGTCCTCAAGATGGACATCCCAGAGAACTCCAGCCGTAGCTCGTATGGCCACCTGTGTGCAAATTCCCGAACAGCTGTATGCGAGGCGTCTGGTGAAGGACCTTTGGATACTTTCGATCCTTTGTGAATGAATGGCGTATGTTGGGTTCCATATCGAGCTGGCGTATTCAAGGTGGCTGCGTACCAGATAATTAAATAAGACGATTTTCGTGCTGTGATGAAAGCCCGATGAGTTGCGATTAATAAAGCCCATCATCTGAGTTGACTTTTTTACAACTGATTCAATATGGGAAGTGAACTTCAGTTTAGAATCCAAGATCACGCCTAGGTCACGGATTTCAGCTACCTCCTCAAGTGTGGAGTTATGCAGGGTGTATTTAGAAGGACATGGACATTTTTTCCTAGTAAATTTAATGTGGTAGCATTTTTTTGCATTTAATAGCATCCCATTAGTCAAGCACCACTCAGTAAGGCTGTTAAGATCTTCTTGCAAAAGTAAACTATCTAGATGTGATCGTACTGTCATGTATAGTTTTAGGTCATCGGCGAATAGCGAGTATCGGCAGTGTTTAATAGAGCGAGAGATGTCGTTTATGAAATGAGAGAATAGAATAGGACCCAGGTGGGTACCTTGGGGTATACCAGACTCTGCCTCGTAGACATATGACTCGTAACCGCCGATACAGACAAGCTGCGTCCTTCTCTCAAGGTATGAGGAGAACCATTTGAGTAAAGAGCCATGAATTCCGCTCGCCTCAAGCTTTTCTAGTAATCGAGCATGAGAGACCTTGTCGAAGGCATTGGTAAAGTCAGTATAGACTACGTCCACCTGAAGCCCCTTATCAACATCATGTGACAAGTGTGATGTAAAAGATAGGAGGTTTGTTTCGGTGGATCGCCCCTTTCGAAACCCGTGTTGGAAGTCACTCAAGGTGGGGTCTATGTGTAGAGTGATATACGGACATACGACTGATTCGAAGATCTTGGAGAACCATGAAAGGATAGATATTGGTCTGTAGTTAGTAACGCTACTTTCGTCACCTTTTTTGTATATGGGTGTAACCCGAGCTCTTTTCCAGGTTGTCGGAAATTTTCCAGTTGACAGGGAGCGGTTGAAAATCATGGACAGAGGAAGGGCTAGATTTTCGCAGCATTTTTTAATTAGTAGCGGGGGGATTCCGTGTGGACCGGCAGATTTGTTTATATCCAGGTGTTTGATCTTCGTGCGGACCTCAGAGTGTGAGATATGTATATTGCCCAGAAAATTGGTAGCGTTCGACGGTAGGAGACTTGTGGTATAAGAGTTTTCTTTAGTATACACAGATGAAAAATGAGTAGCGAAGAGATTCGCGATATCTGATCCGGTACTAGCGCTTACCTGATCGAGAAACATTTAAGATGGTATGAGTGAACGGCCTTTCCTCTTATCCTTAATAAAACGCCAGAACGATTTGGGGTTAGTGTGTATATTACATTCCAGCTTATTTTTATAATCGTTATAGGATTTCTTATATAATTTCTGAAAACGGTCTCTGACTATATGATACTCTAGCTTATCTCGAGGGTTCTTATATTTTGCGTAGTTTTTTCTTAGTTTGTCCTGCTCTGACTTGAGCCTTATCAAAACTTTGTTAAACCAAGGCGGTTGTCGGGTCTTTACCGATTTACATTTGGGCACGCAAGCATCAATCGCCGATAGAAGAGTGCTGTTGAGAGTGTCGACCATATCATCGACGTCAACAATGTGAGATAGTTTCTCTGGCAAGGAGCTCAGGTAGAGTTGGTGGTTGAGTTTGTTGTAATCGGCTTTATAGAAATTGCGAACATCTTTTCTAGACTTAAGTTGTAAGCCAGATTTAGTGTTTACAAGTGGCAATGTAATTAAAAGGTTAGGGTGCTTGGGGTCTAATCTACTGATAAGATGCAAAGGTTGGGACACTTTCGACTCTAAAATCGTAGTAAAAATTAGATCCAGCATATTATTGTCAGCATTATCTTTTGGCACTTGGATGAGGACGTAATACTAAAAGTGACATTTTACAAGACGGCGATGTTAGTAGTTTTGTCCATGTGCTAAAAGATCCTTGTACGACTCAAAAGTATTCTCAAAGTACGACTATCTCTAATTTTTAACCTTAAGCGCTTTATAAAAAAACAAAATGCCACACTGACAGTAGAGATTCGACAGTGACATTTCATGCAGTTTGAATTTCAAAAGTTTTCAAAATTGCGGGAACCTGAATTGTCCCGAATATTATTGTTTTAAAGTGTAAATAATGGATGAAATATTTGCTAAAGTGCCCGGGCGAGACAGCCAGATTAACGATTTGATTGAATTACTCGGCGAAGATGACGAACCACTGCCGGTTTCGTTGTTTATCAGCGGAAGCATGGCGACCGGCAAAAGTTTGTGTGTAACGACTGTACTTCAACATTTAAGACATAAATTTGTTGTAATTGATTGCATTGAGTGCTACTCTTCGAGATTAATATTTGAGGCTATATTGTCGGAACTAGATGAAGATAATTTTGAGGTTAAATGTGATTCCCTATCAGAATTTATAAACGTCTTCAAAACAATGACTTCACAGAAATATCAAAACAAACCTGTCGTTTTAGTCTTCGATAGAGCAGAGAGGCTACGTAGTATGGATAGTAATATCATCAGTACATTTTTGAAACTTCGAGAGTTCTGTGATGTGAATGGGTGTACTATTTTTATATCACATTTAGTGTATGATAACTTTTACTTTAAAATGGGTGTGCGTGAGCCGATAAAGATTTATTTCTCAAACTACAGCAAAGAAGACTTATTTAAAATCATATTTTTAAGTCACAGAGTGTATTTACAACATGTTTTCAATACATATCAAATTGATGATGATCTCCTCGATGAATTGCGGAAACCTGAATTATTTGCCAACTTTCTAAATGCATTCTTGAGTGTCTTTTATAGGCCTTGCCGAGACCTAATCGAGCTAAGGTATATGGCAAAAACAAATTTCAAAAAGTATTGTGAACCGATAATAAAACATGAAATCAAATCCACTGACTTGGCCAAACTGTGGCGTCATATTGCTCCCATATTAAAATCAAATTTAGAACTTTTATATTTGAGGATAAACAACTCAAAGAGTATGACACAGTCCCCGGGAAAAGAAAATAGTAATATTGAGTGTCAGAGTTATAATTATGAGAAAACACTAAAAGAAGAATTGATGTCTACTAAAACATTTGCACAAAGTTTTGAGCTGCCATATTATGCTAAGTTTCTTCTGGTCGCTGCATATTTAGCCAGTTATAACCCGCCTAAAGAAGATAAGAGACTGTTCATGAAAAATCATGGGAAGCAACGTAAAAGACTTCAACAAGTAAAAGCAAAGGCAAAAATAAACGAGAAACTAAATACACAGCTTGGGCCAAAAGTGTTCACTTTGGATAGGTTACTTGCGATATTCTATGCTATTCTAGAAGAGACAATAGGTTTAAGTAGTAACCTGCTGGCTCAGATTGCCACTCTAGTGGAATTAAAGCTAATAGCCGGTGCCAAGGAGATCGATTTAGACTCTGCCAAATATAAATGTATCGTCGGCTACAATTTTATATCCGCCATTGCCCAAACCATCGGTTTTAATGTAAGAAAGTACCTGTATGATTTCATTTAGTTCTACCAATATGTACTATCAAGAGATTGTGGGGATTGTGTTAAACCATTTTTCAATGCAACAATTACATCCTAAGTGAATGATTAATAATATCACAATTTGGACAAATAAGGAAGAGTAAAGATTAAGACCAGTTTGTATCGACAATGTGGTAGATGTGAGTTAAAAGTATTTTATTCTTGTCTAAGTTGTAAGCTATTTATACTTTGTATTGTTATACTATTTATTTTTAAATAAAAACAAATAATGAATTGTGATTATTTATGAACTAAGAAGTAACATTTATAAAAGTGTTTAAATTACTTGTTAATAAATCAGTGTCCTTGTTACCTTCTGTTAAGTGATGTATAAAAAAGGAACATTTAGTAGGTAATCAATGTTTTAATATTTTTATGATGAAGGGGGAAAATATTTAGAAACAAGTTTTCTTCTTTTATATAGAAAACTCAATACATTTCAAACAAACCTTCATAACGTTATGTAGTTCTAAGATATAAAATGACAGACACTTACTGATATGATATCTTTGATGATAGCTTTGTCGGTGGACATTTTGGCTCGGTTGATCACAGACACGTTGGGCCCCACCCACGTCACAAACAGAAACTTCTTCCGTTTTGACAACTCGTCACCCATTTGTAACCTGAAATTATATTCAAGTCCATAGAGTACGCCTGTAGGACATAAATCTGTAAAATGGTAATAGTTAATAGTTATATATATAGTTATATATAGCTAAGCAGATGCTACTAGAAACAACCGTCAAACCAGGACAGATTGCATTCTGTTTAAGAGTTTATCGCTGCCCATGACTGTCCGCAAAACCAGAGAAGTTTCATGTGCATTGCTTGCTCATCGGGAACCCTGACAGCGCACTTGGCGAATCACAACTCAATCGAAAGGCTTCGTTCCCACGAGACTTTGTGGTTGTGACAGAAAAACAGCACTATAAATAGAACTCTGCGCTAGTACAAAGCTGAAAATCAAAGTGTCCAATTTGACAATAGGCTAATTTGATTTTAAATTGAGTTTAAGTTCATACTTACCATAATAAATATTTTTGGATATTATTATGATGTAAAACAATGATGTAGATTTTATTTAGGTATTAGTTTAGCAAAAATAAATTTATACTTTTTAGATGTATCTTATTACTAAACTACACAAAATATACCTATATGTTTTAACATTTACCAAGTAGTAATGCCTCAATATTTCTGAGTATATTAATGAAACTAAATATTTTAGATGTACATAGTCATCATTGCTGTTCTACACGAGTTCAGTTCTACTGTATTAGCGCACAATTCTATATAAGGTTTGGTAAAATCAACTATGGATATTTTGGGTACCTACCCAATGTACCCTATAAGTACCTACTTATAGATTCTACTGCTCATTTATGATTTATAGGCTAGCCGCACACGTGCAATATTATTGACAGAATAAAATTGTCAATACTAGTCAACACATACAAAAAAAACGGCAATATGGCCCGCACACAAGGAATATTATTGTCAATATGTGTTTTATTGTCAATAATATTGCACGTGTGCGGCTAGCCATATACATAATTATTGTCATTCTCAAAGTAAAAATCATCTCTTGGGTGAAAAAAGTGTTGTTTTTTCTGTCGCGACGACAAATGAACTGTCGTGGGTATACGAATTACGACGGCTTAGGATACGTTCCCTGTTCCAGGGATGTCAGACGTACCAACTTCTTGGTATACATACTAGGCTTTGGTTCCACGTACCATGTACCAAGACTACTCAGTCCTTGCACGCAAAAATACCAAGATTGGCCCTTGACCGACAAAAATACACTGACCTTAAAGAATAACCGGCAAATTTCAAAGATGCATGTAAAAAAAAATCCAATCAGATTTCCCTCATAATATAAAACTTTTTTATAGCAAGCAGTCTCTATAAACTCTTACCATTATCCATGAGTTAATTTGAAATATGCTTGATGGCGTAATGGTAAGGTGCTCCGCTCTCAATCTAGAGGTCCCGGGTTCAAATCCCTCAAATATTTTTTTTTTTATAAATAAAGGTAAAATTGCTCACACGGTTCATATAGTTCACCAGAAAAATACCACATCCCCCATCAAAAACCCTCGTTTCCCATAAAAATGTTCTTTATGAATCATTTATCTATTTTTTTCAATATATTTTACATTTTATACCCCAAATGCAATATAATATCAGAAAGATATGTTTAAAATGATATTTCTTCCGTGCGTTCGACAATTACTGCCCTCTATTAAGAGTATACGAAATTAAAATATTATTTTTATTCACTGGGATGCGACTTCCGACACAGTTTATCTATCAGTGTTTGCAGCGCCAGAACGGAGCGCAGGCGTACCAGTTTGCCATCTCCAATATCAGTTTTCAGCCAGCTCGGTACAAGGATTTCCAAGTGGCGGTCTGACATCCCTGCCCTGTTCCCATGAGCGTACGAGGGCTTATTCTGTGGTGTCATGGTGACGAAGTATGGTCCGAGATCCGTTTAACGGTTTTCTCTGACCATATCCTGAACTATAGTCCGTTCAGATTCATTGTCAAACACATAACACTACCAATTTAAACGTTACGTATTTACCGTGCAATAGAGAAAAGTACTGACAAAATTATTTTGCCGAATTGAATGTTTTATTTAAGAATAAGTTGAGCATAATGATACATAATATAGTTTTCAATAAAATAACTCACCTGAGGTATCCGAACGCGCGCTCATCATCAGCAAAGTGTGTCCGGAACTCCGTAAAGTCGCTTCCCCGCCCCGAGCACACTATCCGCGCGCCCTCGAATTTGAACACCGCCCTTAAAACAATAAATAATATTATCTATACTAATATTATAAAGAGTTTGTTTGTTTGTTTGAACGCGCTAATCTCAGGAACTACTGGTTTGATTTTAAAAATAATTTTTGTGTTGGATAGTCTATTTATTGAGGAAGGCTTTAGGCTATATTATAACACCATGCTAAGCTCAATACGAGCGGAGCACCAATCAAGAATGTTACAAAATCGGGGGTCTTTTGTTCCTTTTGAGAGCTTTCGCTGCGTACGCTGCGGAAACGGTTAAAGTTGCGCGAAAATTATGTATGACAGAATTGTTTCCTTTTAAAGTTGTAAAAAAAAGTCCGCGACAGTACACTACGGCCGCTGTATCTTGACGGGTCTGAACATAGGCTCTGCGAACTTTAGCGCATGTACAACTCGTGATGAAAACTGTTAATGTATAATTTTTATATACCTATGTACTAATAAAATGCCCCTAATACAGTTGACTAATTAATACAAATAAAATAAATACGAAAATACTTAGAAACAGCTAATGCGCAACCTTCTGCGCGAAGTTCAGACTCGCCAAGATACATCGGCCGTATTGTATATGTCTATCTTTTAAGGTTGGTTCACAATAAACTTTTATGCTAACCAAATTTGTTCGAAAATTAAGCATTATTTGTGAGGGTGTTTTCATAAAGATGATATTAATCCTTATCCAAATAAATACGTTATTCATTACAAGCATTTAATTTAGAAGAAATTTGCCGTTTACATCATTTGATTTCAATTAGAATTTTAGAAGAATCGCAGTAATAAAATAATCAGCGCGCAATAATGATGTGCGGCGCGCTGCGGGCAGTCGTGAGGGGGAAGCGCTTCTCCTTCTACGTAAATGACGTCGCGGGTAAATTTTAGCGATGTCCCAAAGTAAAAGTTCCATGCGGACGAAGTCGCGGGCAAAAGCTAGTAACCACTTATAGGAGTCTACTAAACAGTTCACAAGTCCAACAGGTAATCGCCCAAGGCGCTGGTAACAGGTAATGTTAAAACCGGCAGTGGCTGAAGGTAGGGGGCGCCACTATCAAGTTTTTGTCCCGGTCCGAAAAAATCGTATTTCGTTGATTTTGTACTTATTATTATACCCAGTGCCCACCCTATTGAAAGAGGATCTTTGGGATTTTAACACCGTGCACCGCCCCGGCCACAGCTTATAATAAGTAAGGCGGACTTATTTGAATATTCTTAAGTCTTTTCTTAAGCAACGACCAAGAATTCCGGCCTTAAGGGGCAAATAGCCCCTAAAGCTTAAAAATCGCTCAGTTTGAGTCGGAACTACTCCGAAAAATGGGAATAAAAAAATTCAAAAAAATATACATTTCACACTTCAATCCTTCATCTTTAATATCATCGTTAATTTTTTTAATAAGACGAAGATTAATATTAAATAAATTAAAATTAAAAAGCCCTGTTTTCCGATTTCTTTTTCTATCTACTTACTACCTACTACGGCTATAAAGATGATTATTTTACGAAAATGTGAAGAATATATTTATCTAACATTTCATCGTTGGGTTTTTCGAAATACCGTTTTGTTTTCAAAATATACGTAAATAACTATTATTTTGTGAAAATATTTGTAAGCGGTGCGTGCGCGGGCGCGCGGGACAGTGAGCCGCTGACTTTCGTACGAGGAGGTTGTGTCACTCTTCGCGGTGCCGCTATTTCGCAATCGTTTATTTTACTCTTGAAATAATAGGGAACAACATGCCGTAAAAAATAAATTATGAAAACCTTAGCGAGCACTCTGCCTGCGATAGAATGAAAATGTTCGATCGTTGAATGTACTTTTTTGTTCCTTCAACTTCTTACTTGAAATTTTAATAATATATTAATATAATATTATATAGTATAATATTTTATTATATAATATGTACTTGTAAATTTCACAGAAAGTGTATAGTTCTATTTCTATGACGACCTCTGTGGCTCAGTTGGTTGAGCGTGTCGTTGCTCAAGCCGGGGGTCGCGGGTTCAAATCCCGCCGACGGAACAAAAAGTTTTCTGTGTTCCTGGGTCATGGATGTGTATTAAATATCTGTATAATATAATAAAAATCTTAATTATGTGTATAGGATAAAAGTATTAAATATACTTCCGTTATCTGGTACCCGTAACACAAGTTCTTCGAGAACTTACCACGGGATCAGATTGACGTGGTGTGAAGCGTCCATAGATATATTATATTATTTCTGTTTTAATTGTCTATTTAGTATATCAACGTTTTGAGGTATATAGTATATGAGGTAAAAATGCCTAAGCGACATTTATTTATTTATTTAACACACATACAACTACCATTACAGACAAAATCCAATTCGATAGCGTAGGAGAGCAAATTCATATTTTATATAATACATATTATGATATTTCCAGTTTAGATAATAATAATTGATAAAAAATAATAATTAAAGAAAATATAATAATTAAAGAAAGACACATATGACGCATAAATTTAGTAAACTTTATAGAAGAGTGATTTAACGTTAAAATTTTTAGAAAAAAAAAATCATTAAAAATCACATAATAGTCGGATTTAGATGGTTTTAACATACATCTATATATCTATATATCAATAAGATACAATGTGTATCTTATTTTTATAGCAATTTTTGATATTAAAACGAGTCATATAGCTTTCGAATTACAGGCAGTTTATGTCGCTTAGGTAAAAAAGTCCTAATTCGAAAAATAGGTAAAATTATCTAAGCTATCAACGAAAGTTATGTAATAGCAAGTAAAATTGCCTACATTTTATTTTAAAGGTTTTCAGCAACATGTAAAAATAGATAAGCTATAGATACATTTTCTGTAATAACAGGTAAAAATAACTAATTCCAAACACTTTAAAAAAATTATAGGAGTATTCATCTAAATGGCCTAAGAGTTTATAAAATAAAACAAGATAAGTTACATAAATGTTGCTTACATTAAGAATTTTCTACGGCTAAAGTTATCTTAGTAAATTTATTATTCAATGACATTGTAAATTTTTGCTCCTAACTGACAATATTCTCCTTCCTCTTGTTTATAAAAATTAATTGCAGTTCCCTTGTCTGACTAAAACGAGCTAAAACGTTAGCTAATTTTGATCTTGAAATAATAAAAAATATAGAAGTAAAAACTCAAGGCCTAAGATTTCAGCCCATTGCTTTATACTTAAGCTGCGGCCCCATTCCTTGAGTTCTCTCTTGGTAGTGCTGGGAGATATTCCACATACCGATTCTGGGCATGACACCGTGACACAATTGGCCCAAAGCCTACCCAGCTCATCCGCGGTTTTGTTTTCGGAGATATTGCCGTTGCCTAGAACCCATACCAGACTGATGCTGTTATCTCGTCCTAGCATGTTAAGCGTTTGAACACAAGCCATAACTAATTTAGATAAAAGAAGAAGGGGCAAAAAGTCCCCATCCTTGTAGCACTATAAGACATATATCAAATGAAAGGGCTTAAAAAAAGTGTCATTGTTTTGTATGACGAAAATCCTCTAAACCATGGGAGAAAAAAGTAAATGAGGGTTAAAAAAGTTTAAAAAAATCATTCTATATTATTGCACCGTTTCATAGTGTTGCTACCATGGAAAAATTTTTGGAAAGTAATGGTATTCACTCAACTTTAGAAAAGTGTTATATTTTGATAAACTGCCTCATATTTTGATGAAATGTTTGGAATGATAATAAAATACTAAAAATAAGCTCTTTCCTCAATTTTTTCGCACATACCTAATTACTTTCTGGAAATTGTTTCTTACTTGCAACGCTATCGAATGGTGCAATAATACAAAATGTATTTTTTTCCTAATTTGCGGATTCGAATCCTGGCCTGGAAAAGTGGTTTATGTAAAATCAAATAATTCAGATAAAACAATTACATTAAAATACATATAATTAAATAGCAAAAATAATTTTAAAACGATTAGGTACAGAAAAAAAGTAAAAAAGATATAGTACATGGTGAATTATTCTTCTGGGCGTTGTAAGAGAATATGTGTAATTGATTGTACTGTCGGTTCTTGGTGGAAATTCATGTTGAACACTAATAAAACACAATTTTTCGTGCACTTTTTCCACTATATTAAGATATAATTATCTATTTTAATAAATAACACGACCGGTTTCGAACCTGATGATGATTTATTTCGAAACCGGTCGTGTTATTTATTAAAATTGATAATTATATCTTAATATAGTGGAAAAAGTGCACGAAAAATTGTGTTTTATTAGTGTTGTAAGAGAACTCAAAAAAAAATTAGCAATAGCAATTTAGCCCTACGGAATATTGAGGCCGACTTGATGAAAACTTAAACTGCATCATTTTTGATAACTCATTTTTCCTAGACAGGATTCGAACCCATAAATTATGCAAAAAAAATACATCCTCTGTACTGCACCTTTAAATAGTATCGCAAGTAAGAAACAATTTCCATAATGTAAGTATGTGACAAAATTGAGGAAAGAGCTTATTTTAGCATTTTATTATCATTCCATACATTTCTTCAAAATATGGGACAATTTATCAAAATATAACACTTTTCTGAAGCTTGATGTATACCATTACTTCCCGAAAATTGTTCCTTAGTAGCAACACTATGAAATGGTGCAATAATACAGGATGATTTTTTAAACTTTTTTTCACTTATAACTCTCATTAACTTTTTTCTCCCATGGTTTAGAGATTTTTCGTCATACAAAAAAATTACACGCTTTTTAAGTCCTTTGATATATGTCTTGTAGTGCTACAGTAGTGGGGACGGGCTCCATACAAAAATGCCCCTTCTTCTTTCTGCTGCTGTCAGTGCCTTCAGCGCAGTGTGATTGTTCTGACAGACTGCGCTGAAAGCATTGACAGTAGCAGAAATATCATCTAAATTATCCTAATCTTCTCTATAAGATTAGGATGTTTTATGGACAAGGACAATCTGTAGGCTCTGTAGTGAACAACTCATCACAGCCTCAAACATGGTTGTAAATTGTCCTAAGCAAGTATATAGGCAAGCCTGTAGGTGGCATGCCCCCGTAGAAGGTCCGTCCACCCGGTTGTCTTTCCTGGATCCGTCCGTGTACCAGACTATGTCATTGGAGTGAACATTGATTCCTATCCTCTACTCTCCCTAGACGATAGGAAAACCTGGTGTTGCTTTGAGAAGCTATGCACCTTGATCATATCGTCTGATGGCATGGCCATGATAGGTGTCTTAAGAAGAGACTATTGCATCTGTCCATTTGGCTTCCTGGCCTTGAAAAACGCTACTACCGCCATACATTTGTCATTAAAAATGTACGGTCATAGCAGCTTTTGATGTAACAAAAGAGATGAACAATATTTGTTATATTATGATAATTTTTTTATGAACATCAACTTGGCAAAATCGCTTTAAAATTTTATCATAGTAACATACTTGGTCGGCAGCGTTAATTCGGTAATCGTTGAAGTTAATTCTTAACCCCAGTTAACGTAATTTTTCCAATGAATCCACGGAAAACTTTTTATTCTCTTATGGATTCGAACCCACGCCCTCTGGCTTGAGCACTAAAGCGCTAACCACTGAGCCACAGATATCTTCATCTAAACTGATTCAATTTAAGTCTCTTTAACTCCTGAATTTATGAAGTTTTTTGGACCGTTATAGTTTTCGTTCAAAGTTTATTACATGGACTACCATCATGAATTTTTCACATTTTTAGAGCCAACTGTTTGGCTTTTAGAGGGGGGGGACGCCGTATTTTAACAAGAAATGCGCTTAAAAGTGGAATATCGCGCAGACGGATACGTACGTACATCAAAATATAATCTCAGAAACCTCTCAATGTTCTTATAATGTCTATGTACCTAATTATATCTCCCCTTTTCGTGTAGGTGTAACCAAAAATTATCTTCATTTATTTTAGCACTATGTCGACGTGATAAATAAACTTATCCATTCAAAGTTTCTTATTTCAAGCACCACCGTTTGGATGGACAGACGGACGGGCGGACGGTCGGTCGAACGGAAGGACATGACGAAACTATAAGGATTCCGAGACATGAACTACGGAACCTTAAAAAAGGAATAATAATGAAACCACACCGATTTCAGTGACTGTTGCCAATTTAATTGAAAATAGACCAGCTATAGGAGCTATTTTATTATGTCCAAGTATGTGCGCAAAGTTTACTCCCATAACCTAGTATGTATATTGATATTTTCTACTACCGACAGGACTAACTAGCGAAATATTAGGCGCATAAATATATAAATATATTTAGCAATGTTTGCGTTCATTAAGGTTCCCACACACTGTAAATTTAATACTTTTAGTTACATTTTATCTAACCGACGACAAAAAAAAAAAAATCTAACCGACATACTTAAAAACAAAAGTTTTCAAGTAAAAATATCTACATGCACTGTAAGGACAATTTACAAATAATTTGTATGGAGAAAATGTACAAAGTGTTCACGAAAAGAATTTTTTAAACAAGTAAAAATATTTTTGTGCAAACAAAAGAAAAGTAAAAACATGAAAAATAGACTAAGTAGATTTTTAAAATTCTTCAAAATATCCAAATGAATTTTTTTATAAATAGCTTTTTGTTGTCGCTTAGTGAACATAACATTCATGATTTTGTATAAATTTCACTATATCTAAGCGACAAAAAAATCGTCGTAGGAAGACGACGATTAGACCAATCGACGCAGAAAAAAAAATACAAACTCATTGATATAACTCATTTTCGGTATTTTTGTCGCTTAGGAAAGCGAAAAAACACCTAGTGGATATTTTAGTGATTTTGTCAAAAGCACTAAGTATTGCATTTTGATGGGCGTAGAGGTGGAAAATGAAATCAAAAGTGATGGGTTGGAAGCCGCATTGCCTACCAAATAATTTCTAGATTTCGGGAATAACCTCGACCGGCTTCTACAGAAGAAGGAGAAGCGGCTTATACATTCTACGTTTTTTCTTTGCTCATAGACCAGAAATAAATTAATATTTTCAAGTTGCATTTAAATCACTCCTAAAGTCGTATAAAAGGGCCGTTCCTCAGTTTATAATTTGAGTCGCGGCGCGCGCGGAGATCGCGAGCGTAGCGGGGTGTATGCGGGTGGCGCGGCGGGAAGTGTTAGGCCACGCCCGAATCTGTGACGTCATCTACGTATATTTTCGCCTTAAACTCTTACCATGCCAAATTTCATATCAAAATCCGTTTAGTAGTTTTTGCGTGAAAGAGTAACAAACATTCATCCATCTATCCATACATCCATCCATCCATTTGACATTAATAATAGTAGTAGGATTATAATGATTACCACTCCGTTGGTGAGCTGTCGGCTCTGACGTCCTCGTACGCGGCGCGCACCGTGTCCCGATCCAGCCCCGTCGTCATCGTCACCTGTGACAAACAAACGTTTTTAGTACCTAATAGTAGTAATTTTGACGACCTCCGTGGCTCAGTGGTGAGCGCAGTGGCGCTTTAGCCGGAGGTCGCGGGTTCGAATCCCGCCAGGGAACAAAAAAAAAGTTTTCTGTGTTCCTGGGTCATGGATGTGTATTAAATGTGTGTATAATATAGTAAAAATCTTATATATAAGTATAGTATAAAAAGTATTAAATATATTTCCGTTGTCTGGTACCCGTAACACAAGTTCTTCGGAAACTTACCACGGGGCCAGACTGACGTGGTGTGAAGCGTCCATAGATAAAAAAAAATGGACCATGACTTGGTTTGGTGGTTTCTGGGCGAAATAGATACGATGAAGGGCGAATGACTGTCACATGCAACGCATTTTTCTATCGCTAAGGAATCGGCTTTAATACATAAACTAAACCATACAACGCAATTTAAAGGACGTCTTTAGCCTCGATATAACTAATTGATATGCCCCGTATCTAATATTATGTGTCTATGAACATGTCTGACATAAACATTGTAGCATTATAAGGCTACAAAGTAGTACCTAGGTACTTGTCAGTTTGGAATGGTTACTTTCAAGTTTCAATTATAGAAGACTATAGTGCAGGTTTTTACAATAATTGTAACAGCCGCAAAAACGATTATTATCGTTACAAAGTACAAAGCTAGTAAATCCAGTTTCCTAAACAGTTTCGTAGAAGTTTTTGTAAAAAAACATTCTGATCTGTTATATCTCGGTATCAATTGAAGTTATTGCTCCCTAAGAATTATTTTAAGAAAGCTTATAAAGATAAAGCGGACATACCGACTACTTTTTTACATCTACCATTTTAATAGGACTTAAAAGTATAAATTGTTGCAAAAAAATAAATCTATACAAGATAATACCTATACCTACTGTAAATAGACGGATCTCTTCTATTTAAATATGTAAGTACCTATGCTTTGCATTGAGTTGGTAAGCTAGGCTAGTTGTATTGCGATTTACGTAAGTATCTATCTGGTTGATATATATATAAAAATACGAATCCAGTCTTAAAATGTTGGTTACTACCTTGGAAGAAATAGATAATCTGGATACAATCGAATGGCAAGAGTTGATCTCATTGACATCATCAACGCTAGTGTCTTCTTGGTCCGTGCTGGCCAGGCTATCATCAATTCTACTATTCACCACATCCCTTCCATCCTTCCTTCGTGGCGTTTTCACGCAATTTTCAATTTTGTCTGTAATTTTGTACAAAACATTTTTGAGCCCGTCCACACTTTTGGACAGGATTTCTAATTTCTGTATCAAATTGTTTTGATTATTCGTTATTGTCTCTATACGTTGCATGAGATAATCATCCATTTTGTGATTATTTTGGTATATTTTATTAATTTATTTTTGGGCTTGATATAGATTAAAAATAAAAAATTGACAACATGTCGAAAATCGTTGAACCTAAACGAAAATAAATACGAAAGTTTTTGAGAACGGATACATATTGGATGGTAGGTAGGTAAGTGCCGGATGGTTGGATGTATGGATGGATGTTTATTACTCTTTCGCGCAAAAACTACTGAACAGATTTTGATGAAATTTGGTATAGTAGTAGTAATCTGAGGTCTTTCATTAATAATAATATATCTATTAGTGATGTAACGAATGTCTTTTATTTAGCATTCGCGAATGCGAATGCGAATATCTGCTACCGACATTCGCGAATGCGAATGCGAATGCGAATATTCAGTTTTTGTTCATATTTGGCGCCAATTTACATTTACAAGGTTCGTTATGGGTTCGTTACGTTCGTATCTTCCGAGTATTGCCGAGTTCATACGAACTCATCTATGATCTAAATAAAGCGTCATTCATTCCGCTCCGCTCACTCAAACTCAAACTCAAAATTTTTATTTCCATGTAGGTTAAGATATAACGCTTATAGAATTGTCCTACATGATGCCTACCACCGATTCGGAAACTAGTCCGGCGAGAAGAACCGGCGTAAGAAACTCGCTCATTTGCTTTTGTTTTCTGATATTCATATTCGCAAAACATTCGCAAAAATTTTGCGAATGCGAATGCGAATATACAAAAATGTGCGAATATTCGCGAATGCGAATGCGAATGCGAATGCGAATGCGAATATTCGTTACATCACTAATATCTATGTCTGACGTAGGAGTTTAAGCTCTGTATTAAATTAACACAAGGGGCAAGGACACTACACACGGCGAAGATTCGATCGTTTTTTATATTAAGCAGTTTTAATATAATATATCTATGATATTAAAATACAATATCGCTCGCTATACATTTTGTATGAGCCGATATAGGGATCCTCTTCTTTCGCATAATTTTATTTGTCATAATTTCATTTGGCATACCTCACTTGGCATAATTTTACTACACATAATATTACTTTGGCATAATGGTTTCTTGGCATACTACATCATTAGGCATAAATATCATTTAGACTAATATTGTTTGTTCTAATTGAATGAGGCATAACTCGTAAGGCATAATTTTTCTTGTCATAATAATACTTTGGCATAATTGTTTTTGGCATAAACTCGTTAGGCATATTTTTTTGTCATAATAAATTCAAGGCATTCTGTCACAAGGCACAAATATGCATAAAATGGAACGACATAATGAATACACGGTTAAGGTAATTAAAAGCATATTTATGAAACATTAAAAGCAAGTATTACAATCATTATACCTAGTGTTACATGTGTAACAGTAGGTTAAGTTGCGGCGGGGTCGCCCTTGGGCCACCCGTAAGCCGCTAACATGTTTAAAATATTAAATACGAAAGGTTATTAATGCGAAAACACAATTTACTTTATCCTTAAGTGCATTGGGCTCGACGATTTGGCTCGGCATATTCTTAGATAGTAGTTCGTGTTTTTGTCCGATTTTAATTTCGTAATGAGTCGAAAATTACAATTATAATTGTTATTTCATCTTAACTCGCACACCCAGTAGAATTTATCATTCATTAGTATGTGAAAAAAAAATGCTACAAAGATGTATGCGTAAATATAATAGTATGCTTAAATATCATTATGCGTAAATATATTTATGCTTTTTAATATTATGCATAAATAGTAGATTGTTAGCCTAGGGTTGGAAGGAATCAATTCCCGAGGTAGTTAGGCTATAGTCCGAGTAGGAATTCATTCTTTTACCCGTGGCATACACTCTACTTTTCATTTAAAATATGAGGAAAATAAAACTAGTTGTTTATCTAAACTATTTATTGATAATAATATATTAGTATTTAGTAATTTAGTATCCCGGCAATTTGTGTTGACTTTTTAATTTTTAAATATGGAACTTGCCGCTCGCCGCCGCGGCACTCGCGGCTTGTTCTCCACTCCACATAAAACTCGTCACAGTTGACAGCAGTTCTATTTTTGAAGTTTTGAAGATATATACAAATTCATTCCGGCCCGAGGGCAGCAATGAATTTGTATGAGTTTTTCCCTCCCTATGAAAGGAAAGTAGCGTTTTCCACCCAATAATCAGATCAAAATAAACACTACTTTCCGAGTATGAGAAATGAAAAATATTATTCTTAATTAGTATTATGCGTAAAAAATATATGCCTTACAATAAGTATGCCTAACAATTATTATGATTTTAGTAATTATGCGAAAAAAAATTATGCTAAGAAAGTTATGACAAATGAATATTATGCGAAACTACTATTAGGTCAAACGAAATTATGCCAAGTAAAATTATGACATGATTTTATGCGAAAAAATAGGGAACCGCCGATATATGTATGTACTTATCTTGATGTGAAATTTTAAATCTTAACATGGTACCTGTATATTAAGATACGAAATATATCACAAGATATTTGTACAGGTGTGCAAGTAACATCAGATTTCGTGATCATTAAAATTTAATTTTTTATTCTTATCACTGTTCTTATCAACATCTGAACAGATGTTATAAACTTATTGCAGGATAGCAAAATCGATATTAAGTACTCAGCGCCAATTCTAGCTGCTCTAATATGGGTCTCTTAGACGAAAATGTCGATAATGATGAGAAAAACCGCCCGCACCCTTTATAAAACTTAATAAACTTCATATAAAACTTCATATAAAAATATTCACTCTACGGATACGCTAATCCAAGTTTCTGCTGTCTTTTTTATATTTTGTTGGATTAGCTAATCCGTAGTGTATTTTTTTTTCATTAATAACGAGAAAAGGATCAACATCGACTTAACCTAATCCCGAATCCTGTATAATATTAGGTCATTTATACCTAAGAAATTGGCGTTTTGTAAAAGAGGAACATAAAGTCGATTTTTTTAACATAATAATATATTTTTCATTTCTCATACTCGGAAAGTAGTGTTGTTTTGATCTGATTATTGGGTGGAAAACAATACTTTCCTTTCATAGGGAGGGAAAAACTCATACAAATTCATTGCGGCCCTCGGGCCGGAATGAATTTGTATATATCTTCAAAACTTCAAAAATAGAACTGCTGTCAGCTGTGAAGAGTTTTATGTGGAGTGGAGAATAAGTCGCGACTGCCGCGGCGAGCGGCAAGTTCCATATTTAAAAATTAAAAAGTCAACACAAATTGCCGGGATACTAAATTACTAATATATTATCAATAAATAGTTTAGATAAACAACTAGTTTTATTTTCCTCATATTCTAAATGAAAAGTAGAGTGTATGCCACGGGTAAAAGAATGAATTCCTACTCGAACTATAGCCTAACTACCTCGGGAATTGATTCCTTTCAACCCTAGGCTAACAATCTACTATTTCATTTCTCATACTCGGAAAGTAGTGTTGTTTTGATCTGATTATTGGGTGGAAAACGCTACTTTCCTTTCATAGGGAGGGAAAAACTCATACAAATTCATTGCGGCCCTCGGGCCGGAATGAATTTGTATATGTTAAAGTTAAAACCCGTTTTTCGTTATAACTCGTTTTCCCTAGTTAAAACTAGGTTTTACTAAATGCTTTTGTTATAACTAGAAATACCTAAGTAGTCAAAACTAGAATTTACTTTGATTTTCAGATAAAACTAGTTGTAACTCTGACTTTTAGTTAAAACCTACTAGGGAAACTAATTTGGGATTTAAAGCTACATACAGTTTTAACAATATTTATTATGAGATTTAAGACAGAATTATATATGTACTTAAATTAATAATCTTACACTAGGGAATGTTATTATTCGACAAATTTTACTATTCGAATAATTCGAATAATGGCAAAACACTATTCGAATAAATTCGAATAATTCGAATAATACGAATATTAGTAATAAACTTTAAATACAAGCAATATAATGCGTTTATTTATACCTGCATATTTAATAATATCAAAATGTGACATGTTTCACAAATTACTCTATAAAAATCAACGTCTTTTTGATAAAAAAAAGTCTTAAGTTTCAAACTTAAAATACTAAATCGCAATTACTTTTTTAAAACTGTTAACACATGAACGGTTTAGGTCTGGAGCAGACCATGGATCTGATTGTCAACTAAGTGGTTTCTTCCAAAAATTAAGGAAAAGATCCTCTAGGGGAGAGAATTTTTGGGGTTTGTGTTAGAGGTTCGTATTTTCTGGTTTTTAATTGAGTTAAGCTATTGATCGATTCAACATAGTCAATTGATTTAAAGAGTCAGACAGTCTGACTTTTTAACTTATGCTTTTGGTAGTATAATTTAATATATACCTATAAAGAACACGAATATTACAGAACATATTTCTTTATTATTTATATATCAGTTTGTTTAAGATTGGAGGATTTAAAATATATTTGCAGAGTTGGAACATTGCACAGAAATCGGAATGCACTGTAAATAGTGATCTGTTCTAATATACTGCAGCTGAAACTCTAAACAGACGAGTATCGTGCTGTCATAATGGTCTGCTCCAGACCTCATCGGTACATGTGTATATAAACCGCAATAACAAAACAAGATAAACCGTAAAAATAAAAAGCACTCAAAAAAGATTTTAATGCTTTGTTATCATAACAAAAAACTTCATAGTTGGTAAAAAGTGGGAGGAAAATCTTTAAAACAAAAATAACCTTTTTCCATTTTCAAGTTATCCGTGTTTTTGGTATCTTTATGTTTTCAATTTTTCTTGAACCTCATCGTTCAAGAAAAATTGAAAAGGTATTACAAAAAGGAAATTAGAAAACAGTAGATTTAAAAATTTTATCATAGCCTAAAGAATGTGTTGATGGTTTACCCGAAAGTAGGCATCAGTGCAGAAGTAGGCATCAGGCGTTGTACTGCAAGAACTGAGTGTGTCATGTTACGAACCGTTCAGAAGATGAAGCGACGACGACGGTACAAAGACACTGAAAAATAACTGACAAGGCCGTGCAAGACTTTGGATTGAATGGCAGACTCAGCGCTCGACAAGACCGTTACTGACGGCACAGTGAAAAAGATTTGCTGAAGTAAATCTGAATCCCTTAAGATCGAGGCGAAGGGCGAGTGGTCTCACCTCGAGACCAAACTCGAGAGCCCTAGTATCGAGTAGCAACACTGTGATACGTCCGTGAACACATACTAAAGGATAAACGAGAATGGTCCAGAATTTTGGTCCCAGATGAGTGGATTTACTCACTAACTTCACAAGTTAAAGTGAACTTCTGAAGGGAGGCTAAGTAAACGTGACCTGGTAGGGGATATCTTCAAGCTTACTTTTTGGATAGAGTCCAGTATGCTCAGGTATAGTGTATATACAATGGGCTGGCATACTTTCAGGAATCTGCGCTGAGTATGTGGTCACATAATGACAATTGGACCTCTACCCGGAGAAAGATGTAATCAAGAGATTTTTAAAGATTCTCTTTAATGTCCTTACCTCAACCCGATTAAGTATACCCTGAGAAGAGCTTAGAAGGCTAGTCAGAAGCCGCAAATTATCACCTACAGTTAGAACCCTTACAGCACTAAAACACGCCTTGATATAAGAAAACCTCCTCCAAGTTCTTGTCAGGCCTGGAGGAGTTATTCAAAACTTCAATTTTATATAACATGTAAATGTAGTCTTTAAGACTAAGATTAAAATGGTTAATTTTTGTTTAAAGATAAAAATAATATACTGATATATATAATTTATTACTTTTAAAGAAAGCTGATAAATCTAGGTATAATATTTTGAAAAGTATGAAATTTGAAACGATTTGTACTTAGTTTTGCAGGCCAGTGTACAGTGTACATGGCCATACTGTAATAATCAACTTAACTAGGTATCCTTTATCGTTTCACTCTCGTCCACCTGTCTCTCTTTCTATCTGCTCTTCTAGCTATATTGCGTCTAGATATCGGTTTTGGTTTGATAAAAAAAATATAATATTATTATGTAGTGTTTATAAAAACACTTCACATGTATGGAAAGCCATCCCGGCTTTCCATACATGTGAAGTGTGTGTTGAATATTATGTCTTTTAAAATAAAGGAAAAGTTTTATACATGACATTTACGAAGTCAACAATTTCCAAGTAATTTCACCCCCAAATTAGTTTCACCCCCCTCTGTCATTTCTGAACTATGAAGATTAGGAACTTACAATTTTCCATGCTGGTGGATCATGGTAAATTCTCTTTAAGAAAGTTATTTTAATCGAAATCGAACAGTAATATTAAGAAACTAAAAATCGTATTACGCTTTATAGTAACAGAACCCTCCTTAGACACGTCTTAACACGCTCTTGGTTAGGTTATTTTGACAAGCGTGTAAGTATAGATTTCTTTCGCTGAGGCCTGTAGGAAATATTCACCTTAAATATTATTTTATTTAAAAACAGTTTTGTATTCTTTCACAAACAGTGTAGTAAAATCTGTTTTAGGATATTATTGACGACAATATTAATAAATAATAAAAGTAATGTATTAAATAACAAAACATTCCGGTTTATGTACAAGTTTATTACTATTATTAACATATTTTTGATAAATAAATAAAATATTTTTATTATTCGTTTTATTCGAAATATTCGAATATTGAACCCAGTCATATTCGAATAATGAAATCGTCGAATATTCGAATAAAACGAATATTCGAATAATATTCCCTATCTTACACAAAAGAAACAGTTTAGGGAATATCGACTGGTAGTTGCTAAGGTGACAATCCACACTAATATTATAAACGGTAAAGTGTGTGTGTCTGTTTGTCCGTCTTTAACGCTAAAACTACTTAACCGATTAAAATGAAATTTATGAACATACAATTTTTGAAAAAGGACATTACAGTTTTACGTAAAAACTACTCAACCGATTATCATAAAGTTTGGTTAAACGATTATTATCAAACAATAAAAAATAATCAAACAACCTAAAAATTTAAAAAATAATGAGTATTTACTTGTTACTTACTGCGCATAGCGCGCGGACGCCGCGCCGGCCGCTTTGTCGAATGAGGGCCTTTAGTCAAGATGCATTCGATAATTTCGACAGCAAAGTTCGAAGTCAAAAATGTATGGGATTTGACATAATATGTCATCGTTAAGTGACATGTCGCTTGCGATGCCTTTGACTTCTCGCGACAAATCAGTATACGATCATCCGATGAACTTTGACCGCAGTTGGAACAGTTTTAACTGCGAGTCTTCGGAAAAACGCGTTTTGACTAGTAAGAACTAGTTTTAACTGATATTCAATTTTGAGCATTAGTTAATTCTAGTTTTAACAAAGGTGTTTAGTAAAAACACGTTCTAACTAGGGAAAACGCGTTCTATCTAAAAACTAGTTTTAACTGTAACATATTATATATCTTCAAAACTTCAAAAATAGAACTGCTGTCAGCTGTGAAGAGTTTTATGCAAGGAATTTGTAAGTATTATATACTTACAAATTCCTTGCATAAATTTTATTTGTAAGTATTATATATGTCGTCTGATGGCTCATGATTTTTGAATCTATACCATTGAGATATAGCTATTGTGGGCTTGCATGGGTAAATCGTGCAAAGAGAATTATTACAGACTTACAATATCACTTGTTTATTCGGAATTACAATTCTTTATCAATGTACTACACCTTACATAATCACTATACTTTAACACTGGCACTAAAACGAAACTATGGACAGTTCCTAGGCTTGTTGCCCGAACAACGACTACTCGAGATGTGATAGCTCATCCTCTTAACGTGGTAGGCACACCACACCAAGACCACATCCCCACCACGTCGCTTGTACGAACTTCAGACTAGACTCCGTCAAAGCGCGCCAAACACGTTTCTAATAGAGGGCACACTTGTAGTTTCGTTTCCGCTTTATGACCGGATGCGACACGGCCATCCTGTGTAGCACACGTCCCCGTGTGTGCTAGTCTGAAACAAAAGAAAATACCACACAGTATCGTTCACGCTCGGCTATACCTGACCTTATCTATTTTGTCTCATAACAAACTCAACTCCTTTTATCAATAATCATTTTATTTTTGACTCAATATTTTGTGATTTGTGATATTAAAAAGTGTTCTACAATAGTCAGCCCTGTGACCATTACAAATATGTCGAGTAGTCATCCCTGTGACTACAAGTGTTCTACGATAGTCAGCCCTGTGACCATTACAAATAATATGTCGAGTAGTCATCCCTGTGACTACAAGTGTTCTACAATAGTCAGCCCTGTGACCATTTCAAATATGTCGATTAGTCATCTCTGTGACTACACGTGTAATACACAAACACACACGCATACATAGTTTGTCATCCCTGTGACTAAACCGCAACAAAATCACTAATCGAAAATCTATTTACTTCCGCCTTACTGCTTTTCAAAACTTGTATTATTGTACTATCTCTGTTACTGTATAAAACAAATCAATGTTTCTTCTACACTAAGATCTTTTAAAATGTGTTCATTTAAAAGACTACCGAGTCATCACACTACAGTCACGAGATAAACAATTACGCTCACCAAATAATTTTAGTTCCAAATCTGATACTTCAATGAAGTACAGAGTGCAGATCCCTGACCGCCGCGGCACCCCGTCGCACGGCCCACACCACCTGCTGCACTTCGTCGCGTCTCGTCTCGTCGCGTCGCGTCTCGTCGCGTCGCATCGCGTCTCGTCGCGTCGCTCGAATACTGAACCTGTACATAAAATAACAGCACAAAAATTGTCCAAACTATGTACAAATACGTTCTTTTTAGGGTTCCGTATCCAAAAGTAAAACAGGAACATAAAAATCTAAGACTTTGCTATATGTCTGCCTGTCACCAGGCTGTATCTCAAGAACTGCGATAGCTAGAAAATGGATTTCCTTTTTCTTAAATATAAAAATGTCTGGTTTAATTATGCAATAATGTTAATTTCATTTCCTTTCAACAATCAAACTGATTGAATGAGGAAAAAGGCTTTTACAGTCTGACTATACCAGAAGACTTCCAAGTGCGTTTACAACCTTTTACATGATAACCAAGTTCACCAAAGTTCACTGGAGTCCACCGAAGAGCTTTCTTATCTGCCTCAGTCACAGCCACTGGACCGTTGAGCGTGTGCTGCCGCGATCACAGTCATCACCAGCGCTTTTTTTATCCGCCTCAGTCACAGCAACTGAACCGTTGAGCGTGTGCTGCTGCAATCACCATCAACACCAGCCATAGGCACCTGCTTACCGCATACAGCAACTTCTGAAACCGTCAAATTATTTCTTTTAATTTCTTTTCTTTTTGTTGTCAAAACTATTATTTCCTATAATTTCCGAAACCTATAGTGATGCACGCTCATGGACCTATGACATAAACAATATTATCATGTTATTTTTGTACTTTTAATCATTCCAATCGTAATGTTCCAAATTTTAACAGCTCACAAAAACGATATCATGAAAAGTTTTCTCGCGAATTGCGAATGTCCTAGAACTTATTATCATGTCATCTAACAGTTCTTTTAGACACTTTCAGAATAAACAACAACATACATGACATTATTTAAAGTCACTTTTGAAACTGACCAATGATTAATTTCTCTTACTACGTGTGCAGTAACGCCAAATAAGAAATAAGGCTATTCAAAAACTGTATGTACTGTGATTAAAAACCAAGTACAAAGTTGAGCTTCAATAATTACTAGGTAGGTAGACGTAAAACTTAATTGAAGTCGTTTCAAACTAATATCGCCTAAACATTGTTAAAGTACACGTCAACTGATTTTGTTTACGCAGTGCACCAGCTATTGTTTTTCAGGAATACCTGCAATTGATAAGGATTGTCTTTGTTTTCGCAAGAGTTGTTTACAACTTGCACGTACTGCCGTGACTTGTCATTTTATACAAAGTACAATGTGATATCATTAAATGAAATGTTGATAATGATTTTTAATTACCAGAAATCATTTAGATTTTTAGTAACTACTGTTATATTCAATCGTAATGCACTTCGGTTAATCAAACAGTAATAATAATGAGTCTGTAAGACGTATGTCGTATGTACTGAGTATTCGTTTTTACTTTGCGTTTATTTCTGCTCATTTACTTTGTTTCTTTTTCATAATACTTTGGTTATAAAACAGAATAATTTAGAACCCTTTAATGAATTAAGCAACGTTAACGATACAACCAGTTTCCATCACTGTGAAGCGACTAGACCAGTCCACCAGAGGCACAATGAACATCCATTTGGCACCGCCGCCATGGAGGTAGCCTCCACTCTGCCGCTGCTCGGTCACGCAGCGCCGCTTGTTGTCCCCTTGGCGCGGCTATACATTGCCCAGTCTAAGTCCATCTGTACAAAACAGAACAGGAAAACAACAGAACACTAAATTGTAAAGGTTATTTTGAGATATAAGCAAGCAATTTCATGAACACTTGAAACACGAGATAAATCACTAGTTTATTGAACGTCTTAAAAATTATTGCGAGAAATAAAAAGTTGGCTACCGCCTTTTACCAAAACCACCAAATACGTAACCAAAGCCTGTTGTTAAGCTACCATCCACCGCGCTCGTGTCACCACCATAGGTGTCATGGCACTGTCGTCATCACCTCACCGTTATCCTTACTTCAACTCCCGTTTTCATGGCGGGCACGAACAAAGGGTTATTGGTACAAGGTCACCTTGCAGCATTCAATTCACTGCTGTCCCATAGTTTCACAATTACACAGTCTGCATGGCGTGCTGCCTTGTTGTACATACTGCCAAACTCGATCCACATCAATTGCACTGATTATTATCACTTTTTGTAGCCTTTGTGCGAGATAGATTACACTTTTTTTTTTTTTAATACCCAGTAAGGGTATTTTCGGACAATAATTTTCTTTCTTTGCACGACTTGATCCCGATTCTGATGTCGTCTGATGGCTCATGATTTTTGAATCTATACCATTGAGATATAGCTATTGTGGGCTTGCATGGGTAAATCGTGCAAAGAGAATTATTACAGACTTACAATATCACTTGTTTATTCGGAATTACAATTCTTTATCAATGTACTACACCTTACATAATCACTATACTTTAACACTGGCACTAAAACGAAACTATGGACAGTTCCTAGGCTTGTTGCCCGAACAACGACTACTCGAGATGTGATAGCTCATCCTCTTAACGTGGTAGGCACACCACACCAAGACCACATCCCCACCACGTCGCTTGTACGAACTTCAGACTAGACTCCGTCAAAGCGCGCCAAACACGTTTCTAATAGAGGGCACACTTGTAGTTTCGTTTCCGCTTTATGACCGGATGCGACATATATGTATATGTTATAGGCAAACTCCGAAGCTCCGGCGCTCCTAGGTTGGACTGGTCAATCCTCAGGTCAGACTGAATGACTTAGTCAAAGCCCAAACAAATGTAAATTTTCGGCCTTTGACTAAACAATTTTCGTCAAACCTGGGAGGGACTAATTTGGTCAGGCAAACGTCAAAACACAATTTTATTAAATCGGGGTTTGACGAGTCAAACTCCGATATAGGTATGAAGTGTCTTATCTTCGTATATTTGGAAGCATTAGCAGCTTTCAAGTCTTAACCGCTTAACTCTGCCAGTTCTGACACCTGATTGGTCAGCTTACGTGATTTTCACTTTTATATTTGAGATGCTTTGAGAGAATGCCGTGTGGCATTAGGCCCGCCTTTTGTACGATGTGCAATAAAGTATAAAATAAATAAATAAATGCTTTGAAATATACGGAGGTTAGTTTGTAAGATTAGGTATAAAAAAATAACATTTTTAAAATTTTGATGTTTATTGTTTTAATAATTTCTTAAGTAATTAAAATGGAAAATTAATCATTTTTCTGACATGGTGAGGCATTAACTTTAATGTTAATTGTTTTAATAATTTCTTAGGTAGTTAAAGTGGCAAATTACACGCCCGCACGCTCAATGAACGAACATGAAATGACAAAACAATCGGTCGGAACACCGCGAGAGACATTATGAACCTCTTTAAACAATGACCTTCTAATACACATCTTTAAACATGTTCAGATCAACGTTTGACCGAGTTTTGCAGTCGCTTCTAGGATTGACTAGGCCAAAACCGAAACAGAATAATTTACTTTCGACGTTTGACTGAAAAGTTAGGAGCTCCTGGGTTTGACTAAAAATACTTCAGGCAAAGGGCGAAATTGAAATGTATTTCGGGGATCGCCTGACGGCTTTGGCCAAACCTAGGATAAACCAGTCCTTCCGCGAAGAGACTGTGTATCGGACTTTGACTATAACATATATAATACTTACAAATTCCTTGGTTTTATGTAAAAAAAAAACTATTAAAAATGACATGACTTTCTAAACAGCCAGTGTGAATTTAGCGCAAACTTCTTTGAGCGGAATAAGCCGCGGCGAGCGGCAAGTTCCATATTTAAAAATTTAAAAGTCAACACAAATTGCCGGGATACTAAATTACTAATATATATTATTATCAATAAATAGTTTAGATAAACAACTAGTTTTATTTTCCTCATATTCTAAATGAAAAGTAGAGTGTATGCCACGGGTAAAAGAATGAATTCCTACTCGGACTATAGCCTAACTACCTCGGGAATTGATTCCTTTCAACCCTAGGCTAACAATCTACTATATTTAATCAAAGTAAGTATAATATACCATTGCTATCTATGCACTTTTGCAAAGACTTACCATGCATCTCAGGTAGTTCATTGATTCCGTTACTAAAGAAACCATTCGGACAGGAATCGATCTTTGAGTATCCAACCAACGAATCAATCGAATCTTTGAAGGCACTTTGGACTGCCCCATCGGAGTTTAATTTTTTCCCTCAATGCAAGAAGTTATCCAAATTTCGAAAAAAATGGTAATCTGTTGAAGCAAGGTCCGGGGAGTAGGTAGGTACGGTATATTATGTCTGAAACATTCCAATTGAAGCTCCTCTAATTTGGTAGCCGTCTGGTGTGCAGTGTGTCTAGCATTGTCCTGAAGCAGCAGTGGCCTAGAGCGAATGACCAACCTCGGTTGTTTAGCAGCTAGCTTTTCCATCATGATTTGCAGTTGCTGGCAATAGACATCTGCCGTAATTGTCTTAGATTTAGGAAAGCTGGAGTGAACGACACCGGCACTAGTTCACCAAACGCTTACAACTCTCACAAGCAACTTTTTTTGAGTCAATTTTCGCTTGGGGCAGGCTTTGGCTGGTTCGCCAGGGTTCAGCCATCGTGATGAGCATTTCCGATTATCGTACAAGATCCACTTTTCATCACAGGTAATGATTCGATTTAAAATTCCTGTGCCGGTTGATAATATAACGCAGCTGTCGTCGCGCGTTTGTCGGTTTGCTGCACTCATTCATGAGGTACCTTTCAAGCTTTTTCACCTTCCCAATTTGCTTCAAGTGGATTATAATAGTTTTATCACTAACACCACCGCCTGCAGCTAACTCGGACGTGGTTTGCGATGGATCCGGCTCCACAATAGCCTTCAATACTTCATTATTAACTTTGGTCTCCGGCCGTCCAAGGGGCTTGTTCTGCAGGTAAAATTTCCAGAACGAAAATGTTGGAACCAAAAACGCACTGCCGCCATAAACATCATTAATCCTTCGAGCCGTTTCTGCAGCACTGATACAAATTCCACCGTGGCAGGTGGAATTTGTACTGGAAAATAATACGATATCTCAAGTTTTCCAAGAAAAGAAAAACCAAAAAAGGAAAAAACAAATGAATTACGGTTTTCGAAAGACAAATGCATGAATAAAATATAGCAGTAGGTATAGGTAAATTTGAAATTGGAATTCCTTAAAGCGGGGAATTCACTACACGGACATGCCCGCAGGCAGTCTGTCCGGGCAAGTCTGTCGCCGCAATACACTACACAGGCCAATTGCTTTGTAACGGCTTCGCGATTAGTTGTGCACAATAATATGGCAACGCAAAGGCGAAAAATTGCTTTATATGAAAATAAAGGAAAAAGAATTGATGCAAAAAATGGAATCAGAATAGAAACGAGTATAGTCATATAAATTTGCCTTAAGAATTACAAATTGAAGAACCAGGCGAACTGTACAATTACTTACGTATGGAATATGGATATAATATATAATCTATATCCTTATATATCCATATTCCATACGTAAGTAATAGGGAATATGCAGAAAATATAAAAATAGCTTAAAACATAATAATATGATACTTACTAGACTGAAAATTAAAGGAAATGGCGGAAAAAATTTCAATATCTGTTGATAAATGAGCAAGATATGAGCGGTCAAAGTTTGTAATCTATCTCTTTCTAGCAAAACGAAATTTAGTATGAACTTTCTATGAAAGTCGTGTTATGTGACGTCACGATACACGTCCGATCTCTCTGTCTAATAGACTATTTTTAAACGTTCATATCTTCGTTATTTTTAATGATATCAAAAAAACTGATTTTACCATGCGGTTTACCAAACAAGATAGACCTATATAAAAAAATGAAAAAATTACGTGCATATAATAATAATAATAATAATAATAATAATAATAATATCTATGGACGCTTCACACCACGTCAATCTGATCCCGTGCTAAGTTCTCGAAGAACTTGTGTTACGGGTACCAGACAACGGAAATATATTTAATACTTTTATATTATACACATATTTAAGATTTTTATTATATTATACACATATTTAATACACATCCATGACCCAGGAACACAGAAAAACTTTTTGTTCCTTCGGCGGGATTTGAACCCGCGACCCCCGGCTTGAGCGCCAACACGCTCAACTAACTGAGCCACCGAGGTCATATTCCCTATTGTACAGATTTTAGGCGCGATAAGTTGTAGTAAAAATTCAAATGACTCTATAATATAATCATTTGAATTTTTACTACAAATTATCGCGCCTAAAATTACAAAACAAAAGACCAAGATGAGGCTGTTAGTGACTCCAAGAGAACGATTACCTACTTGCATACAATTGTAAATAATAAATTGAATATTTTATTGTCATTAAAACTCATTAGAAAGTAAGTATGCTCCGCAAGTTAAACAAATATTAAATAAACGGACGTCTGCTCGGCTTGCTGTCATTCAACCTCTGTGCACAGGCAGCCCGCGGTGAGCATTCACATTCGGACATGCCCGTGCCCGCGCAGACAAAATGAGATCTCGCGGACTTCATCGGGCAGTCTGCCGGACGGCCCGCGACGGTAATACACTACACAGACCTAATAGTAGCGAAGCCTGTCGGGCATACCTACAGGCTTGCCCGCGGGCATGTCCGTCTAGTGAATGCCCCGCTTAAACCAAAGAAAATAATATATTTGTGATCAAAGTGGCCAGTACGACAAAACGCCAATTTCATAATATGTAAGGACATAATATTATATTAATTGTGTTAGTGGTTTTTAATTTTTATTTTCTTTAATCAGTAAGCCGCTGCTTAGAACACAACGGCCTAATCAGAAAGGTAACATGATGATGATGATTAAAAAAGTTCGAAAACAAAGATTGCGCGTGCAGCAAAAATAATTTACATATTAATATTGTGTAACGTAATTATTTATAATTACGCAGGTGTTATTAAGAGAACTAATTATTATTTTCACTCAACTTTCTAAGTATTTACACATGTTACAAAATTACTACTCAAGTCGTAATATAAAGAATGTATGATTTGTACGCAAAGAGAAACAGCTTCTATCGTAGTTTGTGCCAGTTGCTGGCACAAGCTTCTTATAATTGTGTACTTAGGAGTCAATAATTATTTTAAAGGAGAAAAACAAAATTATTGTTAAATGATTGTTTTATTTTGAAGTAGGTAATTCATACTGATACATTATTATGGTCTATGCGTAGCAAAACCACTGCACTGTAGCAATATTTGGTAGCAAAGTGTCTATCAAGGTAGCAATGGTTTCTTTCTACAGAAAATAGACAAAATGACAGTTATTAAATGAAATCTATCGCGTTTTCCATACAATATGTCAGTTCTATCTTTGTGTGTCATACCCCGTTTAGCAGTTTCTAATGTAGGTGCAGAATATATTCCATAAATAATTTTATACCTAATGGTAAGTAATTTTAATGCGTAGCCATGCCAATGTTCAATAAATTTGTCTAAAATGTTTTGCACGTTCTTATTGCTTTTGTATTTTCTTACTGCAGTCATGTTTGCAAGTAACTGGCATTGTACAACGTTGTTGAGAGATGCGAAATTACTACGGCATTGCTAAAAAACATTCACGGCTCGTTGGCTGCAGCACGCACCGAGAAAAATTCCTATTTAGCCATTAAAATCACTTTCTTTTCAAGGAAAACGAACAGTAGATCAGTAGAACGAGGGCCGACCTTGATATCACTCTCAAGTCTCAACGTAAGTTCTACTGGTTTTTAGTGCATTAGAGAAGTTAATAATGATTTTAATTATATACCTACGCATTAATTTCAACGTTAATTTACTATTTGTTATGAGTACCTATAGTGTCTCAGATACGCGCCATCTTTACAGTGTGTCTAGGACCTTATTTACTCTATTCTCCATGGCCTTACCTACTAACCGTCCAGCTTGCAAATCCAGCACTGGTTCTAATGGCCGTCGTAACCGTCATTAGTGCCTTTGTTAGTACCAATCTTGTACCAATGTTATTAATAGGTGTCAAGGTGTCAATAGTGTCTATCAGAAGTATTTGGTCTATCATTTATAATTTTTGTACTAATTAATGACTGCCATTAATAAAGAGAATATTATAATCACTACGTTTTAGCCATTAGCCCCTTGGGTTTTCAGACTGGACGGTCAGTATGGCGCTATATTTGTACTATAAAAACCTAACCAAGAGCATGTCAGGACATGTCTAAGGAGAGTTCCGTAACTATAAACGCGTAATATGCTTTTTTTAATTACTCCAAAAGTTACTGTCCGATTTGGTTCACAATAATTTTCCTAAAGAGTTTTTAGCATGATCTGTCAGCATGGAAATTTGCAAGTTTCTATCTCCTATAGTTTAAAAATGCTGGGGTGGGGGACCAACTTACAAACTACTTTGGAGGCCGATTACTCGAAAATGGTCAACTTTATAAAAAAGTAACGTATGAAACCTTGCCTTTATTTTAAAAGACCTATTCTACGATACCCCATACGATGGGGTAGAGTGAAAAAATATTTTTCATCCCCACTTCACATGTATGGAGAGCCACCCCTAAAATATAAAATTATTATTTTTTTATGATCCCGAAACTGTGATCTATACAAAATGTATAACTGCACCAAATTTCATCAACTTATATTCATAATTACAGGAGCTAGAGGCGCGGACAGACAGACAGACAGACGGACAGAGCGAAACTATAAGGCTGGGACTATATGCACCGGAATCCGGAAGGCCGTAGAGAATTCTGAGCATTGAAAATAGAATTTTGTACTACAATAGAGTTGAGTTTGAGTACAAAATTCTATTTTCAATGATCAGAATTCTCTACGGCCCTCCGGATTCCGGTGCATATAGTCCCAGCCTAAGGGTTCCTTAAGTATTACGGAACCCTAAAAATCCAGATTGCATAAAAAATAACTTTTTTATTTAAGCTTTTAACAGTGCAGTCCAACAGTTATGAAGATTCCATAGAATTAGAAAAGATTGTCAAAAATATACGTCAACGGAACAGTCACGTTACAATTCGCTCCGAATTTTTAAATGAAAAAAAATAGTAAATATTAGTTTTTTGATGGAGTATTATAGTGAATCATTTAAATAAGTAATTTTTAAAAATAATTATAAAGTTTTGCGTTCAATGGAACTGTTTTAGTGTGTTAAATCTACAAACCAAAGTGTTCAGTGACGGTGGATCTAAGTGTTTTTTTTTTTTACATCTACATCTATAATTTTTACTCTACCGCCAGGCGTGTATAACTATCAACATCGAACATTACTATTTACTAGTGCTCAATAATTTCGCTCTAACGCTCGTAAGTGTCCATAGCGTTGTGGAAAGGACTCGGATTAACATTATCACGTTTTCGTTAAGTCGAGGGATCAAATCTCATGTATGCAAAAATATAGATTTTCCTTTTTCGGCTTTTTTATATAATTATTACACAAATAATAATATGTCATCATCGTCTTCTATGAAATGGGGTTGCTGCAGTGTCTCTCATAACGAAAAGGAGTTATTTTTAGTCTGTTTAGTATGCAAGAAAGCTTTTCATCAGGTGTGTTTGTCTCTCTCAGAAACCGCATATTTGCGTCTGATAAAAGAAACTTGGAGTTGTCCGTCCTGCACACAAAAAGTTACAAAAACGGACACTACTCCTGTGAGAAACGTCACCTTATCAAGAGGAAGTAAGAGACCTGCATTATCTTCTCCACCGTCATCCTCGACTAAGGACAGTATGGAATCTATGGTGGAGGAAGTCATAAAAAGAGAATTTGAAAGAATGTTGGACCGAATAAAAAATGAATTTACAGTTATGATACAAAATCAGATGTAGGAAATAAAGTTAGAATTACAAGATGAAATTCGGAAACAAATACAACCTATTGAAAAAAGTGTTAAGGACATCAGTGAATCAATGGCATTTATTAACAATCAATTTGATGATTTTGAGAAAGAACAAAAAAGTATCAAGGATAAGTTACATATTGTTGAGAAAGAAAACGTTGAATTGAGATCTAGGGTGAATGATCTTACTAACAAAATAAATTATATGGAGCAACAATCTCGTGCAAATAATATAGAAATACAATGTTTACCAGAAAAACGCAATGAAAATTTATTAAATATAATAAAGAAGCTCGGTTCAATTTTTAACTACGAGTTGGATGATAACACCATATTACACTGCACTCGAGTTGCCAAACTCCAATCCAACAGTTCTCGTCCGCGGTCGATAGTCGTACAATTTGCAAGTCCTCGCATACGCGATAATTTTTTGGCGGCATGTGTAAAATTTAACAAAGCCAATTCTCAAAACAAATTAAATACTTCTCATCTAGAATTTCCCGGAAATAAGGTTCCTATATATACATTGTTGAGCACTTATCTCCCGCTAATAAAGCGTTGCACGCAGCAACCAGAGTGAAGGCCAAGGAGAAGAGCTACAAATATGTATGGATTCGGAATGGAAAGATATTTACTAGGAAGGATGATGTATCAGAACATATATTAATAAGAAATTTAGAATCACTTAACAAAATAAAATAACTTAAATATAAGTATATTTTTATATCTTTGAAAGTATTTTGTGTTTAATTATATAAAATTCAATGATCTTAGTATATTATATTATCAGAATTGTCGTGGGTTAAGAACAAAAACTGGTGTATTTTATAGAAATATTTGTTGCAATAACTTTGATATTATAATCTTAACAGAGACATGGCTTAATAACAGTATAATGAGTACAGAACTATTCGACGATAGATACGTAGTTTATAGGAGGGATAGAGAAGCCTCAGTCTTTGCACGGGGTAAAGACGGCGGAGGTGTTCTCATAGCTATAAAACACTATTTAAAACCAAAATGTATCTTTAACTGGCAGAGCAATTGCGAAGATCTTTGGGTTACTATAGATTCTGGTCTTTCACCAGGCAATCGCGTAATGGCTATTTGTGCAGTATACTTGCCTCCACCTGTTAATAGCGCTGTTCTTAAACATTTTATTAATAATTGTAATTTAGTAGCTGAACAAACTGCGACGCAGATTTGTATTTTTGGTGATTTTAATCTTGGCAATATAATCTGGAATGCCTCAGGAAGTGCAAATGACTGCCAAACCACCCAATCTGTCACTCAACAAATGTTCTTAGACTTTTTAAATTTAAATAGCCTGTCACAAAATAACAGTATATTAAACAAAAATGGCCGCATTCTAGATCTTTGTCTTATTTCTAAGCCGATATACTGTACTGTTAACACAGCTGCGCCTCTTGTACCAATAGATGTGTCGCATCCTGCATTGGAAATTATTGTTTCATATCTTAGGGAGCGACCACTTAAAAGTTGCTCTACAAATGCTTCATTTAACTATTATAAAGCTAACTATAAAGCAATATGTGAAAAATTAGATGAAATTCAATGGATAGATGAATTTAAAATGCTGCCCGATGTTAATGCAATGCTAGAATTCTTTTATAACAAATTAAAACATCTGATAGACGATTTCGTCCCGAAGACAGTACGAAGTGGCAAAAACTATCCGCGTTGGTTCGACAAAAATCTAATTACAATTTTAAATGAAAAGAATAAAATAAGAAAACGTTTTAAAATTTACCGAAATCCGAGGGACGAAATCGAGCTTCAGCTGCTTAGTGCAAGATGTAAAAAACAAGCTGCCTATTGTTATAAAAACTATTTATGTAAACTTGAGGATGGTCTCTTGGGTAACCCTAAGCTTTTTTGGTCACATGTTAAAACAAAGCGGGGGGGATCAGGTGTTTATCCAAGTACATTTTTTAACGGTGTAACTGAGTCCTCTAATGGCACGGACATTTGTGATATGTTCGCGTCGTACTTCACGTCTGTATATGAGCCCGAAAGTGACGAGCACTGTGATCATAATTCAGAATATTTGCGATTATTGAATGCATATGGTGATAAATTGGTAATACCCCAAATGTCAGATGAGACAATTTTACATAAGCTTAAGAATTTAGATCGCAACAAGGGGGCAGGTCCAGATGAAATACCACCAATTTTTATAATATCGTGCGCTACCTCTCTGATTGTCCCTCTTAAATTGATATTTAACCATTCTCTCATAACCGGTGTTTTCCCTTGTGAATGGAAGAAAGCAAAAATAGTGCCCATACATAAATCTGGCGACAATAGTATTATTTCTAATTACCGCCCCATTTCTATTTTATCCGTGTTTGCTAAAGTATTTGAGTCATTGTTGTGTTCCCATTTTCAAAGTCATTTGCAGTTATACATCTCTAGTTGTCAACACGGTTTCGTTTCTGGTAGGTCAGTAATTACAAACTTGGCTACATTTACATAATTTTTGAATAGTGCCGTGGATTCTGGTAAACAGTGTGATGTTATATACACAGACTTTTCAAAAGCGTTCGATAAAGTATCACATCAAAAGTTGGTTAGCAAATTATCTGCATATGGAATTACAGACTCACTCCTACATTTAGTAACATCGTACTTAAAAAACCGGCCGTTTTTTGTCGTAGTTAATGGTTATCAATCCTCCTATAGCTATGCAACATCCGGCGTTCCCCAAGGATCTCATCTAGGACCTACCTTGTTTAATTTTTTTATTAATGATATTACAGAATGTTTTCATTCATCAGAAGTCTATATGTACGCTGACGATCTAAAATTTTGTAAAATTATTACGTGCACAAATGATTGTATTCTTTTACAAAATGACCTTAACAGACTTAATAATTGGTGTAACAATAATTTAATGTTCCTAAACATAAAAAAATGTTTTTCTGTTAACTATACAAGAAAATATAAAATAATTGAATTTATTTACCATGTAGAAAGCCAACTAATACAGAATGTTGACAAAATCAAGGACTTGGGCATAATTTTTGATAGAAAATTGACATTTATTTCGCATATGGAATATGTTATTGCAAAGGCGTCAAGGTTAGTGGGCTTTGTGATAAGGACTTGTAAGGATTTTCATAACTCTAAAGTAAAAATTTTGCTTTATTATTCCTTAGTACGGAGCGTTCTTGAATACGGAATACAAATTTGGAGGCCGCACTATGCCACACATACACTTCGATTAGAGCGAGTCCAAAAGAGGTTTCTTTGGCACTTAGCTTTTTCTCTTGGCAAAAATAAGGAGCTTGATTCGTATAGCAGTAGATTAAAATACTTTTCACAATTTACTCGCTCTGGATTTGATCCGCTAATTCTTCGGGCAAAAATAATAGATGCAACTTTCTTATATAAAATATTAAAACATAAAATATCGTGCTCCGAATTACTGCAACGTATAGAGTATCGCGTTCCAGTTCGCCTTCCGCGGGCTCCTATAACACCTCTTTACTGCCGGCCGAAGAGAACAAATCTTGGCATGAACTCTCCTCTGACTCGAATGTCAAGATTAATTAACGAATGCTGTAATGTCTTGGACGTACACTTCGACTCTCCAACATCTTTTTTCCACCATTTAAGAGATCATCTCAAGTCATTTACTTAATACTAACATTTGAAATGATAGTTCTCAAAAATATTTTTTTTCCAGTATTTATTTATTATCTTGTTATTGCTGTTTTATTATTATTGGGTTTCTTTTTTATCACTTTTTACTATATTTTATCAATTATTTTATTTTTTATTTCAATAAATAATATAAATAATTTCAATAAATAAAAATATAATTTAGTAATTAAAAATTACTAAATTATATTTTTTAAAGAAATTTTGTATTAATTTTAGTAATATAATAATATATATATAATTCAATGAACTTTGTAAAATTTACTACTTAATTTTATTAATTTGTTTTTTTTTAGCGAATTGTAACTCATGAATTGTTTATTTTAATGTTATTTTTTTTTTAATTATATTGTGTTTTCGTTCATTATGCAGGTTGTGTTTGTCTTTAAGAAATTGATATACGTTTAATTGTGATTTAAATTTTATGTTTTTGTTGTATTACGTGTAATCAATTGTTGACAAACCTAATAAAATAAAATAAAATAAAATAAAAATAGCTGGCCGATTCCGAAATTTTACCATAACATCTACCCTAAGATTTATGAAAACTGTATGATCTAATGTCGTTGCATCTGCCCAAAGACTTCTAACTCAAAGCATCTGCCAGTTAATACGGAAACAACTAGTCTTTGTTAGAATGTGTGGCAGTAGTGAAGTATTCCAAGTGGCGTCCTAGTCAGTTATTAAGGGCAGGCTATCATACAAATTCAACATCCGGCATTTTGTTTAATACCCATTTGGTTTATAAACGGAAGTGTATAGTTTAAAGATTGCTTTCTTTAGCCAACACGAGTACTTGTGCCATTTAACTTGGTCATTTTGTAAGGGTCTTTTGATAAATATACCACGATTCTACAAACAAAAAGGTATAAATTAAATTTATTAAATTAAATAACGTTTTATGCGGGCCGCATAGGCTCATATTATAAATACCTTACAAAGTAACATTGAACTATAACCCCATTCCTAATAAAAATATTTACACAATGGATAAGCTATACAATGTTTTGGCCTTGTCTGTTAGGCTACTTTTCTTACGTATCAGACAAGGACAAAACATTATAATAGCCCATCGTGTAAATATGTTTTTTGTAAGGGGGTAAGTATATACTTATTACATAAGTAATTTATGTTGGAGATGTAGTTTTTTGGCGACGCTCGACCCGTAAGGCGAGGGATGGAGATTTTCACGACAATCAACTCCGTTTAAGCAGTGTATAGACAGGGTTAACAGCTCTTGATTTTTTTAAATTCTCGCCTTTTTTCTTGGACAGCTTTCATTTGCCAGACTCTAGCTTTCTTTGTAGATTGAACGGCTAGATAACAGCTCTAGATTCTAAGACCCATGGGCAACAGGATGATCTTTAGGTTGAATGGAAAGTGAAAGACGTTCTCGTTTCGTTCTTCGTTTTTCTCGTTCTTCGTTTTTCTTGTTGCTAAAGGAGACTTATAAATGTCAATTCCTCAGTGGAAAGTAATCTGAATACCTAATGTTTATATTATTCAGTAACCAAAACATTAAACAACGGTTCATTGACCTTGCTGTGAGCTCCTTGTTTTCATCAACTCAAGCTTGTCCAAGATTTTTCTAACAACGGCTGCTGTGTTACTCTTAACATCTCATTTATATTTTTTTATGTTTGTAATTTTCTTGTAATTATAATAATTAGCCACTGGTCAGTACTCAGTAGGTTAAATGCTTAAACTGTGACTATTTAAATTGTGGCTTCTTTCCTGCAATTGGTTTTTCTTTTTATTTAACATTCATTTTATCTTCGTCGATTTTAAAATTATTCGTTTGAAGTATTTTACTACAATTCAATTAAACAACACAAACCAAAGTGGTAAGTGGTTACCTATTCCTGTACTGTAAAACTTTGCTTTTCATGAAAAAACAGTATTAAAAGTAAACCTACGGGCTGCATGCCTTTGTCATGAAGGGGATCCGGAAGTATCCTACACAATGCGTCTTTATACAGGTTCACTGACCTCTGTTAAACCATTAACTTATCGTTAAAGTGATTTGTTAGTTCCGCAATCGATTAATTGAATTCGTTTTAAAAGAAAACAAGACGATGCACCATGTACCTTAATTCTACTACAAGTTTGTATGTATGGATGTATGAATGTTTGTTACTCTTTCACGAAACAACTACTTAGCGGATATTTATGAAATATGGTATGCTTTCTGACTCTAGACTCTTAGATTAACTTTTTATCGCAGCAAAATAATAGGTATGCACTTCCCGCATTATTTCTTAATTACGCGTACGAAGTCGCGGGTGACAGAAGTGCAGGTAGGTCTAGTAGATAATAATTTGATTTTAATAAATAGCAATAAAAATTAAAAATATAGTGCATTACGATCCAACTTTCAAATTGTTAACTTGTAATTATTATTTATTATAAAAATTATTAGTGAGAAATAACATTAGGTATTGATATCTTCAACATAACAGTATATGATAATATATTATCATAATAAACAAAACAAAACTATGCAGGTGCTTAGTAAAGAAACGCGTCGTTTAGTGTCGTATAATATAAGGATAATCAAAAAATATAATGCGAGTGAAAATAATTATTACTAGTATCTGGGTATAAAATAGAACAAATAATGAACAAAGGAACTTAATAACCTAACCAAGAGCATGTCAGGACATGTCTAAGGAGGGTTCCGTAACTATAAACGCGTAATATGCTTTTTTTTTAATTACTCCAAAAGTTACTGTCCGATTTGGTTCAAAATAGTTTTCCTAAAGAGTTTTTAGCGTGATCTATCAGCATGGAAATTTTCAAGTTTCTATCTCCTATAGTTTAAAAATGCTAGGGGGGGACCAACTTACAAAGTACTTTGGAGGCCGATTACTCGAAAATGGTCAACTTTATAAAAAAGTAACATATGAAACCTTACCTTTATTTTAAAAGACCTATTCTACGATACCCCACACGATGGGGTAGAGTGAAAAAATATTTTTCATCCCCACTTCACATGTATCGAGAGCCACCCTTAAAATATAAAATTATTATTTTTTTATGATCCCGAAACCGTGATCTATACACAATCTATAACTGAACCAAATTTCATCAATTTATATTCATAATACAGTACAGGAGCTAGAGGCGCGGACAGACAGACAGACAGACAGACAGACAGACAGACAGACAGACAGACGGACAGAGCGAAACTATAAGGGTTCCTTAAGTATTACGGAACCCTAAAAATGTATCCCTCGTGTCATTTTCACCCTGACTTAGGTATTTCAAAGAGCACGCGAACACAAAATAAGTTAAGTTCCAAATATGGTGGAACACCAAAATAGTCTGGTGGAGTGGTGGGGTGCGCAGTGCACTTCTGTCGAGGTCATGGCTAAACATAGGCTCCTACTGTTATATTATGGTAACACGTTCTCCTTATACTTAATACCAATTCGAAGAAGTCTTAGAAAATTGTAGTATTTAAAAATGGAAAGTTAATCTAACCATTACAGGAAAATACATGATTTTTAAGCTGGCAGTTGGCTAAATCATATTCGCGTTAGAGGATAACTCCGAACCCGGCATGCTCCGAGAAAACGTCATATTATGCTGGTATAAAAATAGGTAATAAGTATAATTAATCCAGGGTTTCACGCCACCTATAAAATTAATAATATCTGCGTGCCAAATATAAATTAATTTAAAAATCTTAATTAGCTTAATAAATTAATATAAAAATCACGAATGCTTTTATTTCCTACTAAATTAACTTCAGTGGGTCGGGAAATATCAAAGGCACTTACGAAGTCTACAAAAATTGTCATCTTGTTTTCATTGACCTGAATAAAGCCTTCGACCGTACAATGCTTATATGGTAAGTTTACTTACTTACTTGTAAGATAATTTACGGTATTTTACATATTTGCAAAGATAAATTAATTGTAATTCAAGGTTTAATAACTTAAATATTTCAGTTTTATATAAGGTTGTCAGGTGTACCCCAAGGATCTGTATTAGGTAAATTTCTTTTGCACTTGTAGCAATTAGTGAGTTCTTATGCACTGATAAAAGATTAGTATCCTATATATAGGATACTAATCTTTTATCAGTGCATAAGAACTCACTAATTGCTACAAGTGCAAAAGAAATTTACCTAATACAGATCCTTGGGGTACACCTGACAACCTTATATAAAACTGAAATATTTAAGTTATTAAACCTTGAATTACAATTAATTTATCTTTGCAAATATGTAAAATACCGTAAATTATCTTACAAGTAAGTAAGTAAACTTACCATATAAGCATATTCATTAATTGAATGAATATAGGATACTAATCTTTTATCTACACATTTTATACACTAATTTGATAGTGAAAATACAAATATAGACGAGGGTATTTTATAAAGCCTATGTGTTAACAATGGTTGACAAATCTCTAGTAGGACTTTATCAAAGGATTGTACCCCATACTCAAGTGTGGAGAGTAGAGATTTCGAAGAGAAGACACTCACCACCCCTGACAAAACAGATGGGGTTTGCACACTCTGAGACCTACCTGTCACTCGACATTCGAAATAAAATTTACAATTCTGCGAAGATTTTTCTTACGAAGGCAACTTTTAGAACCTGTAGGTTTTTTGTGTACAAAAAAATCAATAGAGCAAGTACGCTGCAATCCTGCAATCTACAGTTTGCTAATGTTAAAAAAAATCGCTTTCTTTATTTTCAAGGATAATCTTGCATGAAATAAGAGTTACTTTCTATTCTAAAACAAAGTTAACAAGAGCTTAATAAAATACATAAGTTTTATCTTGACTTAGATTCAAAGGGCGTTGAATAGCGATCAAGTTCATACCACACGTGCGGATTGTTAACAAAAACAAAAATGCGATCTAATAATACCCCAGCATGAAGTATCCGACAGGATCTGAGTCACGTCACACAGGAATCGGGGGATTATTGGGGTTTTGGAGATATTTCTAGCGATGACATATTACCAGAAGCATAGGGTTCGTGTGAAATTTGACAAACAAGATAGGTACATAATTCTTATAAATATTTATAATTTAACCTAGTTTAATTTTAATCCGTGACAAGTGTTCTAGCTTCTACCATGACTTTAATTAAATTAAATTAAATACCATTTATTTTGGGCTGCATAGGCCCATATTATAAATACCTTATAGACTAACATACATATTACTATATTATATTATATTACTAACACTAAACACGTATTGTCTGCGACGTGGTAGACGGTACGTGGTAGTGGTAGTTTCTACGTGGTAGAGCCATGCTTCGGCACGAATGGGCCGGCTCGACCGGAGAAATACCACGGGCTCACAGAAAACCGGCGTGAAACAGCGTTTGCGCTGTGTTTCGCCGAGTGAGTGAGTTTACCGGAGGCCCAATCCCCTACCCTATTCCCTTCCCTGCCCTCCCTTATTACCCTATTCCCTCTTAAAAGGCCGGCAACGCACTTGCAGCTCTTTTGATGCTGCGAGTGTCCATGGGCGACGGAAGTTGCTTTCCATCAGGTGACCCGTTTGCTCGTTTGCCCCCATATTTCATAAAAAAAAAAAAACGTGGGGCAGACGTTAACAAGTATATAGATATTTATCGATTTCCGCGAGATTTCCTTTAGAGCGCACGAAGTCACGGGCAACATATAGTAAAAATAAGTATATGACATATTTTGTGATTTATTCTTATTTGTTTTTTGATGTACTTAAACCATAGATATATAATATTAAAAACTAAGTAACTTAAACATAATTATTTTTTATTACATATTATCTAAGTCCTAATCTATTAGTTACAAGTAGGTAGAATTTTTACTTATTTGTTTGACGTCAAATTATCTGGGGGCACGGCAGTGCCCCCGCCAAGTCGAGCGCGAAGCAAACACTGCCGTACCATCCTTTACTGGAACCATTTCACCGCATTTTCAGGCCCCTATTTGAGAACCTCTGGATAAGACCAGAACGCAGAAATTTTCGTCATCCAATAAGCTATAATCACATACTTAAAATCCAAAATTTCAAGTCTGTAGGTCATTTAGTTCCGAAGTTAAGCGAAAGCAAAGTTTCGCATTTTCGACACTCACTCACTCATGATCATCAAAATAGAACTAGTACTTCCCATAAACTTAGAGAGCTGAAATTTGGTACAGAGTTGAAGTTTAATGGCCACATAAAGGGAAAACTATAAAAACTAGGATAATCGATCTGGGGGCACGGCAGTGCCCCTGCCAAGTCGAGCGCGAAGCAAACACTGCCGTACCATTCTTTACTGGAACCATTTCGCCGCATTTTCAGGCCCCTATTTGAGAACCTCTAGATAAGACCAGAACGTCGATCTGGGGGCACGGCAGTGCCCCCGCCAAGTCGAGCGCGAAGCAAACACTGCCGTACCATTCTTTACTAGAACCATTTTGCCGCATTTTCAGGCCCCTTTATTCTACTCGAACTTTATTCTACTTGAACATTACACAAATTAAATAAACAAATTACACTAAAATCTAGGAAAATAAATCAATATGCCCACGTTTCTACAAAAAGAAGTGAAATCCCACCAAAAACATTCTGTAAAAAACTAGCCAAGTCTCGATGGAGCTGCTTGTTTATCTCTAAAAAGTAATGAAATCTAGACAAAATCGTGCCAAGTCTAAGGTTCCTTACTGCGGTTTCTTTATTATTATAGTTAATGTTGTGTGACTTGGCCGTTGAAGGGCACACAAGGGTACAAAACGGGCTCCATGACACCATTGCTCCAATACGTGTGTTGTACAATAAACAACAGCCTAAAATGAGACACTAGCGTCCAATTACCAATACCAGTATGGGCTATTATCTCGCTTAACAAACATAGGTAGTTACAAATGTAAACAAAATTGACTTGTACCCACTAAAGTATAAAGAATGTTCAACGGCCAAGTCACTCAACATTAACTATAATAATAAAGAAACCGCAGTAAGGAACCTTAGACTTGGCACGATTTTGTCTAGATTTCATTACTTTTTAGAGATAAACAAGCAGCTCCATCGAGACTTGGCTAGTTTTTTACAGAATGTTTTTGGTGGTGTATATTAGATAAAAAGAAGTACTTTTTTTACTTTTAAATCGATGATTCAGCCATTTTGTCCTGTTTTGCTCGCATTTCGTCAAGCGTCAGGCGACAGAAATAGCCACATTCGCTGTTATTTAGTAATGCTAATGGCTTACATTAATATTACGAGTACTGTGGTTAGGTTACAGGAAAACGTTGTTTAGTCATAAGTAGGCAAAATATTATTTAGGCAGACACGATTTATGACAGTAAACAACTAATTAATGACCGAGACGGGAGACCTAATAAGGTAAAGGCACCTATTAACGCGGTATGCAAAATTGGCATCAATTACCGATGTATTCGTATTTTCTTATTTTAATTGAATAGCAATAACTTTAGCACCATGGGCGTAGCCAGGGGGGTGGTTTAGGGGGTTCAAACCCCCCCCGAAATGGGCCGGCTGGTATATATAATACAGAGATTTGACCAATATACAGAGGCGTATTTAGAAATTTTGCGCCCAAGGCCAATTAACATATTTTGCCGCCCCATTAACCCTATCTGAAAGATGATTTTTGAAGTTATTTAAAAAAAATAATCAACAGCCTAAATCAGAACTTTGATACTAACCCCCCCCCCCCCCGTAGTCGTTTTATTTTCTTGAACCCCCCCCGAAACTCAAACCTGGCTACGCCTGTGTTTAGCACAATATTATTTCGGACATGTTTTAACTTGTAGTATTTTACATCGAACTGATGAGCGCTAGTTGGCATATCACTATATGAACGGATCAAAAATAATCAGTTTGTGCGACGGCAGCGCAGGAGCAGGCTGTGTGCATACAAACACGTGCCAATTCATGTAAGTGCATACACATTTTTGTTACGTTATTTAAAAGTAATACACTTTATAACTGACTATGGATATTGTTTACTGGTTTTTGTGTTTTTATGGGAGTATTATCTCGTACTTTTCATGATGAAATTTAGTATAAATACTTAGTTACATTGAGAAATACAATTCGCGGTAATAGATGCTTAAAATTGGGAGTAGCATCTAATACCGAGGGTACCCTCGGTAATGGATATATTGAGGGTTCTATTTTGTTATATATATTTATGATAATTAACTGTCGTTGTAGTAAAAGTTGAAAAATCTGCCTGTCCTTATGAATTCTAAAAACAAAAAATTAATTTCCGATGTATTCAAAATCCATTAAAAGTCATTAATTTTTTGAAAAACAACAGCTACTTAAAGTATAGGTTTTGTACTGGGTGTCAAAAACGTCATAAAAACATTTGCAATATTGATTTGACAAAAGATTGATAATGCGGCATATCTTGTGATTAAAAATACAATTTTCCATGAAAATTTAAATCTGTTTATGCGAAATGATACCCGAAAATCATACATGTATAATTATAACAGTCGGAATTACATTTGAAAACATTTGTTACTACTCCCATTACCGCGGCATACCTCGGTAATAGATCCTACCAGAATCTATTAACGAGTGCAAAGTACTCGGTAATACAGATTTCATACAAAATCTATCACCGAGTGATACGGCAACCAAGATTCATATTTAGGGTTCCGTTATTGAATAAATACTCACTATTTTATTTAGTTCTTTTTCATATTCAGAAATTAGATACTAAGTGTGGATTGCACCATGATTGTCATATGTCATACTACTACAAATTATATTATATTGAATCTATTTAGGCATACTATAGTGGGGCCAAGCTTGAGAAAAGTTGTTCAGTTTTATTGTGAAAATCGTCTCGCTGCGGGAACAAAACGATTAAAATTTCATGTTGTATAATGTCATTTTAGGCTTGATTGATTGATCCATTACATTAATGTTTTATGTATTGTTTTAATTTTAATATATTTAATTTTATACAGAACTATCAGGATAAAATAGTATTTTATTTTTCTACACTCGGTATTAGGAGGCGCATACCGCGGTAATAGATAAAGTCATAGGGCATGCCTCGGTAATAGGGGAAATCGTATTCCTGACAAAAAAATATAATAATAAATACAAAGCTTTAAAATAAATAAAAAGAAGTTAACGGGGTACCATACAAAATGTCTATTAAACGTTTAAAAAAATCCTAATTTGCGGAGAACCGTCTTGATTACGAAATATTTCACTCTAAAGTCAAATTCGGCGATTTATCACGGTAATAGGTGCTTTTACTTTAGTGTTCCAGATCCTCAGATGCCATTTTCCGATGGATGGTACCTAATTGTGACTCTTTCATGCAAAAACTACTGAACAATTATTTTTCATGAAAGTTGGTTGGTAGTAGTTTAGGCTCCGGATTAACACTACTTTTTATCTAAAAACAGTACAGTGCAGAATAGACCACGGGGAAGGATATACGCTACTTACTTACTATACTTTTTGTAGCGGAAAAATGTATGGTTTCTGCGAAATTAACTTATACGCGCACGAAGTCACGTGCAACATCTAGTCATTTATAATCGGATGCCTACGTCATAATAACTGAGAAAGCATAATCCGATTAGGCATTAGCCGAGTCTGGATAGACGATGGATCAGTTGTAACCGTTGTCTTTTATAAATATTGAGGAAAACAGACGAAGTAACAAGCAATATTAAATTAGGCGTTTAACGTGTTTGTAAAACATACACTTGAATAGTTAAACGGAATATCGGAACATAACGGGCTCGAGTCTGGGCCACGCCATTGTCTAAGATTTAGAATAACTGTTAGCCAACGTTGTGAGAAGTTAATACATATTGAATTATACTTGCTTAGGCTTGTGACGGACCAACAGACATAGATTTTCGCTTCATATGCTGGGACTGTAGTGTCCGGACCCCGGAATCCGATGAGCCGGGAAAATTGAGTGCTCTGATTTTCCCTGGCCTTGCGGATTCCGGATCGTATAGTCCTAGCTTTAGGCTTTGAGAGAGAGTGAGAGATTACATCATCTGGAATCTCTCCGACCGGAAAAAAGCAGCACCGAAAATATCGTCGCGTGCGTCGAGTTTTTAGATTGCTGTCGTGTGTTCGATTTCCAAATCTACTTTATTAGCGCAGTTTTATTTTCAGATCGTTTTTTCGGACTCCAGATGATGGGATCCCAGCCTACTCAGACGGCTGATGGCAGAATGTTGGAACTTAGATACCTTTATGTATACCATATTCATGCAATAAATTATTGATTGATTGTACTACATTTTCAGGTTTGACTATTTGTGGACGATCCGTGTCTGCATTGACGATTAGCTGTCGAAATTGGCTACCCATTGTTATCACCTTTCGTTACAATGATCCTAGCTGTTTGCACATGCGACGGGAATCGGGATACAGCCATCGTGAGCATCAAGATGACATTAATAAATGAGAGCCACCGTTTGTTCCTAGTTCCTGTATCTTTTTTTAAGTTTTATTGTGAACACTGTTTGTTGTCCCTAATAAAGAAAATAAAAAAATCCTAATAATCCTGCTAATATTATAAATGTAAAAGTTTGTTAGCATGTATGGATGGATGTTTGTTACTCTTGTGCAAAAATTAGTGAACGGATTTCGATGAAATTTGGTATGGAAGTATTTTGAGCTCTGGATTAACACAGCAGTGGTGTGGGGTTTCTATAACTCCATTCCTATCGACTTCACTTGCCACTTTTGAAGACCCTCATCCAAATACCTACCTATAATACAGGCTAGGGCTTCAATATGAAGGAGAACCAGCCTTCGCCACCGACACATGCCTTCTTTTTATTCCGAAAAGACAATATTCCTGTGAGACAGTGTTCCTAGCAGTTAGGTAACATAATAGAATTGTTATGATTATTTGTTAGAAGGACTTGAGAAAAACAAGTTGCTGAAACTCCAGGTGCTAAAATGCGATTATGTTATTGATTCGCTGGATCCAGCAATGTCATTGAACCAACACATTATTGATCTTCAAACAATAGATTAATATATAACTATGTTTATACAATGGATTTAAACACAGCGATACACCTATCTAATTTACTGGCAACGGCGATAGTGTATCGATGAGTAAGACAGACTTGAGTGCTGATAACATGTATACTTAGGACTTAGGTACGTCATTATCATTGTTACTACTCACTAGCTAGCTAACTCTATGGAATTACGGGATTATGGACGTCCTCTTGTCTTTGTAGAGTATTTGTTGTGAGTACCGATCAAAGTCAATCAGGTATTCGTATTCCAATGGACAATGGACGAGACGAAGGTTTAGAAAACATCCATAGCGTTCAGATTTACCGTCCAAACTACATAACTTAATGTAGACTTAGGCTACATTCACACGAGAGTTTTCTAGTGGTCGCGACAGAAAATACAGCATTCTGAACTCTGCGCTAGTAGGTACAATAGAGCTTAAAATCGAATGGTTGAGTGTCAAAAGTCAGATTCGACAACTGTACACGATTTTCTGCTTTGATGTTCAAAAATGTGTAAAATCGCAGTTCTATTTAGTGCTGTATTCTTTGTCGCGACCACTAAAAGCGTTCGTGGGAACGAGGGCTAACAAAAATGTTTACAGAATGAAGTTAAAAGTTTACATAAGTTTATGTACCTATTAATAATTGACATAATATATCCGTTGCGTCTACATTTATATGAAAATCTATTTTTGTTACAGTCCTGCACGTGGGTTTTGGCTCTACGAGTATAAGTAGTTAGTATGAAAATGAACACACTGATCAGATCGTATAATTTTCTGTAATTACTCTGCACAGTTGGTCTCATATTCAGCCTTCAAAACATGTTTCCCAATGTCAGCTGTTTGCCAAAAGTAGGTAACCGGTTCGAAGACAGCTTCGGTTTCTGTGCTGGATTTTCATTTTACAATAAATATTATAAATGCACTTTACAGCATTTGAGAAGAAAATAGGATTATTCATTATAGTCATCAGCATTGCCGTCAATCAATATTCACGAGAAATCCCTGGCATATTGCTCTAGCGTAGGTAAACTCTACAGTAGATTAACTAGGAAAGGTAAAACCTACATAATATACATAATAGCAACTTTAATTAGAATTGCTAGTAAAACTACCAAATACTACCTAATATATAATTTTCTTTTCCCGCTCTACATACTTATTCCTGTCTCTACAAAATATTCGGTATGTAGCTACTTACTTAATACTTAAATAGTTATTTCACTTTATCTATATAATTCAATTAAAAACAATAAGACAGGTTATCGTAGTTGCATCCAGACGGATACATCAGACATTGCATTGCATTCCTATACATAAACTGCACCCAGACGTATAGCACACGGGACAGCGGCCCCCATCGATACGAACTCCGCGCTCCGTAACCCCACCAAACTTTTCGTCTGCTGTTTATATCAAAATAACACTAACAATTACATTAATGTAAATAAATATACCGAAAGTGAGTATTAAATATAAACACCTATTGATCAATACGGTAAAATAAATTTATTAAATCATAAGTTTTGCACAAAAAAATAAAAAAAATCGAAACATTCGTAATTCAAATTTTAAAACTTACCTTTTTCGGTCCGTTTTGGACGATGTTTTCATATTCTAATCCCTCCACAGACATTTTGCCACAGCACTAAACACAATTTATTAACTACAATAAAAGCGTTCAGTAATGTCTAAATCGATATCACAAATGACGAATCACTGTATAAATAACATTTATTAGGATAAATGGTTTGAGAACGCGCGGGTGCAACAACCGCACACGCCTACTCAGCCTCCCGAGCTACAGCGAATGAAAACCACGCGATCGTCATACATGTATAGAAACTAGAAAGTATATACTATCAGTCTATCAGTACGACGACCTCACCTACTGTATCATTTGGGACAGTTTTCTCTAATGAAATTTGTAGATTTACTGTAAAATTATAGCTTTTTGTTGCTTGAGAAGTTAGGACAACCTTGTTTAGTATTCTTATTAATTAGATTTCACTTAAACCCCCTAAAATTAAATCTCTTCTTGGCAAGATATTATAGGCTTTTTATTGTTTAAATGAACAATACCTAGAAGAAACAATATATCAAAACTCAATATTTTCAAAGGTAGAGCGATTTCTATACAACATTTCGCAAGTCTTGTGACAACGCTCCATACTAAAGTCGTACCTAACTGTGACGTCACGCCTAGGTTTAAGTGTATGAAGCATACGGCCGCTGGAGCATATTTGTAAATATCTCTGATAATATTTGTGCGTTTAAGTTAATTCTTACCATAATAAATGATTTTGTATATGATATAAGTAAACTAATGATGTCGGTTTTGTTTACTAATTTTACGAATTTACTCTTTAGATGTATCTAATTTATAAACTGTACACATTTTTTTTTTTACATTTACATATTTTATCAAGTTGTAATGCCTCAATATACTGAGTATATTAATGAAACTAAATGGTTTAGATGTAGTCACCATCCTTAATATTATTATAATATGTATTAAAATTTTAAATAACATACAAAGTAGCCATTCCAGTATCCAGACAATTACTTATCTTTCTCTGTATCTTCAGACTTAACATTTTGATACAAATGTTACCACTATAATATTTGTCCTGAATCAACATAGTCACCCTACAAGAGTGCTCGATTCTTCGTGCACTTTGTCACTGAAAGTTCTTGTGAGTATGTAAAAGTGGAAGGTGGCTGTCTAGAGCTTGGAAGAAGATTAATAGAAATGCATACCACTTTAAAGACGTTTATGATCAGCCGATATATGGTATATAATATTCAATAACGTCTATTGACGCTTTACTTTACTACTCAAAATGAAATAAAATTAAAAATGTTTTATTTCCATATATGTACCTAGGTTACAAAGCAGGAATTGTCCCTACTTGATGCCTACCACCGGTTCGGGAACTAACCCGGCGAGAAGAACCGGCGTAAGAAACTTGCACGGGGCCATCTTTTAGCAAAAAAGATGGAAAATTGTTCTTTAAAAAATGTATATTTTTACAATATGAAAACTTAAGTCTATATAATATTAACAAAACTCAGATACATATACCTAGTACACAGAAGCAGCCTTGCAGATGGCCATTCTATTCCCATAGAGTGCGATCGTTAATAAATTCCTTGACTCTATAATAAGCTTTTGCACACAAACGTTCTTTAACTACTTTTTTCAATTTATTAATGGAAAGATTTTGAACATTTTCTGGGGTTCTGTTGTATAGGCGTATACAATAGATAATTTAATAATTTGCTTACTTTACTAGTCTGATCACCGGTATATCTAGCTTGTGCTTATTTCTAGTGTTTCTACAGTAATTGTCGCTTTTAGTTTTAAAGTTACTAATATTCTTTCTAACATATAATACATTATCTAAAATGTATAGAGATGCGACGGTCAGAATACCTATTTCTGTAAAATTTCTCTCAGAGATTCAAAAGGGGACATTTCGTAAATTGAACGTATTGCTCGCTTCTACAGCCCAAAAATTGTATTAATGTCAGCGACATTTCCCCTTAGTATATCGTAAGGCGTAAGACATTCTACTATGAAAGTAACTAAAATAAACTAGTCGCGCCGTATCTTCGTCAAAAATTTCTCAAATTTTTCTGACCGCATATGCTGCAGAACTAAGCCTATCCGCAAGATTAGCAATATACCCCACTGTAATTTACTATCTAGTATTATACATAGACATACAGTGGTGTCCACCAAATTAATTTTCTCATCATTTAATAGTATATTGGTTTTTTACTTGCCTAACATTGGGCAATGTAAATTTTAAACATTGTTTTTTAGAATTTAAAAGCAAGTTATTAACAGTAAACCAATGTACAATTTTCGAGAGAGCACTATTTACCTCGTCGTAATCAGAATGTTGTCGCTTCACATTAAAAATTAGTGAAGTATCATCGGCAAAAAGTACTATCTCATTATCATTATCTTTGACAAGATAAGGTAAGTCATTTATATAGATGAGAAAAAGAAATGGGCCTTAAATAGATCCCTGTGGGACACCTAAGTCTATTTTGGTCCCAGTGGACCTTTTACTATTTTTCTCCACCCTTTGAGTTCTATTTTTAAGGTAAGAAGTACTTTAAATGTATTACGTACATAACTTAATATCTGTGGCCCTAGTGAAAAGGGGTTTAAGTCTAAAATTACAAGTTTACAGGAGAGGCAAAAAACACTCAGCGCGCAGAAATTTCGTGTTTGTCCTCGTGTAGCTTCTTTAAACTGCTAGCTAAATAATACATGTGATATTTTTGTAGGTAAACAGAGTATGCTCTTTATTATTATTAAGTTGGTTTTTCTGTAAATTTTATATTTTTTAAGATAATGACTTATACCCACGAAAAAATAAATTCCTCAAGGGTATAAAATAACTTATACCCTTTATCACATAAGTAAATTGTGAATTCTGTTATGTGAAAAGGAATACGCATTTGCAATAACTTTTATGATAAGTAAGTAATTAAAAGAGATATTTAATGGCTCACTTAATAAAAAGTATGTGTTTGACTGTGTACTTTAATTCGACTCAAAAAAAAGTCAAAATTATGAAAAAAATATATCTTAGCGTCTTTTTCACAAAGATTTTATACGTGGCATGTGGTATATCTAGACTTATATGAACTACTTTGTGCAACTTATATCCATTATTTTAACAAAAATAAAACGAAAAGAATACAAAATTAATATATTTTTTTATTTTTTACAAAATAAGAGTTAAGATAACGTAGTTAAGTAACAATATCTTTTGTAGTACAATACAAAAATAATTTGAGAGAAACTCACATTTCTCTCAACTAAAAATAAAATCAATGTTATGTAGATTCACACTCACAAAATCATAAATTGAGTCGAAAACAAAAGAAAAAAATGCTCCTGAAAATTTAAGTACTTATCTATAACCGCTTAGTATAGAAACGATCCGTGTAATTAGGATAATGTTTGAAATTATGAAAAAGCTAAATAAACTTTTTACTTGAGTTATAACAGTCATATTTGACTGTTGTAACTTTAAAAGTCAAACATGACAACAAAATATTGTTAATATTGTTGTTAACAAAATAAAAATATTAGGAAATCTCATCTGAACAGTCATCATTAAGAAGAGGATGCTGATCATCGTTATCATCACTTATTAGATTAGTATAAAAAGATCTGACACTGGGGCTTATTAATGGGAGAAGACTAAATAAGTCTCGCTTTTTCTCATTAGAAATTGCAATCGGCCCATCGTAAGACTTGGGTATAAATTTAGTTTCAAAGATACTTAGGAGCGGTGATTTTCCGCGTTTTCTTTGCAAATTTACTATATACCATTCATCCTCGCCATGTATTTTGTAATGGAATTGAGGAAATTCTCCTTTTTTATATTTAAAAGCTGCACACTCAGATAAGTTGAACTTCTTTTTATTTTCATCCATTTTCTTTTGTTGGAGTGGCCCTTTTAAATAACTCGCAAAACCTAGAAATAATTTTGAATGCATTTCTATAACAGTAAATGGTTATGTCATGGGATACTCATCCCAACTTACCTGTCCGGTAGTTGTGGTATAGTATACGGGTACGCGACCCCGGCTTCCCTAGCTATTACTGTCCTATCCCGTGCCCTCCTGGGCGGTAATATCCTACATTTCCTATTTCCCACTCTAACTTACCAATCTTCCTTTCCACACCACCTATCCTTCCCCTTCCCTATTCCTACCCTCTCCGCCAATCCGTGGAAACGCAATGGATAATCATAGGAATAATTTAATTATCCAAAATGGCGGCGATGTGGTTCGCCACCCATCACGTCTCGTTTCTCGCGGAGGCGAAAAGTGGCCCATGGAGAGCTGCTTCGCTACGTTGAATGTAAGAGGAGGAATGGATGGTGAGAATGCAAGTGGAAGAAGCGAAAAAAGTATGTAAGGATCGTAGCAAGTGGAAAGAAGTGGGCTCTGCCTACCCCTACGGGAAAGAGGCGGTATCTGCCTACCCCTATGGGAAAGAGGCGTGATTATATGTATGTATGTATGTATGTAAATGGTTTCTTCTTACTGCATGTTCGGACAAGTTGATAGGAACCAATCCCGCGGATGATGAATGTCCATTTGAGTTTTTTTCTTGGCCTTTCAATTAATGCATGATCCACGTCACAATCCATGTGGGTATGATCTGGTACTAAAAAATTATGCGTTATGGTTTCCACATTTGTATTATTATGCATAGCTAACAGGAACATACAATATACATACAACGTGAATATTTTTATTTTGACCAGAACGCAAAGAAAACGCGGAAAATCACCGCTTCCAAGTATTTTTGAAACTAAATTTATACCCAAGTCTTACGATGGGCCGATTGCAATTTCTAATGAGAAAAAGCGAGACTTAGTCTTCTCCCATTAATAAACCCCAGTGTCAGATCTTTTTATACTAATCTAATAAGTGATGATAACGATGATCAGCATCCTCTTCTTAATGATGACTGTTCAGATGAGATTTCCTAATATTTTTATTTTGTTAACAAGAATATTAACAATATTTTGTTGTCATATTTGACTTTTAAAGTTACAACAGTCGAATATGACTGTTATAACTTAAGTAAAAAGTTTATTTGGCTTTTTCATAATTTCAAACTGAAGGGGCGCGGGCGCAATGCGCCCTCCACACACCCGCACCAGTCCCCCGCATCGACGATTTATATCGTTTTACACGTAAAATGAATACCATTCGTAGGATACAACTAGAGTAGTACTACATTACATTTATTGATTTCACAATAGCGTATTGTGAATACTGATCTAAACTGAGTTATACTAGACTTTTGTCATTTATTTTGGTGAAAACAGATTGATGTCCAGTAACATCATTACTCACTAAGTAATTTTTAAGGACCAACTCTTGTTGTATTGGTAAACACCATTTTTATAAAAAGGAAGGTAGTTTATGTTAATTTAGATTAAAAAACACAAGATATTTTTTTTATTTTTCAGTTTAAAACAATACAGATGTACTTGGATCCGACTTTTGTAGTTTTTTTCGTGTTAGTTAGACCCATATACACCAACAAACTTTGTTGTTTTTAAAGATAGCTCAGATCCGTTTACACCAATCGATAGAGCATTTATTTCTCATCATTTTGGTATAATAAACTCATTTTCGACAAAATCGGACTTGTACCCCTTTTCACTAGGGCCACAGATATTAGACCATTACATGTGAAATTGGCGTTTTGTAAAGGAGGAACTTAAAGTCGTTTTTTTTAAACATAATATATTTATTTAATCAAAGTATAGGTATGCCATTGCTATCTAAGTAGGTATGCACTTTTGCCATCTCATAGGTACTTTGGTTCATTGATTCATTTTCAGGTTCATTGATTCATTTACTAAAAAAACTATTCGGACAGGAATCAATAAAATATTTGAAGGCGCTTTGGACTGCCCCATGGGAGTTGAATTTTTTCCCTTGCAAGAAGTTATCCAAATTTCGAAAAAAGTGTAATGTGGAAAAATGTGGGAACAAGGTCCGGGAAGTACGGTGGAAGTCTTAGACATACCAATTGAAGCTCATCTAATTTGGTAGCCGTCTGTTGTGCAGTATGTGGTCTAGCGTTGTCCTGAAACAACAGTGGCCTAGAGCGAATGACCAACCTCGGTTATTTAGCAGCTAGCTTTTCCATCAAGATTTGCAGTTGCTGGCAATAGACATCTGCCGTAATCGTCTGGCCAGATTTAAGAAATCTGTAGTGAACGACACCGGCACTAGTCCACGAAATGCTCACTTTTTTGCGTCAATTTTCGCTTGGGATACGCTTTGGCTGATTCTCTAGGGTTCAGCCATTGCGATGAGCGTTTCCAATTATCGTACAGGATGTGGATCCTGTACGATAATCGGAAACTTTGATAATCGATAATTTTCATCATAGGTACTTAATGATTCGATTTAAAATCCCTTTATTATAGTGCCGGTTGAGTAATGTAACACAGCAGTCGACACGCGTTTATCGGGTTGCTACACTCAATTCATGAGTTACCCACCTTTCAAACTCTGTCACGTTCCCAATTTGCTTCAAGTGGATTATAACAGTTTTATCACTAATACCGCAGCCTGCAGCTAACTCGGACGTGGTTTGCGAATTGCGATTGCGACCCGCTTCCACAATAGCCTTTAATTCTTTATAATTAACTTTGGTCTCCGGCCGTCCACGAGGCTTGTTCTGTAGGTCGAAATTTCCAGAACGAAAACGTTGGAACCAAAAAAGCAGTGTTTTTTTTTTGCGACACCTCCGTCATACAAATCATTAATCCTTCGAGTCGTTTCTGCAGCACTCTGCAGCAGTGCAGAACTGGTGCCACGGTGGAACTCGTATACACTCGAAATACATAATACGATATTTCAAGTTTTCCATTTTGTAAACAGAGTGACGATGAGCATGAGTAAATAGCGGTATAAATTTGAAATTGGAATTTCTAACCAAAGAAGATATATTTGAGATCAAAGTAGCTAGTACGACAAAACGCTAATTTCATATACCTACCTACTCGTAGGACCTAATATTAATTATTTTTGTTGGTGTTTTATTCATTTTCCGACTCGACACCCACTTAAGACTTAACGAAGATCCTTTTGATGCCTAGCTTTTTTGACGTGATAACGCAGTGATAACTAAGGATACGTTATACCCTTACAAAACTGACAAAATTTTTGTGCCGCGACACACACATAGACATTTTTTATTATTGACACATTTCACTCACAGCAAAAATTCGTGACAAGGATGGCATTCCTAAATCAAAAATATGTCATAGAATATTTAACGACACAGAAGGTACAAAATGCGTATAAATTCTATTTAGTTCATAGTTACTTTTAAGAGGTAATTTATTAAAATTTAAATATATTATAATAACCATTTTATGTAAGATTAATCTATATAATAATGGCATGTCTACTATTATTTAGATAAAACTGCATAATTGTTTTTTTTTCGTTAATGTCAAACAGTAATCGAAACCTGGGATTTAAAACACGTTTGTATTTTTTTGCATTTTTTATAGTAGTGATGTTGGGGCACAAATTCTGCAAAGTAACAAAGGACGGCGCAGATGAAGAAAGACCTTATTTTTAACAAAATACTCTTTTTTAACCAAGCTTTGTGTAAATATAACGTCAAAAATGTAGATTTTTAAAAGTTAGCTTATTTTCCAGAATTTGTTTCTCATTAGACTGGGACTATATTATGCTCCGGAATCCGGAATGCCGGTGAAAATTCTGAGAATTGAAAATAGAACTCTGCGCTAATACAATAGAGTTGAAAATGGAAGTTTCGAGCGTTGTCATTTAAGGCATTGACATTTGACTCGACACTCATGTGTTTGGTTTTCAACTATTATTAACGCAGAGTTCTATTTTCAATGCTTACAATTTTCTACGGCTTTCCGGATTCCGGATCATAATATAGTCCCAGCCTTAGAAAAACTTACTATCAATCCTTTCAGGTAAAGGGTAAGAAGTAGAGCTTGCAAATAAATAAATATATATTCGCAATTTTTTAATATTCAATTTAAAAAATCACACACACACATACACAATTCGAATAATAGAGAAAAAAACAAATTTTTTATAATCACTTTTTTTGCTTCATAAACTTAAAAATACAGTCATATTAGGTATGACAAAATATTGCTTCATTTACACGAAAATTAATAAATTCTTAATAACAGGCTTTAAAATCTAGGTGCGTAGGAATATTAACAAACAAAATATAAAACAGAAACATACAATATTAAATAAACGGCATTTTAGTAAGTTTTTATTATAACTATTAGCACATAAGATTTAAAATATACGCTACAAATTCGACTATTTTTTGAGGGCATCCATCCGGCATCGCCTCTTTGTTCGCGGACTAATGCGATCCAGTCTTGTGCTCGTACTTCATTACTTGGAAATCTTTAAAAAATTAAATATATATTTCAATCAAATAAAAGTAGCAGTTACGTTACTGTTAGGCCCTTAGTTCGTTCTTAGTTACTTAACATCTCATAACTCACTTTTTTGCAGTTTAACAATTTTAAGAAGTTTATATTTAACTGACTGAAAGATATACTTAAATTATTTTCGTCAATTTTATCAAAATATATTTAAAAGTAGATAAAAAATAAAACAAGTGGACTGTCTGTAACTCCGTACAACTAACGACATTCGCTTCTGTACTATAATTATTCTATGGCAGAAATGCATCCTTATTAGATTCACAAAAAAAGTATATATTGACATTGCTTTCCTTTTTTCTTATGACAACCTGTCAAGTATTTTCTTGAAATTATTTATTGTTGAAAAATATATTTTTAAGAAAATACTTGACTGATACTTAATTAACTTTATAAAGTTACCAGTGGAATGAAATTCCTTGACTTTTATTCACTTTCTTGTCATGGTTTGCACAGCTTATAAAGGCACACGATGGCATTTTGTGCAAGATGCACGGGACGCGTAGTACGTGCTACTCGTCGACCAGCTGGTCGCATACTAACCAAAATTGACCCGACTCGCACCAATTCGAGTCTTCATTTTAACGCGTTTATAACATATCTATGAAACAAACAATATCTTTCCTCTTTAATTTAATATTATTTTTGATGTAGATATTTCACATAAAATATGTACGTCATAATCATATGCCTATCTTTTGTTTTGAAATCTAAAGCGTCTACCACTTTCACGAATCGACTGACTTGACTCATTAGTCTAGTCAAAGTCCAAATAATAGTCAGGGTAGTCACCCTGACTATTATTTGGACTTTGACTAGACTTTGGACTTAACGATTTAGAAATACGGTGATGAAAATTTGGACGAATATTCTATATCCCGATTTTTTTTTACTTGACACTGGCAAATGGTTTTAGGCCGACGCCATTTACATTAAAATAAAAAAAGTATATGTCAAATGTCAGTGTAAATTTTTCAAAAACATAGATCATCTAGCTAAAATAACAAATGTGTGTTTTATTCCAGATCTCAAATACTCAAATTTTTCAAAAATAAATAAAAGTAGTTTTTTTCTTTCGTTGGTCGTCTTATTTATTATTTTACTCTCATACTTGACACTGGCAAAATGTAGCCAAAAGCGATGGTTGGCAATTAATAAAAGAAGAAGAACAAGGAAACTAATTTTCAAAAATTACAAAATTTTGTTGTTTCGTGTTTTGTAGTTTCAATTTGCAAATTGTTAACAGGTCAATTTAGAAATTATTATCATACGTAATACCTACATTTTAAAGTCTTATATAAAATCCATCTTGTAATAACTGCAGTGTAACAACTGTTTCTTATTTATTTGTATTTTAAGGTTATAAAAATGTGTGATGAACTAAAACTATATAAACAAGGTGCTGAAGCTAGGTTGTATGAATGCACATACCTTGGTAAACCCACAATAATTAAAGAAAGATTCCAAAAGAATTACCGGCATCCCGACTTAGACACCACAATAACAAAAGAAAGAATAAAGAATGAAGCCAGGTCCATTGTAAGATGCAAAGCTGCTGGCGTTCGGACTCCAACATTATATTTAGTGGATTTTGTACGTCGGAGAATATACATGGAATATTTTAAAAACAGTATCACAGTGAAAGACTTACTAATTTACTACAAAAATGTGAATATAGATGAATCTGCACACAATGTCATAGCTAAGAAAATTGGTGAAACCGTTAGAAAAATACATGATAACAACATAATCCATGGAGATTTAACCACATCGAACATGTTGCTAATAGAAAAAAGCCCAAGTGAGGTGGCAGATGATTCCAAATGGCAGAAGTATGATAATTTGGACATAATTCTTATAGACTTTGGATTATCTTTTGTTGACTCCAGCTCTGAAGACAAAGGTGTCGATCTTTATGTTCTAGAAAGAGCAGTAATAAGCACACATAATGATTATCCAGATTTATTTGAAAAAATACTGGCAAGTTATAAAAAATCCAGTAAATCTAATATCAAAGAAGTGATGAGCAAGTTTGAAGATGTCCGAGCTAGAGGCAGAAAAAGAACCATGGTTGGATGAAGTGTTTTTTACTATGCAAAAAGCTTGTAAATAATATTAATGTGATCTACTGTTAATATTTTAACAATTAAATTCAAATTTTAAAAAATATAATTTTTAAAACTCTATCATTTTTTATTAAAAATCTTACCTATTTACTAAAAAATATACTTGTTTTTTTAGTTTCAAGTGAGATACCAAAAAATCAGGTTTACCCTCGCCTATAGATGTTTCACATCAATATGCTATGGTTTTAGAATCAATTAATTAATTTAATCTTGAAAAACCGGAACTGGAGAAACCGCGAGAACGGCTTCAGTGCTGAATCCGGCGACACGCAACGGCTTTTGAAATTTTGATAGTCTGGCTCGAGAAGTATTACGGAACTCTAAAAAGATAATCTTTCTGAGGCTAAAAAAAGATTTCAACATTATTTCAATAGTCATATTAAGCCCTTCATTGGCGTAAATTATTCGTTTTTGGGAGTTTTTCTTAATTAAAAAAAAAAGGTGTCAATGTCAATTGTCACAAAAAATTAAAAGAAGAAGAAGATAATTATAACCTAATTTTTGTTTTCAAGGCAAAGCTAATATATATAAAATAGGTGTTCAATTAAACTAATAAACCAAAATGAAAAGACACGCTGTATGTGTTTCAAGAATATTAAAATTAAACAATGCTTCGTCCATACTGTCAATTCGTGAGTGGACATTAAATATATTTTTTTGTTTGATGAAACCACAGCATAAATTTCACTCGTCTGTGTAATATTTACAGGTTGTTTGAGCACCAAAGAAGCTATTGAACGTAGACATCATTTATTCACATTAGAAAAGAAGCGCCAACTTGATAAAGTGGGTAGAATAGAGAAGATTGAAGTAAGTTACAAGGGTATACCAAATGACTGCACACTTATTATGAATAAGGATATTTCTACACCATATGATTGTGCTAGACGTGAGTTAAACGAATATTTATATTGTTACTGTCATATTTTATAGTATTTTGTTTCTTACAGTTTATTTGCGTTAAGCATGGAGAATAAAATAGCATAATGGCCCGTTTCAATAACCTATCTATCTATAACTATTTGTTAGAAACTTCAAATTCGTATCGCGAAAAACCGGCAAATGATTGAATGACGACGTTTTAACAAATAGTTATAGATAGATAGGTAATTGAAATGGACCTTATGTAAGGCAGAAAAGCTAAAAAGTGTCCATCAAAAGTAACGGCATCCCCTACAGCACAAGAGTTTCTTAGTGTAGTATAAATTAGTTATATCTGTACTATTTTACTGTGTACTTTCTAATTATATATAAAGGACTTTAAGGGTACTTAATATAAACGATTTTTTAATTTTATTTCTACTTTTTATCCCAAAAAAATACAGTGTTCCCGAGGGCTTATTGTATTTTATTTATATTTAATGGAGGTAGAAATGGTTTTGAATCTAATATGTAATGTTTACATATTAACAGATTTGAGCGAGTGGCATGCAGACGGCAGTGCTCTGGCTCTTATTGATGGCTCCGTTCACTGGGACATGCACAGACCTTTGACTGGAAACTGTACTTTACAAGTAAGTAACAGTGAGGGCAATTGTGTATTAATAAATATTAAATGCTTCTAGGGGTGCTCATGTAACGTCTCTGAAACTCTGTTAAAGGTTTCGCTACGTGGGATTTTTCTATTTATGTTGAGAATATTTAGCAATTTTTTCATTTCAAAGCCTTTATTAACCAAGATCTTATTATTAGTATTACATGCTTTAGCCATTTTTATGTTTTTATTTATCCTATTTTATATTTAACTAAAATTTATAGTCCCTTGGTCTGCTCTTCTAGCATAGGCCTCCTCCAGACTTTTCCACTCTTTCCTTTCTCGAGCTTTCCTTAACCATTGTGGTCCCGCTGTCCTCCGTATATCGTCTTCCCATCTAAGATTTGGACGTCCTCTCCTCCTTACGCCATTCCTTGGGTACCATTCTAGTACATCCTTGTGCCACTTTCCTGTGTCTCTGGCCATGTGTCCCATCCACTGCCATTTGAGCGCCTTTATAGTGGCAGAGATATCTTTTACCTTTGTTTTCTTTCTAATGGAACTCAGTTTCAGTTTATCTGTCCTTTTTGCTCCAACCAGACTCCTTTCCATGTTGTGTTGACAAACTTTAAGTGAGTTCATCAGTTTTTGTGTCAGAGCCCAAGTTTGGCATCCATAAGTGACACATGGCAGCACACACATATTAAAAGTTTTTGTCTTACACTCCATGGGAAGGTCTTTGTTTTTCATTATATGCTTAAGGGACCAGAAAGACTTCCAAGACTTCTTTTAGTGTTGAGTCCGTGGGAGATATTATTTGCCCAAGGTAGGTGTATTCCTCTACATAGCTAATATTTTTCCCGTTAATGTTTATGGGTTCTCTCACATTGTTATTAGTCATAGCCTTGGTTTTTTCCGTGTTCATTGTCAGTCCCACTATTACACTTTTTTCAGATAGTTCTTGTAGCATTATTTCCAAGTCTTTTGGGTTGTCTGCAAATATAACAAGGTTGTCTGCAAATCTTAGATGGTTTAACATTTTGCCATTTATATTTATTCCTTTGGATTCCCAGTTTAGTTTTCTGAATAGGCTTTCAAGAACAGCTGAGAATAATTTTGGAGACAGCGGATCACCTTGTCTTACGCCCTTTTTGATTTTGAATTCGGGACCAGTTGTTTCCAGTTGTATTTTTGCTGTGTTGTGGCTATAGATTGCTTTTAATAATCTGATGTACTTGTTTTCGACTCCTTGTTCTCTCAAAGATTTCCAGATTTCTGTGTGTTTCAGTGAGTCAAATGCCTTGTTATAGTCCACAAAGCATATATAATATGTCATGCCATACTCATTTAGTTTCTCGACTAGTTGTTTCACTACAAATATATGGTCTATAGTGCTAAATTTACCTCAAAAACCGCCTTGTTCAGGAGGTTGGTTTTCATCCAGACGTATAGTTAGCCGTTTAAGAATAACTTTGGAGAATATTTTATATAGGTTTGGCATCAGACTTATAGGTCTGTAATTGTTAATCTGGTTTTTATCACCTTTCTTGTGTAGGAGCACTATTGTTGATGTTTTCCACTGTTCTGGGATTGTTTCCTCATTTAGAATTTTGTTAAATATATCCGTGACTGGTCTTAAAATTTGTTTTTTTTTTTTTTTTTTTATGAAATAAGGGGGCAAACGAGCAAACGGGTCACCTGATGGAAAGCAACTTCCGTCGCCCATGGACACTCGCAGCATCAGAAGAGCTGCAAGTGCGTTGCCGGCCTTTTAAGAGGGAATAGGGTAATAGGGGAGGGTAGGGAAGGGAATAGGGTAGGGGATTGGGCCTCCGGTAAACTCACTCACTCGGCGAAACACAGCGCAAACGCTGTTTCACGCCGGTTTTCTGTGAGCCCGTGGTATTTCTCCGGTCGAGCCGGCCCATTCGTGCCGAAGCATGGCTCTACCACGTAAAGATGGTAGAGCCATGCTTGAGTAGAGGACGAATGTTTAATTGATGCTTTAAGGAGTTCATTTGAAATTTTATCTTCACCTGGCGCCTTTCCATTTTTTTGTGATGTTATTGCATGTTCCACTTCTCTTTCTAATATTGGTGGTATCTCGTCATTATATAAGTCATCTGTATATTCTTCTTCTGCATATTGGCGATCATCATTGTATAAGTTTTTGTAGAACTCTGTAGCAACGTTATTAATACTCGATCTGTTTGTCTCCGTTTTTCCTTTCGTAGTTCTTAGGTTTGGTATCCAAGTTGTATTTTCTTTAAGCTCTTTTAGTGCCTTTTTCACTGCTCCTGTTTTTTCTATATAGTATTTGAATGTTTCTGTTCGTATTTTTATCCTGTGTTGTCGAATGTTTTTATTAATTTCTTTGCTAATACTAGATATTTCGCTTCTATGTTGTTTTCTTTTCTGTAGTAGTTATTTCCTCTTCTCTATGAGATCTCTTGCTTTGTCCCCTATTTTGTCTTTAGGTTTCAGTTCTGGTATCGGATATTTTCTGTTAATATTTTTAGTGTTTTTTCTAGATGGTTATACCTTTCTTGTGTATTTTCTTTTTGCTCCAGTTCTTCTAGGCTATATTTTAATTGTGTTAAATTTTTCTCATCAATAATCACTGGGCCGTTTATATCCTTTTTTCTTTTGTATTTATTTCTTGACTGTTTTGGTAATTTTGTGAGCAGTTTGCTTCTAACCAGGCGATGGCTTGAATTAAAATTAAGGTTGTTTAGTACATCGACATCTTTGATAGCCTTTGGGTGGTTTGTTAGGACGAAATCGATTTCATTTTTGTATGATCCTCCTGGTGATATCCAGGTCCACTTTTTATTGAAACTTTTTTTGAAAAATGTGTTCATGATGTATAGATTTTTTCTGGTAGCTAGATCTATCAGTCTCTGACCATTGTCATTTCTCTTTCCGCTAGTATACTGTCCAATTATATTTACTCCCGATGTTTTGTTTGTTCCTAGTTGGCCATTAAAGTCTCCCATTACTATTATTCTTTTATGTGCCGTTTCTATTGTTTCGTCTAGTTGCTCATAGAACTTCTCTTTTACCTCTTTCTTAGCTGCTTCCGTTGGTGCATATACTTGAATAATAGACATGGGATCCTCATTTTCTGAGATTTTTATGTTTATTATCGCAATTCTTTCTGAGACTCCAAGAAACTCTAATATGGCAGCTTTTAGGGAGTTCTTCACTATGAAACCAACACCTCAAACCAATCTCAGATTTAGCAATATGTTATATTTATTATGGCACGTGAGTGCATTGATCTGTAACTTATATTTGCAAAAGCGTAGCTAACGAAAAAGTCTGCCTTTTTTCGAGCTAAACAGTATGTTGCAACATTGGGATATAGCCTGTAGCCAATACATTTATTCGGTTTTATTATTATTTCTATTATTATAAATGATGTTTAAATGTAAATTTTTAAAGCTAAGGTAGTAAAATATCCCTAATTTTAGTGTTTGAAAATTTAGCCAATGGTCATCCACTATTTTCAGTACATATTTTAATAGAATAGTCGTAACTAAATGAAAATTATTGTTACTTCAGCTTCAAAACTTCACTGTGCCCGAGCCGCAACAAGTGAACAAGGCATTCTGGCGGACATGTTCGTTACTGCTGGGTGCTTGTGCATCAGTTGCCTTCAAAGACACAGTGCCCGTTAAATTACACAGCTTTCCTGGACCAGACAGTATGTGATTTGTTTGCTTTTGTTGTATAAATTTAGTACACAAATTACAGTATTTAGTCTTAATTAAATACAATAACATTAATAGGTATAGAAGATAGTTTTATATATTACAAAATTCATGTGTACGGTGTTTGTTATAAATCTCCGAAACGGCTCGACCGAATTTTATGAAATTTTGCAGTTGTATTTGGATAATGACATGAGCTTGTAAACTATCTTTTACACCCCTAAGTGATAGGGGTGACATACCTATTCTCACAACACAGTCAGCCTAGTCCAGAGGAATGACTGGTCAGTGCATCTGGGGTCAACCATGTGCGGGTTTCCTCACGATATTTTCCTTCATTTTTTCCCGTTAGAGCGTCCGTATAATGTACTTGAGATCTGAAAAAGTCTCATTGGTACACGCCACAACCTGGGATCGAACCTGCACTCTCTCGAGTGAAAACCAAACCGTACACACTAGGCCACAGAGCTCTATGAGCGATATTAGTACTGTAACAATCTTGAACACTTATTTGTAGATAACTCTTTCTTTCCGTTGTAGGTGTAGGGGTAGATAGTAGGTGAAAATTGCAGGTGTAGTGATTGGTAGTTATTAATTTATTGTAGTTCATAGTTAATACAGAACCAATAACAATGTCTGTTGGGTATAGTTATATAATAATATAATAACAGCCTCCGTGGTCTAGTGGTTAGAGCATTTGCTCTCGACTCGGAGGTCGTGGGTTCGATTCCCGCATTGGAACAACACAAATGTTGTTTCCAAGTTTGGTTAGGACAATGCAGGGTGATCACCTGATTGTCTGACAAGAAAGATGATGCATGCGTCGGATGGGCATGTAAAAAGTCGGACCTGCGAGTCGTCAGTCGTGTCGGTTATCCGTCCCACTGGATTATGAGAGTAAAGGAAGAGAGAGTGCTCTTGTGTACTGCGCATCCACTTGGGCATTATAAAATTACTCCTGCGTAACTGGCCCGGTTTCAATGAAACCGGCTACCGTCACCGAGGTCGGTGTGGGGAGTTATATAATACTAGATGTTGCACGAGACTTCGTCCGCGAAAAAGGAAATCCCGCGATAAACGTAAATTTTGCCGCGATAAAAAGTAGCCTATGTCCTTCCCCATGGTACCGAATTTCATCAAAATAGGTCGAGTAGATTCGAAACCTATTTAATGCAAACAAATAAACTTTTCCTCTTTATACTCGTATATTAGTATAGATATATGGTATTAGCTATATTGTCTTCTATTAATGTTATTGTACTTGTGGGAATAGTGTAAGCCCCAAAGGGAGATCTCCGACCGAGCGAGATGGTATGTTCGGTCAGGCCGATGCGCAATTGCAGTAATTTCAGCTGTTGTATATATAGCACCTAACTACAGAAACTTCGATAGCGCGATTCAGGAGCCACAGCGCTAATTGGTCCGCCAAATAATATATAAGGTTCTGTAAAATCAATTACGAATATTTTGGGCATAATATGATCTATTGCTTATGTAAAGACGTTTAAGCAGAGAAATAATTGTAATACTAGAAAAAAAAATGTTTTCTTTATAAGGGCGAGTTTGCGTTTTGCGGAAAGTCACCCATACATGAGATGATTTTTTACTTTGAGTATGATAATAATTTTTTTGCCTAAACGTCTTTACATAAGCAGTGGATCATGTGCCCGAAGTATCCGTAATTGATTTTCGGAGACATTAAGTATATATTCTTTTTTCTTTTCAGTCCGCAGTGGCTCCTTCATCTACGACATAGATCTGCCCACTCTGGATAACTGGACCCCGACAACCCAAGAGCTGCAGACCCTCAGTGCGGAGTATATCATGCTGAGCAGAAAATGTCTGCCCGTTGAGCGGTTGGATGTATCGGAAGAACTGGCATTGGAGATGTTCAAAGACAACGAGCACAAGGCTGGACAGATACCGAGCATTGCGAGGGCTAATGGTAATTTGGCGGGAAAACATCCTTAAAGGAGATGTTTAATTTTGGGCCAGCTCTATGTACACTACGTAGGTAAATAGGAAAAAAATATGGGAACTTCATAAAAATACAAAAAAAAATTTGAAGAAGGGTACATGCGTATAAAAATGATTATTTGAAGAGTTTTTTATTGCGAGAACTTGTTTTTTATTCCTATTTTTAGGGTGGCCATGACAGTTGTTTTGTCTTGACTTTTGACGTAGTTGACAGTTTTAGGAAGAGACGTCTTCTTGAATGTCATACGTCTTTCTTTGTCAAAAGTCATATCATTATCAAAATGACATTCTTTGGATCTACATTATGGACAAGATCTAATCCGTCATGTTTTATTTTACGTTGTGTTGCTCTCCTTGACAAAGTTATTTTAAATGTACATTGAAATGAAATAAAATAAAATAAAGAAAGTTACTATAATTATTATGTAGCTATATTTACATATAATGTACATAGTGCTGGCCCACGCCTCATACATTTCTAGAACATTTAAATAAATAATAAATAAATAAGTCGAGCCGGCCCATTCGTGCCGAAGCATGTCTCTCCCACGTAAAAATAACATTGGGATATACAGTTTGGCGATTGGCGTTACAAATACATATCTATAATCTTCGTCCTAATTTCATTTTCACATAGCAAAAGATCCAAATGAGGATTGTGCCGCGTTGCGGTGGTGTGGTATCTAAACGCGGACGAGTGTCCTCTCCCGCGCAGGACGCGGGACGACGACGAGGGCAAGCGGCTTCACCGGATGCCATGAAACTCAAAACTCAAACTCAAAATTTTTATTTCCATGTAGATTATAATTATAACGCTTATAGAATTGTCCTACATGATGCCTACCACCGGTTCGGAAACTAGCCCGGCGAGAAGAACCGGCGTAAGAAACTCGCACGGGGCCACCTTTTAGCAAAAAGATGGGAAAATTGTTCTTTTAAAAAAATATTTTTACAATGTTGTAACTTAATCTAGGTATATAATATTAGTCATAAGTACATAGACATACTTAAGTGCATAAAAGCAGCCTTGTAGGGGGCCATAAAAGTAGCCTTGCATGCCTTGCTTTGCTGGAGAGATGGCATTCGAAGGCGGACGAGGGGAGAGAAGGCGCATTTCGTGCCCTTCGATAACTCCCTGTTCTGGGACCGGGGTAATAGGCTGGGGACCTATACCCATTGCACGGTCGACGTCGTCGGCGTCGGCGGGGCTGCTCCAGGTGGCCGGAGTAATCCTTTTGACGGTGTAGTCCGGTCCTTCTAGCCGTTGGACCGGCTAGTCGCGAGGTTGCCCTGTGCTTGACAGATCCGGGGTAACCTCATTTATGCGGCCGAAGGCACCCGTAGGTGGTTTAGTGCGGTGTGGTATCTAAGGGTAAAGCACCATTGCATTAAATGCATTACATTAAAAAAAAACCAAAATTATTGTCATTAATCATTATGGATTTACTTTTTAATTGCTATTCAAGATTTTTTTTAACAACATAATATCTTGTCATAGGTAAGGTGACCTTATACAAGGTGGACAAGCATGTAGACATATCCAAAGGGCCGATGATCAGCCACACGGGGCTTATTGGGAAAGTCACAATTCCGTCCGTGCATCAGCTACCAGGTAGTGTATTGTTCTTTTTGAAGTGAAAGATTATCTATATATTTATATAAAAGAAAGTCGTGTTAGTTACACTTTTTATAACTCAAGAACGGGTAAACTGATTTGGCTGAAAATTGGTGAGGAAGTATCTTAAAACCAGGAGAAGGACATAGGATACTTTTTATCCCGTTCCCGCGGGACTCAAAATTCGAGAACGGCTAGACCGGTTTAGCTAATTTTGGTCTTGAAATAATTGTGGAATATCAGGGAAGGTTTAAACGGTGAGAAATATTAGAAAAGGTGTAGGAGTAGGTGTAGCAGTAGGTGTACTTATTTATTCATTTTAGTTCATATTTCTCGACCTTAGACGCATAAGGTCGAATATCGAGATCAGTATCACAACCAAGAACATTTTCGTTACGTTACGTAAGCGAGAAATATTGTATGAAAACCATGAAAGCTCCTCTAGCGGACGTAAAAGTAACAAAATTTTCATACAATATTCCTCATAATTCTCGTTTACGTAACGTAACGATACCGCAAAATGTTCCTGCTTGGGGTACTGATCTCGACATTCGACCGTCTCAGGTCGAGATTTAAGACAGAACAACGTGTGTCGGGACAGCTAGTTTAATATAGAATGAGATAGAAGGCATCAAAAAAATAAGTGTGTTGTGTTTTTTTTTTCTACATCAGTTGATTCTATTTTTTTTATTTATTTAAATTTTGATTTTGATGAAGATTTTGAAGATTAAAAAGATAAAAAACATTTGACTACAAAAATAATGACATTTACTCGCCAGGTTCGGAAGACGGCAGCTTGAAGCGCCTGTACAGGTTCCAAGGGGTTGCTCTGCCCACTGGAGCGATCATGAACCATTTCGCATACTCCATACTCACCGAGCGCGCCAAAAAATTGGTAAGTGGAAAAAGGAGGATGGGCGGAAATGTATACCTACTCAATACACTCAAGCTATATGTCATTGGAAAGGGCATTTTTGTACCTATGTACATTGTTTCCTCCATTGGACACATGTATGTAAATAATTAGGTTCTTGTGTAACACGTCTAAGACAAAAAAGAATCAGGTTTTTTTCTTCCCTTTACTATAAGCTAACTTTACATAATATTTAGTATATTTGAACAGTATTTGCGAAAAAAAAAGCAAGGAGTGAGGTAGAATTAAACTCAACTCACTCTATTATGGCCATACAAAGAGCTAAAGTATAAAAAGAGACGTTTAAAATGACATAGTATTGCTTGTGTGTATTGGGTAGTAAGTAAGACTAGAATGCCCATCCTCCTTTACAGATACAATCTAATAATTGGCGGTGAGCAGGTTCCCTAGCGGATAGTCGCGAAAGAATCTCATGACAGATAAAATGTTACATGACAGATACGGTTAGAAATACTTACGATATTAAATGATTTTGAAAATAATTTGTAATTCTTCAAGAATATTATATAAACTGTGCTATTTTAATTTTAAAAAGACCACAAACATAAGTAAAAAATAACCTAACTAAGAGAATAATATCAGGACATGTCTATGGAGGGTCCGTAACTATCAACGCTCCATAGGTTTTCTTTAATTTACTTCAAAAGTTATTGTCCGATTTCGCTCAAAAATATTTTTCCTCGATAATTTTTAGCACGATCTATCAGCAGAAAACTTATAAGTTTCTATCTCTTATAGTTTAGAAATACCAGTGGGGGGACCAACTTACAAACCACTTTGGAGGCCGATTACTCGAAAATGGTTGACTTTGTAAAAAAGTGATGAACAAAACTTTACCATCTTTTTTAAATTCAACGATTCCCCACACGATGGGGTAGAATGAAAAAAAAAATTTCATCCCCACTTTACGTGTATGGACAGCCACCCCTAAAATGTAAAATTATTATTATTTTATAATGGCAAAATCGAGAGCCAGTCAGTCTTTAACTATACCAAAATTTATCTATTTATATTCATAAATACAGGAGCTAGAAGCGCGTACAGACAGACAGACGGACGGACGGACAGAGCGAAACTATAAGGGTTAGTATTAAGGAACCTATATTATTATTATATTATTTTGATCTATCTCGTAGGGTTTAGCCAGCGTTTTCAATGTAAGCGCAGAAAAATGTGTTTATTTAGGACATTAGAAACCTCTAAAATTATCTTTGTTTCTCTACTATGATATACATAAAAACCTTCCCGTTGAATCACTCAATCTATTAAAAAAACCGCATCAAAATCCATTGCGTAGTTTTAAAGATTTAAGCATATACAGGGACGGACAAAAAAAGGGACTTGTTAAATACTATGTAATGATCATAATGTATATAGAGCATTCAGGTTTCCAAATCTGTATTCCTGATGAGGAAACCTAATCAGGAAACCAAGCGTGTCAGGCCTAAAGAAAGCAAAAAGAAAAAATCAAAAAGATTCGATTTTGTTAATCTTTACTGTTATGATTAAAGTTTTGTTTTTTGCAGAACTCAGCGAGATCACCGCTCAGTCCATACGAAGACACAAGGGACAGTGTAGCAGCTAGTGCCTAATTTTATATTAAATTTAATTTGTAAATAAGATTAGAAATAAATTAGTGCTCTATATTTTATTGTTTTATTCTTTTTTTTTTTTAATCAAAATAAAACATTGGAGTCAATGAATCATCAAACTATAAAAGCTGAAGCGAGCATTTTCGCCATTGTAAATTCATGAATAGGATCGATATTCGATACATAATTTAAGCCGCCCCATAGATATATTATATCACTGAGCCGCCCTAAGTTAGCGGGCGCGAATTAACTTTTTTTTACTTTTTCTATGCTAAATTGTTTTTCGTCGTTTTTATAAATTATAATTTGTAGAATATTCTCGAAGCTTTAGAATGGAAAGTACTAAAATGTTCTCGAACCATCAGTCCTATTCTCAACTCGACTCGAAAGTTCTAGATGGGGTCGGCAACCTTATGAGTCGCAAGAGTTAAAAATTACAATTTACAAAATATCAATCTTTTTGAAGAGCCATATTTTTTTTTTAAACTATTTGTTTATAAGAATTGGTGAAGACGCTAAACTGTCTTGCGTTGGAAGCGCATTAAACACATAGAAACATCTTATTTTTATTAACAATGCTAGCGAGTGAGGAAAATTTTATGTACACATGGAGAAAAAACTGTATGTACACATGAGAAAATACAGCAAAATCAACATCAAAACAGCGAGGCCGCAGGCGGAGGTCCACGTCGCGTCGCCCATGCCTCTCGCCGCCACAGCCAGCCAGCCGAAGTGGCGATGAGACAGAAATGGTGTCTCGTGTGCACAGAACACTATTACTCGCGGAGAAGAAGGTCGACTTCATACAAAAAAATTGGGACCAAATTAGCGCCTCTAGTGAGCTGCCCCCTCAAACTTTTAACCGCCTACCAACAAAGGAGGACTATATATTTGATTATATGAATATGGCGGGAAATTGAAGATACGTAATTAAAGTTTAAGTTAGCGTTATATTTCTCTTTAGAGTTAAATTTTACATTTCAACAAAACCGAGCAACCACCTCCACGGCCAGATAGTCACTACGTTACAAACCGTTCGTGAGCCCTTATATATACATACGTCTAGTGTTTTCGCTAGCGCGATCTAGAAGCGGCATAGTGTCTGTTACGCGCCATCTGTTGTGGTTTTTAAGTAACTTTTATGTAATATTAACCATGTAAGACAGAGAGCGATATATTGAAATATAACCATTCTTGTCGCACCGAACTGCCCCCTTTTTGGTCCAAGGTCATTCATACAGAGTCGACCACCCCTGCTCGTGTGTAATATGTCGAGCTAGCGAACGGTCGCGCTCCGCGTTATACACATGCAGAAAATATTAATTCTGTAAAAAACTAGCCAAGTCTCGATAGAGCTGCTTGTTTATCTCTAAAAAGTAGTGAAATCTAGACAAAGTCGTGCCAAGTCTAAGGTTCCTTACTGCGATTTCTTTATTATTATAGTTAATGTTGTGTGACTTGGCCGTTGAAGGGTACACAATGGTACAAAAGGGGCTCCATGACACCATTGCTCCAATACATGTGTTCTACAATCACCAACAGCCTAAAATGAGACACTACTCACTAGCGTCCAATTACCAATACCAGTATGGGCTATTATCTCGCTTAACAAACATAGGTAGTTACAACAGATATACATTACGTGTAAAAAAAATTGACTTGTACCCACTTGTAACGTATAAAGAATGTTCAACGGCCAAGTCACACAACATTAACTATAATAATAAAGAAATCGCAGTAAGGAACCTTAGACTTGGCACGACTTTGTCTAGATTTCACTACTTTTTAGAGATAAACAAGCAGCTCTATCGAGACTTGGCTAGTTTTTTACAGAATGTTTTTGGTGGGATTTCACTTCTTTTTGTAGAAACGTGGGCATATTGATTTATTTTACTAGATTTCAGTGTAATTTGTTTATTTAATTTGTGTAATGATCGAGTACAATAAAGTTTATCGTTCGACTATTTCTTCTTGTAAACTTGTAAATATAAGTATAAAAGCCAGTCTAGTCTTATCCAGAGTTTTCCTTTAATTTTATTTAAGGGAGGCATTCGCCCAGCAGTGGAATGCTACGGACTAGATTAAATTAGAAGATGTGTCCCACTTCGCTAGGTTTTTGAAATGACAGTCGATTTTTTTATGTACCAATAGTAGAAGGGGGGCATTACCATATCTCTAATCAGCTGAAACCAGCTGAGGATTCTTCATCAGATACTTCAGACCTTCGATTTTTGACATCAAATGAAGCGGCCCACCACCATGTTGAATATTTTTTGTAAAGGCGGTATGTCGATCTCTAATAGTTTGGTTGGGCTCTTGTGTTTTCTAATCAGGGTCACTACTCCAGATGTTCGATTATCCTAGTTTTTATAGTTTTCCCTTTATGTGGCCATTAAACCCTAACTCTGTACCAAATTTCAGCTCTCTGAGTTCATGAGAAGTACTAGTTCTATTCTGATGATCATGAGTGAGTGACTGAGTGAGTGAGTGTCATAAATTCAAAACTTTGCTTTCGCTTAACTTCGGAACTAAATGACCTACAGACTTAAAATTTTGGATTTTAAGTATGTGATTATAGCTTACTAGATGACGAAAATTTCTGCGTTCTGGTCTTATCCAGAGCTCCTCAAATAGGGGCCTGAAAATGCGGCGAAATGGTTCCAGTAAAGAATGGTACGACAGTGTTTGCTTCGCGCTCGACTTGACGGGGGCACTGCCGTGCCCCCAGATCGACGTTCTGGTCTTATCCAGAGGTTCTCAAATAAGGGGCTGAAATGCGGCGAAATGGTTCCGGTAAATAATGGTACGGCAGTGTTTGCTTCGCGCTCGACTTGGCGGGGGCACTGCCGTGCCCCCAGATCGACGTTCTGGTCTTATCCAGAGGTTCTCAAATAGGGGCCTGAAAATGCGGCGAAATGGTTCCAGTAAAGAATGGTACGGCAGTGTTTGCTTCGTGCTCGACTTGGCGGGGGCACTGCCGTGCCCCCAGATTGATTATCCTAGTTTTTATAGTTTTCCCTTTATGTGGCCATTAAACCCTAACTCTGTACCAAATTTCAGCTCTCTGAGTTTATGGGAAGTACTAGTTCTATTTTGATGATCATGAGTGAGTGTATAAGTGAGTGAGTGAGTGTCATAAATGCGAAACTTTGCTTTCGCTTAACTTCGGAACTAAATGACCTACAGACTTGAAATTTTGGATTTTAAGTATGTGAGTATAGCTTACTGGATGACGAAAATTTCTGCGTTCTGGTCTTATCCAGAGGTTCTCAAATAGGGGCCTGAAAATGCGGCGAAATGGTTCCAGTAAAGGATGGTACGGCAGTGTTTGCTTCGCGCTCGACTTGGCGGGGGCACTGCCGTGCCCCCAGATTATTTAATTAATATTTTTGCGAATCGTGCGGTTAGCAACACGTGATCATGGCGCTCATGGTCAATGAGTTGCTGGCGTTTATCCAGCATGCCATCGACACCATGGACGAGGTCAGCATAATGCATGGGGCCTAAAAAAGGCCACCTTAGGTGTTTCATAATATTATGTTTCATATATTTTTACAGAAAACGTCAATTTTGACAGTTTTCAATAGAAATGCTTAAAATGGCGTACTTATTAAGAATTGCATACCTACCTAATTATGATTCATCTAATGTTCACCTAAAGCAAATAATATATATTACTATAGGTGTACCAGAATCTCATGGCAAATAGGGAAATAAAATTTTGTAGTGTGCAATACTGGGGAAATTGGATTAAACGATCTTGATACTGGTTAATTTTTAATTATGTCTTTAGTATTATTTAACATGAATTATAATAAGACTGTGTGAAGAATGTTCGGTGTATAATGTAGAAAACTAGCTTTTGCCCGCGGCTTCGCCCGCGTGGAATAGTACTCTTGGAGAAAAAACTACTTCGGCGAATAACTCTCTACCTACTTACAGCAATATACTTCTGATACAATATTGAAAATGTTTTTAGGTTTGCCCAATGCAAATTGTTAAAAATGGGACCCTATCACCTCGACACGACATGCGCGACCACTTGATAATATACTTACATAATATTATATTTATCGCACTTGAATATAAGTTTTACCATAATCTTATATCTTAAAGACTAAATACTTAAAGACTATTATTTTAAAACTCGCATCAAAATCCGTTGCGTAGATTTAAAGAAATAAGCATACAATATACTATACCTACATAGGGACAGACAGATAAAGCGACTTGTTTTATACTATGTAGGTACTATGTAGTAAGTAAAGTTATTTGACATTCCAACAAAACTGACAAACCACCTCTGGATATTCTATAAGAATTAAGAACTGCAGTTACTATTATGTATTCTGTGCTGCAGTTCAAAATATTCGTGAACCTCTTTATACTGTAGGTATACGTCCCGCGTTTTCGATAGCGCGATGTAGAAACGCGAGTGCCCGCGCAGCGCAGCACCACTATATCCCTGCATTTTAAATCTGTAATATCTTCGAAAATATTCATTTAAATTACATGCCGTAAAGGGCAGTATTGATCTATCTTAAATGCACAATGTATTTAAGGTAATTAATTGGATAAGGATTAATACTGTATTGCTTAAAATCGCTTTGTAAATAAGCTATTTAATTAAAATCAAAGTAAAGGATAAAAAAATGGTTATTATGGGTTATCCCTAAGAGATAGACATATGCCATCGCGGACTTTTTTGTAGGCTTTTTAAAGATGAATACAACTGTAGTACATAATTTTGATCTATCTCGTAGTGTTCAGCCAGTATTTTCAATGTAAGCGCAAAATATGTGATTTTTTAGGACTTTAGAAACCTCTAAAATTATTTGTGTACCTCTACTATGTTATGCATGTTATATACATAAAAACCTTCCCGTTAAATCACTCTATCTGTTAAAAAAACCGCAACAAAATCCGTTGCGTAGTTTTAAAGATTTAAGCATACATAGGGGACAGACAAAAAAAGGACTTTGTTTTATACTATGTAATGATAATGATATTTCATAAAAAATAAATCAATCGTGAATTACTTTATATACTTATTTATTACGAATAACATACAATTAAATTGGCAACAGTTTATTTAATGTTGGAATTTCCTTCCGAACTGTATAGAACTCGTTTAATTTATTCCTAATCAAGTATAAATCGAAACTGTCTTATGTTGATTTTCATTTTTCCTCCTCTCCTCCTTTTACCAGGCATGGAAAACAAACCATCATTCGATGTGCCATCAGCTACGTTTCACCTTATAGTAGTACTGGAAACACATTTAAAGAAGTCACAATAATTTCCTAAGAAAATATAAAAAAACTAAAAGTATCAAAACAACTCACTCTAACTTACCGGTCAACTCTACCACAAGCTTTAAATTATAACATTGAGTTCGATTTACACCTTCTTCTTTCTGTATTTTACTATAGACATAGAAAACAATATTTCTCGCTTGAGATCGAATTGTCTTTTTGGATATTTTCACAAAAACAATAAATTCCAAGAACATAATCACAAAATTTTAACAGCGGTTGACAGATCACGTACTTTGATTTGACGGGTCATACTTGACATTGCCGAAAATCACATTTTTTATTTTTTTTAAAATGCCATCAGATTCTGGTAGACCTATAACGTACCTAAAGTGGCCTTTTAGACCTAGACTAGGTAGTGCTTTTATCTTTCAAAATGGTCAAAAGTAAAATAAATTTATAGTAGGATGAAACCCATTGGAAAAGGAAGAGAATATAACAAAAATAAAAGTAAAAATAATTTACGGGCGATTTGAGGTCGGGAAGTGTAAGGGGTTGTTGGTTTTTAGGGATAGAAAACGGTTTATCACGATTTCCGGTAAAACTACAAGTCCTATGGAAAAAACTCAAATGGCAACGTTGTAGGTAATAAAAAGATCTATAATTTTTGTATTTACATTTTTTTCATATAACCTCAAAATGTATGTGATAAATTCAAATAAGTTTTTGGTTTTTTATTTTTATATTATCAAAAAAAAATTTTTTTTCACGAAATTTGGTGCAAACTAACCTTTTTATGTCCCAAATACAGTGTAGGTATTTTTTTTTTCTAATATTTATTTTTTCACCTTGTTATGTACTTTATACTTAACTAGCGACCCGCCCCGGCTTCGCACGGGTACAATGTATATATCTGTATAATCTATGGGTACAATACTGATACTAATACTGCGGCTACCTCATATATCTAAACTCCCCTCCCGCACGCACACCCCCGCCTTGGTGACGCCTACTTCGCAACGGGCCGTGGAGCAGAAATCGTAATATTTTAATTTCGCCATAACTTCAAAACCAAACGTCCAATTTTAATTCATTTAGAGACCAAATATTATCTACATAAACTGTACTTAGTGATAATATAATTTATTTTGATAAGGATTAATAGCATGAATAAAATAAACGCGTTTAAATGTAGTCAAAAAAAATCAAGATTTCTAAATAGAAAAATGGTTCTTGTGCCTCACTCGACATAGATAGGTGTAGTGTGTTGCGGACAACTAATTAGAACATTTAATTAGAACATTTTATGGTTCTATCTTTTATAGTTTAGGCAGCGTACGCAAAATAAGTAACTTTTCTGGCTGATTTTTTACACCTTGTGTTCGAAAACCCCAAATATCTTACGGAACCCTATTTTTTTCCAAAATAAAATTTAGCCTATGTTACTCGTGGATAATGTAGCTTTCGAATGGTGAAAGAATTTTTGAAATCGGTCCAGTACTTTTTGAGCCTATTCATTATAACCAAACAAACAAACAAACATATAAAGTTTTCCTCTTTATAATATTAGTGTAGATATCGAAAACTTTATCCTCATTTTCAATTCAGCGGCCTCTGGGCCTTACTACCTATTCTTTTCTTTGCATTTTCTGAGAATATTTACTATGGTAATGTATATATTTTTTACATTATCAGAAAGAATAAATTTCAAAGAACAAAAAGCACACTGACTTTTTAAAGAAAGGTGATATTTTGACGTGAGAATTTTCAATTGAAAATTGGGGTTAATTTTTTGATATTAAGAGCATTGATCGGCGCGCGACTCAGATTTCACGAAAAACGCTACTTTTCAAATGCGTCTATATCTAACAAAAACTGGTTATTCTGATTTTTTCATGTAGAAAAACACTAGATAATATTGTATTCTAATTTTTCACTTATCATTTATTTTAAAATAATTTCAAACTTTTGAATAAAACTGACAAAACTAACCAGAAGTTTTTACAACTTTAGGTTCAGGGGCAATTTCAAAACATATAATAGCTAAAACCGCTTACATTTTTTAAAAACAAAAAATCTTTACAAACTTGTTGGATCCTCTTCTAGATTATCTATTTGTCAGAATATTTTTATATACGTTTCTATCTCATAAAAATAAAATTTAAAGAATGCGAAATTATCAGGAATTATAGTTATTTAAAATGATGATATTTATATATTTTACTTGCTCCTTTTGTTTCTTACTTACATAATCTATGAGGAGAACCTTTTATCTTTAATATGCTATTTAAATTTTTAACTAAATTAGTTTGACGAATTTTATATGAATTTTTAAAACTACTATATAAATCGAGGCGCACGAGCGTTTACAACAGTATTTGTAAACGCTCGTGCGCCTCGATTTTTATGAGATAGAAACGTATATAAAAATAATCTGACAAATAGATAATCTAGAAGAGGATCCAACAAGTTTGTAAAGATTTTTTGTTTTTAAAAAATGTAAGCGGTTATAGCTATTATATGTTTTGAAATTGCCCCTGAACCTAAAGTTGTAAAAACTTCTGGTTAGTTTTGTCAGTTTTATTCAAAAGTTTGAAATTATTTTAAAGTAAATGATAAGTGAAAAATTAGAATACAATATTTTCTAGTGTTTTTTTTAACATGTAAAAATCAGAATAACCAGTTTTTGTTAGATATTGCATTTGAAAAGTAGCGTTTTTCGTGAAATCTGAGTCTCGCGCCGATCAATGCTCTTAAGTCAAAATAAGGTAAAAAAATAAATATAAAGTAATAAGTATGTATGTTAAAAATAAAGTAATATTATGTATGTTAGTCTTTAAGGTATTTATAATAGGGCCTATGCAGCCTGAAATAAACGGTATTTATTTATCTTCGTTCGTCGATTCAGAACGATTTTCAATTTTTTTTAATTAGAAAAACAATATTTGCGTGTAGTAAAGGGCCACATCTCCACATTTGAAGAGCCGCAGGTTGCCGATCCCTGGGGGTCTAAAAAGGCCATTTTACGCATTTCTATTGAAAACTGTCAAAATTGACGTTTTTTGTGTCGAAATATATGAAACGCCTAAAGTGGCCTTCTTACACCCACTGTTCTAGATTGTTGTACATGATAATATGTGGAAATATCTAAAAAGTTCTACGGATACAACGCGAACTTTCTAGAACCCGTGTTGTCGCCTGTCGGTATATAAACTGTGACCATAGATATATAATATTAAAAAGAGGAAGATATATTATATTGTAATAATTAGAGATGGCCGTTATAACGTAAAGCGTTTAAAATAGCGTGCTTTTATAAATAAGTTGTAAAGTCGTTTAAAAATTTAAGCGTTTATCACTTATAATTATCGTTCATATCGTTTATAGTCATAAAGCCATAAGTGTGGTATGAGCAAAGAAAAATAGTTCTTATGCCAGCGCAATAAGAGTGAAAATTCTTTAATGTAGCTCATCACTTATTTAAACGGGTTATTTTTTGTACTTATAACTATTAAGCTTTTTCGTGTTTATTCACTTTTTGTTAGTTGCGCTTTGCGGGTTGACGAAAACACGTTATATTACGTTACGCAATAATTCGTATTTTAATCGTAATAGTGGTGCTTTGGTGGCTTACCGTGAAGTTTTAATGTAAATAATAAATATAATAATGGTCCATATGGACGTAATATAAACTTTTCGTGTAGTGTTTTAGTATTAAGTTTATTTAGTTTTTGTCGTAAGATGACGAATAAACGACGTGAATTGGAACAGTAATTTATGGAACTACTTTGAAAGAAATGAGGTGGAAAAAGTGGCGATGTTTGTTATCCTATAAATCAACTATTACTAATGATAAGCAACATTTAAGATTAATGCATATTATCAACATGTAAAAACATTTTTATGAGTTCATATTATTATATTAATAATTATTCAGATTTCAGACAGTCCTAAGCCTGCAAAGTACGAAGGAAAGTTAATTTAAATCAGTTTAAGCGATCGAAAAACGTAACATAAGCGCAAAAAATATTATAACTTATAAGTGGCAATAAGTAGATAATCAAATAAGCAACTAAGCAGTTAAAAATAGCTGCTATTGAATATTTAATAACGGATAAGTTAACTTTTAATTTTAAGCCGTTTATCACATCTCTAGTAATAATTAATCAAAGACTGTGACTAAGTATATACTTAAAGGGTCTGTTGCCGACCGCAGTCAATTAAATGAAAAATTTTATTTCCAAATTAAACTTACAAACAAGCTAGGTATTTTCGGAAAGTCAACAGAAAAAGCTACCACCGGTTCAACCCTCATCCGCCGAGAAGAACCGGCGTAAGAAACTCACAAATTCAACTAACTACGAGTGTTCGTCGAGTTAATTTCGAGCGATACCTACCTAAAGTGAATAGTGCGATTACTCTCTGCGACTCCGGTTACGAATTACGATTACGACTGCTTGCGATTTGGACATTTCGGCGTGTTGGAAGACCAGGGCGGCTAGTCAAGATAATGGATGTCATTCCTAGGTCCATGCATGTAAAACGTAGTGATTATATTCTCTTAGCGGTCATGGACCTAGGAATAACTACGGTTGTTATTCCTAGGTATAACTAGGTTGTATTTCCTCTGAGGGAGTTTATTCGCTACGAATTTCCACTCCAACACAGGTCTGGGCCTCTAATCACGATGCATTCGATAATTTCGTCGGCGAACTTCGAAATCAAAATGTATTCCCTGAGGAAACTGGTGTTTTACTCCGAATAGCGGACCATAATCCCGTAACAATATTATGTGAGCCCAAGACTTTTATGGATTAGCCTTATAAATTGACGTATACAAAGTAGTGATGTAACGAATATTCGCATTCGCATTCGCGAATATTCGCACATTTTTGTATATTCGCATTCGCAAAATTTTTGCGAATGTTTTGCGAATATGAATATCAGAAAACAAAAGCAAATGTGCGAGTTTCTTACGCCGGTTCTTCTCGCCGGATTAGTTTCCGAACCGGTGGTAGGCATCATGTAGGGCAATTATATAAGTCCATCCATGTAGGTTATATCATAACCTACATGGAAATAAAAATTTTGAGTTTAAGTTTGAATGAGCGGAGCGGAATGAATGACGTTTTATTTAGATCATAGACACAGGGGCGACACTCTCTACAAATGACAGTTGGAGCACCGACAAATGTCAGTTATGTTGACTTAAGCCTAGGGTTGACATCGAATTAATTTAAAATATTTTTTTACGTCTGCGTAAATATAATATTATTACGCGGGCGAAGCCGCGGGCAGCAGCTAGATACTTAATATGGAAAGGGAAATCATACCTACCTTCTTTAATCCACGTCTTAGTTATTTATTGTACCTACTGCGTTTGACAAAAACAAGGGTTAGTTTAGAAAAAATAAGTATTAATTATCGAGGTAGGTTAAGCGGAAGGATCTTTTGTCATATTTTTTTTTTGGTTAATACGGCCGGCGACCATATATACAACTACAATTATTAAGCCCACTCATTTTAATACCGATCAGGAAATTTCTAATATTTTAGGTACACGGTACGTGCGCTTTGAACTTTTGAATAATACTGATATTTACAACGAAAATTCAAAATAGTCTCCATGCAAACGTCTTATTGCCATATTTTTTTAATCAAAAATGTACTCATCCATTGGGCCCATAAATTGGAAAAATATACCTTGTGTCCTTAGCAATTGGGTTTAATTTGTACTTAATTCTTAAGTAGTATAAAGACTATTTGAATTATATCAATGCAATTTTAAATTTTTATTACCACTCAATAAGTGTTGTAACACAACTAAGATCGTCGCACAATATCGATAGGTATCGACAGATTTAAATGCGATTGAGTACTACATGTAATATTTAATCTAAAATTTTATGCGGAAATCCTTACTAATATTTTACTACTACATATTATAAATATGAAAGTTTGTGAGGATGTATGGATGGATGAATGGATGGACGGATGAATCTTAAACGGGCAAATGGCACGTTTGTTTTTCTTTATCGCAATAACTATTGAACGGGTTTTAATAAAAATTTGATATACGTTAGAGGTTAACCTCCTACAAACTTTACCCAACCCAAGCATATTTCGTTAAAATATCGATAAAATCAAATTATTGCATCACTACATCACTAGTGAAACAAAAAACAAAAAATATTTGAAACTAAATACTTTCTTATGAAATTACACTGTCGCGTCGGCGAAACTGCCAGCCCCGTGAACCATAGTCCAGGCTGGGAAAAAGTTACTCCCCACCCGCCCCCGCATTCGCCCAGACACGCACACATAGCTGCGAGCGGTGAGTCGTGTAAATCGGTGGAGTGACGGTTCTTTACGTTAGTAATATATATTCTTTGTCATAGATGAGTTCGTATGAACTCGGCAATACTCGGAAGATACGAACGTAACGAACCCATAACGAACCTTGTCCGAACGCGACTGCCGCCAAGCCATAGACAAATTGGCGCCAAATACGAAAAAAAACTGAATATTCGCATTCGCATTCGCATTCGCGAATGCTAAAAAAATGACATTCGTTACATCACTAATACAAAGGTCAGTCGGATTGTTGGAATTTTGGGAAGTTGTTGATAATTAAGTATACTTAATAAACACTTGTATTTTAATAATATATTTTTATTTCTGAATCATAACACAATATATCTAGTACAACATTAAGTGACTATATATACAGACATTTACAATTAGTAGTTTTGTTTTAGGTTAGTTATATGACAGTCATATAATATTGCGATGGATCCCAAACTAGGCAGAAGCCTGTATCTTGGTGGTCCTTAAATCGTATACCTAATTATCCACATCCACATTTGTATTGTAAAACTTGGTAATTTTAATGATGCGAAAGAAACAGTGAAAAGATGAAAGCATTGATAGACTTGACATCTGATGAACAAATATAATAGTGAGTTTCAGATATCGGAAGTTAGGGAGAATTTGGAAATAAAGAAAAAAGAGTACACAGTTTTGTTGTTAATAATGTATAATTTTGATGACAGGGTTTCAGTCCCATATTACGCTGAGGCCTGGTGTCGAGACTCGAGTCATGTATAGTGCAATTCAAATGAGAATAGGATCGAGTCGGCGCCATATTGTTTCGAATTCAGACCGTTATGATAGTTAACTTTATGTTTAGATAATTTATTACTATTTAACGTTTTTATTTTATTTCGATGCAAGACTATTAATATTTATATGCACATAAGTTTTTCTGAAAATCGCACTTTTCAAGTGATATTTGACAGAAAAAGGCCATTGACGTTCCTATTCTCATTTGAAACGCGTTATATTTGCTTTTAAAATGCCTGTTGACAAATTAGTTAAATACATTCTCTTTGAAGTACCTAAATACTTCTTTAGCGGCGCTGTGCACTTTTCTTGGGATGGGTAAAAACTGTTAAACTCGCGCGACAGGTCACGTGTTCTGTTCGAAAATCCAACTTTCAATTGTACCTAATGTGATATTCTAAATTGGTAAGCAATTAATTTTTTGCAAGCTAATAATTATTTCTTACCGCTCAAAAGGATAGTTCTGCTGCTCAAAATGTAATTAATCCGTATTCCATACATATAAGTTAATTTTAGAAATAAAATTTTAATTAAAATAAAACAACACACAGAAACAACATACTTAAATGTATTTATCTTTTAGTTATGTATAATAGACAGCTAACTAAACATAAAAAGACGAAATCTCAAAACAATTGCGTTTGATGTCTCGTACTTAGTCTCTAAACACAATTGTGTTATTAGGTCACGAGGCAACACCATAAATTTGATACTGATGTTAACTTATTTACGCCCTTGCGTAAATAAGTAGCGTAGTTTGATAAGTGTACAGCTTGGCAAAAAAGAGTATGGCGCAGCAGCAGGAACTAAAAACATCGACTGTATCATATTTTAACCTTATTAGATTGGAATGAATGATTATATTATTATAAATTGAGTTATTCTAGCTATTTAGTCTAGCTACACATTACACAAATACTTCCCAACTCTATAGTTTACTATTGCCATGTATTCTTCTCTTATGTGATGTTAGGTTACATGATTGAGAAAAGCTCTTGTCACAAACACTACATTGGTTTTTCACCACTGTGTTTTTCAAGTTTGTGTGATTTAAAGCTACTTATCCAAGTAAACATCTTGCTACAAACATCACAACTGTAAGGCCTGTCACCAGTATGTAATAGTTAATGTGCTTTTAAGTTTAAAATAACTTAATACAAACATTATATACAGCGGGAGCCGGTAACACTGAGTCTCGTAATGCGTAATCAAAAAAAATAATAATAAATAGAATATAAGTAATAAGTATAGGAATAAATTAGGCTTTCTATTGCCAAAACAATGTAAAAAAATAATTATGAAAAAATGTTTTACCGTCATCGCGGATATTGGTTATTAACCGACTTCCAAAAAAAGGAGGCGTTTATACATTTGGCTATTATGAAGTCGGTACCACCAAATTTGAACGTGAGTTCTATAAAATATTGTAGGATATTGTTTGGGCTGGTATCTACTTCAAAATTAAGAAGATTGAGTAGAGAAATCATCAATAGAAGAAAACTTTCACATTGTTTCAACAATTAGGTATGTTTCCCTATTATAAACGTTAAAAAAGTTAACAAACCTATAACAAATACCTGGCTTATTAAAGGCGTAAAAAGATGCTGCATTAATAAACGGCGCCTATACTTAAGGTACAGACTTGATTCTTCTAATCGAACCACGAAAAAACACCATTATAAATGTTATTCCCAAATTCTTAAAAATGTATCCTAACCTCGCAAAAACATATTAACACACGACTAATACAGAAATCAAAGAATGCGTGTAAAACAACATGGGACTTAATAAAATATAACTCCCAGAATAAGGAAAATATGAATAAAGGAATTCGAGAGATAAACATTAATAATACTAAAATTACGGACCTCTCTACAATTTGTAATGAATTTAATATATTTTTTAATGACATACCTAAATTATATAGAATTGACAAAATGAATAACTTGAATTCATTTAATTATATGACCAATTTCTCTAAATCTAATACTTGACACCGGTGACCGAAAACGACATACTTAAAAAAAATAAGGAATTAAAAAATACGCACGCTACAGGGTATGATGATATATGTACAAAAGTTATTAAAAAATGTGCCAAAGAAATCTCCGTACCATTGGCACATGTTATAAATTTATCGATGAGCCAAGGGCATTTTCCTTCCGCGCTAAAAATTACCATAGTAAAACCTTTATACAAAAAAGGTCCGACTGATCAATTAGGCAATTATAGACCTATCATCACCATCAAAGATTTTTGAAAAAATTATGGTAGATAAGATTCAGGCATTTGTTTGGTTTCATAGTCTCCTTAGTACCCAACAATTCGGTTTCAGAAAAAATAGTTCGACAGCCCTTGCCTGTTTTAATCTCATTCAACATATATCTAAAAGCCTCGACAAAGGGATTTCTACCTTGGCTATATTCCTGGATATGAGCAAAGCATTCGATATGATAAATCACAAACTGTTACTTTATAAACTTGAAAGATACGGAATAAGAGGAATAGCATTAAACTTGATAGAAAGCTACGTTAAAAATCGACAACAAAAGGGCTGAAATAACTACAATAGAAAATAAGTACAAAACAACTTATACTTCTAATTTTCTCAGCAAAACTTGCGGTGTTCCACAAGGAAGCGTATTAGGGCCTTTATTATTCCTTCTTTATATACATGATCTTCCATTTGTTACAGATCAGGAGTGTATTTTATTTGCAGATGATACAACGCTAGTAGTATTGGAATCTGTCGCCCAAACGGAATTTAATAACATACTTAAATGGTTAAATAACAATTATTTAAATATTAATACTGATAAGACAAAATATATCAAATTTCAAACTGTTAATAAAAAAGAAGAAAAAATTTACATTACATGTAATTTTAATAATAACAATGACAATAAAATAGAAGAAGTTACTATGACCAAATTTTTAGGTATAACTGTTGACAAAAATCTAAATTGGAAAGCCCACACAAATTAGACAGATTCGTTTATGCTTTAAATAGATTAAGGCAAATTGCATCAAGACATTTACCGCTTATCACGGATACGTGTCATCCAATTTGCGATATGGTATCATACTGTGGGGTAATTCGTCCGAGGCTATTAGGGCATTTAAGGTACAAAAAAGTGCATAAGATCGGTATATGGTGCAGGGTATTTGGATAGTTGTAAGCCACTGTTTAAAAATTTAAATGTGCTGCCATTACCCGGCCAGTTTTGTATATAACTATCCACATTTTCCGAAAAATAAAGATTTTGAATATAGAGGTCGGAACGGAGACAAGTTATACATTCCTAAACAAAAACTTACAATGTTCTCTAAGAACGCATTTTGTATGGCTATTCGTATAAGTAATAAACTGCCTAATAATCTGAAAAGGTTAACATTTTATCAATTTAAAAATAATTTATTTAAATTACTTCTAAACAAAATGTATTATACTGTAGATGAATTTATAAATGATAAAAACATAATAATTACATGACAATTGATACTTTAATATTTTATATTCTTTTTATATTGACATTTTTTTTATATTGACAAAAAATGACATCTTTATACTTTAAATCTAATTGTAATTGTTTTTGTGCGTGTAATTTTATCATTTATAATAATATGTTTAATTTCTCGCTAATTTGATGATAATATTATAAGTTTACCTTAAGCAAAATATTTGCACGTCGAGATAAAACCGACAAAATATGAGTTCCATGTAATATTAAATACTATCTTTTTGTACCATATTTATGCAAATAAAATATTCCTATTCTTATAGGAATCCGCGCATACCAAGCTTAATTTATTCCTTTACTTATGTTCTATTTATTTAAGTTTAATTACTATTTTTTTTTAATTCCGCTATGACGGTATACTATCAGTATTACCGGATCCTACTCTATTACAACTTTAAGGTTTTTTACCAATATGTATACTACTTTGTGTTTTTATAAGTCGCTATTTCGGTTAAATGTCTAGTTACAAACATCACAAGTCACAAATGCCTGGATTTTCACCACTGTGTATTAGTTTGTGCGTTTTTAAGCTACTATTCTGAGTGAATGTCTTACTACAAACATCACAACTGTAAGGTTTTTCACCACTGTGTATCAGTTTGTGCGTTTTTAAGTTACTAGCCTGAGTGAACATCTTGCTACAAACATCACAACTGTAAGGATTTTCATCACTGTGTATTAGTTTGTGCTTTTTTAAGGTACTAGCCTGAGTGAATGTCTTAATACAAACATCACAACTGTAAGGATTTTCACCACTGTGTATTAGTTTGTGCTTTTTTAAGTTACTAGCCAGAGTGAATGTCTTACTACAAACATCACAACTGTAAGGTTTTTCACCACTGTGTATCAGTTTGTGCGTTTTTAATCTACTAGCCTGAGTGAACGTCTTACTACAAATATCACAACTGTAAGGATTTTCAACACTGTGTATTAGTTTATGCGTTTTTAAGCTACTATTCTGAGTGAATGTCTTACTACAAACATCACAACTGTAAGGTTTTTCACCACTGTGTATCAGTTTGTGCTTTTTTAAGTTACTATCCTGAGTGAACGTCTTACTACAAACATCACAACTGTAAGGATTTTCACCACTGTGTATTAGTTTGTGCTTTTTTAAGTTACTAGCCAGAGTGAATGTCTTACTACAAACATCACAACTGTAAGGTTTTTCACCACTGTGTACTAGTTTGTGAGTTTTTAATCCAATAGCCTGAGTGAACGTCTTACTACAAACATCGCATCTGTAAGGTTTTTCATCACTGTGTATTAGTTTATGCGTTTTTAAGCTACTAGCCTGAGTGAATGTCTTACTACAAACATCACAACTGTAAGGTTTTTCACCAGTATGTACTAGTTTGTGTGTTTTTAAGCTACTAGCCTGAGTAAATGTCTTGCTACAAACATCACAACTGTAAGGTTTTTCACTAATATGTTTTTCACCAGTATGTATTAGTTTGTGTGTTTTTAAGCTCCTAGCCTGAGTAAATGTCTTGCTACAAACATCACAACTGTAAGGTTTTTCACCAGTATGTATTAGTTTGTGCGTTTTTAAGCTCCTAGTCTGAGTAAATGTCTTGCTACAAACATCACAACTGTAAGGTTTTTCACTATTATGTATTAGTTTGTGTGTTTTTAAGCTACTAGCCTGAGTAAATGTCTTGCTACAAACATCACAACTGTAAGGTTTTTCACCACTGTGTATTAGTTTGTGTGCTTTCAAGTTACCAGCCACAGTGAATGTCTTACTGCAAACATCGCAACTGTAAGGTTTTTCACCGGTATGTAATATTTTGTGGGCTTTTAAGCTATAAGCCAGGGTGAATGTTTTACCGCAAACATCACAATTGAATGGTTTTTCATCAGAATGCATTAGTTTGTGTGATTTTAAGGTTTTTTTCCAAGTAAACGTCTTGCTACAAACATCACAAATGTAAGGTTTTTCACCACTGTGTATTAGTTTGTGTTTTTTTAAGGTACTAGCCTGAGTGAATGTCTTGCTACAAACATCACAACTGTAAGGTTTTTCACCAATATGTATTAGTTTGTGTATTTTTAAGCTACTAACCTGAGTAAATGTCTTGCTACAAACATCACAACTGTAAGGTCCGTCACCAATATGTAATCGTTTGTGTTTTTTTAATCTACTAGCCTGAGTGAATGTAATACTACAAACATCACAACTGAATGATTTTTCACCACTGTGTCTTCGTTTGTGCTTTTTTAAGCTACAAGCCTGAGTGAATGCCTTACTACAAACATCACAACTGTAAGGTCTGTCAATGGTATGTAATAGTTTGTGTTTTATTAAGTCGCTTTTTCGAGTAAATGTTTTGTTACAAACATAACAACTGTAAGGTTTTTCACTAATATGTATTACTTTGTGCGTTTTCAAGCTACCATTTTGAGTGAATGTCTTACTACAAGCATCACAACTGTGAGGTTTTATACCCGTATTTATTTCTTCGTGTCTCTTTAGGTGCTTTGAAGAAGATAACTTTTTGCTGCAAACATCACTAGTGCAAGGTTTGCCATCATCGTGTATTGTCCGCAGCTCTGTGGAAGTGTGCTTGTTCCCATCTGGTTCTACGGCAGTCTCATCTTCACAATGACCTGGACTATTATCCGCATGTTCTTCTTTTATATCTGCGAGAAAAACATGTGTTATTTTAAAGGCATTTAGAACAACATAATGTGCATTTTCAACAAACTCAAGAGATCTAACACTAACCGACACAGACATCTATTGACTAGATAATGCAAGTCCCATCGTCTGTATAGAAACCAAGCGTGCCATTATTTTTCTATCTACTGTGACGTCACAAGAACGATTTACTGATAACTCCCCGTCCCCGAGTACACGTTACAAAGGAGGTCGCCGCGCGCCGCTCTGTCGCGTTTTTAGGGTTCCGTACCTTTTTAAGGTATTTTAATTTTAATCAAACATACCTAATATATTATATTATTACTATTTATTGCATTTAATTGTGTATGTAATATATCATTTTTTATGTATAATTACCTAATTATAATAAATTAGTGTAAGTATATCACTGTGCTGTCGCCTTGAGTGGTCTGTCACACGCCTGACAACAGGTTCGGATCCACAGAATATCAGAGACTGTAGTATTCCTCAGTCATTTACCTGAGTGGGCTCCTTTTCATTGGTTTGAGCATTACACCACCTACCTATCCTTAGCAACTTTTTAATTAATGCTCACTTTATTTTAATGTAATGTAGTTGTGTACTGTAATGTCCAAATCTTTTTGAATAAATGTCTTATTATTATTATTATTACTCCTGCAACCAGCTCGTTACCACTCTCGCTGTGTGCGGACGGGCGTTATCGTGCATGAGCGTGAATTCTTGGCGCATTTGCAATCGATGAGGGTAGATTATTGGTACTAGCACCTCGTTACGGAAAACGTTAAGGGCCTTTTTTTTGATCGCGCAGGGGAAAGGTTTTATGCCCTTCTCGGGTTGGATGACCCGGGGGTATGTGGAACTCCGACCTATGGGTTCCCGCGACCGGCCGGTCTTCCTCTCGAAGGGACCAGACTTCTAACACAATTAGGGGCCACTCCGGCAAACTGGAGCGTCCCCCTCGGCGTCGGGACTAGCTAAGCTGAGGATGTTCCCATCCTCTTCCGGAGCGGAACAGAGGATGGATCGTTCTCTCTGTCCCGCTCTGCGGCCTCTTTCTGCGAAATGACGGATTCGCAGAATAAGACTGCCGCCTGCCAGTCCTCATCGCTCTCGAGCATGCAGCGCACCACACTACAGGGTAAGAGGTCCCGCCCAAACACTGCCACGAGATCGTGGTGCTGCACAGCCCATCGGTCGCATACCTCTAAGGTATGCTGGGCCGCCGACCAATGTGGCGCAGGTGGCAGGCTGGCGTAAGCTCCCTCCTGGCGACCGATGCCCGGTGAGAACCTGTGTAAGGCGGAATACCAAAGGGCCTACCTAACCTAACCAAGAGCATGTCAGGACATGTCTAAGGAGGGTTCCGTAACTATAAACGCGTAATATGTTTTTTTTTTCAAATTACTTCAAGTTACTGTCCTATTTGGTTCAAAATATTTTTTCTAAAGAGTTTTTAGCATGATCTATCAGCATAGAAAATAGCAAGTTTCTTAGTCTTATAGTTTAGAAATGCCAGAGGGGGAGGGCAACTTATAAATCACTTTGGAGGCCGATTACTCGAAAATGGTTGACTTTATAAAAAAGTTATGTATGTAACCTTGCCTTTATTTTAAAATACCTATTCTAGGTACCCTACACAACGGGGTAAAAATATTTTTTTTATCCCCACTTCACATGTATGGAGAGCAGTATTGCCAACCCTACTATCTTAACAGTAGATTTACTGTTTTTGGCCTGACATCCCTGTTTTCTGTTTTAGTTCGTATTTCTACTGTTTTTAGGTGATGTATCCGAATTTCGAACTGCGTAAAAAATAATTTATTCCAAATGGCAATAAGTCACAACCAACATGTCAAACCGGAATAACCTTTTAGAGAAAGCAATAAAGATAGTTCTGTATGCGTCGGTCATGCGCCTTTTAACAATTGTGAATTGGCATCAATAGCGGGCCTCTTGCAGGCTGCAGCATAGGGGATCCCCCATTACTGACGCAATCCTTTTGACTTACAGTAAAACACGAGTATCCAACCATATGGATACTCAAAGGTAAGGTAAAACTGGATAGCTACATTTGTAGTTAAATATGTGGAACAAGGATAGCTGGGCTTTTCTTGTCTTTGGAAAATTATTTTAAATTAAATTTTGATTTTATTTACTTTATGATTTCCAGAAATTCCTTAAATAAAGGCAATTTGCGGTAAATCTAACAGTAGTTGTATAACTATTTATCATTTCTATGAATGTTAGGTCGGACAGTAGATTTGATGTTTTGAAATTACTATTTTACTGTTTTCTGCTGCTTTTAACCATTTACTGCTTTATACTTTCCTGAGGTTGGCAACACTGATGGACCCTTAGAATATAAAATGATTATTATTTTATGATGCCAAACAATCCGAGATCTATACACAATCTATGACTAAAGCAAATTCTATCCATTTTAATTACCGACGCTAGAAGCGCAGACAGGCAGACGGACGGACAGCGAAACTGGTTAAACTGGCGGTGGAAAAAAATAAGGGTTCCTCAAGTATTACGGAACCCTAAAAACGGGACCCTATTACTAAGACTTCGCTGTCCGTCCCGTCCGCCCGTCTGTCACCAGGATGTATTTCAAGAACCGCAATAGCTAGACAGTTGAAATTTTCATTAATTATGTATTTCTGTTGCCGCTATAACAACAAATACTAAAAACAAAATAAAATAAATATTTAACGAGTGCTCCGATACAACAACAGTTTTGTACGGAACCCTTTGTGCGCGAGTCTGACTCGCACTTGGCCAGTTTTTTTTTGTTTTCGATAGACTTTTGGCTCCGAGAATATTCGAGAGGAAATGGCGCTGAAGGATGTAATTTATATTCCTCTTTTACACGCGAAGTACATTGCCAACTGTATTTTTTTGTTTGGCAACATTTAACTTAAAGCGTGCGCACTTTCCGCCATTTTGCGTCAGTTTGTCGAAAGCTTTCTCGCTTCGTGGATGTGTATAGTATAGTAGAGATCGTCTAAGCTGAAATGACGCGCCCCACCTCCACATTTACTCACACAAGCAAATTTCAAAATACACATAAAATGCAATTATTATTGGTCGTTCAGTTGCCAGTTATCAAACGTAGGAAGCACGCATCGTTCTCGGATTTGTTGTCCAACTAGTTTAGTAGATCGTGAACTTGCGACAGGAGAGGATGTCTTGTTCTATACAATGTGACGGCGCTGCTCCATAGAGCGAGCGTTGTCGGATTTATCAGCCGACTAGTCGGCCGTCATGTGCACATACAAATCATACTTCACCGAATAATGACACTCCCACACAGATGCAGTGCCGTTATTAATATTCGCACTCACACTTATAAATAAAGTAATTAAGTAGTGGGGCGCGTCATTTTAGTTTAGACAATCTCTAGCACAGTGTGTCTGTTTTGGATTCACGCATTTATTATAAGTAAGTACGTCTTGATAATGTTTTCATGTTGTATGCGCTACCGTGCCCCCGCCAACACGAGTGAGCGAAGCACTACCAGACTACCTTTTCAAGACTAACCCCAATCCCACCAAAAACATTTTCATGTAAAGTAATGCCAAGACCAAACCATATAACTCACACTGTGAAAAAGCTACTACATCTCATGTAATAACAAGCTTCTGACTCTACCTAACTTCGGTTTCTACACGCCTTAACTCTACAAGCCTAACTTCACAAACTCTACACTTTAGTCAAATTATGTGGCTTGGCCAGTTTGTACCTACAAGTATAGTATAACCAGGCCTTCACTCCACTGTGCCCTGTGTAGGTATCGAAAATGTAAGAAGGTACATGCGGCGGCCCACTCAAACGGGCCAATCAGTAGGGACTCACGCGCGAGCAGTGAGCGACGTACGCGCGAGATTTGTTCGTCACATTACTTTATGGATTGGATTGAATCATAGATTGATTTAAAAAGTAATTTGTCGATAAAAGTAATTATAGTAAGGCGGCGTGATTCAACATTTTTGAGTAATATCAGCAGGCTTATGATGCGCATCGTAGAATCACCGAAGAATCGACAAAATGAGGGATTGAAGAAACATTAATACCATTCGGAGCAAAATAGGTATTATTGTAAGGCAGCAATGTCGGTGCATTGTCGTTACAAGAAACAATCTTTCTTTTCTTCCCGAGCATGAGCTCACAAAATGGCCTCTTTTGGCAGCTAAAGTAGAAATATTTTCCTAATTCAATGTTAAAAAGTCTTACAATAATCTCAAAACAAACATTTTGCAATAAACTATCTGGATAAAATATTTATTCTTTAAATTTATTTATTCGGATCGCCATGCTAAGCCCGTAAGCCTGTCTCACTTCCCGTGAAGGTACCGTAAACGTAAGTAGGTATGCGCGAATTTATTAAAATTAGGGCCGATTTTTCAATTGTCAGATAACTCTTACCTGAAGAATAATTATGTGTCTGACAGATTTTGTATGAAGAATCTGTCGGTCACTTATTTATTCTTTAGGTAAGAGTTATCTGACGATTAAAAAATCGGCCCTTAAAGTACTATTAACACCTACCTTAGGTTTATTTGGAAAGTAATTTGTTCACTAAAGTACAGTAGGTGAGTACTAAAAAAGTTGTAATTAAATATTGAGATTAAATTACTTTCTAAAAGGAGACAATACCGATTGTGACAGAAAAGATAAGAGTTACGCGATAAAAAGAGACGCAACTTCTAGGTAAATATAACCGTAGGCGATCAAGAGCTGCGCGATCTAAATTGAACTTAATCGTATCAAACTCAAACTCAAACTCAAAATTTTTATTTCCATGTAGGTTATAATATAACACTTATAGAATTGTCCTACATGATGCCTACCACCGGTTCGGAAACTAGCCCGGCGAGAAGAACCGGCGTAAGAAACTCGCACGGGGCCACCTTTTAGCAAAAAGATGGGAAAATTGTTCTTTTCAAAAAAATATTTTACAATGTTGTAACTTAATCTATATAACATTAGTCATAAGTACATAGAACATACTTAAGTACATAAAAGCAGCCTCGCATGGGGCCATCTTATTCCCAAGGTGTGCAATCGTTAGTGAAATCACTGACTTTATAATAAGCTTTAGCACACAAACGTTCTTTAACAGCTTTTTTAAATTTATTAATGGAAAGATTTTGAACGTTTTCTGGGATTCTATTGTAAAGGCGTATACATTGACCTTTAAAAGATTTACTTACTTTACTAAGTCTGATCACTGGTATTTCTAACTTGTTCCTATTTCTAGTATTCCTACAATGTGTGTCACTTTTTTTTTTAAAATTCGTTAAATTCTTTCTGACATACAACACATTGTCCAAAATGTATTGAGAAGCAACGGTCAGAATACCTATTTCTTTAAATTTTTCTCTCAGAGATTCAAAACATGACATCTTATAAATAGAACGTATAGCTCGCTTCTGTAGCACAAATATTGTATTAATGTCCGCAGCGTTTCCCCAAAGAAGAATGCCATATGACATTATACTATGAAAATAACTATAATAAACTAGCCGCGCTGTATCCTCATCGGTAATTTCTCTAATTTTTTTGACTGCATATGCTGCAGAACTGAGCTTATCTGCCAGATTTGCAATATGGGGACCCCACTGTAATTTACAATCTAGTGTTATTCCTAGAAATACAGTGGTGTCCACTAAGTTCATTTTCTCATCATTTAATAGTATATTGGTTTGTGCCTGCCTAACATTTGGGAGGCTAAACTTTAAACATTTCGTTTTATTTGAATTTAAAAGTAAATTATTAACATTAAACCAATGTACCATTTTTGAGAGAGCACTATTTACCTCGTCATAATTTGACTGTCGTCGCTTCACATTAAAAATTAGTGAAGTGTCATCTGCAAAGAGTACTATCTCATGCTTATCTTTAACTAGATAAGGAAGGTCATTTATATAGATAAGAAAAAGAAACGGGCCTAAAATTGACCCTTGTGGCACACCTAATTCTATTTTGGTCCCAGTAGACCTTGTAGAATTAACTTCTACTCTCTGCGTTCTATTTTTAAGATAAGAATCTAAAAGTTTAAGTGCCGTGTCCCTTATACCATAATGGTATAATTTTTTGACCAACGTAGCATGCTCGACACAGTCGAAAGCCTTGGATAGATCACAAAAGACACCAAGTGCATCATGCGATCCCTCCCATGCCCCAAATATGCTGCATAGAAGACTGATGCCTGCGTCTGTTGTGGACCGACTTTTAGTAAACCCGAATTGGTTACTATGTAATAAATTATTTATGTTAAAGTGGGCTAGCAATTGATTTAAGATTATTTTCTCGAAAATTTTACTGAAAGTCGGTAGTATAGATATTGGTCTATAATTTGCTGGGTCAGACTTATTCCCAGCCTTAAAAAGAGGCATCACCTTGCTATGCTTCATTAGGTCAGGGAACACACCATTCTTTATACAATTATTGAAAACTAAGGCTAGATAGGGGGCAATGATGTCAATTATTGATTTTATAACTTTTATAGACATACCCCAGAGATCGGTAGTATTTTTAATATTGAGTAATTTGAAGGTGTTAATAATATCTCTGGAGTCAATTTCTTTAAAATTAAAATTGACATCACATTCCTTGACATTTTCTCTGAGTATTTTTTCAGCAACTGCAGGTGAAGAATTTAAATTTTTTGTAGTTGAGACCGGAATGTCAGCAAAAAATTTTTCGAAGATTGTCGCAACCTCTAGGTCAGAATTTACCTTTTTATTATTAATACAAAGTTCAAATTTAGAGTTACGACTGCCTTTACCTCTTCCAGTCTCATCTGCAATTATCTTCCAAGTGGTTTTCACTTTATTTTTAGCGTTCATTATTTTTTCTTTTATGTGAAGTGCCTTCGCTGCTTGACATACTTTTTTAAAAATTTTTGAATATTGCTTGACATACAGTTTAAAAGATTCACTCCTATTAAATGTCTTTTCGTTATACAAATCATATAATCGCTGTTTACTTATTATAACTCCTGCAGTTGCCCAGGTTTTAAAATTACTTTTTCTATTATTTAAATTGACCGTTTTAGAAGTAAATACAGAGTTATACTGGATTCTTATTATTTGAAATAGTTTATGAAACGCTTCATCTGAGCTATTAAACCCATCTAACTGTTGAATATTTGAAACTAATTTACCTCTAAATTTCTCAATACGTTTTGTATTCACAGGAATATAAACAAGCTTTTCTTGAGGTTTATTTTCACAATTAATATTAAATGAAGCAAATTGTCCACAGTGATCAGAGCTAAGCGCATTAATTATTTCTTTTTTATAAGGAGTAATATTAGTGAAAATATTATCAATACAAGTAGCTGCTGTATCACATATTCTTGTCGGTTCATAAAATAAATTACTGAGGTTATACGATTTTAACAATGATGTGAATCTAACAGTGGTGGAGTTTGAGTCTAATAAATTAATGTTGAAATCACCACATACAATAATCTTCTTGTTAGATGCACATATTTTTGTCAACATTTCTTCCATGATTTGTTCAAAGGAATCGTATAAACCTGATGGAGGCCTGTATACGCTTACAATAATAAGATGGCTCAACTCAATACAGGCTACCTCAATTATTCGTTCAGTAGAGAGTCTTATAATATCTTTACGTTCTTTAAATTTAATTTTTTTATTAATTAATATTAAAGAACCACCTCTAATGGCATTCTCTCGACTGAACGAACTAGCTACCTGGTGACCACAAAAGTTAAATATTAATTCATGTTTTCTAAACCAATGTTCTGATATACACATAATATCAATGTTATATTCATTAACAAACAACTCAATTTCTAATTCTTTACCTACCATTCCTTGCAAATTTTGGTGCACCAGGTTTACATTGAAATTACATTTTTTGTTAACATTTTTGGTAGGTAAGATAGGTAATACATTTAAATAATTTATATTATTGATTATCACATTGCTAGAGTGAGCCTCTGTTGTCTTAGAAACTAATTTAAATTATTTGGAACATATTCCAAGCTGCTGACTGTATAGTTGTCAGAATAATGACTCTGCTCAATAAAAGCAGTGGTCGGTTTAGCCAATTCTTTGGCTTGTCTTAAAACTAAAAAATGAAATAGCCATCTAGCTATGCGTCTAGTAAAAAACTGTGATAAGAAATACTTATCACATGTTAGATTATTAAATCTAAAACTTATAATATTATTAATGTCAACCACATCTATATGTGGTTGAGTGTTACTTAAAACTATACAATTTTGGTTTGTAGCACTACACAGTAGGCTGTTCAACTTAAATCTAATATAATTTTCGTTACTCTCGTGTGGCAGTTTTTTTATATAAGGAAAGGTAAACAATATAAGTTTAGTAACATTTTCTTTGTTACTCAAAATATCAATATAATCTGTCATCTGTTTTTTGTTTATCTTTCCTCTTCTCCCGACTAATATAACTAAAGTTGTGTTAGGGCAATAAGTAGCATTAACTGCCCGGCTAACTATTTGTTCATAAGATGCCCCGGGCAAACATGTGCTGGTTACTTGTTGTCCTGTACACAAATTATTTAGATATACACCCATTCCATAGCCTATTTCATCACAGTAAATACTAATTAAGCCAGACTCTGAGATAGGTGTAGGTATCATATTATAATTATTTTTATTTGAGGATTCAGTATAAGCCCTCAACTCTGAACAGCTGGCTGAACTATCACTATCATGCCGTGAATGACCTTTATTTTTTTGACACTGACAGTCATTGTTAATTAATGAGTTTACACGTTCCTCATTATAGTGGCCGATTTTAATTATGTCATCCATGGCAGATATGTGTGCATCGTCGCTAGAGTCCCTATTTCTTTAAATGACTTTTCAGAGAGAGCCTTCTGTACCTACTATTAAGTATTCTGTGGTATGACAGAAAAAAAATCCGTAAATTTTGACCTTACGCTTAAGCGAATGTAGCGAAAAGCCACATTTGATGACTAAGGAGTTTGTGAAGTTAGGCTGGTAGAGTTAAGGCGTGTAGAGTTAGAAGTGTGATAAAGTCAGAAGCTTGGTTTTACATGAGATCTAACAGCTTTTGGACAGTGCGAGCTATATGGTATCGTCTTGGCATTACTTTACAGAAAATGTTTATGGTAGGATTACTTTTTACCAGTATTACGGTGTAACAACCAAAAACAGATAAAGGTAAATTTTAGGACATTCCTAACAACATTCTACAAAATCAACAAAAAAAAAACCGAAATATCCGAAAACGAGTACCCAGTTTTGAAGAAGGCTGGGACCGAAAATACAGTTTTTTTTAAATGCGACCGGTTTTCGATCCCCTAGAGCTATGGCTGTGGTGAAAACGTTGCAACACTTCAATAAGTAGATTGGTTAGTAGTATTGGTAGACAATTCCTACCCTGAACTGATCACGTTGCGTTGAAGTGGTTGCTACAATTTAAAGACCCGGAAGGACAAGCTGCTCGATGGATTGAACAATTGCAAGAGTTCGCGACTTTGAGACTGAACATCGCAGCGGAAAGACACATGGTAATGCTGATGCACTCTCAAGAAGACCTTGCCCAGAGGAGTGTAAGCATTGTGTCAAACAGGAATCTAGAGAAACTGTGAAAGTTACAAAAACTACTGCGTCGGGATCATGGGCTATCGAGATATTTAATGGGTCGTATAAATTGTATGGGGTGCTTAAATCGAGTACTGATGAAGACATCCTAGATGCAATCAGAACTCAAAATAAGCACCTCATGCAGTCACAAACGGGGGCAGAAATAGATAGAATGTCAGGACAGACAGACAGACAGACGGACAGAGCGAAACTATAAGGGTTCCTTAAGTATTACGGAACTCTAAAAACGTATTTCCAGATAAATACAGCTATTACTACTTTACTTTCAGTATCACTTACATACATTATATGTGATTTTACGTCCAGTATTATAGTGTTAAGTACATTTGACAAGTAATATACTTTTACTTACGTTCTTCCTTAATAATTGGTTGCAATTTAGTATGTATATAATTGTCCGGCAGTGACCAATTATCGGTGTTAAACATGCCCAGGCCCACTAATGGTGTAAGGTCAGGCTGAAATTACAAACAACAGTATTATAAAAGACATATTTAGTTTATTTGCGTTTTTGATTAAGGCTCACTTGCACAAAACTGGGTTAAAGTTAACCCTGGTTTTTAAACCAGATAACATATTTATATATCATGTCATCTCTCTCGTCTTCATATTTATGAATGAGAAGGCATAGTATTTTATCCCTTTAAAGTGGGCCTAAATGTTTTATTATGCTCTTACATTAAAATATGAGTGGTGTTGTATGAATTAAAATTATAATTATTCCTAAGATTAAAAACAATATCTATATAAATTATTACCCGACTGACACTATTGTTTTCTTGTATTTGTCTTATTATCTGTGCACACTGATGAAGCTTTGCACAGCAAATGTAGCACAGTGGATGTGGGTCCGCTTGTATCTGTTAAAAGTTATTATAAATACAATTACTCCCTTTTCAAAAAAATACACCATGGTGCATGGATATGCCAATCCATGATGCTATCTTTGTCCAATATGTTGGAAAAGCCAGAGAAATACAGAAACACATAGCATACCCATTGTGTAAATATTTTTATTAACCCTTAGCCACCTAACGTCGGTCATGTGACGCTTCAGTGACTCTGTCTACTTTACCCCCACGCCCTTCAGCACGCGCAGAGCATTCGACCGGGTCACACGTTTGTGCGTTTAATAGTTATAGGTATTTATATTCTGGTTGCGGTCGTGTTGACTGCTGTTAGGTGGTTACGATATTTTTATAAAAATATCGTAACCACCTAACTTTATTTTATATAGGATTTTTTTTATGCAATTGGCTGAAGATCTCGTTAAGCCTCATTTGGAAATACGCGTGAATAAATCTGGCTTACATCGTGAATTTCAAAATACTATATGGCGTATACTGAAGATGGACCAAGAGCCGAGCACATCATCAAATAACAGCATCGAAAAGTTTGAAAATAGGAAGACTTGCTTAACTTGTGACTCCAAAAAAAAAAACCAAAAACATATCACATGTATTTTCGATGTAAAAAACCAATTTGCATTTAGTGTTCACAAAAAAATGTGTCCGAAATATCGCCAAAAATAGTAAATGTGGTAACACTTGTAATTTTATAAACAATGTGATTTAAATGTGCCATTATTATTTTTATTTAGTAGTTATCTATCTAAGTTTCATAAAATAAGTAAATTTTGTTAAGTTTAAATATGTGTTCCATATCAGATCTCAGATTTTTGTTAATGCCTTTATTTTTTGTCTAAAATGTTTAAAATATTCATAAGCGTTAATTATTAATATAAAAACTAATAATTTGCAAAGTTTGTTGAAGTTGATTATAATAAAAGATTCTAAAGTTTATAACCTATCTTTAATTTTTTCCTTTTTTACTATTATTATATTGTAAAATTAAAAAACAATATAAGGAGTCACCATGACCGCCGTTAGGTGATAGTGTTACTCAAAACACGTTAGGTAGCTAAGGGTTAATAAAAAAAAAAAAACTTGGGCCTTTACATCCGTTAATGGATGATTTATACAATATTCTCCCAGAGGAATGAACTGGTCAATACGTCTGGGGCCAACTATGTGCGGGTTTCCTCACAATGTTTTCCTTCACCGTTAGAGCGTCCGTATAATGTACTTGAGATCTGAAAAAGTCTCATTGGTACACGCCACAACCTGGTATTTGAACCTGCACTCTCTCGAGTGCGAACTAAACGGTCAACCCACTAGGCCACAGAGCCACATAACCCCTGTATCAATAAAGGGGTTAGTGTAAATAAACATTAAACAACATTAATTGTACATTGCACTTGATATAACTACTAACAGGTTAAATAAATTTTTATTTTTATAAAATTGTGCACTCACTATCTAAAATAATACTTATAACATTTAATACACAAAATCAAAAATCGAGGGAGTACAGTTGCAGATTTAAATATATACCAAGGTGATTATTACTACCTATAAGACAGTTGAAACTTACCGCATCGTCTGATATTTCTTTGTACACAGTATGCAAGTGAGTATATTTAATATCCAATACTCTTGTAACAGAAAAACACAACAAACATGTTCCTCGAGTCATTTTTCATGAAATCACTCACAATTTTATTACATACGAATTTCTTCTTCTTCTTCTTCTTTTATTTATGGCAATCGCGGTTGCAAAGGTTTTGCACCATTCTGCCAGTGTCGAGTAGGTATTTAAATGTTTTTTCGATTTTATTTAAAATTTTACTCTATACGAATTATTTGATTTATAATTACCCATGATTAGCCTGTAAGTAACAACAAACAATTATACATTTAAAGGGTCTCTACTGTTAGGTTATTATTAGGATGGACAACACATTGATAGACAGCTTTAATAAAAATAATTAGTATTATTATAATTTTTGGTGATTTGTAAGGTGAAACTACTTTTATACACTAACTAATAAAATAACAATAAAATCAAATAATAATGCTAATGATCAGAGATTGGCAGTATTAAAGTTGAATATTGTTTTCATTTATAAATTTTGATAGCAATAATGGCTTGGCTGGCTTGTGGAAAAAGTATAAAAGAGAGGAAAAATCTGTGGGCAGGGGAATATTAAATTTATGTAGTTGCGAATACAAGGGGAAATTAGCATTGTTAGGGCAGGAAAAGAAGATATGTTCCAATGAACCATCATCCAAACCACACTCACACAAAGATGAATCTCTGATTCTTAATTTATTTAGAAAAATTGGAGTGCAGACATGTCCTAGACGTAATCTACATAATATTGAGACCGTTTTCTTACAGATTTTTTTATACTTCCAGAACCATGGTTTTTTGGGAATTATTGGTTGGATTGACCCATAGTGTCTTCCTTTGATTTGGCTACTCCTTTCCCAGTGTGTTTGCCATAATTTAAATAGATCTTTTTTCGGGATGGAGAGCAAATCATAAGTCTGGTGAGAAAAGTGTTTGAGGTCAACCTGTTGTAAAGTAGCTTGTTTTGCTAGGGAGTCTGCTACTTCATTTCCCTTTATGCCAGCATGTCCTGGTATCCAGACAAGAGTCACATTTAGTCCTTTGTTGGAGCTTTTAAAAAGAGAAAATTTAATGTCTAAGATTATCGAACTGTTTAATTTATTAAAGATAGAGCTTTTTGCTATTGATTCTATGGCACTTTTTGAATCAGAGAAGATAATGGCATTTGATATATTGTGGCTTTCTATAAATAAGCAGGCCTCCAATATACCAATGCATTCTCCAGTGAAAACAGAGGATTGCGCAGGACATTGAAATTTAAGTATTATTTTTGAGTTTTGATAATATACAGCCACACCTGTATTGCCTGTTTCAGTTAATTTTGAGGCATCTGTAAAGAAAAAGTGGCCATTCCTCCAGTAGGTGTTTGCAATGGATGTAAATGTATTATTGCAATGGGAGGATTCTTTATTTATTCCTAGATCTAAAATTACTTTTGGTGGATAAGTTAAAACATCATATGGATATTCGTAACTGTGTAATTTAGGAGAAGTTCGAATGTGAGCAACTTGTTGGATGTGTATTATTTTCCTATAACTATTTATTAAGGGCGGCACATTTTTATGTCGCCAATATGACGATGTCAGGCATAAATTACTTAGTAGCTCAAGTTTCTTAATAAGGGGATGATCAGTTCTAGAGTTAATGCGAAAGACAAATCGATCAGAAAGGAATTGGGATCGTAAATGCAGCGGAGGTTCACCAGCTTCCACCTGTAAAGCGTTAATGGGTGTGGATCTCATGCATCCCAGAACAGTGCGAAGTGCTCTGGACTGTAGGAGATCCAAGGATCTAATTGCCTTTTTATTATAAGGTGAAAGAAGGAATAAGCCATAATCAAATAAACTCCTAATTATTGCGTTATATAAAATTTTTTGAGTAAAGGGGTGTGATCCCCAAAATACGCCAGAAAGCGCTTTAATTATATTGAAATTACGCTCTGCTTTTTTATAAATATAATTTATATGGCTAGTCCCAGAGAGTTTTGAATTAATTATTAACCCTAAAAATTTTGCTTCGTTTTTTATTGGGATGGATTGATCTCCGACTTTTAAGTCAATACGCGGTACGATTTTTTTCCTACTAAATATTACTACACTGCTTTTTAAGGCTGACAACCGGAGGCTACTTTTATTCAACCAGTTCAGTAAAGAGTCTAAAGAAGTTTGAAGTGATGCAGACGCTGTATTAATTGATCTATTTATTGTATATAATAGTAAATCATCCGCGTATTGAAGAAATTGACAGTCAAAGTTAAGACAGAGGGGCAGTTTGGCTACATACAAATTGCATCGTTAAACTACACACAATGTTGACAAGCTTTGCGGGAATACTCAGCTGTTGTAATCGGTACCTGAGTTCCGAAAGATTGACGCTGTCGTATGCAGCGGACACATCCAAAAAAAGAGCCACGATGGATTTCTCCCTAGAGAAAGCGATTCTCAGATCGGAGAGAAAGACACTCAGACTGTCTGCTGTTGATAAACCCTTGCGAAAGCCAAATTGAGTGGGAGGGAATATAGATTTTTTTTCAGCAAACCATTCTAATCGGTTTTTAATTAAATTTTCAAACACTTTACATAGTGTAGATGAAAGAGCAATTGGTCGATAATTGTCTATTATATCAGGTGCTTTACCTGGTTTTAGTACAGGGATAATTACTTGTAATTTCCATTCAGAAGGTATGAAATTATGATCAAAGAAGTTATTGATCATGTTTAGATAATATGAAAGGAAATTTGTTCCCGCTTTTTCCAGGAAGGAGTAAGGGAATCCATCGTCTCCCGGAGCGGAGTCCCTGACACCCGCCAGGACAGAACTAACCTCGAAAAGGGTAAATGGCCGGGTTATTGAGTCTTCAATTGAATGTTCAATGTTTGAGCCTGGTAGTTCACTATAGTTTGGGACGAAAGAAGGTGATATTTTGTTTAAAAATTCTTTTGCAACCAGGATTGGAATAGGAGGGGAATTTTGGTAAGAGAGGCCGCGTCTGAATCTGTTTATTTGTTTCCAGATAATATTCGAGTTGGTGCGTGGTGATAATGATGCACAGAAGTTACGCCAGCTTTGTGCCTTCTTTTTGCGAAAAAGTCTTTTACATTGGGCTGCAATTCTTTGGTAAGTTATAAGTTTGTCTCTATCATATTTCTCCTATATGCCCTCTCTGCATTTTTCCTAGCCTTAATAATATCAGTGCATTCCCTGTCCCACCATGGTGGGGAGGGTAGTTTGCCAATGGATGTGTTTTTTAGAGGAATGCTGTGATCCGCTGCAAATGATATGGCCTTACAGAGTTCTGTGTAGCATACATTCAAGTTTCCCGAGTTTATTTCAGGTAAGGAGTGGGTTTTCTGTTCTAATAATTTCTTATATTTTTCCCAGTCAGCACTCGAAATCCTGTATTTTAGTAATGGGGGAGAAGATAAATGAGGTGGAGATCTGGTTGGATATTCAATAGTGATGGGGTAGTGATCACTACCAAACGTGCTATTCAATATATTCCATTGTAGTAAACTGGCCATGTTGGATACGAATTTCTATTTTGCTAAGTATTTTTTATCTCTTTTTTTTTTTGTTTAATTCGTCCCGAAATGGAACAGGCTAAGGTCTTAGACCATACTGCCTCGTCTGTCGTTTGAGGTATTTCTTTGTCTTATTTGTAAATCGTCAAGTCCAATGTCTAGTCAAAGTCGAAATAAGTAGTCAGGGTAGTCAATTAGTCAAGTCAGTCGATTCAGTAAAGTGGTAGACGCTTTACTGAAACTTCCTAGGGAGTTATGGCGGGAAACCCAATTTAGCACGCATTTTGTAGAATGTATCACTTTTCCACACTAATGCACCTCAACGAATAATTAATGGTTAATATTCCACCACTATAACACATTAAAAACAGAATTAACACGAATTTAGAAAAATAATACAGAAACACAACATTGCTGATTGACTTTCCCGGCAAAACTCCTATTTTTTATCTCTCCATAGTATTTTTGTTTACACAATCAATTTTCTGATTCACCTTTTTTTTGAATGCAGAATGCAGTGGTGCCAATGAGGTGCGCATCCCTATGAGTGTTGTCAAAACTCAAACGTCGGATTTTTGCCGAGAATGTCGATCAGCAATGTTGTGTAATTCGTGTTAATTTTCTAAATTGGTGTTATTTCGTATTTTAATGTGTAATATTGGTGAAATATTAATCATAAGTTATTCCAAAAGTTATTCGTTAACGTGCACTACCTAGCGTTCCACTAGCACGGTCAGAACGAATATTTCGTTTTCACATTCACGTTCACATTCTGTTTCTTTAGCGCCACTATGATCGTTCGTAACTGTTTTCACCCCTGTTCCACACGCAACTGTCATCTGTCAAAAACTGTTAAAAACGCTAAGAATGATCACAACATTTCGCTAATTTTTACCCAGCTCCCTACTTGGGTTAAAATTAGCACTTTTTGACGTTTTCAACATCAGCTGTGATTAGCTGTCAGTTGTTCCACTAGTCACAAAAATTGCTAAAAACGACATTTTCGAAATTTTCAATAATAACGTTATTTCGCTAAAGAAACACCATTTTGTGGTAGAAATTATCGTAGCGTTTTGGGCAAAATAAGTGCCGTGTGGAACACGCTACTAGTGTGGAAAGTACAACTACAGAAAGCGTGCTAAATTGGGGTTACCGCCAAAACTCCCTAGGAAGTTTCAGTAAGGCTGGGACTATATGCACCGGAATCCGGAAAGCCGTAGAGAATTCTGTGCATTGAAAATAGAACTCGGCGCTAATAGAATATGTTGAAAATGTTGAAAATTGAAGTGTCAGGACCAATGACTAAAGAATTCAAAGGACAGGCCCTACCTATGACAAAAACGTGTCCAATTTATCAGCTAATTATGAGCAAAAAATGGCTGCCGAACTAGAGTTGCAATTACGGGTATCGACAGTATCGATATTTTAAATTTTAGTAAGTTTTACATTAACTTACATGTATACGTAAATAAAAAACTTATTTTACTAATGACATTGTACATTTAACTACTTTTATTAATCGATAATATCTTTTAATCGACATCCTGAGTATTCGATGCTGATTGCTGAAGATAGTTTTACTCTATTTGTTCTAACTGGACTATTAAAAAAAAATGTAATACCTTTATTAATCAAGCACTTCTTTCCCATGGTAAATAAAGTTAAGTCTTAACTTTATTTACCATGGGAAAGAAGTGCCATTTATTTATTGAAGTCAACACGCATAACTTTTATTAGTTAAAAATACTTTAACTCCGAGGTCCTTAGATGTTATAATATGGTTAAATATAATTTTTATACGAGCTGAGCCAACTGTATAAATTGGTATATGAAATGAAATGGTGCTTTTTTTATTCTTTATTTAGGGACTTTTGATGTATCATGTACAGCACAGCGTAAGTCAGTCCCATCGTAACCTAATCTTATACATAATGACAATATGCTTTATTTGGTGAAAATATGGTTACAATTATTAATAGTTGTTTCATTTTTACAGCTTGGCAAATAATTAGTCCTTGTGGCATCGACAGATGGAACTAAAAACTTTTTGAATTATCTAAGGTGGAATAGAAATAAAAGACAAAGGAATATATCCACTTATATTAAAATGAATAAGTCTATCCATTTCTAAATAAAATTAAGTTTGTTCAAAAACTGGCTATGTTATTCTCTTGACTGGGTCCGGGGATTAATATTTTCTTCTCCAGCTTTCAACCATAATTTGCTTATTGTATCACTTTTCGGAAACCTATAAAAAACAAGTATTATTAGTTTTATCATTTGTCAAATCATTTTGGTCACAACAATATTATTAAAAGCTGTTAAACTTATATTTTTAAAACCACATCGAATACATTCGGATTGCTTTTTGAGACATAACTATGTAAATGCCAAAGCCAATGTAATGATAATAATAATTATTTATATCTTTATCGATAACAGCTATAATTACAAACGGTAGGTACAATACTATTCAATTACGTAAATAAATCTAATGACTTAAAATGCAATTTAAAGGACTGTTCTAATAAAATATATGTGGATATGAATATAATAAATGAAAAAATCAAATTGCAACGCAATTATTTCATGAAATGTTTATAGTATTGCATAAAACCGGCTACTAACCTGCGTAAATACAATTGAGGTTGATTTATACTCGCCTTTTTTTTAATTATTTATATGCCTAAACGTTATATTGCAAGGTGCAATGCAATAATTGCACCTTGCAATATAACGTTTAGGCATGTTAATTATCACTTTTACAACATTCAAGTAAAATTTTAAAGAATAAGTCCTTATAATCTCTTGGAAATTCATAAATAAACAAAACATAAACAATCTTTTGACAGGAGACCTACCACAGTTAATGAGCAAATAATGGCGGATCGTTCCACATTTCGTTAATTGTCAAAGTTTTGAAGTCTAATGATTCTAAAATGAGCAAAAACAAAAATATTGCTGTTTCTTTTATCATGAAAATTATTGCATTAGATAGAAAGAGACCAAATGATATTTCACCGTCTGTCTCATATTTCCATCATATTTGTATAAGCGCTAGTATGTATAGAACTGTAAGGGCAACTCCATGTATATACCTCAATGGTCAGGACTCAGGTGCAGGAGCTGTCATATATGACATTGACGTATAACTCGACGCTCATGTGTTCGATTTTCAACTCTATTGCATTAGTATAGATTTCTATTTCCAATGATCAGAATTCGCTACGGCCTTCCGGATTCCGGTGCGTAGGTACCTATTATATCTCTACCCTAAAGCGTCTACCACTGAATACTGAATTGACTGACTTGACTGATTGACTACCCTGACTATTTATATTCATTTTCCCGCCTTTTATACTTGACACTTGCAAATGGTTATTAGCCATGCCATATAAAAAAAAAACTCAAACGTCAACAGTCAACATGACTCAGGAACTCAGGCTATGCTCAGGCTCATCTGCCAAAGCCAAATAGTTTTAATTTTTATTCTTACGGCGCGGCGGCCGCACGTTCAGAATGTTAAAATTATTATTATTATTTGTTTGCTGCGGCCTGGCTTTGGCTTACATTGACAAAGGTAATAATTTAATATTTAAATATAATCTATTCGTAATTCGTAAATGAAAAACATTTGAGTGTATTGTTCTTTTTGCATTAATGTGTAGGTAATGTGCCTAGGTATCGCTAATTGCGATCACAAGTCATCGCAATTAATTATTTAAAATGTTTTGATTGCAATTCCTGCGAAAAACAGGAACAAAAATTTTTACAATATACCTTTAAAGGTACAATATGAGAGATGATGTTTGCAGTTCGTGTTTTATATTTACGTTTTATATTACTGACAAGTAAGTAGGTAAGTAAAAAAATTTTTAGGACGCGCGCTGACAAAGAAAAATGAAAATATAACGTATAAATACACGTACAAACGCATTACTTATATAGCTAAAAAAACGTTAGAATTTAGAAAAAGACATTTCCTGATAAAATCTTGCTTTCTAAATTTAGTTGATTACTGTTTTTGTTTTTTTAATTTAGAATCGCCCCCGCAATGGAACGAAGTTTACACAGTAAAGGGGTTGCTGAACATACCATATGCAGAACTTCATGAGCCGTTCTATGCTTGGTAAGTATTATAGTTTAAAACAATTTGATGAGTGGCAGTCCTCCACCATGCGCTTTACCCGAAGCTTTCTGCCGCGCACTGTAAAACTTTGGAATGAACTGTCGCCAGCAGTATTTCCGGACCACTACGACCTGCAAACCTTCAAGAAGGGAGCGTATTCCCTTCTAAAAGGCCGGCACACACTTGCAATTTCTCTGATGTTGCGGGTGTCCATGGGCGACGGTAATCGCTTTCCATCAGGTGATCCGTTTGCTCATTTGCCCCCTAGTTTTATAAAAAAAAATTTAAACACAAAAAAGCTATGGAGAGTCTTATTAATCTTAGGGTCTGTTTCACGATCAGACTTGATACTGATAAACTTGACAGATAGTTTATTTGCATGTTTTATGTCTGTCAGGATATGTATAACTCCCCACACCAATTTCGGTGACAGTGGTCAGTTTAATTGAAACCAGGCCAGTTACACAGCACAGGAATTTTATAGTCCCCAAGTATGTGTGCAGTACACAAGAGCACTGTCTCTTCTTTTACACCCGTTTTGACATAATAAATACTTGAATTGTGTTGGATAGACCGATATTAATTATTCTATGCAAAAGTAATGTGTTGTTATGTTTTTAAAAACAAAAGTTGTGGGGAACAACTAAATAGTTAATTTTTCAATTTTTTATTTAAAAAGTTAATAATATATTTATGAATTATGACTATGAGGTTTATGATTTATTTTTTGTATTTTATAAACCGGTAAAAATTTAGTATAATATCCCATGATTTGGGGAGAGGGCGGGGAGGGGGGAGGGGGAGGGGGGAGGGTGAACCCCCCTTTGGCACTCCCCCCCCTCCGGAAACCCATAGTTAATGAGATATTAATAGTTGAAGTTTTGAGGTTATAGGTGCCAATTTCCACATTCTTTAATATAAGTGGCACCAAAACCTCAGCAGAGCGAATATTGTCTGGACACACTTCCAACCTCAAATCTTCAGATCCATCCTCAATCATACCTAGAACCCAATGGTCCTCAACAACAACTGGCTTCAATTATGAGTCGACGGAGCCCCGCTACGCGGGGCTCCTACTTCTGGGTGGTTTACAAAGAAATAACCACGATGGCTAAGGCGGTAGCTTCGCTGCGCTACGCTCCCGCCTTAGCCATCTAACCTAACCCAATGAAGTCGTATTGGGCCAACTCGGAGTAATACATTGCTATTAATTACCTAAGAATTATATACTGTTCTCATACATTTTAGGAAATAGGTGATATAGGTATCACATTATAATATATAAATGTACAGGCAATGAAAAAAGGAACATCAAAGAAACGTCAACATGGCCGAATTTCTATACAATTTATCGAATTTTAAATATTTTTTATCTTGAAAACTACGGATCTTATCTTTTTGAGAAGTTGCGGAATTAATTCGTAATTAGAAGACCTTTCAGCAGTAAAATTACCATTAAGCAGCTACTAGGGCAAATGTGGGATATTATACTAAAGTTTAGCCTATAAACCTACTAGCTTTTGCCCGTGGCTCCGCCCGCGTAAATACATTATCCCGCGGGAACACTACTTTTTCGGGATAAAAAATATCCTATGTCCTTTCCCGGGACCCAAAGTATGTCTATACCAAATTTCATAAAAATCAGTTCAGCGGTTAAAGCGTGATGAGGTAACAGACAGACATACACACTTTCGTTTTAATAATATTAGTATAGATATAATACTAGTAGATATAGTTTGTTATGTCAAATGTTAAAATTGTAAATTGATATGAACAAGGAAACTAGTACATTTACCTTATTATTAACTACACGTTGCCCATTACTTCGTGTGCGTAAAAGTTAATTTCACAGAAACCATATATTTTTCCGTAATCAAAGTAGCCTATGTCCTTCCCCGTGGTCTACTATACATCTGTGCCAAATTTTATCGAAATCGGTCCAGTAGTTTCGGAGCCTATTCAATGCATTTCCTCTTTATTATATTAGTATATATGATAAATATGACAAAGAATAATATGGCAACTGTATGTCCAACTGTTCACAATATAGAACAACAAACAAAAAATAACATTTATTTTAACTTAAGTTTCATTGTGACTCAACACTGAGTCAGTCACCATTTATATGAATTTGTATATCCAAGTGTGTTTTAGGTGTACAAATATTTTTAGAGAAAATATTATACAAAGTTAGCCATGCTACGAACTTACAAAGACTCATTTATCAGGATTTTTAATTAATGGTTGTTTCAATAATAAAACTAATATAATAAATTTAAGGCAACTGAAATACTCAATCAGTCAGTCAATTATTTATTACAAATAACTTTTCAATAATTGTAACAATACGTATTACAATAATTAAATGATTATTAATTAAAAAAAAGAAACAGTAAAAATAAGTTATAATGATGATGCTTAAATTAGCAAATATTGTTTATAATAGCAAACTTTGACCTGGTTTAAAAATGTCTACGCAGATATAAATTATTGCAATCTTACATTTAACCATGTCCTAATAATATTTTGTTGATAATTCTATTGTTTAAATAAACACTTCATATTAACATTTTAATGTTGGAGAGCCATGCACAGCACGAGTGGGCCGGCTCGATCGATTACACACCATGTTCTCACACAAAACCGGCGTGAAATGACGCTTGATTTGAGTTTCGTCGATGAGGTTACTGGAGGCTCAAGGGTTGGTACCAAGCGTAACTCCTCTGGTGTTGCCATTTTTCATGGACGCACAGTGTTTTATAAACCCAAAAAAAGTGACATCGCTTTTTTATTGCAGTTCTTTAAAGATTAGATCAAAAGAAATGCGAGAGTAGAATTCCCGATTTTCTAGTGTGCCTAAATCCGGAGATAGAAGCCTTCGAAAATGCGAAATTTTTCACCCGGATTTACAGATAAAAATTAATTAAAAATTACTGGTGCATATTAGCATCAACTGGATTTATTTCATCAATGAAGACATTAAAGACGCACATAATTCAGTTACAAATTTTATTTTAAGTTTATTAGAAAATATTTTACAATCATTTTTAACATTTTAGATTTTATTTAATAACTCGAATAGTCCGCAAAATCGACACTTCGTTCTAATTTATAATTATAGGTATTAACTTGGTCTATACACATAAAAAAAATCAAAGGTCGATCTCGTGAACTAACAGAGTTATGACGATTATACGCACACCCGGCGTATTACCAGGTCGGATTGAGGTTAGGGTTGTCAAATAGCAATGCGGATTTTGTAGTCTTTTCGTTTTCGGTCGGCCATAAATCAAACTTTGTTTTTGGTTTTAGACTGATGTAAGAAATCAAATTTGCTAAAGCCATTCTTCTTTAAACTCAGTATGAACGGGGATATTATAGATTGAAAATCACAAAAAAAGTTTTAAAAAATATCGTCCTATATTATTGTGCCATTTGAAAGTGTCGCTAGCAAGGAACATTTTTTTGTAAGTGATGTTATATTATGACATTTTTTTGTAAGTGATGTTATATAGAACATTTGATAAAAAATAATTTATGCACGATATTTTCCATAGAACTCATGTCATCAGATCCAATAATTGCTGCACACTCATAGCTCAATAAAAAATAAAAATAAAACAGCCATTGCCTGCTGCCGTTCTAGCTTTACTGAAAGCCATTGAATATAATATGTTGGGATTTATTGACGAGATATGATCAGAAAATATTGTTAACTGAAGATGAATAGTAGACTTTATTTAAATTAAATTTCCCGCCATATTCATTACATTCTTCTTGTTTCCCGTCACTTTGTGCGCGCTAAAGGAAAGCGGCAAAATGTACGGTTCCCGTGAGGACCTTACATTTTGCCGCTACAAAAAATTGCCTAATATGTCCATCCTTGTGGTCTAATCTATATCATCTAAATCGGTCCAGTAGTTTCAGAGCATATTCAATGCAAACAAACATTCCTTTCCTCTTTATAATATTACTTATTAGTATAGATATAGTCATCCTTTTAATATAATAATATATCAAGCGGTCTCACACGTCGCATCGTTATCGCATTGATATGATAGGGTCCTGTTTTACCCATTAGGTACCCATCGGGTACGAAACCGTAATAACATTTTCAATATTGAATACAGAAGTATACAGCAGTGAGTGAAGTTATTTGCTGAAGAAGTTTTTTCTCCAAGAACACTATTTCACGCGGGCGAAGCCGCGGGCAATAGCTAGTAAATATAATGAGATGAAATGTAATATTTAAAGAATTGTAAAACCGTAGAAAAAACGATGTCACATTTTTGGGTTTATAAATTAGAGTTTCATAAACGAGTGGGACGTCTGTTGCAAAAAAGTGGTCGAAATGCATACAAATAAGTATAATAAGTAAACTAAAAACAATTCTGCCTATGACAGACGTTTATATTAAATAGTTACAACTTACCAACAAAAGATAATATGTGAGTTAACAAAAAAAATAAAAATATATATATATATCATTTTTAATTTACTCGAATTATGCATAAATTGTGTTAAATTATGCGTAAATATTCGAAAGACATTATAGATCACCATATTATATGAAAATGACGCAATCCCTATAATATCAAATTGATAATCTCTTTTTTTTTGTTGGGTAATATAGCATACAAGCGTTATGATAATATTGGCTCATGCATAAAGTTTTAAAATTTGGTTTAAAAAATTACAATTCATAATATTATCAAATCCGGGTTTAAGTGACAACCCTACGAAAAATATTTGAATGCTTTTAACTCTGTTAGTTCACGGGATCGACCTTTGATTTTTTTTATGTGTGTAGACCAAGTTAATACCTATATTTATAAATTAGAACGAAGTGTCGATTTTGCGGACTATTCGAGTTATTAAATAAAATCTAAAATGTTAAAAATGATTGTAAAATATTTTCTAATAAACTTAAAATAAATTTTGTAACCGAATTATGTGCGTCTTTACTGTCTTCATTGATGAAATAAATCCAGTTGATGCTAATATGCACCAGTCATTTTTAATTAATTTTTATCTGTAAATCCGGGTGAAAAATTTCGCATTTTCGAAGGCTTCTATCTCCGGATTTAGGCACACTAGAAAATCGGGAATTCTACTCTCGCATTTCTTTTGATCTAATCTTTAAAGAACTACAATAAAAAAACGATGTCACTTTTTTTGGGTTTATAAAACACTGTGGGACGGCGGTAATCGCTTACCAACCGGCGATCCATCTGCTCCTTTCCTGGTTCATTTCATAAAAAAATGAGAGTTTTTATGAACCGGAATTTTTAATTAATCACTACGCTCGCATCAGGCGATTTGTCTGCTCGTTATAACGTAGTAGTATGACCACCGTACAAATGGTTTCTTTCTACGGAGGAATAGACAAATTGATAGATTGATGAAGAAAGTCTGAACCTCAATTCTCGTATTTAAAAGTAGACTTTAATTTTACTTGATTGTATTATAAGTCAAGCGACATGTTATCATAAACAGATTTTGTGAAGTTTGGACCAATCAGACCGCGTTTCACGTTGGTTTAACGTTTACGAGAATACCGTTTGGCAGTTTTAGCGTATCGGGACTTGATTGTAATTGCATTAATGCAGGTTTTATTTAGTAGAATTGACACTCGGATATTTAGCCAACACAATATTATGTCTGTGTGTCTAATAATGTGTAGACAAAACGCATTTCTACGGCGGTAATGCCACGGCCCACGAGTGGTGGATCATTTCATTAAAAAAAAAACAACACAATATATCTAATGTTATTGTACGAAAAACAGTTCAAACGCGACAGTAATTATTACAAGTGTAATGTTTATTATCAATGTAAGGGTCATGTATTGAACCTATTATGAGATAAATACGTATTATGTTTACTTATAATGACGCCACTTATTTTACTCTGCTAGTATGATTAAAATTAATTTTGCCCTAAAACTTTAGCCCCCTTACTAATAAACGCTGTCATAAGCTTGGATTAGTTATACAGTGTTTTGTCTTCTTCAATCGAATTAAAAATGTCACTTGTGTGACGGGAACAAAACATAGTATAACTATTCAAAGCTTATGACAGCGTTTATTAGTAAGTGGGTTTAGGTCGTTGTCCTCTATTTTTATTAAAATAATCTTTTTACAATCGTTTCTGACTAATCTGAGTGACTAAGATTAAAGTAAATAGGTATAATATTTCAACGCGGCAAAGACTTTTGTTATTTTAGTAAATAAGCAAAACACATTTATTTAGTTAATAAAATAGTTTTGCGTGACGCTGACGCAATATGTGGACGGCTCCCATTGGCCCGTAAACACTCTTGAGATTTGAGAATGTTATTAAAGACCTGTGCCTATGGTATAGTATTATCAGTGCCGGATTTAGAGGTCTGGAGGCCTCGGGCAACAAAGGAGTGGCCCCAAATTATTTTCCAAGTAAAATGGTAATTTTCTTTCAGTCGAGTTTTCCAATAACTTAATTTATCGTGAAGCGAAAATGTATATGATAATAAGATGATGTATGAGATGTTTGTTAAATAATAAAAGAATAATGGTCGACCAGTTATGTATCTTATACATAACTGGTCGACCATTGGGATAAAGGCGGATGCTTCGGTGACAGATTTGCGTCTTGTGTTTTCCTGTAATCGAGCAGTTTTTCCGAAGTCTCTACTGTGGAGAGCCTTTTTTGTGGAGGCCTGGGGCTGTAGCTAGAGATGAAAACTCCCCGGAAAGTTTCCTTTTCTAAGGAATACTTCCTGAAAACTTCCTGAAAATTTCCAAATTTGGAAGTTTTCAAAATATATGACTTTTAGAATATTTATGAATAATATTATGTAATATAACTTACTAGGGATGATTGTACCTAAAATCTAAACAATTTACCTAAGGAAAAATTAAATAAAAATGTGTCTCTCCATACAAGAGTTACCCCCGACTCGTCACTCCTTCGATTCGTCACCAAAAATTTTGTCTTTACGTCGACCCCCGACTCGTCACGACTAATAATGATAATAAATTACTATTCAGATTAGATCAGATCGCTTGATTGACTTTAGTATGAAAAGTTGTAACTAGGTATATTTTGTTTTACGTCCTTTTTTCGTCTGACAGTTTCATTTTCTGAACACACCCTCTAAGTTTGTCGAATGATTTCAATTTCACCCTTAGAGTATAGCTTTATATAATTTCAGTAAATAATTATTTATGTATATAATTTTAGTAAGTAACATAATTTCATTATGAAGACAAATTTAACCAGATATATATACGAGTGAGTTCATGTAGTCAATAATTTTATTATAAACTGTTTTATTAACTACTAGCTGGTGCCCGCAACTTCGTTTGCATAGAATTAGTAAATGGAAACGAAACCCTTTTTACCCGACTACGGCGAAGGCAAAAGGAAGGATAATGATTTTGGCTGTCTATGTATATTATTTCCTGACTGCAGAAGGTGTTTGGTATCAAAATAAAGAGCTTAAAGAGACCATTCCAAAAATCTAGAACACATAGATATAGTAAAATGGTCAAGTATGAGTCTGACTCTAAAAAAAAAAACATTCATACCCCCGTTCATCCCATTAGGGGTGGAATATCGAAAAATTATGAAACGTGTGCTAATTATTTTCTTTAAAGACTACATTGACAAAGTTCCAAGCCTCATTCCAAAAACTTACCCATACAGAGTTTAGTACCCCGTTTTACCCCTAAAAACATTGAATTTTAGAAAATTTTGAATTACTCTTAGTAAATCATGTCAAAGAGCAATATCACCAAATCCCAAACAGATCAGACCACAAACAAAAAAGTTACATACAAATGTTGAGACCCTTTTTACCCCTTTTGGGGGTGAATTTCGCAAAAATCCCTGCCAAAGGAAGCCATGGTCCAAATATTACGTTTCTATCTTCAGTAGTTTTGCCTCGACGTTGATGAAAAAAATTTCATTCATACCCTTTGGGGATTGAATATCGAAAAATCATGAAACACATATTTATTTATTTTCTTTAAGACTACGATTACAAAGTTTCAAGCTGAAACACATATTTATTTATTTTCTTTAAGACTACGATTACAAAGTTTCAAGCTGAAACGCTTATTTAATATGTTTTCCCCATACAGAGTATAGTACCCCTTTTTAGCCCTCAAAAAATCGAACTTTAGAAAATATTGAATTAGAGTTTTAGGTAATCATGTCAAAGAACAATCTTACGAAATTTCAAAGAGATCTGACCACAAACAAAAAAGTTACATATAAACGTTTATATCCCTTTAGGGGATGAATTTCGCAAAATCCCTTCTTAGGGGATCTATACGTCACAAAAGGAAGCCACGGTCCAAATTTTACGTTTCTAGCTTCAATAGTTTTACCTCGGCGTTGATGAATCAGTCAGGCGTTGTTACTTTATATCAGTGTTTTTCAACCTTTTTCATGATGCGACCCCCCCTTGTATGAAAAAATTTTTCGCGACCCCCCGACCATGGGCGTAGCCAGGTTTTAGTTTCGGGGGGGGGGGGGTGTCAAGAAAATAATACGACTACAAGTACATTAAATAACCAGGGCCATCTTTAACCTATTAGAGACCCTGGGCACATTAGAATAATTTTTTCTTTCGTTTTTACCTGTTTATATAAAACTATAGTCTAAAACTTAACGTCAGACTAAATTTATAATACGTTTTTTAAGCCAAAAACGAGCGAGCGCAGCGAGCGAGTAAATTATTTCTCTCATTTACAGATTCAAACGTTCAAATCTGTTGAAACGTTAAACTAAAGTAAAATTATAACACTGAATAACGGTGAAATTCGGAAAAATACCCTAAAATCAACCGGCTAAAACAGAACATCGGTAATAAATAATATAATAGCCTTTATGTTAACCGCGAGCGAGCGAAGCGAGGGAGCAAATTTTTTTTTCTATTTAATAGGTTAAATCTGATCAAACTTTAAACTCTAAAAGACTGTGGAAATAGGATCATTTTATAATATACATTAGAATAATAGGCGCCCAATTTCTTTCGTTTTTACCTGTTTCAGCTTTAAAGCACAGATTTTCAAGGTTTACCCTGAAAGACTGTGTAATTAAAAAAAATACAAATATCAAGAGCCTTAAGCTGAATGTCGGTACTAAATTTTATAGTAATATGTTCTGTAAGCCAAACACGAGGAGCGAAGGGAGCGAGCAAATTTTTTTTTCCATTCTATAGGTTAAAATCTATTCAATCGTTAATTCAAATACTGATTAACGGTGAACTTCGAAAAATATCATAAAATGAAACGGCTAAAACAGAACATCATTACAAAATAATATAATATGTTCTTTATGTTAAACGCGAGCGAGCGAAGCGAGCGAGCAAAATTTTTTCCTATTTAATATGTTAAATCTGTTCATATTTTAAACCCTAAAATAATGTGAAAATAAGATCATTAGGTAATTTAAATTAAAGTAAAATTAGTGTAATTTCTGATGTTGCAAAATAGATGACAAGTAACCTAATATGTTAGGTTTGTTATATAATACCTATTTCACACTTTTTTCGTAGTACATAATTACAAAATTTTGTTATTAGTGACGTGCCCAAAATCGCATGCTATACGTTCGAGGATTCGATGGCACGTGTGCCATAGGTTCGCGATCCCTGTTTTAGACTATTGATTTTATTGTTTTTTCTAAAGTACAACATTCTTTCAGGGCTTAAATATAAAAAAATTGTTTTAATAGGTTAAAGCGTAAAAAACATTCGCTCAATTTCTTAGTTTGAACGCATTTAACATAAACACATACTTATAGAACAAGTTAGTATTAATTATTTTTTTTCTTAAATAACTTGATTGGCCTGGGGCGCAAAATTCTAAATACGCCTCTTTATATGGGTCATCCACATGGACCAGCCGGCCGATTTCGGGGGGGATTTGACTCTACCTCCGGCGACCCCCCTACAGAAGCTTCGCGACCCCCCAGGGGGTCGCGACCCACAGGTTGAAAAACACTGCTTTATATAATACTAGCTGGTACCCGCAACTTAGTTTGCGTGGAAATAGTAAATGGAAACGAAAACCTTTATACCCGACTACGGCGAAGTCAAAAGAAAGGATAATGATTTTGGCTGTCTGTGCATATTATTACCTGACTGCAGAAGGTGTTTGTTATCAAAATAAAGAGCTTGAAAGGACCATTCCAAAAACATACAACAGATTTATATGGAAAATGGTCAAGCATAAGTTTGACTCTGAAAAAAAGACATTCATATTCCCGTTCATCTTTTTAGGGGTTGAATATCGAAAAATCATGAAACATGCACTTATTTTTTATGTTAGGACTACATTTACAAACTTCCAACCCGAAATGCTCATTTAATAAAATTTTCCCATACAAAGTTTAGTACCCCTTTTTACCCCTTAAGAGATCAAATTATAGAAAATATTGAAAATACCCCTTTAGGGGGTGAATTTCGCAAAATCCCTTCTTAATGGACCTATGCGTCTCAAAAGGAAGCTACGGTCCGATTATTACGTTTCTAGCTTCAGTAGTTTTGCCTCGGCGTTGATGAAAATAAAAGATATTCATACCCCCGTTCATCCTTTTAGGGGTTGAATATCGAAAAATAATTAAACACATGTTTATTAATTTCTTTCAGGACTCCATTAACAAAGTTCCAAGCCTAAACGCTCATTTAATATTTTTTCCCCATACAAAGTTTAGTACCCCTTTTTACCCCGTAAAAGATCGAATTTTCGAAAATATTTAATTAGACTTTTAGTAAATCATGCCAAAGAACAACATCACAAAATTCCAAACAGATCTGATTACAAACAAAAAAGTTACATACAAACGTTGATACCCCTTTTTACTCCTTTAAGGGATGAATTCGCAAAATTCCTTCTCAGTGGACCTACACGTCACAAAAGGAAGCCACGGTCAAAAATTTACGTTTCTAGCTTCAGTAGTTTTGCTTCGGCGTTGATGAATCAGTCAGGCGTTGTTACTTTATACTCGTATAATAGAAGATAATAAGAAGATAAAGCGATAGTGTAGGTATTTAAAAATTGAAATCGCGTACTGAATCGCTGCAAGACATAGGCACGGTAGGTACACTGAACTATACAATCAATAAGTTAAATTTTAAATAAAAAGAAAACATAGACTTAATACGACCTTATAAAACATAACCAAATACCTACATGTTGGTGTCAATAGATGGCGTTGAGTCAAGGTTCGTGCTTATTGTGTTCAATTGAATCTAAACTATAAAAACTATCTAATATTAGTGTAATTTACATTTAAAACAACTATTTTTAACAGATAAATGATCAGTTTTGAAAACTTCCTCATGGGGAAATATTCAGGAAGTTTTCAAGTAAACTTCCTGAAACTTTCCCGAAAATTTCCAAAATTTCGGAAACTTTCCGGAATTTTCACCTCTAGCTGTAGCCCTAGTTGCCCTTCCTTAAATCCCTGAGTATTATAGTACTTATAGATTAAGTACCTGGGTAACCGTGTTTTGCGCGGATCTCTAGTAGTGTATAGATTTAATAAAAAAACAATAACAATATTTTACCAGGGTTTGAACTTCGAACCCACTGTAGCACTTTTAGTAGAGAGCGTTCAAATTAAGAGAAAATACAGACTTCGAAAGATATATAATGTATATTAAAACAATTAAGTAGAATAGGGTCGTGAGGTCTAGTTCACAATATAGCCTTGCTGTACTTTTAGAAAATCGGCTTTACTCTCCTGCAACTGATGTAGGCAGCGGCAGGGTTCCTATGTCCGATGTAGTCGGGCAGGTAATAGGTAGGTCCGAAGTTTAGGTAATGTCCCGATGTAGTCAGGCAGGTAGGTAGGTAGATCAGATCCACAATCTTGTTAATAAATGTAGTTTATCTACCGTAGCGGAGAACCCTGGAATCAGCAACCAGACATTTTGGTATATGTCCGATTTCATTGTTTGACTGCGACATCACGGTTGCGAATTGACGGTACGTAGCAAGGAAGAAAAAGCGCGATTAATGCAAAACTAGCAATCAGTGGTGAGGCAGTCATACAGAATAATCAGAAAAACAATTAAATCGTACAGTTGAGCATGAAAGATAAAATTATAGGTACATTCAATATTTTAGGTTCAATATAATAATAATAGTATTTCTAAGTTTTAAATAATAGATGACAATATGATTTAATGTACAATTTGATGAACTATGAAAAGGTGACTAGACATTTATAGTCTAATGGGGATATTAAAAAAATATGCAACACTCACCTAATTGGGGATAAAAATAGTTTCAATGTTTAGGTAATATTAGGTATTACAACTATACAATATTATTTATTTAGTTAAATATGTATCTATCGTATTTCAATAAAATTAGTTCTCTCACGTCAAGATGATCTCTGTCATCCTCGATCCGCGAAACAAGGTGTCCGCTCCATGCAGTATATAAGCATGAAGTTTGTAAGTCAAATTAAAAATAAACGAGTCGTTACATTCCGAATTTGCCAACAACGCAAAAATTATACATACGCATACGTAACTGCCAATCGAACAGACATTAGAGTCATAAATATTGATATTATATTGTTGCATGACGATAAAAAAAAACAGTATAATATAACTTAAAAATGTGCAGATTCCAGGGGTTTATTTATTTATTTAGCACACCAACAGTACACATACATTGACACATTTAAAGTACAACCACAGAATAGGTACTTACTTAATAGTACAACAAACAAATATTGAATTGAAATAGTAAGTAAGTATGCATAACAATGAAAATTTACTGTTTTAAATATTCAAGACATCAGAGTATAGGATAAGGCCTAAGAAGCTAGATCGATTTTTCTTCCCCAGAACTGCATGTATACTAAACTTCATAAAAATACTTGCAACGGTTCCGAGATTACGATTATATAAGATTTGGCAAAATCAATTACGGATATTTTGGGTTCATGATCCACTGCTTATGTATAGAGTGTATAGACGTTTAGGCAAAAAAATTATTGTCATACTCAAAGTAAAAAAATCATCTTATGTATGGACTCTCCGCTCAACGCAAACTCGCCCATATAAATGAAGATTTTTTTTCGAGTTTTGACAATTATTTTTCTGCCTAAATGTCTATAAGTACGTAAGCAGTAGATCATATGTCCAAATATCCGTAATTGATTTTACCGAACCTTATATACAAGATTTACCAAATTACATAATATGTTTTGTTTAGGTTCGACAGCAAGAATGGAAAGTCCAGGATCGACTACTATGGCGCCATGGTTAAAACCTACCAGCTCACTTCCGCAGCATATCCCAAATATGGCTCCTCCATCAAGGTATATTTTTAAGTAGAAGGTAGGTATTAGGAAAATAAGGAAAATAGACTGTATAAATTGGACGAATATGGACAAAGATTGCATATTGGATACCTTGGCATGCCAGTTTTTATTACAAGTATAACCGACTTAAATAGTATACATCGATGTATTATATATTCAAAAGAGGTAGATATGGCATTGCGCGTAAAAAGTGAAGAGTCAAATTGGCCCGACGTCGGACCAATTTTGGTTAATGTGCTCCGCGAGTAGGTTTTGGTTAGTGTTCTGTGTAACGGCCGGGCCACACGGCGCGGCGCCGCACCGCACCGCAATACTCCGCACCGCACTGGCGGCCACACGAGCAATGCGGCGTCGCAATGTTCTTACGGCGTCGCTGCGGCACCGCAATGTTCTTACGGCGCCGCTGCGGCACCGAACAGGGTTGACTTGGCTAATGGCTTGCCCTGTTGACGACAGTCTACAATAAACAATGGGTTTTTTTGTATAATATGTATCAGCATCACGTAATTATACGTTGATTCTAACGAGCGTACACTTCTCCCTACGCCGTACATACAACTGAGCGGTGCCGCCGCGGCACCGCACAGCTTGCACCCCTCCCCGCCTCATCTGCCTCGCGCCGCTGTCCGGTGTGCCTGCGGTGCGGCGACGGAGCGGCGCCGGACGCGCCGTGTGGCATACCATGCCTTTTTATATGAAAAAGACCTGTTGCGATACCGCTCAGGCGCCGCGCCGCAGCCGTACCGCACCGTGTGGCCAGGCCCTAAAGCTGCGCGTCCACTGCATCGGAATCGGAGCGTACGGAGCGTACGTATTTGTTGCTTTGTATGGATTTCTATGGTACTGCGTGCGTATAAAGCGCAGCTTTAGTGTGCGTCGCGAACTAGTCGACGAGTAGCACGTATTACGCGTCCGTTGTCAATGTGTGTCGCGGCACAAAAATATTGTCAGTTTTGTAAGGATATAACGTATCTATGTAATAATAATTAATCAAAGGCTGTATCAGTGGCGAAGGCAGGTTCTCCTTCATAGGGAAGCCGGAGCCTGTATAATAGGTAGGGATTTCTATGAAGGTTTGCAAAAGGTAAGTGACAAGGGAAGCCGATAGAAATGGAGTTATAGGAACCCTAATAGTGGCGTACCACTGGGCTGTATACAATTATTTATGAGTACATATTTTGACAGAACAAAACTTCATACAATAAAAAGTTACGCCATCTTTATTTTCACCATACTTCAAATGTCAGCCATCTTGTTGTCGGACATCGAATGTCAATATGGCCAAAGAATATATATTACTAACGTAAAGAACCGTCACTCCACCGATTTACACGACTCGCCGCTCGCAGCTATGTGTGCGTGTCTGGGCGAATGCGGGGGCGGGTGGGGTGTTACTTTTTCCCAGCCTGGACTATGGTTCACGGGGCTGGCCGATGCAGCGACGCGACATGACGCGACGTTTATAAAAAATATTTGTTTTTTGTTTCACTAGTGAATAGTGATGTCATGCAATAATTTGATTTCATCGATATTTTTAACGAAATATGCTTGGGTTGGGTAAAGTTTGTAGGACGTTAACCTCGAACGTATATCAAATTTTTATTAAAACCCGTTCAATAGTTATTGCGTTAAAGAGTAACAAACGTGTGGTATGCCATTTGCCCGTTTAAGATTCATCCGTCCATCCATTCATCCATCCATACATCCTCACAAACTTTCATATTTATAATAGTAGTAAAATATTAGTAAGGATTTCCGCATAATATTTTAGATTGAATATTACATGACGTAGTACTTAATCGCATTTAAATCTGTCGATACCTATCGATATTGTGCGACGATCTTAGTTGTGTTACAATTTACAACACTTATTGAGTGGTAATAAAAATGTAAAATTGCATTAATATAATTAAAATAGTCTTTGTACTACTTAAGAATTAAGTACAAATTAAACCCAATTGCTAAGGACACAAGGTATATTTTTCCAATATAAGGGCCAATGGTCTAAGTACATTTTTGATTTAAAAAAATATGGCTATTAAGACGTTAGACATTTGGAGACTATTTTGAATTTACATTGTAAAAATCAGTATCCTTTATAAGTTCAAATCGCATGTACCGTGTACCTAACATATTAGGAATTTCCTGATCGGCATTAAAATGAGTGGGCTTAATTATTGTGGTTGTATGTATATGGTCGCCGTAATAACCAAGAAAAAAATTATGACAAAAGCTTCTTCCGCTTGCCTAATAATCCAGAAAGGTAAGTACCTACCTACCTCGATAATTATTACTTATTTTTTCTAACCTAACCCTCGCTTTTGTCACACGCAGTACAATAAATAACTGAGACGTGGATTAAAGTAGTAAGGTAGGTATGATTTCTCTTTTCATATTAAGTATCTAGCTCTTGCCCGCGGCTTCGCCCGCGTAAAAAGTATTATATTTAGGCGGGCGTAAACAAATATTTTAAATTAATTCGATGTCAACCCTAGGCATAAGTCAACATAGCTGACATTTGTCGGTGCTCGAACTGTCATTTGTGGAGAGTGTCGCCCCTGTGATATGGCCCCAAAAATCTCAAAAGTGGGGCCATTTTAACTGGAGACACTTTTTGCCTCGTCATGCCTCGTCTGTAATATAGACGTCTATGGCTGTATACCTCCTGCATCACATAAAATGTGGTGAATATGTTTTGTGATAAGATAATTAAATAAAGCTGGTATATTCTTTGTTATAAAAAAAAACGTAGGCACACTATTAGGGTTCCGTGCCCGAAGGGATTCTATTACTTATATGTCGCTGTCTGTCTGTCTGCCTGTCCATCCGTCTGTCTGTCACCAGGCTGTATCAAATCCGTGATAGCTAGACAGTTGAAATTTTCGCAGATGACGTATTTCTGTTGCCGCAAATACTACGAACGGAACAAAATTATTATCTATGGGATACTCCTATACAACAAACGTTTTTTTTTTTTGCCGCTTTGTACAGAAACCTTGGTGCACGTGTCTAACTCGCACTTAGCTGGTTTTATTTATTTTTATTTTATTTTTTATTTTTATTTATTATGAAAACCAACAGCTTAATATAAATAAATTTTACAAGATTAGTATTTTACAAAGATATAGCCAATAACAGGTTCCCCATAATTAACAATAGTGCTAACGGTATTTAAATAGAAATATTATGGACTAAGTAATAATGTATAATTTATGACTTAAGTCATAAAAAATGGAGCGCCTGGGTTAACGCTAAATTCTTGTTGAATTCTTCAGCAAGGAGCTGGCCAAGGCTTTCAAAGCGAAGGGCCTCTTCGCGGATGCTGCATGCAATGATAGGTTTCTGCTAAATAAATCTTACAATAATACAATTTCGATGCAGTTCCGATAGGCTAAAACAGCAAAATGATATTCGCATAAACGTCAAACCAACGTTTAACGCGTTGTGATCGGTCTAAACTCTAAAACCAATTTATCATAACAAGACGACGATTAATATAAATTCATTGAAAGTAAATTGAAAGTGAAGTTAAATACGAGAATTGGGGTTCAAGACTTCAGATCTCCATGGGTGGTATGACGGGAAACTAGCCCTAAAATTCAATTGGCCCATGATCCCAAAGCGTCGGTTGGTGTATGTTACTCCATGGGTGCTATGACGGGAAAATAGCCCTAAAATTCAATTGGCCCATGATCCCAAAGCGTCGGTTGGTGTTTGTTAACTTCTGGCTGATGTTCACAGATAGCTCCGGTGACCACGGAGCGCGTGCTCAACCAGCAGACGTGTCTGCAGGTGAACGGCACCGCGGACGGCCCGGTCGCCGTGCAGACCGTGCTGCCCGACATGACGGACTTCCGATTTGTCGGTGAGTGAGAGCTGGCGACTAATTGAATGCATAGCTTCGGATTGAAGACGAAAAAAAGCTGTACCGGTGAGCTTGGCACGAACAATTGACAACGATGCATTCGTAATTCGTCGAATGAAATTTATATAGGTGCTGTTATGATTTTCATACAATTTTCATTTGGTAGCGTTACGCATATTATATTGTTGTCAATTATTCGTGCTAATCCCACAGATGATCAGACCTTCATAAAGATGCACACATTTTCAATCTCGCGTTATTTTGCTAGACATCTTACTTTGAAGCACATAGACTGTTATGCCCCGTCCAGACTGCTCGCGAAGTAGGCCGAGGAAGTGGAGCACTTCCTCCAGTGAAGTAACCTGAAGTACAAAAAGGCGAAGTGAAGTGCGAACCCACACTGTCTTATAAGGTCAACCTCGGCCTACTTCGTAAGTAGTCTGGACGAGGCTTTAGGCTCTAAGCCCATAATAATAGGTTGGCGAAAAAGTCTTTTCGTATTATAGTATGTATGAACTTGTCATAAAATATCTTGGGCTATACCAATTGTATCTGGCTGATTTTGGTATCATTAAAAAGTTTTAATTTTACAGAAGACAAATTCAAATTAGGTAAATTTGAGATTTTCATTTGTTTTTCTTATTGTTAAAATGAGTGATTCTTATGAAGAATTTCGGTACATTTTAAAATTTTATTACAAAAAAGGTAAAAATGCAACACAAGCTGCGAAAAAAATTTGTAATGTTTATGGACCTAATGCAGTATCTGTGAGAGTAGCGCAAATTTGGTTTAAGCGTTTTCAATCCGGAAATTTTGATATCAAAGATGCACGTCGCTCTGGTCGCCCTGTTACGGACAAAACTGTTGCCATTTTTGAAAAAGTGGAGCAAGATCGGCATATTAGTAGTTACGATGTAGCTGAAGAACTGGGGATTGACCACAAAACGGTTTTGGCGCATTTGAAAAAAGCTGGGTACACAAAAAAGCTCGATATTTGGGTGCCTCATGAGCTCACTGAAAGAAACCTAATAAACCGTGTACTCATTTGTGATTCTTCATTACGACGTAATGAAACCGAACCATTTTTGAAGAAGCTGATAACTGGTGATGAAAAGTGGATCACGTACGACAAGAACGTGCGAAAAAGATCGTGGTCAAAGGCCGGTCAGGCTTCACAGACTGTGGCGAAACCCGGGTTAACTCATGGTTAACTCGCAACAAGGTGATGCTGTGTGTGTGGTGGGATTGGAAGGGCATTATTCATTATGAGCTGTTACCGCCAAGCAGGACCATCAATTCTGAACTGTACTGCGAACAACTGATGAGATTAAAGCAAGAAGTTGAGAGAAAGCGGCCGGAATTAATCAACAGAAGGGGTGTGGTTTTTCACCATGATAACGCTAGACCTCACACATCTTTAGCCACTCAGAAAAAATTACGGGAGTTTGGCTGGGAGGTGTTAATGCATCCGCCGTATAGTCCTGACCTTGCACCTTCAGATTTCCACCTGTTTCGGTCGCTGCAGAATTCCTTAGGCGGTGTCAGGTTGACATCACAAGAGGACTGCCAAAACCACTTGTCGCAGTTTTTTCATCAGAAGCCCCAAAAATTTTATAGCAATGGGATCATGTACCTACCAACAAGATGGCAAAAAGTTATCGAACAAAATGGCACCTATATACTTTAGTCACTTGTAAATAAATTTTATAAAAAAACCTTTTGAATTTTTATATAAAATGCGAAGAAACTTTTTCCCCAACCTAATATGTCTTATTTTCCTTCAAGTCAAATACGAGATAAATATTAAATATTATTAAGGCGGAGCAGCGTGAAAAAGTTAGTTTTTCCCGTGTATCGGATATATAGTATCGGATATCCCACGGGAACACTACTTTTTCAAGATAAAATAATAGACTGTTTTAATCCAGAGTCTACTACCGTACCAAATTTCATCCGAATGCGTTCTGTAGTTTTTGTGTCAAAGTGTAACAAACATCCTGGATGGATGGACGGATCACTTCCATACCTCCATCCGTCCATCATCACAAACTTTCACATTTATAATAGTAAAATAGGAGGACTCTATAGTCTATTAGAAACCACTAAGGAACAAACTCATGTTCCAGGCACGGAGACGATGCAGGACTCTGACACGAGCAAGTGGCGCATGGTGATGAACGTGGGCGACAAGGTCAACAAGTACACCATGTGGGTGAAGTACAGGAGGTCCATCCGCGGGGACAAGATACCCATACCCGTGAGGTGAGCGCTAACAGTTCCCGACACCACAGATATTGCTAAAATATACAGGATTATTTTTTCACCAGTACAATAAATCAATATACGTAATAGTTGTCAAAAATAAAAAATACTAGCGATTTTTGTTACTACCCCTTTGGAACAAAAAACGAAATTATCAATCCCCGAACTTATCCGCTAAACTAATACAAAATGTGCATTACGCATCTATCGATGCTTTGTTGCCAACTCGTGCGCCGCGCCGCCCGCCCGGCCGATCGCTTACCCCGCCCCGCCGCCCCCTACCTCACACCGCACCCGTTGACGCCTTGTAGTTAGTGCACCCATGCGGTATTAGATTGGTTATGAGATAAATTAATTGAAATGAAAAAAAAAAATATTTTTTTAAACTTGTGAAATGTACTCTATTATCGATACCAATGACGTGGTAAAATTTATTGTACCGATGAAAAAGTATTCCTGTATAATAAATAGGTTAAAATAATTTAAAAAATTTAAAAACCCGACTGCGTAAAAAGTGAACCAAACTAAGTAGGTACATAATTATAACTGAAAAGACAAAAACAAGCACTTAGATATCCGGTGGTCTAGAATTCTATAATATATTATTGAATTAATACTATTGGAACATAACAACTAAACAGTCAGGATCCATTGAAAAATTTGATTGGCTGTCGTATAATGGATACCGACTGTTCAGTTGTTATGTTCCAATAGCATTAATTCAATAATATATTATAGAATTCTAGACCACCGGATATCTAAGTGCTTGTTTTTGTCTTTTCAGTTATAATTATGTACCTACTTAGTTTGGTTCACTTTTTACGCAGTCGGGTTTTTAAATTTTTTAAATTATTATTTTTTTTTAAGTTATACTTTTTAGTTATGAGTACCTAGCTAGCTATTTACTAGCTATTTACTGGATTTCCTATCAGCATCAGTCCTACATCACGATTGCGCTGGAATGTGAGAATGGTTGTTACGTAACTTTAAATCGATATAGATCCTAAACGGTCAGTCGAATCGAAAAATGTTGAGAGAAAACTAACAATGATTTTTAAATACCTATTCAACGATACCCCACTTGATATAGTTTGTTGACTTTAATTTTTTTCATTTTCACAATATGGCGTCCAGTAGTCGCCATATTGAATTTTCACTAACGTCATGTCTTTAGTGACACTCGCCGGACTAAGAGGAATCGATTGACGTGTGAATCATAAAAATCGGCCCAGGCGTTTGGTCTGTATAGTGCTTCAAAGGAACATACATACATACATACATACATACATACATAGGCTGATAAACACATTACCACTCCTTTGCGTCGCGCAGTCGGGTAAAAAATAATGATGAGAAAATCGGGGAACACGGTGTAATCGCAGACATCTATTGTGTGTTACTTCTATTGACTAGATCACGCGAGTTGTATGTACTTCGCGTGTACTCGTTACTTTGCGTGTAAAAAATAGTAAAAATTACTTCGCCATTTCCTCTTGAATATTCTCGGTGCCAAACGTCAAACGAAAACTAAAGGTCGGCGCGCGGCTACGGCCTTTGAATCGTTTACTCGAGGGTGGGGATTTATCATAACTAAATCGCTCTTTGTGACGTCATAGCAGGTAGAAAAATTATGGCACATCTAGTCAACAGATGTCTGTGAGCGTAATAATGCAGCATATTTATCATTTCTATCCAATTCTATAGATCCTTAAAATAGAAAACCCCCCTTGGGCCATTCCCACTCTCCTCTCACTCACACCAGCGAATGTTTCAGGTACGAGATGAAGGGCTTCAACTCGCTGCTGGGCTCCCACTACGACCACTACTACATCGATTACTCCGACTACAACATCGACCAGATCGACCCCGACGTGTTCAATATCGACTCCGGTATGCTAATAGGCTAGGTCGCCCATATTTTGGCAGACATGGCAATTTTTTTCTTCTTTTTCACCTGTTTCAATTTAAAACCCTGACTGTGTACTTCAGAATAATATAATAAAAACAATAGCCTAAAACCGAACGTCGCTATTAAATATTATAATATGTTCTTAGCGTCAAACACGAGCGAGCGGAGAAAGCGAGCAAAATTTAATAATATGATCATTTTATTATTTAAAAATTAAAGTAAAATTAATGTGATTTCTGTTGTTGCAAAATAGATGACAAATAAAATATTATAATTTTAATTTTGTCAGATAATACATTTTGTCGTAGTGCATAAATATATGTCACCGTAAAATTGTAAAAACCGTTAGATTGTAAAATAACTAACGAGATTGTAAAAATATGCCGAAAGAATAAAAACTATATATTTATAATCTAACGAAAAATAATGTGTGAAATTATAGGTCGCATATTCGCGTCGGAAGTCTATAAACATTTTACAATTTTACTCGTTTTATTACAATCTAACGGTTTTTACAATTTAACGGTGATATATACAATTTTATGATCACTGATCAGCAGTGTTACCAGATGAAAAATATAAGCTACCGTGCTTAGTCTTTTTAACGACTGTTCGGTCGGTGGTTCGGACTCAAATTACCGTACAAGCGTTTGAAAATTACCGTGTAATTACCGTGTTAAATTACCGTGTAAAATGCAACTGAAACAACCTTGAATTTTCAATATCATCAGCAAACTTTACATAATAATTATTAATTAGGTAGATTGACTGATTGAACTGAAAATCTCGCGAGCGATTTATTCAACATTATTATACAACTAACTTTCATTTAGATTAGACAAATAGATGGCTACTTTATTATTAGATTACTTTTATTTAGTCAACTTAAACGTCACCTAATGAATGGGAATTCCCCCAAACTCCAGCAATATCTATAAATATCGTAGAAAAAGACACGGTAGTGTATCACTACCGTAGACCGTGTATTGGCCAAAAATACCGTGCTTCTACGGTAATTACCGTGTATCTGGTAACATTGCTAATCAGTGACGTGCCCAAAAAAACACGTACTAGAAATTTTTATATTTTCTTACCTATTATTATTCTTTGGATAGGTAAAATTTTTAGAAATATAATAAAAAAAATGGTTTTTCGTTATGACAACCAACATTAATCCTGCATCAACATGAACGCTAAAAATACACTGAATTGAGAACCTCCTCCTTTTTACATACATACATATAATCATGCCTGTTTCCCGTAGGGGTAGGCAGAGATCACTTCTTTCCACTTGCTACGATCCTCACATACTTGTTTCGCTTCGTTCACTTTCATTCTTACCATCCATTCCTCCTCTTACATTCCACGTAGCGAAGCGGCTATCCATGGTTTTTTGAAGTCAGTTAAAAATGATAGTTTCATAATATGTCCAATACTCGATGTTCCAGCTTACCGCTGCTCGTCGTTCCCCGGGCCCGGAGCTCGCCACCGCGCCACCTTCAACCCCATGGTGGAGTTCGTGCACCCCACCAGCGACGACCACGTGCACCGCGAGTTCGACAGGTGATGCTGATGATTAACTCGATCGAGTAAACACAGGGACCACGGAATATAAAACACAATATCATAGCTAGAAAGTTCGTAGAAAACCGCTGTCGTCAAACTCCAGTACTCACATAAAAACACTGAAAATTAACCAATTATAAAGGTAATCGTTTTTCGAAATCACATACATTGTGATTTCGAAAAATGACTATTAAAAATGACACAAAAACAACCATAATATCACAGTAAGTAAGGAACCACAAAGCAAGTTAAGACTCGCTGTCCTTAACTATGGCACGCGGGCCACGGCCCTTTACTCTTATGTTTTACTAGCTTTTGCCCGCGACTTCGTCCGCGTGGAATTCAGTTTCCATACAAATATTTAACTCTTTTCACTTCCGTAGGGGGCGAATTTTCAAAAATCTTTTCTTAGCGGATGCCTCCGTCATTACAAATATCTGAACGCCAAATTTCAGCAAAATCCGTTCAGTAGTTGCGGCTGTGCGTTGATAGATGAGTCAGTCAGGTATTATAAATGCGAAAGAGTGTCTGTCTGTGTGTGTTACCTCTTCACGCTTTAACCGCTGAACCGATTTTTATGAAATTTGGTATAGACATACTTTGGGTCCCGGGAAAGGACATAGGATATTTTTTATCCCGAAAAGTTTGTGTTCCCGCGGGATAATGGATTTACGCGGGCGGAGCCGCGGGCAAAAGCTAGTCTGTTATAAATAAGGTATTATTTGGTCTAATTTTATGCTAACTTTTACTAAATTCAATAATGTTATAGCACTTTTGTGTTCATGTTTTAGGTTTAAACAGAAACACAACAAGCAGTACACAAGCGAAGTGGAACACGTCAAGAGAATGAACATCTTCAGGCAGAACCTCAGGTGCATTATTTAACTTTTTGGAGTTCACTACTTAAGAAACGAATTTCATATAAGCCCGGAGTATGAAAATCTATGGGAGTGAAATCGATGAACATACAATTTACTATATTCAGATTCATCCACTCCACCAACCGCGCCCACCGCGGGTTCTCCGTGGCGGTGAACCATCTGGCCGACCGCACCGACGACGAGTTGGCCGCGCTCCGCGGGCGCACCTACTCCGGCCCCAACGAAGGTACCATTTTATAGTTTTTTTTATTCATATGTGGCGTTGACTTGTAACCATTTGCCAGTGTCAAGTTAAAAAGGCGGGAAATGGAATATTCATTCAAATTTTCACCACCGTATTTCTAAATCGTCAAGTAAATAGGGTAGTCAATTAGTCAAGTCAGTTGATTCAATAAAATGGTAGACGCTTTACTGAAACTTCCTAGGGAGCTTTGGCGTGAAACCCAATTTAGCACGAATTTTGTAGTTGTATCACTTGTCCACACTTGTGCACGTCAACGAATAACTAATAGTTACTATTCTAACTAATGGTCAAGATATTACACATTAAAAACCGAAATAACACAAATTTAGAAAATAAACACAAAAATCACAACATTGCTGATTGACATTCCCGGCAGAACTCCCCATTTTGTAGTTGTATGCCGCCAACCGCATGATAGATACAGCCTAATACTCCTCACATTGAGGACGAACGTTATTGGTTGGTGATGATGATTATGAAGATACACACTTGGGTTGAAATTTTGTAAGAGCGACAAATGACGCTAGCACCACCTATAATATTTTGTTTTATATTTTTAACTCCTGGCGTAAACAGATGGGGGATATAAGTTTGACCTGTCTGTGACATAGGAACTCCAGAAGGAACAAACCGATTTTGATCTAGCTTTTCTTGTAATAAAAGTGACTTAATCGAGAGTAAATTCATAATCATTAGCACGCCTCCTACTTGACAATGTCTGGGGTAACTACCAAAAAAAAAAAAGATTTTAACCTAATAATGTAATGTCCAGGTCTACCGTTCCCGTACGGCGCCGAGGACTTGTCCGAGATGAGTGTGAAGCTGCCGCCTGAGTTCGACTGGCGCTTGTTCGGAGCCGTCACGCCCGTTAAGGGTAAGCACAGTGGGACTTAGTACGAATACATACATACATAATGTTACGTGTTAGGGTTCGAAGGATTTGGAGAGAAAGACCTGCTGGCTCTTTTGAAGACTTTATTCACTAGCACTATGTCAAACACTAAGCACAAGGTCCAAATACTAAACACTAAGTCCAAACACTAAGCACTAACAGTGTCCTTAATCGTAGCCAAGTCGTGGGTTTCACTCACGGTATCATCACATCACTAGTATTCACATCGATATCGCCTGTTTCGCTTTTCAAATCGAACTCCCGATCACTAGTTTTCACTTGTATCGCCTGTTTCGCTTCGCAGGAAGCTCAAAGTGAACTCGCCTCGTTCCCAACCCCTCAGGCGTATTTATATCGGATGACACGAGTCTCAGACCGTTCCAGAAATGTTCGCGACTCGCGTGAACTGGTTGGATTGTTCCGGAAGATTCAGTAGCACAGTAGCGCCATCTAGTACTGAGTAGGGGGCCCCACGATGTCCCTGTTCACACCAAGTGGTTGCATTGGATGACGCTAGATGGCGCTGTCTCTTTGTGTGTTCGTAACAATAATATAATCACGCCTTTTTCCCGTAGGGGTAGGTAGAGACCACTTCTTTCCATTTGCTACGATCCTTACATACTTTTTTCGCTTCGTCCACGTTCATTCTTACCATCCATTCCTCCTCTTACATTCAACGTAACGAAGCGGCTCTCCATAGGCCTTTTTTCGCCTCCGCGAGAATGAGACGAGATGGATGGAGAACCACATCGCCGAATAAACTAATTTTAACTGTGGAAGAGCCACGCTTCGATAAATACCACGCTACAAATATAACGTGTTTCGCCGAGTGAATGAGGTTACCGGAGGCCCAAGGAGGGATTGGGCATTAAGAACCGGGAACTCAAGTCTCAACACCAGAGTAGTTACAAATATTAACTCTTCTGGTGTTGCGAGTGTCCATCGGCGGCGGTAATAGCTTATCATTAGGCGATCCGTCTGCTCGTTTCCTTATAACATTTTTTTATAGTATTCGTAACTTTGTGTCGAATGAGAATTGTATGAAAGTCTTGACAATGTCTATATAATTTTCATTCGTAAACATTACGAATATGTGATTTTCAATTGTAGAGCTCGAGAGCTATTGCGAGACTAATTACAAGTTTTTTAAGGGAAAACTTCCCTGATTTCTGAAATGGAATTAAAAACGAAAATGCCACAATGTATGGTATATTATTAGGCCCCACACTTCCAAGAATCGCGCGCGACACTGCGAAAAGTTCGCGAACACGAAGTATGGAGCCGATTCGCATATTTTTCGTGTAATGTTTAACTTAATTTTCGCGGACTTTTCGCGGTATCTTGCACGATCGCGGAGGAAGTGTGGAGCGGGTAATATAGGCACAAACGATAGCGGTATGTGACTATCGCCCAGTGCTATCTATACACATAACATCAAACGTTAATGTTTTGTATCGTGTGTGCAATGCACACATTTTTATTTAATGATATGTGTATATTATTGTGTTCAGATCAGTCTGTGTGCGGGTCGTGCTGGTCGTTCGGCACGGTGGGCGCGGTGGAGGGCGCGCTGTTCATGCACAACGGCGGACACCTCGTGCGCCTCAGCCAGCAGGCGCTCGTCGACTGCTCCTGGGGGTGAGTACGGTCGGTCTTGTGCGCACACGCCCACACACATTTATATGACATATTTGAATAGTGCTCACAATGCTCATGTGTCCGTATATGCATATGAACGTACACACGAAGGTAGCACATGCATAACACACAATCGAATGTTACATTCAATATAGTTTCAGCGTCTCCATAGTATTTACGAGTTAATTTTATTTGGGACACACACCAATAGATAGGCAATTTCATAAGCTAGATATTCGCCGTTTAAATTTTTTTTTGTCAATTTTGAACTAAGTTATGTGATAAATTTGGAACTGAGTTATGCGGCTGACCGCCTCAAGGTCTTTTGCTCGGGGGACGGCCTTAACTAATTTGGATACTTCTCGGTTCGATCAACGCTCTGACTCATTCGAATACGCGTCATAACGTGCACGCGCGTACGGGACAGCCTGAAAGTCCAACGATTTTTTGTTATGATTGAAAAACGAAGATTCCTGTCTAAATCCTTTTGTTATTTGTGTCATTTTTTCTTAAAACAATGATAACATAAACGCATTTTTTAAGTTAGTAATGAAATCAATTTTATATTTGTTTTCATACGTCATTTTCAACTGCTGTGACGTCACTCATGCATCATTTTTTTTGTATAGAGCTGTGCATGCTCCAACGATCTCACTTTAGTGATGACTGTATTTCGTCAATGGTTGATCGTAGATATGCCATTGCAAAGACCACAGACATCTATTGACTAGACCACGCAGCTCTCATCGTCTGTATAGAAACCGAGCGTGCCATTATTTTCCAAATTACTGTGACGTCACAATAGCGATTTAGTGGTGATAACTCCCCGTTCCCGAGTAAACGATACAAAGGCCGTAGCCGCGCGCGGTCGCGTTTTTTAGCTTTTTTGTTTTCGTTTGACGTTTATCACCGAGAATATTCGACAGGAAATGGCGCTGAATGAAGTGAATTTATGACAGGAAATGGTGCTGAAGGAAGTGAATTTCCCTCCTCTTTACACGGGAAGTTACACGCTAAGTACATACACTTGGCTGGTCTAGTCAATAGATGTCTGTCGCAAAGACAATATTTCCATTTATGTACTTTTCAAAAAGCAAATAAAAAAAACTAAGCATTCTTCCCTAGTACAAGAATCTTTTCCCTGACCATTGCAATGTTTCAGATTCGGCAACAACGGATGCGACGGCGGCGAGGACTACCGCGCGTACCAGTGGATCATGAAGCACGGTCTGCCCACTGAAGAGGACTACGGCGGGTACCTGGGCCAGGTACTGTCACTGTGATAATGTACAACAGAAGAAAACTGTAGTATATATTCAAACGTGGGGAAGTCATGTTTCAGTACGAATAGGCCGGCTTGACCGGATGAATACCTCACAGAAAATCGGCGTGAAATAACGCTTGCGTTGTGTTGAGCCGAGTGACTGAGGTTACCGGAGGCAAAAAATGGCTGTGATCCGCGGGAAAAGACGCTTGTAAGCAAAATGGCGATTGCTAAGCAGTAAGCGCTGTCAATGCTAAATGCTATTTTCCTCTAGGACACGTTATCCTCTAAAAAACTAGTGATTTCAAAATAAATAATCAAAATGGCGGATTATGTCAGCGCTACTGAAGTTAGTAAACGTGTTCTGGCTGACAACTGTCATTTTCTTTTTAGTGCTAGTAAGCACAAACAAGCGCCATTTTCCGCGGAACACAGCTAATGTATATGTCACCGTAGAATTGTAAAAACCGTTAGATTGTAAAATAACTAACGAGATTGTAAAAAATATGTCGAAAGATTAAAAACTGTATATTTATAATGTAACGAAAAATAATGTGTGAAATTATGGGCAGCATATTCGCGTCGGAAGTCTATCAACGTTTTAGATTTTTTTTAGGTTTTAACAATTTTACGGTGACATATAGACAACATTCTAATGACGGTACTACCGCCATTACGACGGCACCGCTGTCCTAGGACACCAGAGTGCTAAGTGTGAGTTTTTCTGTTCGTATTCGATCGTGAGCGAGTTTGGACTAGGAATTTGTATGTGATTTGTACAGCCTTGTTGTAGCTAAGCCACCTAGTTGTCGCGTTTACAACTAGGTTCAATCACGTACAAATTTCTAGTTAACTCACACTTAGCACTCAAGAGCTTACTGCTTTAAACAACGTTCCCGTATAAACGCCATCTGTTAGTAACTAAATCAACATTTTAGTAAAAGCGCCATCTAGCGGTAGGTACTACATCACTTTAATGACTATCGGATTGCAGGACGGCTACTGTCACATCGACAACGTGACGCTGGTCACCACCATCAAGGGCTGGGTCAACGTCACCGCCAAGAACGAGAGCGCGCTCAAGGTATACAATCATATTTTTTGCCTACACTAATAAAGAGAGAGAGGTTTGTTTTTTGCCACGGGGAAGCTACTTTTTATTGCGGCTAAAAGTACTGCGGTTCCTTCGAAATCGCGCATGAAGTAGCGGGCAATATAGAATAAAGAAAATTTTCATTACTTCATATAGCTAGGGAGCAATATATAAGGTTTGGTAAAACCAATTACGAATACTTCGGGCACGTGATCTACTGCTTATGTAAAGACGTTTAAGCAGAAAAATAATTGTCATACAAAAAAAATATTTTTTTCTTTATATGGGCGAGTTTGCGTTTTGCGGAGAGTCACCCATACATGAGATGATTTTTTTTTTTAGTTTGAGTATGACAATAATTTTTCTGCCCAAACGTCTTTACATAAGCAGTAGATCATATTGTGCCCGAAGTATTCGTAATTGATTTTACCAAACCTTATACACTGCGCATGCGCTGTTGTGCAGCGGCGTGGTGCAACCTGACATTCGAACTCTCACAGTGAAACGTGAATCTTCTTGTGTTATAATCCCCACTTAAATGGCCCCACTTTTGAGGTTGTTTGAGGCCATTTTCACATTTAAGGTATGGTGAAATTAAGATGGCGTTATATTTTCTTGTATAAGGATTTGTGAACGTCATAACTCATCCTTAGTTTTGAAATTTGCAAACATTGCTACATCTATACTAATATTATAAATGCGAAAGTGTGTCTGCTTGTCTGTTACCTCTTCACGCTTTAACCGCTGAACCGATTTTTATGAAATTTGGTATATACATACTTTGGATTCCGGGAAAGGACATAGGATAGTTTTTATCCCGAAAAAGTACAGTGTTCCCGCAGAATAATGTACTTACGCGGGCGGAGTTGCGGGCAAACGCTAGTATACTATATTCTATTTATAGTCTATTCACGTTAAGAAGGCAGTGAATCGCGACAAAATCTAGTATTTTATATTTACTGTAATAATATATTGTGTTAACAGCTGGCGATCTTCAAGCACGGTCCGATCTCTGTGGCGATCGACGCCGGCCATCGCAGCTTCAGCTTCTATGCCAACGGCGTCTACTACGAGCCTAAATGGTAACTCATAAACCTCGACGATCTCTGTGGTTCAGTGGTTGAGCGTGTTGGTTATCGAGCCGGGGGTGCGGGTCCTAATCCCGCTGAAGGAACAAAAAGTTTTTCTTTGTTCCTGGGGTCATGAACCATTAAAATATATGTGTATAGTAAAATCATAATCTTAAATATGTATACCATGTTGAATATAAACATATTAAATATACTTTCCGTCGTACATTCCTCTAATCTCCGTGATAAGAACGTTTACAGCCGGAACGCCGTCAGCACTGCGGCACAAAATCCACATAAATCCCAGTGCAGTGGTGCCGCCTGTTCGAACGCTCTAACGCTAGCGTTGTGTTTGGCTAACGCCCGAAATTAATAACGTATCTATAATTTTAGATTGATTTCAATCTTTGATTCTCAAACAGAAATTATTTTTAATATGTAATGTCATTCCTTGGATCATTGAAATGTATTGAAATCTAGATCTCAGATATGAGATAAGGATTATTATTTTCGGGCGTTAGTGAGCAAGCCCAAAGGATTTATTAGCAAAAACTTCCGACTAAACATGTCTAACTTCTCTAGTATTGTAATCGTGTGCAAATAAAAACCACCTTAATTTAATTTTCAGCAAGAACCAAGTGGACGAGCTGGACCACGCCGTCCTCGCGGTCGGCTACGGTGTGCTCAACGGCAAGAAGTACTGGCTCATCAAGAACAGCTGGTCCAACATGTGGGGTAACGACGGCTACGTGCTGATGGCGGCCAAGGACGACAACTGCGGCGTCATGGCGGCGCCCACTTACGTGCTGATGTAGATAGGGGAAGCGGGCGGTCGACAGACCGGGGGGTCTAAGGCCACTGTAGGGGAACATTAGATGAATTATATGCGATACATATTATGTGCGCCGTTTTACGCATTTTGAAAACTGTCAAAATTGACGTTTTCTGTCAAAATATATGAAACACCTAAAGTGACCTTTTTAGACCCCCCTGGGTATTTAGTCAAGATGCATTCGATACTTTCGCAGGCGAACTTCGAAAACAAAATGTATGGGATTTGACATATTGCATCGCAAGCGATACCTCTGTGGCTCAGTGGTAAAGCGCTTTGATGCTCAAGCCGAAGTTGCAGGTTCGAAGGAACAAAAGGTAAATATGTGTATTAGATGTGTATTAAATATGTGTATAATATAATAAAAATCTATACACTTCACGTTTTCTGGTACCCGTAACACAAGTTCTTCGGATACTTAGCACGGGGCCAGATTGACGTGGTCTGAAGCGTCCATAGATATTGTTATCTCACTTAACGATGACTTATTTCAAATCCCATACATTTCGAAGTTCACCATCGAAATTATCGAATGCAATGTCACCAACGCCAGTGTGTTTGCGAGTTTTGTCACTGCTCCCGTGAAAAAGTTAACTACAATTTGTGTGACATCGAAACAACGCCCCTAGTGGCGAACAATGGGAACTAACTCGATGCCATACACATTGTAGTTGATTCGCATTGTGATACTTGTAAGGCTAATTCTTTGAGGCATTATAGATTATGGTAAAGTAGTTGAAAACAGTTCCACACTCAATGTGAGAGACATTGAACCGAGCTGTTGATTTCTTAATTTTTTTCTTAGTGATATTTTCACAGCACACTTTCATTTTCATTTGAATATAATATAATAACATAGTTACGTAAAATCAGTGACATAATAATATTTGAGTACATGATTTTGTGCTTATGAACAATATATACGTTTAGGCAGATACATTTTTGAAATACGCATTATCAAGTAATGAAACAAATCTTCGCCACTGAAGTCATTGACTTCACACTGTCAGCTGTTTTCAAACGCATTTTTTTAAATTAAAAACTCGTGTTTTAAAACCAGCCGGGAGGTGAATCGGCTGATAGTGTGAGGGCCATCGGTCTCATTGGCGACGATTCGTATCGTACACACTGGATAAGCAGTAAGTACAATGTTTTGTCCTTGTCTGTCAAGCGGCTTTTTCCACGTATCAGACAAGGACAAAACTTTGTATCGCTTATCCACTGTTCAAATGATATAATTTTACAATTTTGATTTTATTAATATTTTGATTTTCAACTTTATAATATTTTTTTTTTAAACGTCTTTTCATAAACAGTGAATCGTGTGCCCAAATTTTCAGGTTTTAAAAACGTTGTATGTTTTTGAATAGATCTCCATTATATCATTAACAATATGGTTTTAATTTTAGTGGATAGCTGGAGCAAAGCTATTTGGGCTTTTAATGACAACTGTTAGATAAGTGACCACATTCAACATTAAGTTCAAATGTAGCTTAAGAGTTTTTTATATTTTTAGCGTGCTGAAGTAATTTTTTAATAAAATGAAAAATGATAAATATGTTTGTTTTATTTCATTATAATAATCATCATTTTATTATTACGGTCGTCGAAAAACAAAAGGAAAAAAGAAGAAAATAGAATACGACAATGCACAATGAGGAAGATGTAAATCAAAATTTATTCCCCTTTTTCAGCCCTAACAAAAAATTTAAGCAATAATAAGACTAACTGTGAAAAAATTGTGTTGATATCACGAAAATTGAGGTTTTTATAAGCAAATCAATATGGGAACGCGCGAAAACTGATTGCGCCCGTCGAGTAATGGCTGTGACGTCACATCGCCGTGCGTAGCTAGCTAACTATGCAATGTGCATACAGTATGTTTTTGACACGCGCTCTGTAAACTTACCTTCGTTCATTTCGATTCATTTTTATATATTATTATAATAAATATGACTTAATAGGGAAAATTGTTAAATTTAAACAAAAAATTAATACCAACTTTCAAAGTAAAAACGCACAAAAGAGTATGAAATAAATTTTATTTTCTAAAAATAATTCTCCTTTTAAATTCGGCTAAAATTTTAACTATTTCCCTACTCAATCTTCTTAATTTTGAAGTCTGTGCCAGCCCAAACAATATCCTGATAAAACAATATTTTATAGAACTCACATTTAAGTTGGCAACCAACTTCAAAATTATGAAAATCTAGTAGAGAAATCAAAAATTTCAAACTCAAAATGGGCTATGAAGTAAATTATTTTGATAGAACAAATCTTTATCAAGTAAAAGTTACGCCATCTTGGTTTTCACAATACTTCAAATGTTAGCTACAATGACCTTCTAATACACATGGACAAATCACGCCATATAAAAACTAAGCGTAAGCATGGCACGCGTTTTTTATTTCACCATATTGTGCTTCGACTGCTCTGTGCATACATTGCCGCTGATGTTCGTGTCCTTTCAAATGTCCGCGGTTGCTAAGCAGTAATGTAAAACAATTATGTAGTCGAAGCTACATATGCTGATTTTAGAAAGTGATTGGAACAAAGATAGTAGTGGAGTAACAACGGACTATAATTTTTTTGATTTTTCTTTTGGAAATATTTTTTTGTATCCGACTACGCCAAAAGGTTTATGGTATTTTTAGCAGTCTATGTATGTATTTAGGTATGTATGTGTGTTGGTTTCTATGAACATAATTATGTTCTACCCATAAACTACTGAGTTGATTTTGATGAATGGTGTGTCAATCGATTTTTTTATTATGGTCCGGATGACGTAGGCTAAATTCTTATCCGACTACGGTAAAGTCAAATGGAAGGGATATGATTTCGTAGTTGAATTACAGCTCTGGGTTACGCTTTCATTCTTTATACTGGGCTAGGTAGAAAAAACTTTGATTTAAAAGAATATTTAAATCATATACTTCAATGAATAAAATAATGTTACGTGTTAGGGTTCGAAGGATTTGGAGAGAAAGACCTGCTGACTCTTTTAAAGACTTTATTCACTAGCACTAGGTCCAACACAAAGCACTAAGTCCAAACACTAAGCACTAACGATGTCCTATGTCGTAGCCAAGTCGTGGGTTTCATTCACTGGTATCACTCTTGATCACTAGTTTTCACTTCGAAATCGCCCGAAGGTAGCTCGAAACTGAACTGAACTCGCTCGTATTCCTGCGGCTATTTATATGGGCCGAATCAGTCCCAGACTATTCCAGAAAGTTTCCGACTCGCGTAACCGTGTTGGATTTTTCGGGAAAGTTCGCACAGTAGCGCCATCTAGTATTGAGTAGGGGGTTTCACGTTGTCTTTGTTCATACAAAGTGGTTTCATTGGCTGACACTAGATGGCGCTAGTCTCTTTGTGTGTTCGTACAAACATTCTCACAAGACTACGGCAAAATAATCTCTAACCCTATGTATGTATGATTGACCAGGTTAGTCGTTAGTCAGCTGTTATTAAAAATTAACGTAGGTTTGTATGTATGTATGCATAGGAAAGTAAGTCAAATTATTTTATTGCAATATTTTTGTTTAGTTAAAATAATCAAGTGCACTGGAATAGATTATTTTATTTTATTATTTTTAACTTCCCGCTAAGAAAATCTAAGATTTTCAAAAAAGTTATTGGTTTTACCCCGTTTTGCAAAAATCGAATTCTCATCAGTTCTGTCTCAGAAGTTCTGAGGTCACAGGAAGCTTCCCTGACTACCCCCGCAATGGTGTCACTATGTCTGTATGTATGTGTGTGTGTGTGTATGTGTGTGTGTAAGTATGTAAACCTTACACACACACACACACATAACTTTTGAGCGGTTTGACCGATTTTATTGCGGCTGATATGCTGCATGCTAATATTTCTTTTTTGCGATTGGGACAATTCTACTACTAAGCTCTATGAACGGAACAGTTGTCTTTTTTAAACGTTTAACTCCATCAGTGGCGCAATATAAATTACAATGCGCAGCAGTCAGCCCCTGAAAAAAATAAGTTTTATAGTGAAATATTAGTATTTGAATAATTTTCATTTTAAAAACTTACAGGTACATCACATGTCTCTTCCATACCTCTCTTCCTTGATTGGCTTGGTCCAGAATCAACGCCAAACTGAAAAAAATATTAATTTAATTGCAGGAATACATAATATTACATTTGAAAAAATAAAATATGAACTTGAACTGTATCTAATAATAACCTCTATATGCGGAACAGCTGTCTTTTTTAAATGCTTAAATCCTTTAGCAGTGAAATAAATATAAGATTCAAGGAAGTGATCCGAGCAAATGACGCTCGACTCATTTGGTTTGTAAAATTCTTCGGATCTTTCTCTTGTTTCTCTCTTAATCTCGTTTACAGGAAAGCTAAAATAAGCAGTCTTTATATAGGTTGTAAAGAAATGTTGCAATTAATAACCGTGAAATAACAATCTAACCAATTGAAAAAAAAAATTAGAACCTGACTATAGAATTGGATATTATAGTCTGGTAAAAATGTACCCTTCATCAATTTTGGGATCAAAACTAATCTAACCACACGACACTTCGCAATCAGAAATTCATCAAGCCGTCTTGGCTACAGGCGCGGTAATAATGAAACAGATCTTCATACATAACACATAACACATTACATGAATTATACATACACCCGAAAAACATCACCCACACTCGAAAAATATTACCCTCCACTTGGTCAGTAAAGTAAAAATAATGGCTATTACACTTCAAAGTTTTGAACAAAAAGCGACTCCACGTTTTTGTTTTCTGACTATGTTCTTGTCGCGTCCTGTCGCCTGTCTCTTTCTGGCGTGCATGAAAGAAAAGAATAGGAATAGCACAGCCATACTCGTTAATAATTTACAACATTTATTGAAATTTCAGTGTTTTTTTCTATTTTTTACACGTTTTCGCTTGTTATCTTTTATAAATAAAATCAACTTACCAGTAGTAGGTTACACCATCTTTTTTTGCGTTGATCTAGTATTATTTCTACATTTTTTCACGACGCACTTTGGCATGTTTACTGTTTTGCTGTCAAAACACGACTAACGTAAAAAGTGTGCTCACTTCGCATTTGCGCACAGTTCTGCCGTCCCGTTTACAGCGCGCTCATGCAATGTCCATGTATTAGAAGGTCATTGGTTAGCTATCTTGTTTTCACCGTACTTCAAATGTCAAAATGGCCCCAAAAATCTCAAAAATGGGACCATTTAACTGGAGATAGTATACATCTATGAGAGAAATAATTAAAATTTTTGCCGAATTTAAAAAGGGAATTATTTAGAAAATAAGATTTTTTTCATACTTTTTTGTGCGTTTTTACTTTGGAAGTCTGTTTTCATCTTTTGTTTCAAAATTATAATGTTTTCCATTTTTAGGGCTCCACTTAGGGCACACAAGGAACGCTTATAGTTTCGCTCGCTCCGTCCGTCCGTCTGTTATACTTCCGTAATTATGAATATTGATGGATGAAATTTGGTACAGTTATAGATTGTGTGTAGATCTTAGGTTTGGCATAATAAAATAATAATAATTTTATATTTTAGGGGTAGCTCTGAAGAGGGGATGAAATATTTTTTCATTCTACCCCATTTGTGGGGGTATCGTTGAATAGGTCTTTTAGAATTTAGGTAAGGTTTCTTTTAACATTACTTTTTTACAAAGTCGACTATTTTCGAGTAATCAGCCTCCAGTGGTTTGTAAGTTGGTCCCCCCTCCCTTAGAATTTCTAAATTATAAGAGATAGAAACTTGTAAGCTTCTATGCTAATAGATCATGCTAAAAACTCTTTAGGAAAATTATTTTAAGCGAAATCGGATAGTAACTTTTGAAGTAACTTGAAAAACCTATTACGCGATTTCCAAACGTGTGTCTTTAAAGACTCTTTAAATTTTCTGTTCTGTTCAATGCTTTTGGATCTAGGGTATACCCTTGGCACAAAATTTTACTTTTTGGTATGATATGCTTAATTTACTTCACATTGGCCAAATTCTTAAAGATGTACCTATACATTTTGAGGAGTTCCCTCGATTCCTCATGGATTCCATCATCAGGTTTCCACTTTAGTGACTAAAGTCTAAAAGGGCCAATTTCAAATTAGGGGCCATCCATAAATAACGTCACACGTTAGGGGGGAGGGAGGGGGTCGACAATGTGTGACATTGTGTGACAAGGGGGTAGGAGGGGTCCTAATTTTCGTGACGTCACATTTCAAAATCTATTTTAATCTAAGTGTTAATATAGTAATCATAAGTAATAGCTATATGATATTATGATAGCTATTGCCCCAGTGTCGAGACCCCCCAGCCCCAGTGATGTTTAAGAGATCATAATGTTGTTTTTTTATTACATAAGTTTTTTTTTCGCCTAGAAAATGCGTTTCAGCATCCCACTAGGGGATAGCGGTCCTACCCGTGAGTATGTGAGACTCTGCTGCACCCGAAAAGATGGTGAATGGGCGCAGCCCCTACTCAATAAAAACTCGGCGGTACTCCTTGGCGGGCCACGGGATCGCGTGAGCCTGGGCATAAGAGTCTGGCAAGAAAGACGATCCATATCCGTCTCCTTTTTTTGGATGTCGGTTAAAAAATACTAAAATATAATAGTCAATCTATGACATTTTGTTCATAAAGTTTTTTGTCGAGATCTCAAACAAGTGACTACACCATAAACATAGTTATAAGCGAGGGAAAAAGTAGGTAGGGAGTTTTTTGTATTGTCTTATTTCATCTTTTAAGTTTCATTCAATAGATTAAATATATTTTTTAAGTAGGTACCTAACATATCTGCGTGACTCGTGTTTTATTTCTCTATGTAAAACCCATTGTTTAAAATACATTGTCACTAAAATACTGAATTCATTCTGAGCATATTCTATAAACTAAACATTTAGTAACGCAAAAAAAAATGTAGGTAGATGTTTCGTATTTATTTAGGTACCTACTCAGTACTCACATTAAAATATTCTTCGCAAACTTTTTTCAACACTTTACACAACAAATTTTCTCAGATATTGTCGTTGGGCACATGAAAAAAGTATTTTTCTGGAGTGCTAACCGTTGTATTATACATAAAGGTGTTATACAATTATATCTATATGTTATTTTATCACCATAATTCCAAAAATTTCAATAAAACTTCAAAATTACTGCACGAGTTCCTTACCGCGGCGGTCAGAGCCGGCGAAATGACGTCACGCGTTGAGCGGTCAAGCTCGCGCTGATTTTAAAAACATCCAACTTTAAAAATTAATAAAAAATTCAGTTTTTGAGATATTGAAAAAATTCTTTCACTAATATTTTTTAGATTATATTTTTTATTTTTATACATTATAAAATAATTACACTCATCTAGCTCATTGTTATAAAAAACTGTATAGGACCCGACTAGTCCGACTACGTAAACTATAATAATAATAATACCTCCCCTACCGATTCCGGTAACGGTGGCCGGTTTCATTGAAACCTGGCCAACGACGCAGAATTTTTATAGTGCCCAAGTGTGTGCGCAGTACACAAGAATTACGTACAGAGAAAAAGCTTCGAAGTTCGAACGATCCGAATAGATCCAATTTTTTAAAAATTCACGTCCCCTTGGCTCACAATTTGTAGACACATCGTATGCTTCTAGTGGTAAAGCTAACTATAGCTGTTTATCTGTTCCATACAACAAACAATATCTAAATTAATTTTGCAACTGGTCCTCTTAAGCCCACGAACAATGGAGAAAAAGAAATCCGAAGCCGCAATGCTGGTAATGAAATTTTCCTACGAAGTAAAATGAAATCTGTAATAGGGAATATGCATGTGACACCAAAATGGATAAAATATTTTTATTTGTAATCTTTATCGTTAAAGAAACATACCCGTACAATTGTTTTTTTTATTTATCGTGAATATAAGTGAAAATTAATCATCAAAAACCATTGTTTTTGAAAATGCCGCGCAAATTTCAAAAAAGGATATTATTGGCTGAACTTGGGCTGAACAAAACGTGACGTCATAGACCGCACGGACGTGTGTCAACTCAAATGTCAACTTTCAAAACTTTTTTTTTTATTTAAGGGGGAAGGTATTAAACCATTACCAATGTAAAAAATTTCATTGTGTCAAGCGAAACAGAAATTTCATATAAGGCTGGGACTTTAATATGATCCGGAATCCGGAAGGCCGAAGAAAATTCTGAGCATTGAAAATTTCTGTTTTCAATTATAATTTTGTATTTTTTTTTAATAACATGTTATTTCGGTTTTTAATGTGTAATATTGGTGGAATATTAACCGTTAATTATTCGTTGAGGTGCACTAGTGTGGAAAAGTGATACAATTACAAAATGCGTGCTAAATTGGGTTTCCCGCCAAAACTCCCTAGGAAGTTTCAGTAAATCACTTTACTTGAGTCGACTGACATGACTGATTGACTACCGTGACTATTTATTTGGACTTTGACTAGACTTTGGACTTGACGATTTAGTTTTTTAAATACGTTGATGAAAATATACTTCACACTGGCAAATGGTGATAAGCCGACGCCATAAATAATAAAAAAAAAGTCAAACAATGATGTTATCTGTCAACTGTCTATCCAAGTGCGATGACGTTGTGACGTCATAGTCCACAACTCAAGCGCTCGAAATTAAGCCGTTTTAAAGTCGCCCAAAAATGATTGTGATTTTAAAACATTTTTTCCAGGATAATAAATAATATTTTAGATGTGTTATATATCGGGTGTCCGGTAATTAATGGATAACCTTAAAATGTCTTATAGTAGAACTTATGCCCGTTCAAAAAAAAATATACAAAAAAATCTAACATAATTAGTACCTAAGATAAGTTATTTTTAGAGAAAAGTCTATTTTTTAGCGTATTTTTTTTGTTTTTTGAACACTATGACCAGAAATGAATGAATTACATCGGTTTTTTAATTGTTTCATTACTACAATTAGGTAGTATAACTATGCTGATAGATAGAAAATAAATTGTATCACTAGCGATTGCACTTTTTATTTTTAAATGTATGCAAGTTGATTTATTTTAGAAAAAATTGCATAATTTATTTTTTCATCGAATTTGAAACATATGGGTATAAAAAAAATTTATGAAGGCATGAGTGACCAATAATTTTTAAATAATGCTGGTTTTAAGTAGATTTTATAATGGTACAATTCATCATTGTATCTACCATAAATAGGTAGTGAATTATTGCTATTAATGTAGAAAAGGAGAAAAATATACTAAAGAAAGAAAGTAGGTAATTGGGGAACTTTAAGAAAAATAATTGTACCTGACCATTGAGGGTTAATAAAAACATCGTTTAACATTAAGAATAGGTACTTAATTTTACACGTATTTACAATAAATGTTCAAATTTTTGGCCTCCCACTCTTATGCAGGCCCTACATCTACGGATACATGGTCTTCTGAGCAATCTAGTACCTATATCGTCAACGTAATACAGGGCCGGATCTACCTAAGGGCTACTTGGGCTGCAGCCCAGGGCCCCGAGGTTACAAGGGGCCCCCAGACCCCGCTAAAAACAATAGGCGATAATTTGAATTTAAAAAATGATTGTCTGTAAAGTCGGTTTACGGGCAATATTTTTAACGTGATATTGTCATAAGAAAACATTGTAAAAAAATTTGCATACTTCTATAAATTGAGTTAAGGCGGAAAATACGTGTGAAAGGATGTTTTCATGCTGATTTTCATTAATTTTTTAAGGTATAATACCAGGAAAGCCTTTGATTCGATTGAGACCTGGGCGGTGTTACAGTCTCTTCAGAGATGCCGGATCGACTACCGGTACATCGAAGTGTTGAAGTGTTTATATAGTAAAGCCACCATGTCCGTGCGAGTACAGGAGCATAGCACAAAGGCGATCCCATTGCAGCGCGGCGTCAGACAGGGAGACGTCATCTCTCCGAAACAGTTTTCTGCTGCATTGGAGGATGCGTTCAAACTCCTGGACTGGCAAGGACTTGGGATCAATATAAATGGCGACTACATCACTCACCTTCGATTTGCCGATGATATCGTGGTTATGGCAGAAAGTCTGGAAGACATTAACACTATGCTAGAAAACCTCTGTAGAGTTTCACAACAGGTGGGACTTAGTATGAACATGGATAAGACGAAAATTATGTTTAATGCCCATGTTGTACCCACCCAAGTGACCGTTGGAAATTCTACGCTCGAAGTTGTTGACGACTATATATACCTGGGGCACAAAGTCCAGTTAGGTAGGTCCAACTTCGAAAAAGAGGTCAACAGAGGGATTCGACAATCCAGCTCGGCTGGGCAGCGTTCGGGAAACTCAGAAACATCTTGTCGCTCAAAGAGCTATGGAGATGGCTATGCTTGGAGTCTCTCTACGTGATAGAATCAGAAATGAGGAAATCCGTAGCAGAACTAAAGTTACCAACATAGCCCAGCGCATTAGCAAGTTAAAGTGGCAATGGGCTGGACATATAGCCCGTAGAACCGATGCACGCTGGGGCCGAAAGGTTCTTGAGTGGAGACCACGAACTGGACGCCGAATCGTAGGACGGCCTTCCACCAGGTGGACAGATGACCTGAGAAAAATCGCAGGGAGTCGGTGGATACAGGCCGCGAGCGACCGGTCGCACTGGAAATTTATGGGGGAGGCCTATGTCATGCAGTGGACGTCACCAGGCTGAAACGGACGGGATAAAAAATGAATATTATTTATTGAAACTATTTGGTTATTTTATACATATTATATTCATGTTTTTTTTTTTCATATTAAATATGATTGTGTAAAATCATAAGTATTATAAGTAATTAAATATAAATACTTAAACTAAAATAAAGTAAACCTAATATAATTGTTTAAAGCACATTACGTTCGGACTCCTGGTATCTATACTTATAGATACCAGGAGTCCGAACGTAATGTTAAATTAATGGTCTCAATTTAGGGGACAGATTTTTTGCAGGTAGAGCGCGTCCCAGTAAAATAAGCACTCGTTTGAAATTACGCGGGAAGTTATGTTGTTATTGGCAGCTCTGGAAAAAAATATTATGAGAAATGTGGATTTAAATCTAATTAAATAAAAGTTTTAGGAAATTCTTAGAAACTGTTCACGAATTATAGATATCGTAATTTAAAAATTACTGTAATAAATAAGAGTATCGGCAACACTCGGTACGTAACAAATTCTAGCACAGCCAGTGGCAGAAAAGAGAACTAAGATCTGGGTCTATTATTGTGGACATAAATACTATGGAAAAGCCTATACCGGACTCCTGGTATCTTACTTCGTGGTTTAAAGATAGATTTAAAAAGATATGTGAAATGTAGTTGAGTGGTCTTGCGATATATGGCACTGTACAGCTCAAATGGCGATATTATTTATATATTTTATTAGTTTCAACCATTAGTTTGCCCAACGATAGATGTCACTATGCCGAAGGGGCTATTTTCCTGGACCGCGCTATCGCTTGACCGAGTCTAAATTGACGTATTAATTAATAGATTTCCATTGGTTGAGTTTATTACGAGTTTAATTTTAATTACGAGTTGTGTTAACGAGTGTAAATACGTTTACAGAATTTTATCTTTAGTTCTTGGGAATAAATGAAAGTCGCAGGGCGCCAGGTCAGGACTTTATGGCGGATGACTCATTATCTCGATAAATATTCAACAGTTCGTTTTGCGGAGTGCGCTGAAGCATTATCGTGATGAAGGAGGATCCTGCTTCGAGGGCGCTGCTGTCGAATTTTTTCCAAGAAAACAGGCAAACAGCGATTGACATACCAGTCTGCAGTAACTATCCTTCCATCTTCTAGCACACTTCGCGAAATGACCCATCCGACCAAAGAATGAGGCAATTATCTTTTTTTCTTGACTTCTTTCTTTCTTTCTTTACCTTAGTTGGCCTATCCTCGAAAGGAAACACCCACTGAGCTGATTGTCTTTTGTTTTTGGGTTTGTAGCAATATATCCAGTGTTCATCACCTGTGACGATGTCAAATACAGCATTTGCGTCACCGCCGTTGAACTTATCTAACATTTGGCGGCACCAGTCCATGCGAAGGTGTTTCTGGTCGTCGGTTAAAGTATGGGGAAAACATCTTGTACTAAGCTTCCTGACGCCTAAATGTTCGTATAATATTTTTGAACTTGACTCATACCAATGCCTAAGCTTGCCCGTATCTGCTGATAGGTCACTCTATCGTGCGTCACACAGCACTGATGTTATCTTCAGTAGTTGCTGTTAAAGGACGTCCCTCACGCGGATCATTATTGAGATTGCTACGTCCACGCTTAAACTCGTTAAACCAATTGTAAATAGTGGCACAAGTTGGGGCTTCAATAAGAAATGCTAATCGCAGCCTATCATAGCTTTGTTGTTGAGTAACGAACCCACAACGAAAGTCATAATAAATCATTGACCGAAAATTATCTCACGTTAGGTTCATTTTCACGTATAACAAGAGTTTTAGATTTGCCGCCAATTCACAAAAACAAATGACAAATGAATGCAATATACTCATTTAATAGGTTACCAAAGAGTTCTAAAATTGAAATTCAAAAAAAGTTTTCATTAGCAATGTTGGTCAGTTCTAAGCATTTTCAGTTTTACCCACGTGGTTTTCTCTCTCACCCAAAGTTTGCCTGGAAGAGATTTCTACCACAGCAGTGGTCGCCTTTTGTACAACTATTACTTGCGTAGATTTAAGTAATATTTATGTTTTTGTGCAATAAAGAATATGTAATAATATCATTATAGAAAACGTTTTTTGACATGACTATTAGTTGAGTACTTAGATAGGCCCCTTAGTAGTTTCAGCCCAGGGCCCCTCAAATTCACGATCCGCCCCTGACGTAATAACCTCCGTGGTCTAGTGGTTAGAGCATTGGCTCTCGACTCGGAGGTCGTGGGTTCGATTCCCGCATTGGAAAACAAAAAATGTTTTTTTCAAGTCTAGTTAGGACAATGCAGGCTGATCACCTGATTGTCTGACAAGAAAGATAATCTATGCGTCGGATGGGCATGTAAAAAGTCGGACCTGCGCCTCATCTCTCATCAGTCGTGTCGGTTATCCATCCCACTGGATTACGAGAGTAAAGGAAGAGAGAGTGCTCTTGTGTACTGCGCACACACTTGGGCACTATAAAATTGTTCCTGCGTGCATCGCGCGTAATTACCGAAATCGGTGGGGAGTTATTATTATATCACTTTTTTGATGCGGCTGCTCTAACACGGCTACGTAGTTCTTCAAAGGCCGTATATAGGCTTACGGTACACCTCTTCTTTGAGGCAGCCCCAATAAAAAAATCCAATGGATTTAGATCCGGTGAACGCGGAGGCTACAAAATTGGCCCTAGACGCCCGATCCATCTGTTTAGGTACGTATTATTGAAATATGCACGAACGGGTACAGCATAGTGCGCAGGATAGCCGTCATTTTGTAACCAATAAGAGTCACTCAACTCCTCAGGCACTTCTTCTAATAAATTGGGGAGGGATAAATCTTTTCTTTTCACGCTTAAAAGTAACAATTTTAAACATATTGCATTAGTTTTAAACATATTGCATTTCTTTAGTAATTTTTTCTACTTTTAGCAATAATTCACTATTTATGGTAGATACAATGATAAATTGTACCATTATAAAATCTACTTAAAACCAGCATTATTTAAAAATTATTGGTCACTCATGCCTCCATACATTTATTTTATACCCTAATGTTTAAACTTCGATGAAAAAATAAATTATGCCATTTTTTCTAAAATAAATCAACTTGCATACTGTAGTGTATGCTGGTATGCCAAGAGAAATTGTCTCATGCACTTACGTCACGGATGACTTTGACAGATAGAATTGTCAGTTAGTCATGATACAACCATTGGACTGGACGTACGCGTGGCGGGTGCTGCTGAGCCAATTTAGAGATATATCGTACGATTGGCCATATCGTACATCTGGCGACGAGGTCAAAAAGGTCAGTGGATAAAAATTACAGAAATATACAAAAGATTATCGTATCTTACAAATCCGCTTTGAAAATAACAAAGGAGGGAGGTAATGGAGGAATCAGTCAGTTGTAGCCTATAGGTGCAGTCAATCTTGTAGATTGTTTAAAATAAAGAATATCGTATTGCCCATGCAGGCATATAGCAACCTCCGTGGTCTAGTGTTTGGAGGTAGGCTCTCGACCCGAAGGTCGTGGGTTCGATTCCCGCATTGGAGCGACAAAGAATGTTGTTTCCAAGTATGGTTATGACAATGCGGGCTGATCGCCTGATTGTCTGACGGGAAGGATGATCCATGCGTCGGATGCGCCTGATCTGTGTGATCTTGTATACCGCGCACACACTTGGGCACTGTAAAATTGCCTGCGTAACTGGTTTGGTTTCGGTGGGGCCGGTCACGGTCACCGAAATCGATGTGGAAGTTATATCTTATATATAGCTAAATGTGCCAAGCAGGTGTCGCATCAGTTATTGTTTATAATCACCTAATGTACACAGCCTCTTTGCTTATTCTTGTTACATTTTCTATGCGCGGGTCAAATGACAATGGTCAATTGTGGTATGCTGCTAGTATACTAAAAAATTCCATGGCAATAATTTTATTACTTAAACAATCCTAATTTTATAAATTTATTATTATTTACAATGAAAACAAGTTGTTGATTATGCCAAGAGTTATATTTATAATAATTATTTTACGTTATTATGGTTTATTAAAAGCCAACGACATTAAATAGTGGTAAGTAAGCAGGACTCCAATCCAAAGGCTACTATGATTATTATGTTTAAAATAAAACCATTATAATATAATATTATAATATGCTGGTTACATAAGTTATATTACAACTAGAATCTAAATATCACTAGGCATAACTAATCACAGTTTAAGTGCTAGTGAAACTTCCATAATTACTGTAAGTTTTGATACCATGTTTTATATTGACACATGTAGGTAATTGGAAGTGAGGCATTTTGTACTTGATGCATTTTTAAATAATGAGTATGGGCTACTTACAAAACTTAGTGAATTAACAGAATCTATAGTAGCAGATAATTGTTGCAGTTACCTGTAGGTTTGAAAGTGTTGAAGTATATGACCTTATTATATTTTATACTCCAAACTATACTATTCAGTGCAAGAGGTAAAGAATAGTGAAAAGGAATGTAAAATACTATTATCAGGTAAGTTTAGGGTTTCCAAATCATAAAACCAATTGCAAAACAATTGTTTCACTGAGTTAGTGTTACTGTTAAGTAGGCACATCTGTAAGGTTTGTGATCTGTAAGGATTGTGATATAGAAGCGACATGTCGCAGTACCTACAGATATTATTAGATCGGGGGGCACGGGAGTGCCCCCGCCAAGTCGAGTGATTTATATACTAGGTATACTGAAATGGCAATAGAAATAACCTCAGTATTTGCTTACGTGTTACTGCATAATAATTATGCAATCATCATGTATTGCTAAAAATAAAGAAAAAGTGGAAAAAAAGTAAAGTAATATTATGTTGTTACCGATAACCAAGTAAAATAAGAGTATTCTGCTACTGCAGATGTTTACTATTTAACGTAACGTACCATAATAAATGAGATCTCCGAAATATTACACTATTACACGAGCCCACATAACAACACAAGTTCATTTGTTTTATCAAATAAGAATGCAATATGTAAAATATATTATGTTTTAACATACCTACCTAATAGTTTTGATGAATAATTGTTGAAAAGTTTAAGCGTTGCATTCGATAGCTATATTAGGTACATTGCTTTACTGTATCATAATATCAATAAGACAGCGCCTCGCGAGTGCAGGCTTTGATGTGTGATGTGACTCTTGACACACGCACTGCAGTGTAACCGGGCAGTTTACTGTTTACGGTTTAAGACTTATTATTTCTCAATAAGAATACATAATTCACTTACTTGAGAATAAGAACAATCGTCATTAACTTACACCAGTACAAAACACAGCTTACAGATTATAATATATAACATTAAAAACTAGGAATTTAAAAGAACACAGCAAACTGTTTCGATACTAATTTATAACTATCAACCTTTTTGCATTCAAAAATATAGGGTAGTTGAAAATATTCGCTATTCATCGAACTCAGTGTTATCTAAAGCTCGCGTACACTGTCAAGCTTTACTTTTAAATGCAGTAGATATTATATCCTTGCAGTCTTACTTTAATTTAATATGTTTCTACTTAGATCTTTTAGTATCATTTTAGTGTATTAATATAACTATAATGACGTATATCATTTATTTTGTTGATATTTTAAATAATTGTGGTATTATCTAGTATACTCGTATTAGCTTTTAATTAATAGCCGGGCTTTGTTTATAAATCTGAGTCTACTGCTTATGAGCATAGCTAAAGTTGACTTACTAAATAGGTAATGTCACGAATGTAACATATAAGTTTTATGCAGTATAACTGATCATTAAATTGATAATGTTATGAAGGTTACATACTAGCACAGCGCATCATTAAATTGATGACGGTTAAAAAATGTATGAAAGCAGCAAAGCTGATGATGATTGGTTAAAAAGTGTATAAAAATAGCAAAGCTGATGAAAGTGTATAAAAGTACAGCGCATCAATAAATTGATGACGGTTATAAGAATTAATGAAAGCAGCAAAGCTGATCATTAAATGGATAACGTCACGAAAAGTGATATTAAAAGCAGTATTATTGATCATAAATACATACCAGTGCAGCGCATCATTAAATTGATGACGGTTTTAAAAAAGTTAAGAGCAGCATAGCTGACCAGTGCAGCGCATCATTAAATTGATGACGGTTTTTAAAAAGTTAAGAGCAGTATAGCTGACCAGTGCAGCGCATCATTAAATTGATGACGGTTTTTAAAATGTTAAAAGCAGCATAGGCTGATCATTAAATTGATACCGTTATAAAAGTGCAAAAAAAAAAAGCAGCATAAAAGCTGGTAATTAATTAATATAATGGTATACTAAATGATAATAATCATTAAATTACGTCATAAATATGACTTGGAAGTGGTATAGCCAATCATTAAATAATTATGGCCATAAAGGTGACACGAAATTGGCAATGCTAATAAGCGAATTGATAAAGTAAGAAATTACATGACATGTAAGCCGTGGGCTGATTATCGAAATTGACTTGTAAGGCATGTCAGCAATATAGTTGATCATTCAATTGATAAGTATCACTTCTAAGCAACAAAGTTGATCATTTAATAATTGGTAAGGTCATAAGAATTACTGACAAGCAGTATGACTGATTATTAAATTGATGTTACTTTGTTTAAAAACAATAAATGGTTAAAACTTTTTGGTTGCTACAACTAGCAAGAAGTTTTGTAATATCGCCGGATATAGTTGATTCCTATTTTGCATCAAAGCAGGGTCAGGTTTCCGGTTCGCCTAGTTAGGCAACATAACAAAACATTATGAACACAAATGTTGATTTGAATAGAAGGATGACCAAATGAGGAGTTCACGAGACAAGGAAAAAATGTAAACAAACATTGTGAGGTTCGTCATTTTGTCATATACTTGAATAATAAATCTGCGAAATTTACCTGGAAAAAACGGGTAATGTCGATGGTTGTCAATTCATACTCGAATTGTGTCAGACGCTAAATTACAATCGCACGGACTACAGTCCGTCGAGTGAAATTGCTAATCGTCTTCGAATGACAATGATAAGCTACTCTTGGGTCAGTGATTTATATATTTAAATATGTAATTATTTTCATTTTATATTACATTTATACGAGAATTGTGCGAATGGAGGAGTATGAAACTTGCCCAGTAAATAAAGGTTTATGTGGATTAAGGTGGAAAAAATTCAATAGTGTTTTAAATAAATAGTATAATGAAAATAACATCACACACCTTAGTTACTACCGCGCGTTTGATAAATTCAATTTTGTAACACGTTGATGTTTGTGAATCTGCCTGTCTGCCACAAATCCATAGAGAATGTAGATTACTCTATGCACAAGTTACAACATACATATTTTTATTATTTTATATTTATGAGGCAAAATGAACATTATAAAAAAATTTCAAAAACAAAAAAAAAAATGATGATTTATTATGGGTGAGTTGCGACCATAGGGCGTATGATATGACGTATGACCATAACTGTAGTATGATCATTTCGGGTTTCCTCACGATGTTTTCCTTCACCGTTAGAGCGTCTGTATAATGTACTTGAGATCTGAAAAAGTCTCATTGGTACACGCCACAACCTGGGATTTGAACATGCACTCTCTCGAGTGTGAACTAAAAGGTCTACCCACTAGGCCACGGAGCTCTCCCTTTCGGGGTTATTGCTTCAATAAATAGGCGTATATGAGGCAAGTACGCTTGATGAACTTGATTGTACAGGCGAAAGTCATGACAATGGGAAAGAAACAAACAAGATGGTTTAGAGCATAGATATATAATATTAAAAAGACTAGTTTAGAGTCTAGTTTAGGAAAGTGCAAGGTGAAGGATCATTTCAGATAGTTATGTTAGTATATGATATAAATAGTTGTGAGATGGAGAACAGAAGACTTATTATTACAACAAAGAAATCCAGAGCCTCTTTTTAATATAATACATCTATATTCAAGAGACAGAAATAAGAGTAAAATTGCAGTTCGACTTTAATCCGGTATTGGAAATTGATGAAAATAGCGAATTGTAATGTGATATAGGCTAGGGGACTCACAGTATAAAAGTGATTTAAATCGATAATAAAGCATGGTATATCCAATATAGGTTTTCTATGTGACAGAAGTTGGAATAAGGCATTCAGGGGGGTAAACATATATCATCAGTATATGGGATTAGAAGACATTGTACACAGTTATTATAAAATATCCAAAATGACATACTAAGCCCAGTTTCACAACCACTACATAATACCTACATAACGACCGAAGCGAGTGTCGGCAACAAGATCAGAGGTTTTAGGATAAAATATGCACTCTAGTATAAGCTACAACTACACTAAAGTTTAAACATAACACTCTCCAAAATCCAAGTACAAATAATTGAGATATAGAAGTTTGGAATGATTCAACAGGGAAAAGTACCAAAACGAAGTATAGTACACTTTATAAGACAATGAAAGTTCTTAAAAGACAAAGAGAGGAAGGTAGAATACACGTCGGTCGGATAAAGGGTGGAGTGTGGAAATAATTAGGAAGGTGAATGTATTGATTTGAATTGATTATACTTTATTAGTCACTTAATATGATGCTGAATTACTGATAAAATAACGATATCCAATAAAGACGTTACAGCATAAATTTAAGACATTCTTATCCGTGGTTATTAATTCAATTTTGACAAGATACAAATAGAATATATACATGCACAAAATAAATTAAAACAAGGAAGGGATGTAGTGTATGCTGGTATGCCAAGAGAAATTGTCTCATGCACTTACGTCACGGATGACTTTGACAGATAGAATTGTCAGTTAGTCATGATACAACCATTGGACTGGACGTACGCGTGGCGGGTGCTGCTGAGCCAATTTAGAGATATATCGTACGATTGGCCATATCGTACACATACATAAAAAAAAAGTGCAATAACTAGTGATACAATTTATTTTCTATCTATCAGCATAGTTATACTACAATGTGAAAACATTAAAAAAACCGATGTAATTCATTCATTTCTGGTCATAGTGTTCAAAAAACTAAAAAATAAGCTAAAAAAATAGACTTTTCACTAAAAATAACTTATCTTAGGTACTAATTATGATAGATTATCTTTTTGTATTTTTTTTGAACGGGCATAAGTTCTACTATAAGACATTTCAAGGTTATCCATTAATTACCGGACACCCGATATATAACACATCTAAAATATTATTTATTATCCTGGAAAAAATGTTTTAAAATCACAATCATTTTTGGGCGACTTAAAAACGGCTTAATTTCGAGCGCTTGTATAATTCAAATCGAGCGCACAGATTTATATCATTATCATTATAACATGGTATATAAAACTGTATAAAACAAAGTCCCCTTTTATTAAGTCTGTCCCTGTGTATGCTTAAATCTTTAAAACTACGCAACGGACTTAGATGCGTTTTTTTTAACAGATAGAGTGATTCAACGGGAAGGTTTTTTGGTATATGTAGAGGTACACAGATAATTTTAAGGGTGTCTAATGTCCTAAATAAACACATTCTTTTGCGTTTACATTGCAAACGCTGGTTGAACCCAACGAGATAGATCAAAATAATGTACTACAGTTTTGTTCATCATAAAAAAGCCCACCAAAAAGTCCGCGATAGCATATTATGTCTATCTCTTAGGGCTAACCCACAATAACCATTTTTTATCCTTTACTTTAATTTAAATTTATTAGCTTATTTACGAAGCGATTTTAAGCAATACAGCATTAATCCTTATCTGATTTAGTACCTTAATACATTGCGCATTTAATATATATCAATATGGCCCTTTATATCATGTAATTTAAATGGATATGTATTTAAAAGATATTACAGATTTTAAATGCAGAGACATTCATTGCAGAGACACGTCTCGAGTCTCGACCGCGGCGACTCGGTGGCTAAAATTTTAACTATTTCTCTACTCAATCTTCTTAATTTTGAAGTCGGTACCAGCAAATTTGAACGTGAGTTCTATAAAATATTGTAGGATATCATTTGGGCTGGTAGCAACTTTAAAATTAATTCTAATGCCGCGTCCGCACGTTTGCCATTTGCCGCAAACTCCAAACCTCCACAAACGCTTGACTTGAAAAAGGGAATCAAACGTCGCCAATCGCCATCCGCACGCTTGCGAGTGAGTTAGTGTGTTCTGAACAGGCAAGCATGACGGACGTTGAGCTCGTAGGTATCGGCTATAGCATTTGCTTTGAGTTATTTTTAATGTAAAAACAACAGCCTCCGTGGTCTTGTGGTTAGAGCTTGGCTCTCGACTCGGAGGTAGAAGGTTCGATTCCCGCATTGGGATTATGAGAGTAAAAGAGAGTGTGCTTTTTTGTACTGCGCACACACTTGGGCACTATAAAAATACTCCTGCGTAACTGGCCTGGTTTCAATAAAACCGTCACCGAAATCGGTGTGAGGAGTTATTATTATTATTGTTGTAAAAAAATACATAAATAAAAACAAACAAAAAAAACGGCAAAGAAGATGGTGGATTAAGTTACAAATTAACCGTATAGTGGCTTATTCAATAATGTACTTAGCCACGCACCGGCTACTTTTTTCTCATAATAATAATAATATCTATGGACGTTTCACACCACGTCAATCTGGTCCCGTGGTAAGTTCTCGAAGAACATGTGTTACGGGTACCAGACAACAGAAATATATTTAATACTTTTATATTATACATGTCACCGTAAAATTGTAAAAACCGTTAGATTGTAAAATAACTAACGACATTGTAAAAATAGGTCGAAATATTTATAACTACTTATATATTTATAATCTTACGAAAAATAATGTGTTAAATTATAGGCAGAATATTCGCGTCCAAAGTCTATCGGCATTTTACAATTTCACTAGTTTTATTACAATCTAACGGTTTTTACAATTTTACGGTGACATATACATTATTTAAGATTTTTATTTAAGTGTATTATACACTTAGATACAATAATTATGCTTGTTTTTCGGGTCCCAAATGCATGGTTCAGACTGATAACATTCGAGAAAAAACAAGATGTCTTATTTGACCAATCACCACTCATTTTGTGCGAGCGTAGGCACGTCTGCCCGTCTCCAGTACACAAACCAGACTGAGCGCGCGCAAACGTGTGGATGCATCGCAAGCGCTTGCGACAAATTCCCTTTGATTTGTGTCAAAAAACCGACACTCGATCGGAACGGCCGCAAGCTCTTGCAAGCCTATACAAACCATGGCAAACGCTCTATCCGCACGTTTGAATTTGTGAAGACTTGTCGAGGTTTGGCAAACGTGCGGACGCGGCATAAGGTTGGCTGTATTCCGGTCCAGCTGGAGTCCAGTTTTGCGACGTCGGAATTTCGACTTTATTTCTCTATCAATAAAAGACATTTTGAATTGACAATTTGAGCCAACTTCAGACAGATCAGTCACAACTCACAATCACAAACGACTGTGACCACTTGGTGACCACCACCTACAAAAATTGTATGTAACGAACAATGAGATATCTCTTTCTTTCTCATTGGCATGTGTCATAAAGGGGGATAAGATACGATATACGATTTTCCTCTTGCTAATAGCATTGTCTCTATCATGAAGTAAGAATATTAAGATACCAGGAGTCCGAACGGTATAATGAAATGAAATGAAAATACAGGGCGACCGGTAATAGGTCTGTTTCCTTTTAACATGTAAAAATACATCACTTTTGCAGCCTAAAAAGCTATATCATACCCTGTCCAAAAGCTAACGGTTTTTGAGATATTCAAGATTTTGTATTTTTTTCAAAAACACCCGATTTTAAAGGAAAACTTGAAATAAACAAAAATCTACCTTTTAATTTCTAAATCTTTATCATAATTTTACTTCTTAGGTAGATAAACTACAAATACAAAAGTTATTTATCCATCTAAACAGGAAACAAAAATTAGCAGAGTGTTTCAAAAGTCTTAACAAAAAAATTTAAAATGATTTTCCCTCGTTTCACCCCTTATTGTTTAAAAAAATCAATAAGACATTAGTCATACAAATTACTCAATTAAATTCCTTATTTATTAAGCTATCCAAAAAGGTATAATTTGTAATGCAAAAAGCTAAATTTGCCGATTTGTCCTAATGAAAAACCATCTAACTACCTGAACTAGCAGGTAGTAAAATTCTAATTAGCAAATTGGAAAAGTCTAAATAAACCTTTGCTACGTCAGATTAAGTTAAATAAAAGTCTTTGAATAAAAATTAATATTTTATTTACATAATAAGTTGATAATTACGGTAAATCCTGTTCGAATTGTCGTCCTCGATTTCTGATGCACTTGCGTAATCTTAAGCGAAAATTAGATCGCGTTACTCTACTTGTTAAAGTTTCTCGGATTTCGTTTGCTGCATTAATTATTCTTCTCCTCAGTTCATGTACATCGCTAATAGGTGTTGTGTAAACCAAAGACTTCATGTGGCCCCATAAATAATAATCGCAAGGAGTCAAATCTGGAGACCTTGCGGGCCAAGGTATTGGACCGCCGCGGCCAATCCAACGCTGCGGGAAATTTTGATCCAGCCATTGCCTAACTGTCACTCTGTAGTGTGCCGGGCATCCATCATGTTGGTATATCATACCTCTTCGGGTTTCAATTGGTACATCTTGCATGAGCTCGTGAAGATTATTTCTCAGGAAATTTTCATACGTCTCCCCGTTTAAATTGTCCGGTAGAAAAAACGGCCCAATGCAATGATTATGCAAAATTCCCATCCATACATTCAGGGAAAACCTCCTTTGATGAGCACCTTCTTTTGCCAAGTGGGGGTTTTCACCCTTGGGAGCCCAAAAGTGTATGTTGTGGTAGTTGGTTATGCCGTCACGCTCAAACTTCGACTCGTCGGTCCATAAAATCTTTTTTAAGAAGTTATAGTCGTTTTCACGTCGTCGTCGATCTTCCTGCATCACGTCGCCTTTGATGAACAGAGCCACTTTCCCGCACGCGTTGGTACGCCGCGGAAAAAACTCCAGCACTTGGTACATTATTTCGACGGGGAAAACGACGCCGGTACTCTTCCCGTGCAGCGGCTGCGTTGCCATCACAAAAACCGTAGCAGTACAGTATGTCAGCATACTCTTCGTTGCTAAAAGATGCCATTTTTGATAAATTAACTTGATCAGAAGGAATCGCAAATAACACGTCAGCGCGCTCAGGACGAGAAGCGTTAACTAAACAAAAACTCTACATAATGCTCTTTAGACGGACCCGAACTGTTACGAACCGACGCGAACAGTTACGAAGAAACCGGATTTTTTTAAACCGACCAATAATAGAGCGCTTCTTCCTCCGATAACAAAAGAATTTGACTACCTGACTACCTAATCCTGAACAAATTGTAAGGCAAAAAAATGGTGCTGAGAGTTATTAACTTACCTTACCAGATGTTTGTGAATTTTTTGCACACAAATTATACCTTTTCGGATAGCTTAATAAATAAGGAATTTAATTAAGTAATTTGTACGACTAATGTCTTATTGATTTTTTTAAACAATAAGGGGTGAAACGAGGGAAAATCATTTTCAATTTTTTTGTTAAGACTTGAAACACTCTGCTAATTTTTGTTTCCTGTTTAGATGGATAAATAACTTTTTTATTTGTAGTTTATCTACCTAAGAAGTAAAATTATGTTAAAGATTAAGAAATTAATAGGTAGATTTTTGTTTATTTCAAGTTTTCCTTTAAAATCGGGTGTTTTTGAAAAAAATACAAAATCTTGAATATCTCAAAAACCGTTAGCTTTTGGGCAGGGTATGATATAGCTTTTTAGGCTGCAAAAGTGATGTATTTTTACATGTTAAAAGGAAACAGACCTATTACCGGTCGCCCTGTATATAGGTCTATGCTTTTCCATAGTACCTATTTATGTTACTCAAAGATTTATGTACACAATAATAGATCTGGGATCTTAGTTATCTTTTCTGCCACTGGCTGCGACGAGTGCTTCTTTTAATGTGGCGCGCTCTACCGGTAAAATTATTTTTAAATTACCGTTAGGCAATTACCGTGTTCTACGGTATCTATACTTAAGGAACAGTTTCTAAGAATTTCCTAAAACTTTTATTTAATTAGATTTAAATCCACGTTTCTCATAATATTTTTTTCCAGAGCTGTCAATAGCAACATAACTTCCCGCGTAATTTCAAACGAGTGCTTCTTTTAATGTGGCGCGCTCTACCGGCAAAAAATCTGTCCATTAAATTGAGAACAATATTATAACATTATAACATTACGTTCGGATCTATACTTCGTGAGTGTGCCATAACCATAGTGTAACGTGTTTCAAATAAAAATAGGAACGGAGAGTTTCGCCGGGAATGTCAATCAAAAATGTTGTGTTTCTGTGTTATTTTTCTAAATTCGTGTTATTGCGGTTTTTAATGTGTAATATTGGTGGAATATTAACCATTAGTTATTCGTTGACGTGCACTAGTGTGGAAAAGTGATATAGCAACTACAAAATGCGTGCTAAATTGGGTTTCCCGCCAAAATTCCCTAGGAAGTTTCAGTACCTACCTACCTACAGCGTCTACCACTTTACTGAATCGACTGACTTGACTGATTGACTACCTTGACTATTTATTGGGACTTTGACTAGACTTTGGACTTGACGATCTAGAAATAAGACAATTAATAAGAAATAAAACGACAGAAGAAGGAGTATGGTCTAAGACCTTAGCCTGTTCCATTTCGGCACGACTTAAAAAAAAAAAATACATTTTTCTGTCAAGTGTTAAATGTAGGTACCACGAAGTATAGATAACAAGGAGTCCGAACGTAATGTTAAAATAATGGTCTCAATTACGGGGACAGATTTTTGCCGGTAGAGCGCGCGACGGTCCGACATGCACTCGTTTGAAATTACGCGGGAAGTTTAAAGTTGCTATTGACAGCTCTGGAAAGATTGAAATCTTATTAATTAAAAGTTTTAGGAAATTCTTAGAAACTGTTCTCGAAAAATAGATACCGTAGAACACGGTAATTGCCTAACGGTAATTTAAAAATAATTGTAATAAATAATAGTATTGGCAACACTCGGTATAATAGTATTGGCAACACTCGGTACTCGTCGGTCTCGCACGCCTAGCGGCAGAAAAGAGAACTAAGATCTGGTCCTATTATTGTGTACATAATTATTATTAAAAAGCCTATACCGTTCGGACTCCTGGTATCTATGCTTCATGGTAGGTACCATGAAGCATAGATACCAGGAGTCCGAACGGTATAGGCTTTTTAATAATAATTATGTACACAATAATAGGACCAGATCTTAGTTCTCTTTTCTGCCGCTAGGCGTGCGAGACCGACGAGTACCGAGTGTTGCCAATACTATTATACCGAGTGTCGCCAATACTATTATTTATTACAATTATTTTTATATTACCGTTAGGCAATTACCGTGTTCTACGGTATCTATTTTTCGAGAACAGTTTCTAAGAATTTCCTAAAACTTTTTTTAAAATAAGATTTCAATCTTTCCAGAGCTGTCAATAGCAACTTTAAACTTCCCGCGTAATTTCAAACGAGTGCATGTCGGACCGTCGCGCGCTCTACCGGCAAAAATCTGTCCCCGTAATTGAGACCATTATTTTAACATTACGTTCGGACTCCTTGTTATCTATACTTCGTGGTAGGTACTTTATCTTAGGTTAAATGTCACTTGAAAAGTGCGATTTGTGGACTAGACGAGGGTACCCTGGACCATATTTTTTTCTCTTGTCCTAAAAACCAGTGTTCCCTTTACGATCTCCTTCCTCCTACTATTCCTCGCCCTATCAATTTTAAATCCGTTTTATGTTTTGTAAATACTTCATTTATTCAAATCCTATGTACATTTATTAGTATAACAATATAAAACTGTAAATAGCTATTAGTTACTAACCCCTATGTTTGTGTTTGTTTTAGGTTGTTTCAACAGACCTCGCTATTTAATATACCGTACCCTTGTTTTGTCATAAGACCTTCATATATAACAGAGTTTTCATCAATTACTCTGACATTGGCGAATCACTACGGAGCCATTTATAAAGAAGAAGAAGAAGAAGTGCGATTTTCAGAAAAACAGTGCAAAATGCAAAATAATAATAGTCTTGCGTCGAATTTAAATAAAAACGTTAAATAGTAATCAAATAACTAAACATTATGTGTTCTGTGTGTTTATTTATGCAAAAACCAACATGACTAAGTGTTTTATCAGGGGATGTAATTCAAATACTCGAAAAAATGACGAAGGATTGTCATTTTTTAGGTTAGTCTTGGTTTTTTTTCAATTTTATGTTTATTTTAATGTTAATTGCTAAAAATATTTCTTTAATTAAACATCATTCAAAGTACTCATTACAGCTCAAGTATTATATTGTGTTCTGTGTAACAGCTATTTAATAGAAAAAGTTAATATTTGGAATGTTAAATTGTTTACATAAAAAAAAAATCGTAGTGCTGCCTCCCTAATCCCTATGGTATTTTAAGTTTTATCGATATGTAGCCTAAGTTTAATTGAGATGAAAATTATTGATAGTCTCGATTATTTAAATAGTGTTTTATTATTATTATTATTATATCTGTAAGCACACTAGCAGCTAAAAGCTGATGCGTGTGTATCACACGATTTAAAGTTTGTCCAGTCTATTTTTCAATGAATTAACTGTGGGTGCCATTATTACAGTCTCAAGTAGCTTGTTCCACTCAGAAACCACTCTATTTGGTAAGAAGTGCTTTAATGTTTCTATGATTGTTTTCTATGAAATCATAGTGTTATAAATGTATTCCATGTGAGTAAACTCGAAAATAATGCATCTACTGTACCTATGCCTTAATATAATAAAAATAATAAATAACAGTTTCATATTATTTATTTTTATATCAGTGAACAATGATAAGCATTATTTTTTACAGATTTCCAAGAAACGAAGACCTCAAAAAGAAATGGATGGATAACATAGGCGCAGAAAACATAAAACCATCCGCAGCATTAAGAATATGCTCCAAGCATTTTGCGCCAAATGATGTTAATAGAACATTGGATGTGGTGCGCTTAAAAGAGGATGTGGTACCTACAATTTTTCCAGTAAGTATTTATTTTGCAAATAAATAAAACCATAAAATACGTCACTATTTTATTAAGTCAAAACATTCAATCTAATTTAATTTCTATACATTCACAGTCAATTCTAATTTAATTTCTATACAGTAATAATTCATCCATACTTAACTGGAATTTCTCATTTCTGACTGACTTATAGCATAATAAGACAAAGTTCCCACTTGTGAGGCACAATCCTCTTAATTTACAGCATGGAGAAAGAGAATAGAGCTAAGGAGAACCATCTTGTATGGGGGATAACATGAAAAAGTGTCAGAAAAATTATAGTTCGTTCTGAGTGTAGGAAGTGGAAATGATTTGAAAGTTAGATATTGGTTAGTTAGGTACTCTGATAATTTGTGGCCATTTTTTGGCACTCTTTTTGAAATTCTTCCACTTGCTACTATAGAGCCACCTTATCTTGCTCCGTTTTAACTGACAGTTTTTAATACACGAGATGGTTGTACTTACCTCTATTCTCCATGATTTACAGGAAGAAGTTTTTTTTGTTTTTTTTTTTTTTTTATAATCTGTCATCGGCTTTCACTTAAGCTTTGGTTTCCTAGGATAGCGTTGCGTTATATAGCGGCAGTAATACAGCGGTGAATTAAAGATTCCTTTGTGACGGTGACAATTACCACTCTCTAGGAAACCTCTCCATTTGTTTACATAGAAAATGTTCATTCACCGCTGTATTATGGCCGTTATTTGACGGCAACGCAATCCTAGGAAAACGGAACTTGTGCGATTATCAGATGGTGTGTTTTCTAAGAAGAAGTGTCCGGGCTTTAAAATTATAATAAAGCTTTTCTGTTTTTTCAGTTTACTCGACCTTCAGTGACTCAAATAGCATTGTCAATGAAAACTAACAATATTGACAATATGGCTTTACCAGATGTAAGTTTTAATATTATTTCAATCTACCAATAACTGTTTGTTAAAAACACCACCTTTGGTTTCATTTGCAGGTTTTAAACTACCTTAGATAGAGGAATTTTCTTTTGTGACTGCGATACTAAATGTAACGTTGTTAACAAATATGGAGGGTAGAGATAAGGAGTACCATCTCCATACATGAAAAGTGTCCGTAAAAAGCGTTTACTTGGGGGCGCTGAAGACTTAATGGGGTGTAAAGCGGCAAAATTTAAACAGATAACTAAATCTTAGCATCTTCTTTGGTTATGTTTATAAAAATATATTCGACTACGCGAGTAAGTAGAATATTCATGATTTACTGAATTAACTATCACTTTTAGTCTACTAAAGTCGTCAAAAATGTTAAATAACTAAACTCAACTCACTTCACTCCATCTCTTATTCCTAATTTCATACCATACCCTTCTTGTCATCATCATCAGCGCCATTGTGGAAGATTTTTGAACTGTTATTTATAGCATACAGCTGGACACTTTTTCAACTTTTCTCCCATATGAGATGGTTCTCCTTATCCTCCATATTAACAAAATATAGTTAATGGTAGATAGGTTATCAAAACTGGCCATAAATAAATACTGCCCTAATTCAGGAGAAAAGATGCTAATATTTGTATTTTGATTCTAGCCTACAACTTCAAGACTACCACCAATGACTACCACCAGACTAGAACCATGCACAGAAAATAATGTACCGCCTTGCAATGTAAGCTCTTAATATTATTAATTTATTATTTAGATCATTATAGACGAGGCATGTTGAGGCAAAAAGTGTCTCCAGTTAAATGGCAAAAAGTGTCTCCAGTTAAATGGCCCCACTTTTGAGATTTTTGGGGCCATTTTGACATTTGAAGTATGGTGAAAACAAGATGGCTGACATTATAGTATGAAGATTTGTTCTATCAAATGTACGTCATAGCCTATCTTGAGTTTTGAAATCTTTGTTATTATGTAAATTATAAATTTATAATAATTATTCAAAATGCATCTGCCAAGAAAGGATTTTTGAAAATTCGCCCTCTAAGGGGGTGAAAAAGGGGCTAAAATTTTGTATGGAAACCGAACTCCACGCGTACAAAGTTGCGGGCAAAAGCTAGTATCTATACTATAATAATATTATAAATGCGAAAGTGTGTTTGTCTGTCTGTCTGTTACCTCTTCACGCTTTAACCGCTGAAGTGATTTTTATGAAATTTGGTATAGACATACTTTCGGTCCCGGGAAAGGACATAGGATATTTTTTATCGCGAAAAAGTAGTGTTCCCGCGGGTTAATGTATTTACGCGGGCGGAGCCGCGCGCAAAGCTAGTATTATAATATGCATTCCTGTCAGTTTTATTTCAAGTATTCCGGGATCCAGATGACAATATATTTATTGTGTCTCATTAACTTACAATAACATGATTATCATTGTCAAATAATAATAATCATAAAACAGATATCATGCAAAATTTTATTTTTTCAGCCTATGCCAATGGACACAAATATAATCCAACCCAACTGTACCGAACAGTTACAACCAACAAATATGGATGTTAATTTGTCACTAAATACACGAGAAAGCTCCATGGTTAGTATTTATATTCTTTGTAAATTGAACTGACTTACTCGTGTATTAGTTGTAAAATGACAGGTTTTTTTCACTTTAATTATATGCGATTGATATAAATAAATGTTAAAATATATTTTGATATTATAGTAAAGAATCACAGTATAATAATAACGCACTAGCTTCAACTTGTTAGTCTTTAATATTTGCATGCTGATAAAAATGATTTGATATGATTGTCATATCCATGTACTTTTTCGATTAGTAACTTTAAAGAATTATAACAATATATTATGTACAATAGATAAATAAAATTAAATATTTCATGAATAATAGTTGCCTATCAAATACCTTTCAGTGTTTAAATATTTTTAGAACACCACTTAAAACACTATAAATCTACTTTATTTTTCAGGTACCTAAAACACCAAAAAACGTGGAAAAGTTACAAAGGCAATTGATGTTGCAGCGTAAGAAAATAAAGGTTCTCAACCAAAAATGTAGAAGGCTGAAGCAGAAGTTAAAAACCTCTCAAACCATAATTGAGGAGTTGAAAAAACAAAGTACTAAAGTAGTAGGAACTAATCCTCATGAAGGCGCTGTTCTGTTAGAAGAATGCGCCGGCACTCCAGAAATTCTTACTCGGCCTTATTTTGTAAAAATTATGGGACCATTATACAAATGTTCCCCGAAACAAAAGCATAATATATACTAGCATTATTTGCCCGCGGCTTCGCCCGTGTCAAATTAGGTTTTAAACTTTCTTTCCCCTATTTTATCTACCTAGAGGCCAAATTTTAGAAAACGCTGAAATACGTAACTCATTATATTTTCCGTACTCAATCATACGAAATTTCATGCAAATATGTCCAAGGAATAAAAAGTTTCATACGAACTTATATCTCCTATTTTACCCCCTTGGGGGTTGAATTTTGAAAAACCTTCCTTAGTTCCGGGTTAGGGTTCCGAACCGGTGGTAATGGTAATTGTAATTCTTCAATTTTTTTTTTTTGACGTTCGGAAAACAAAACATTGTTTTTTTATTCTGAATAAAAAGATTTTTATTTTATTTTATTTTATTAGTGGATGCTTACGTCCAGCCTATAGGGTGTGGCCTGTGCCAAAACGCAATCAGTTTTGCTTTTTAATTTTATATGTATAGATATATAGATTAAACGGAAATGGGGCAGTTAATCGTAAGTTCTCATCTCATAACAGGGTTTATTGATAATGTACGGTTTCTGCGAAAAACTTTTGCGCGCACGAAGTTGCGGGCAACATCTAGTCTTAATATATAAAAGGCAAAGGCAAAGGTTTATACGTGGTAGAGCCATGCTTCGGCACGAATGGGCCGGCTCGACCGGAGAAATACCACGGGCTCACAGAAAACCGGCGTGAAACAGCGTTTGCGCTGTGTTTCGCCGAGTGAGTGAGTTTACCGGAGGCCCAATCCCCTACCCGATTCCCTTCCCTACCCTCCCCTATTACCCTATTCCCTCTTAAAAGGCCGGCAACGCACTTGCAGCTCTTCTGATGCTGCGAGTGTCCATGGGCGACGGAAGTTGCTTTCCATCAGGTGACCCGTTTGCTCGTTTGCCCCCATATTACATAAAAAAAAAAAGAAAAAAACCTGACTGACTCATCTATCAACGCACAGCCGGAACGGATTTTGCTGAAATTTGGCAGATAGTTGTAATGACGTAAGCATCCGCTAAGAAAGGATTTTTGAAAATTCGCCGCCTAAGGGGTGAAAAAGGGGTTAAAATTTTGTATGGAAACCGAACTCTATGCAGACGAAGTTGCGGGCAACATCTAGTAATACATGTATTTAATAATGCTGATAGCGAACATGAAAGTTCCGATAAATTACTATCAATTAAATCTGTGATTGTAGAAGGAAGCGAATGGTAAAGGTCGGAGGAGGCCTTCTCCGACTGGGGTCTAGGAATCTAGAATTTTATTTTGAATAGTGTAATAGGCAATCGGACTATTTTTTTTTATTGCATAAATGAATAGTACTCTTAAATATGAGTAACTTCTAGGTACAGCGATTTGTATAAAAAATTTCGCGAGCCTCCTAAAAACGCTCCATACTAAAGTCGACCTACAAATGACGTCACTTGTAGGTTATAGTATATGAAGTAGTATATGAAGTATATGGCCGCAGGAATATAATTATTTGTAAATATCTCCGATATTTGTGCGTTTAAGTTCATACTTACTATAATGAATGTTTTTGTATATGATGTGAGTAAACTAATGATGTAGGTTTTATTTACCAATTTCACAAAAAAAAAAAAATTTTTTTGGTATAAAGACTCGCGATATTTTGTATACAAATCGTTGTACCATTGTAAATTTTGACTATTGATATACGGTTTCTTCTGAGAAGTTACTAATATTTAAGAGTACTATTCATTTATGCATTAAAAAAAATCAGTCCGCTTGCCTATTAAATCTGTGATTGTAAAAGGAAGCGAGTGGTAAAGGTCGGAGGAGGCCTTCGCCGACTGGGGTCTAGGAATCTAGGATTTTATTTTGAATATTTTAATTTAATATATTGCTAATTTTTATTCATTGATAGGTACGTAAAATAGTGTATGATCTGAATAATGGCTATTTTATTTTAATGAAATCTGTGATTTTAACATATTTGTATTTAAGATATAAGTTTTACGAAAAAAAAAACACCCTGAACATGTATCCAAAGGAAACTTTTTCATAAAATTAATATTAGTTCGTCACAAATAAGAATGCCATTGCTAATTTATAGAATTGCTAATTTATTTTACTATAGACAAACGGTAGGTACATGCTGTAGGAATGGAGTTATAGGAACCCCACGACAATGTTACAAGTACCTTATTTTTGTTGCGGATTCATATTTGTGGAAATAGTAAAAAAGGGAGATCTCTAACTGAGCGAGGTGGTATGCTCGGTCAGGACGAAGCCTCTTATATGCATTTCAGCTGTCGTTTAACCCCCTTACTAATAAACGCTGTAGGTATAAGCTTTGAATAGTTATACAGTGTTTTGTTCCCGTCACACAAGTGACATTTTTAATTCGACTGACGAAGACAAAACACTGTATAACTATTCAAAGCTTATACAGCGTTTATTAGTAAGGGGGTTAATGTATAGTGCTAAGCTGTGAAAATCTTCGATAGCGCGTTTCAGGACTGTGCGCTGATTGGTCCACCACATATTCATTGACGACAGCTGTGTTGCGCCGCTTCTTCCCAGTGATAACATTAGAAAGCAGTTCTGCGTGGGCGGCGTTTTGTGGGTTCTGTTAATTGTTTTTCTTCTCCCGGCCAGTTCTTCTCGCCGGGCTAGTTTCCGAACCGGCGGTAGGCATCATATAGGACAATTCTATAAGCGTTATATTATAACCTACATGGAAATAAAAATTTTGAGTTTGTAAATTGATTTTTGAAAAGTGCCAATAATTAGCCTTATTTGATTAAAGAACTTGACTTTGAATAAATTATTTTAATCAGTATATAATTGTTTCATTATAATATTATTTTATCCTAAAGGTTTTATCCGGCGCCGGAACGTACTAGTAGTAGGGTAGAAACTGGTGTGTCGACACACGTTACATTACACGCGAATGCTCCAGGTGAGGGAAGCACCTTGAGGGCGCGTGTCGACACACCAGTTTCTACCCTACTACTACTTCGGTCCGGCGCCGGACCGGTGCCAGCATGGAGAATAGAGGTAAGGAGGACCGTCTAGAGCAGAAAAGCTAAAAAATGTCAGACAAAAGTAACCAAAGAATAGTTCTAAAACTGGCCATAATGGCGCTAGCGCCATTATTCAAGCTAAGCGCAATACGAGCGCAGCACCAATCAAGAACGTTTCAAAATCGGTTTTTTTTCCTTTTGAGACCTTTCGCTGCGTACGTTGCGGAAACGGTTAAAGTTTCGCTAAAATATAGTATATTTACGCTGGCGGAGCCACGAGCAATAGCTAGTTTTCTAAATAATTCTCCCTTTAAATTTGGCTAATTTTTTTTACTATTTCTCTACTCAATCTTCTTAATTTTAGAAATAGTTAAAACTTTAGCCGAATTTAAAAGGGGAATTATTTAGAAAATAAGTTTTATTTCATACTTTTTGTTTATTTTTTTACTTTGGAAGTCGGTTTAATTTTTGTTTAAAAATAATAATTTAATTAGTGTTGCGACCAGTACCTATCATAATAATATTTGTACAATATACCTATTAATCAAATATTATTTTGTTTGTTGTTTATGTGTTCCAAGAAGAAATGAACGAACACGTGAAACTGAACAACAGAACAAGCAAGAAATATGTAGGTAAGTAGGTACTTAGGTAATAGATAGTAATTAGTAGTTCACTAAACTGTGTCTTGTTCTAGGTAGGTAGGTATTGCTGTCTGGTCTCCTCTAATCAGTTATCTTGAGATAACAATAATTAAAACTAATTAATGATCGAATTATGTCGAGAACGAAACAAAGGATTTTGTGGTTGACAAAATACCTGTTCCCGCTAATTACGAGTACATATTTATATGCCGATTGAGTCCTTCGAGGATTGAGTAGGTAGGTACAATACAACAACATTCTTAATGTCTTTCGGGAAACTTCGTTTGGATACATCGCCTGTCTCTGCCATAGAAATAGACACGGTGAATGGCGAGGTAGTTACTGCATTGTGATTTGTGAAAGAAGGCACAGGTAACATTTTGCAAAATAACGTTTAATATAATGGTTAATTTAGAATGATTTTAAATTCAAATTCCCACCGTAACGCGACGCGGCGACGCATTCTTAAGATACTATTTTAAATGAAACTTTATTTACTGCTCAAGAAGATACAAGTTTCCGGTTTCATTGCAAGATCTCCAATTTCGAGTTACGCCGGTCTTGCAATGAAACGTATTTTTTTTGTGTACCTAGTAGGTACCTACTTGTGATAATAATTACCTACTCTTTGATCTAGTGAATATGTTCAAATTATTTTGAGTCGATACTTAAAAATGGCGCGTCGCGTCGCGTCTTGTGAGTTACCCAATGGCAGTATAAATAATACTTAATAATAATATTATTATTTATAATACTGCCATTGTGTTATCCCTTAACGTCACGGGCGGGGTCTAAGCAGATCGCGCGACGCGCTGTTAACGGTATTTTTTGAAATTGACAAGTTACGATCCCTCGTGTTCGGCTAATCTCAGAGCAACGCGAGGCCTTTCGGCGTGTGGACGTTCGTTGCTCTTTTGCTAAGGTAAGTTACATTTTTGCTTACGTGGGGATACCTGTAGACCCCACCCGTGATTTAACGTAGTTACCTTTTTCACTTTGGCTATGTTTTTATTTGTTTCTTATTCAGAATTAGTATGGTATAAATGGAAAAATGAGTCGTCGACTAGCCGAAAATCAAATTGCACAAATTATTCACGATTTTAGCGACTCTGAAAGCGAAGGCATATGAGACATGCCTCAAGAGAATATTTTGGAAGAGTGATATAAGTGACCGTGAATCAATACATAGCGAACATAATCCAGCGTCTGAAATAGAGGAAAGCAATGACTCTTCCAAGTTCCACCACTGAGTCCGCAGAGGATACAACCAGCAAGTTTTTACGGTAAAAACCGATTCAATTGGAGCAAACCTCCTCCATATCCATTATACATATAGGGTAGTACGTTTCAAGAATTGTCATTATTTTTTTCCTATAATGTTTATTGATAACTTTTCTAATAATTACTTGTTTTTAATTCTTATTTTATTAGAACAAAAAAATTAGTTGGCCAGAAGTTGACTCTTTTATTAAATTTTAGTACATTAAACATGTGCCTTAAAAATTATGTGTACGAGATTGTTAATTTGATAAAAATGTTCCTTACTAACACTATTCATAAATATTATTATGTTTTTTTTTATAATCTAAAACGGCTTTTAAAAATTATTTAAAAAATCTGAATATAGTATACCTATGTAAATTTATATTGGGGATACTTCTGGACCCCACGCGTGACGGAATGTTATCCTAAACAACGCGTGTCCTTAAAGGTTAATGGCAGTTTAAAGCTTAAAGTATAAAAAATAACTTTCGATAATATCAATAGTCGATACACTTAACTACATAAGTATACTCAATATAAAGACTAAACGCTGAAGTGTACTTGTGCTGTCTAAACAGGGAATTAACGCTAAAAGCTTCTTTATTTGACCAAATTGAGTTTAACCCCCGTTTACCTGGAACCTCGCTCGTAAGTCGCGCCGCACCGCGCTGTTACCTCAAAATATACCTTTTCGTATTTAATTTTTCCTAAAACATGTTTCATGAGGTTTGTGGGTAAATGAACAATGCTAAATATTTTAATATGATTTTATACGTTTCTACTTTTTATTAATGAAGTGAATCGTACGTATAATATGTCAAAATGGCTTATTTTAATTGGCTCCTTCCCATCTGGCCACTTTCTCATCTCACAGCCCTTATTGGTTAATGTGAGAAGTGAATACGGCGTCGTTTTATGTCTCACCAGGTATCGCCACTGTAGAGTGAGGTCCTAAAGTACCGTAACGAAGGAAACCGTACCCTATACTGATAGGGTATAGTTTTTTCGTAACCGTACTTAAGGCTTTAGGCGAAGGCTGGTTCTTCTTCATACGGAAGCCCTAGCCAGTATAATAGGTAGAGATTTGGATGAGGTTCTTCAAAAAGTAAGTGGTGAGTGAAGCCGATGGGAATGGAGTTATAGGTACCCCACGCCGCTGTACCCTATGTATTCATTACTACTCGTTTCTATAGTATCGTTACGTTACTTCTGATACCTCATAACATGCTATGTTATGTTCGAGCATCGTTTCTCAACCTTTTTCATGTCGCGATCCACGAAAAAGCCAAAAAGTTAAGTGAAATGTCTTGCGACACCGTCACTATTTTTTCGACGTTCGATAGAAAAGATTCGTTCTAAAAACGAATCTTTTGTACCTCTATGTAGTTTATTTTTATTATTTTTCAACAGAATGCGACCCCCTTTAAAAACAAACTGGACCCCCCCCTAATGGTCGCGAGTCGCGACCTATCACCGGTTGAGAAACGATGTGTTAGAGCAGTGGTCCCCAACCTTTTTTTTACGCGGGCCACAAACCCGTTGTACTCCTGGTGTCGCGGGCCGCAACCAAAATTTTTAGGGACAAAAAATACGGTGTTTAAATTTAACGATTTAATAATAGAAAAACACAAGGTAGTTAAAAGAGTGAAACTAAACATTTGAGATAACGACACAAACTAAAATAAAATAACAAATATGTATTATAATAATTATGTTCACTCAATGAGATTTTTGGAATTGTGAACGCTATTTCACAACTTTATCTAGAGCTGGCTTGTCGCTGCATGCTATCCTTATTACATCGTAGGCTGTATTTCAAGAACCACTTTAGCTAGAAAGCTGATATTTTCATAAGTCTTAATTCTAATGCCGCTATAACAACATAATATCATATCTAAAAAACAACATAAAACAAATAGTATAAGGAGAAGCCTTTTTTATGATAACAAAACGCGATTTTTTGTCCTTTCTTTAGTCGATGGCAATACTTTAAATAAGTATTCACAAGATACTAAATTGATTTCTACTCCAATATATAATTCAAAATAAAAATTAATATAAAAGGGGTTTTCATAAAAAATACAATTTTTGCCTATTTTTTTCCTAAAATGGCTTTTCCTTGGCTGATTTTTAAGTTACAGATTTCAAGCGGGCCGCGGGTTGGGGATAGCAGTGTTAGAGCAACGAATCAAGTCGTACTGCTACGCGTATAGTAATACGATGGCGCGGTGTCGCAACTTTCGTAATTTGTAGAAAGTATAGTTACTTATATATTACATATTAAGCTACGTAAGGTGCATTTTTTCGTTTTTCCCTATTTTGAACTTTTTTAATTATAACGCGATATTACGAAAAATGCAAGTAACGAAATACGTAATGTGTAACGTTTCGTTACTCGGTACAAGATGGCACACCTCTTACTCAATATCAAATATTAGGTTGAAAAAAAAAACCTATCAATTTTTTTTCGAGTGTTCAATGTGCGGCATCCAAACATCGAGCTTCTTTTTATTTCTTTCTAGTACAATACGGCCGATGTATCTTGGCGAGTCTGAACTTCGCGCAGAAGGTTGCGCAATAACTGTTTCTAAATGTTTTCGTATTTATTTTATTTGTACTAATTGATCAACTGAATTAGGGAAATTTTATTAGTATATAGGTATATAAACATAATACAATAACAGTTTTCTTCACGAGTTGTACATGCGCTAAAGTTCGCAGAGCCTATGTTCAGACCCGTCAAGATACAGCAGCCGTAGTGTAACTTTGCGTAAATGATTTGAAACTGTTTATGGTCGGTCTTCTGCTCCTGGCCGATTCTACGACTACTTACATGCCGGTCAACTTCGTTTATTTCTGTGATTCTATCGACATTTTCGGCCTGCCTGTGCGAGGTGCATCTTTGACAGCGAAAATTTCTAAACGAAATCGACGAATCCAAAATAGCACGTAATTAGCTGTTACAGTATTAGGGACCGTCCACATATTACGTCTCACATAATTTCGACTTTTTGACCCGTACGAACGAAGTTGTATTAGGCATTGAATATAGACATTTAAATTTCTAACTACTGAGACATTGAAAGGCTATTTGTAATAGCGTAACATATCAGACATAGCCATCTGAAAAACAGTGTCAACGCGACTTGACTGAGGTACCTGTATCCATATATTGAGCAGGTGAGTGGCCGTTTGTAATGACTGCCATTAATATACCCTTCGTAGGGCTCCG